>OZ012741.1:674877535-676077535 GCA_963859935.3 Lathyrus sativus
TAACAAAATAAAGAAAGATATTTGATTATTGAAATTCAGCATGATAGCTAAAAGCCATACCTAGCTGCAATCTAGGTTAACAATTCATATATCAGGAAAAGGGGCTTTTGGACAATGTTGGCACATCTTCGGAAAAATCATAGAGGCCCTTGCATGTTTGTGGGTGATTTCAATCAAAGAGATGCACATGTTCATAAGCGCTTAATTACTATAACCGATTCATGACTACATATAATCTATTATAGGCCAGTTTGTTTTAGTTTTGAAAAAGTTGATTTTTTCATTGTATTCTTGAAAATGAATTCTAAAAAATGTTTTTTAAAATAATATAATTTTTATTTTTTATAAATTAAAAAATAAATTTTAACATATTATAAGACAAACATACGTTATTGAAGAGGAAAACATAGTCAAAATCACAGTGTTTTTAAAAAGTTGAATCTCAAAAATGAATTTTATGAAACCTATTTAAAATAGTTTTAAAATGAAGTAATTTTTTTTAAAATTTTAATATTGAAATTTATGGAGGGGAATAGAAACCTTAACTTACTTTTGTATGATGTCAAAAAATTAAGAGCATAAGAGAAAAGAATATATATGACAAGGGAAGAGGATTTAATACTCACAGTCTTGTCTCACTGAAATGCACATTTTCATTTAATTCATATGCGTATTCTTTACAACAAACAATTAAACCTTATCTCATTAATTGAAATCAGATATATAGATTAATTTTCGCCATAATATTTTATCTAGGATCATATTTATATTCAAATCGTTAATATTAAAATCTTTTTTAAGAACTTTTTCTTATAATTTTTATAGGTCTTTTCTACCTCAAATTGTTTGACTCTTCTCCATCTATTTTATATAAATAAAATAAAAGAATAGAATATCTATACAAGAATATAACATGAAAACTTTAAAATAGATTAAAAAAATCACTACCAATATCAAATGATAACCATAAAATAATATTACGTGAAAATTATTACAACACATAAATTATCCTTGACCAATTCGTGGCCCCTAATAAATTAATTTTGTTTTCATAGAAATTGTGAAGGATTTTTAAAAATATTTTGGTTCGAAATAAGAACGAGAAAATAAATAAAGAAAATTGGATAATAAAAAGCAATTAGATATTTATTTGAATCTTCTAATTATACATGTCGATAAAATGTGCATTAGATAGATAAATTACAATTATGATAAAATCTCATAGTGAATTAACAAGACCGCTGCATTCAATTACTAATTGCCCTTGATCAAATAGGTAGACTTGCGGTCAATAATCCCTATCGTCTAATATTGATTTACGCGCTCGCCAACGCACAAAAAACATTAAGATCAAGAATAATTAAATAATAATAATAATAATAATAATAATAATAATAATAATAATAATAATAATAATAATAATAATAATAATATAAAAGCATTCGATTAATCTCAAATAGTCATATAATCCAACCTAATACAATTATGTTCATCTTAAATTAATACCTAACCTAAATTAGCTTAGCTACTCATAGTGACAAGAATAGTTACTATGAGTTGATAAGAAGTGTAATCGAAATCAATGCTCTCCCATGACTCTAATGTTCTTCAAATTCGTGCTCCAAAGTTCTTGAACGTCACTTTTTATTTCAAATTCAGAACCCTTATAAAAGTAACTCACTTATTTTCTAAAGCTGCCAAAATACGTCATAATCACGTACCATCGCGACAAATTATGCTTTGTTTCTTCACGACTTCTTGGTTTTGCTTTGTTTCTTCAATTTATTCATATTTCTTCTTCACTTTACCTCATATTTTGCTCAAAAATAACTCAATTACATAAAAAATACTCGTAAATATTACGTAATGATAGAGTGTCATTGAAGACTTAATCTAACGAAAACATAACAATAATTTTAAAAAAATAATACATGAAACTCAAGGCAAAAGTTGATCTTCAATGGTGAAAAAACTCCGCTCCAGAGCTCATTTGCACCTCCTTGCTGTTAGGAATATTCTATGAACTTCCCAACCCTTGCAAAATCTAACTTTTTCATTTGAAAGACGTCTGAACGCATCCAAAATCATGTCATGATGCTTTTGATTGCTTCATGATTTCTGCCACACACGCCTGGATCGTGCCACAATGCTTTTGATCGCTTCATGATTTGCTGAATTTTTCTAGAATCGTGTCACAACTTGGACATAATTTTTTCATGGGCTAAACATCTAATTTCTTCATAACTTCTTCAATATTCTCTAAACCTTAACACCTTCTAGACAAATAACAACTCAAAATATATGAAAATATTCATCAAATTACATGATGACTGACAGTTGCCGAACACCAACCCAAACTAACGAGAATTTAGCAAGTCATGGTATTAAAAGACAAAATATAAGTATATTAATTATAGAAAAATTTAAAGTTATAGAATGACCAAGGTCAGTTGAATCAAATTCTATCATTAAAGATCCGTTTAGGGTGGTTATGACCTTTTTGGTTTTAAAAGTCCATGTGAAAACTAAAATTTGTTCAATAAATTGGAGTTTATTTGATTTTTTTAGTTAATTTCAAAATTATTTTTCATTTATATTCAAAACCAAAAAAATAAATTTTAAAATTGTTATTTTTGTTTTAAAGTTAAGACACCATCACCTATAATTATCGTCCACTATTCCAACCACCATCTACCACCACTCTAATCACAATCGAACACCACTTCAACCTCCATTATAATCACTAAAAACCACCACTTCCCAACTATTATTGAAACTTCAAAAATTTTGAATAAAAAATTAACATTAAACTTTTCTTATTAAGCGTGAAATGGATAATTGATAACACAATTGTATTTTTAGAGTTAAGGCTGGCTAGCACTTTAGAATATTATATAGTTCTACACACATTTCAATTTTTTTAATATGAATAACTGACGTTAATATTTATTTTTTTGTCTTTTAGTAAACTCACTATATATATATATATATATATATATATATATATATATATATATATATATATATATATATATATATATATATATATATATATATATATATATATATATATATATAATATATATATATATATATATATATATATATATATATATATATATAATATATTTATATATATATATATATATATATATATATATATATATATATATATATATATATATAATGTATATTAAATAATATTTTAAGAATCAGATTGAATCGACCAGTTCAACTGATTGAATCGAATACTAGAGATAAATTCGGTTGGTTAACCTTTCAAAACCGTCAGCAGGTTAAAATCAAAATAAAATCGAAAAAATCGCATTAAACCGTCCAAAACCATTTGAACCAAAGAACCGGAGCCGGTTTTGTAAAACCGCCCAGTTCAAGAAAATGCATCAAATTGACCATTTTTTATATATTTTTTTAAAAGTTTAATAAGTCAATATCAAAACTTAACATACATTCCCCAATTTCAAAAGAGAATTCCGCATCTTTTTTACAACCACATAAATTTTTAAATTGTTTCATATTATTATCGTCCAAACATAGTCACGGTCCAACTCAATATTGATTTTCGTTCATGTTAATATTGTTTGTTGTTGTCAATTATGACGTGTTTGTTGTAGTTCAACTCAATTTGCTTTTTGTTGTTTAATTAAGAATATTGCATTATTATTTTGGTATTTTATTTAATTTAATTTAGGTATTCTTAATTATTTGAACATTATTTTAGTTGTTATATTCTATTATTTTAATTTGATTTGAATTAGTTTAACTTATTTTATTGTAACTCTTTAATTTTTTTAAAATTATTCTTAATGAAGGTTGAAATGAAGTGTACAATTCTGTTATGTTAATATATGTATTATTGATATTATTGTATTAAGCTTGTAATAAATTTTTGAAATATTTATTTTATTAAGTTGTGAACATAGGATTATATGTGACATATCTAAGAAATTTAATTTCATATTATAATTTATTTAATAAACGGTTCGACTATAGGTTTAACCAGTTGAACTAATTGAACCTTAAACCAAAAGTTTCGTCGGTTCGATCTCCGGTCCGGTTATTAAAACATTGGCATTAATTATATTGTTAGATGATTCATGTCCTATAAATAATATGAGTATTATTGTGTAAAGCAGTATCTATCATATAATACACATATGTTGTAACCTGGTGTACTTTTTTTCTGCTTTCTACAAACCTAATCTTTACAAATTAATTTTCCAACTTTTTATCAAATCAATTTTTCATATATTATTTTATGTTGTGGTCCACCTTCTCTCTCTCTCTCTCTCTCTCTCTCTCTCTCTCTCTCTCTCTCTCTCTCTCTCTCTCTCTCTCTCTCTCTCTCTCTCTCTCTCTCTCTCTCTCACTCCTCTCTCTCTCTCTCTCTCCTCTCTCTCTCTCTCTCTCTCTCTCTCTACTTTCCTTCTTCTAAGGTGTAATTCAAACCACAAAAACAAAAATTTCTTTTAAGCTTGAAGTTACTAAATTTAAATGAG
Organism: Lathyrus sativus; assembly: GCA_963859935.3. Lineage (NCBI taxonomy): Eukaryota > Viridiplantae > Streptophyta > Magnoliopsida > Fabales > Fabaceae > Lathyrus > Lathyrus sativus. The sequence goes on from OZ012741.1 coordinate 674,882,053, forward strand.
TTTGATAATTATTTTTTTACTATGCAAATATTCATGTAGTTTGCTTCGACATGGTATGAAGCGAATATGTATCTCTACTGCAAATTTAGATTCATAATCAATGATGGAAAAAAGGTATTCATTTCAATAAGATTTACTATAAATTTTTACTATTTAGACATGAATTTCATATTCCTCTTTATGTTTATCCTCTTTATTTGGTTTTGCTTTCAAAATAAATTTTATTTACTAAACGTAAACATTCGCGATGGTAAATCTGTGGTGGCGACAATGCTTTTTCAGAAGCGAGTGTGATGGTGATCGGATTTGAAATGCTTGTTGTGTTTTACCGGCAATCCTACCACAGTCCTGCTCTGACTGAAATGATGGTGATGTAGGCACAGTGTATCGTTGAATCGACGACTCATGAAGTTTAACGGTTTAGGCCATGATGTTTACTTTGTTCTATGTCACACATCTGATTTTTTTGTTGTGGAGGAAAGTGTTCATATTTTTCAATATAAGTGCGAGTAAGGTTTTCTTCATCCAACTTTGATAGATTTAGGTTTTTCTTCTAATTCTACGACAATGATTTTTACAACTTTGAAAGTTTTTATGTTTTTATGAAATTTTGATCTGAAATTCTGGTATGCAGATCTCAGATGTCCTAAGAGATGTCGAGACACTTGATAATATAATGAAATAAAATAAAATGAAATATTAGATGTTTAGAGATTTGAAGAACATGATGGTAATTGTATGAGGATTAGTGAGGGTAAAAGAGGTAAACCATAGTTGAGGGATTTTATAAAGGGAATTGGAGAATAGTGGAGTCAGTTTTTACATCATACATGAAATTGAGAACAAAAGGTGAAAGAGCTAGGGCAATGAAGAGAGAAGAACTCCATTAGAGAAGGGAAAAGCTCATCAATCTAAGGTAAGGGTGGAGTTCTGATCTTCTAAGGGATAGTATGATGAATATGTAAGTGAAAAATGCACCTAAGAGGGAGGGTGAATTAGATACTTAAAAATTTCCGGTCTTGTTGTAGGAATCTTGTTTTACTTTCCTAAATATTTTCTAAGTGAGGAATGTGGTAAATTCAGAAAGTAAAAGAGACACGACGATATATCCTAGTTCCCCTCATAGCCCGAGAGTACTCCAGTCCCCTTTCAACACGAAATAGATTTTTCAATATTGTTTGGTCCTAAGATAAGACTTTCTACCTAGTCTTTCTATACAGACACAAATCAATCAAACCACCAAGAACACACTCTTGGATTTTTCAACTAAGTCCAATGAGAACAATCCTCTCAATATAGATCTCTTGCTTCCAACAATCCTGGACATCAAGGTAACAACCTTACAAACTTAATTCCAACAATCCTGGAACACTAAGTATGTAATCAAAAGAATAAATGAATAAATTTGTTTGAGTAGATTTGAAATTATCTTCAATATATCAATCTTCCGATTAATCTTCCTCTTGATATTGCACCTCTTAGAGCAACTTTAGTGCAGGGTTGTTAAACCAAAATTCTTTATAGCTTACGTTAGTAATAAGGAATTTGCATTATAGTAGTGCTGACATGGCATATGGGATGCTCTAAAACTAGTTTACGTGCTCTACACAAGCAACGTACTCTAACTCATTATTTAATATAAATAATAGATTTTTATTAATTATTTAACATAAATAATAGATTTTTATTAACCATTTAATACCATGTGGGGTCAAGTTTTGGTTTCTTATAGACAACCACCATTAAAGTAAAAACTACTCATATCAACTATAAATTTTTTAAATCCTACAAATCACTTTGGGCCCACAAAAAGTATTTTAGTTTACCCATTTAGTTTACTCCCACTAAAGATGCTCTTATATATCTTAACAAGTATTCAAATGAGTAAGAATGAAACTATGATGAATTTCTGAAAATTAAAGTATGCAAGTTTCACTCTTTTAAAAATTCAGAATTTTGACACTTGTAGAAAAATGAAAAATGAGAGATGAAAAATATTTGAAATTTTTTGCAAGAAGGTGAGATTCAAAATCTGAGTTTATATATATATATATATATATATATATATATATATATATATATATATATATATATATATATATATATATATATATATATATATATATATATATATATATATATATATATATATATATATATATATATATTATATATATATATATATATATATACACACACACACACACACACACACACACACACACACACACACACACACACACACACACACACACACACACACACACACACACACACCTCTTAACACCTTTTCAGAAGAGCTATAATAGCCAAAGGATGCCATGGTTCAAGAAGAAGAAGAAAATATTTTTTCAGCCAAGAGATGTACCTTTCTAACCTGCAGCGCCAATGGTAATCGGTTACCATAAGTGGGTAACTAATTACCAACCTCAACGTAACCAAAAATTGAAATTTTACAACAGGTAAACGGTTACCAGGTTTGGGTAACCAATTACTTAGTACAAGTTTTCATAATCAAGTTTTTAAAAAATGAGGCATAAGTGCATAGATGAATTTTAAAAGGTTTTTCATGAAATGCAAGAAAGAGATGAAGTTGAACACTTGTGTAAGATATATAATAGCTTAAGTGTTGTACCTCCCTTTGTGTAGAACTAGACTTCTTTCTTGATCAAGCTTTGATATAGTGAAATGAAAGTGAGTTGCTTGAAACTTGATATATTTGGAGTTGTGAAACCATCCTTGCATGTTGTGCATTATGTCGTCATCAAAATCGCTTGAGAAGCTTGTCTTCACAGTTTCCCCCTTTTTGATGATGATAACCTTTGCTTGAAAATTCATTTTTCGCCGCCTTTTCTAACAAATACTTGAAAGCTCCCCCTTAATCATTGATTTAAGAGTGTGTTTGATAGTTTTCTGCACAATTTTGTTATAAAACAAAAACATAATACACACATGTATTTCTTCTCCCCCTTTACCGACAACAAAAAGGATGGGAAAAGCAACACACAAAGATGGAAAATTAAACTAAAACACGAAAACATCACAATACGAAACATAGAAACATCACGAACATAACTCTTGTGCGAAACAAATATAATTAACGGTACGAGAACGTTGTACTTGGTTTTTGCAACACCAAACGTGAACATGACAACATAATCATTAAGTCTTAAAAACATAAACTTAAAAACATAGAAATGGTAAACAAAAATTAATCACTTTCGTACATCTCGTTCTTTTCACCATCATCTTCATTAGCATCCCCATCATCTTCTTCAATAGCTTGTGTGAGGGCAAAGTTCCTCATAGTTAGCTAGACATGTTTTAATGATCTCAAAACTTAGATAGGTAGAGAAATGTACTTTGGACGATATCATTGTGTCACATATGTATGCCTTATTCCTCTTGAGTCAAATATCGGTCAAAAACATTGTTTGATACATATAGAATTTGTTCAATATATGCTCCATATAGGTTTGATCATGCTTGTCTAGCTTACTATATGGTGGAGTATCTCAAAAGTAGCATAATACATGAAAATATGCATTTTTGCATATTTTGTGTCTTTAAGTCGACTCAAACTTTGTTTCGGTTGACTCATACAGAAGGTATTTTGCATGGTCTACTCTCAGGAGTGCTTGCGTCGATCCTTCGGTTGACTCATACTGTGTCCATTTATGTCTGTCAAATTTTGTATGCTTTGCATCGACGTATGACCTGTGTCGGTCGATGCAAGGTGTTGTTTTCTGCATCATCTGAAATTTGGGTGAGCTCAGGTCGACCCTTTCCTATGTATAGGTCGACCGCTCGCGCGTTTATAGTTAAATTTCTGTTATGTGAAACTGTCTTGGTGTTTGTTATGTTGGTTAATTGTTTTTGACTTGTATATATAGTGAGTTAGCTTATTCTTCAACAAAAAAAAACAAGATAAGTGAAAATAGACACTAATTTTGTTCTCATCATCTTCATCTTCTTTCTTGCATTTTCTCAACAATTACACATAATCATTTTTGTTGTACATTCTGCATTTTAGAGGTGATAAAGTCCAAACATAGGATTGGTGTAATCGGGTTTGGGTTGAGAAATCAGTGGGTTTTTCTTGAATAAAACCGTTAGAGTTTTGTCCTCAAAGAATCTTGGATTTTAGGTTTTTTTTTGCATGAATCGGTCCATCACAAATTCAGCCGAACGAAGGTAATCGAAGAACGAGTTGTTCTGTCGGTTTAGTAGCGGTAACCGGAGGATTGTGAGAGGAAGATTCAGGTTCGAACCGTTGGTGATTGAAATCAGCCGGGCAAGATTTAAAGACCGTGGGGTTGTTCAAAGGGTGTGCCATAATTAGAGGTTTATTCACCGCGCTCGAAGGACTTGATTCAACTTGAATTAAGGGAAGAGAAGGAATAGGCTTTGCATCAACAATTGGGTTTGATCGTTTGAATTTTATTGCTTCTCTTGTAAACATTTACCAACAGGTTATATATATACAGGTCTCAATTCTATTTTTAGAATTGAGGGCAGATGTAACTCGAGCGAGGACGAAGGGGGAACTTCTTCAAAAAATTGGCGTTCTCTCAATATTTTTCAATTGTTTAATTTCTGAGTTTGTGTGCAAACAATTTAGTTAATCAAAATTCTGATGTGAGTAGTTTTGAACCATTTTTAGAAGCCTATTACAATCCTTGATTGTAATTTAACACTTAAGCACTTCACTCACATATTGGAATTCACTTGTGGTGCCTTGCACACCAAGTGTTTGACTAATTGTGTGAACAACAAACGCTTATGCTGTTTTTTCAATTTGGTTATATTTTTCAAGCATTGGAAATAGTCCAACCTCATAGTGAATAAATTCTGGTTGATGTGTGTTCAAATTAGTGATTCTTAATCTCGTTTTTATCGGATTCCATAGGCTTTGCGTATATCCGGTTTTTTCGGTAAAGGTTTGTTTTAGACGAATATAGTTCCTCGGCCACTTCCGCCTAAAAAAACTTTTTAAAACCAAATATTGGTAGCGTCGACTCTGTTTTTAAAAAGTGATCTATTCAACCCCCCTTTTAGATCTGCACCATCTTCTAACAAGTTGTATCAAGAGCACCGGTTTATTTCGTGTTTCACATATAACTTCTTAGAAAATGGCTAACGAACCAAAAGGGGCTTATAATAGAGCACCTGTTTTCAACGGTGAAAACTATAGTTACTAGAAAGACTCTATGCGTGTGCATATAAATTCCATTGACAAGAAGGTATGGGATATTATATTGAACGGTCCTATGGAAATAACCATGACCGATGAAAATAACATGATTGTGCCTAAGCCTGAAGCACAATGGAATGATGAAGACGAGAAAAAAGTACAATTACGATTGGAAGGCTAAAATATTATGATCTCCTCATTGGGAGTTGATGAATACTATAGAGTTTCCCATTGTTTAACTGCTACAGCTGTAACACCCTTCTAATCCCCACAAAAAAATACATAATTAATCAGAGTAAATTAACATGCTTTCACAAAGGGGGGTCACACATAATTACAAAATCTCAACATTCACCTGTCATACTCATGTAACAGTGAAATAAATAGTCATTCTATTAAATTTTCATCTTGCATGAAGCAGCGGATTCAATTTGGTTTACATAACTCTTTTCACATAGATTCATGTTCATCTCATAATCATCAACACTTGGGCACAAAGACCATTATCATAATATTTCAAATACGTTAAATGACACAACTTAGAATACATAATATATCTCTAAGGCATAAACCCAACGATCTCAGTGTTACATAACCAGAGCATGACCTGACCCAACATAATTAAATACTAAACAGCTGCACCAACAGTGAACTCGCAACTACTAGCAGTACTACACCAAGATACCTGCACGATGTCATAAAGGACATCATTCCAGCAGAAGGGTGAGAAACATTACCATAATAATCAAAGTACATAATCATATATAAATGCACAAGTACCAAATACCTATATTTCACAGTTTCTCACTACAATGCATATTAACACCATAACCATGCATATAATAGATTCCCACCACATCAAATACACATATCATACTCCTCACCACAATGCCTCACAATCCACTAACATACATCATAATGTATATGTGTATAAAACCAAGCATTTCATCATGCATACATTCACAATTACAATTAATCCACATAGACTTATACATTATGTTTCATTTACCTCAAATCATATAAACATATACAATAATACTTAATCAGCAATTCATACACACATGCGTATTTCATATAACACTCGTAACCATGCCATGTAACTCATATAAAAATCATCCAATAACACCAATCCCCTTTCAGGATTATGGGTACGTCACTTATACCCTACCAGAAACAACATCTCAGTCACTCTACCCCGGTAATTACTCCACTAGGAACGACATATTGCCATTTGTCGCTTCCGCGAAAATAAGGTGCCAGCAAAACAGAAGAGTCGCCACCTTTCGTTATTTATCCCTCAGATCGGGAAAGGAAACGATCGGAAAAACCTGACAAAAAGGTATAAGACAAGGTCATCGCAACCATTGTCTGGGTTCGGGAGTCGGTTACGCAAGGGGAAGGTATTAGCACCCCTCACGTCCATCGTACTCGATGGGATCCACGCTTGTTGTGTTTACTGGACGGGTTGGTTTTATCTATCTACCTATCAAGGCTGGTCTGAAAATAAAAGGAAATGACTCGGCAAAGCGTCGCGCTTTATGCCTACGTATTCTCATCAGAGAATGAGAAATCAGAGTCAACGTAGTTCGACTAACTACGGGTTACAGGGAAGGTGGCTCGCCAATACATCAGTATTGTGCCTACGTACTCTCAACAGGTATGAGAGATCAGAGCTTACATAGTTCGGTATAATACGGATTACGGGGATTCAGATTCATCTGTTTTTTCGAGTAGGGTTAACAAACAATTCCAGCAGTTCGATGTACGCAGCTCGACCTTTGGAGGCTCAGGCGTTACCGTTTGCGGTAGAACTGGGAGTTAACGACACTCTTTTCTTCAGAAAAGCTTTCCTTTGAATTACGGTCCCACGGGGCAAAAAGGTTTGAAGTTTATTTTCTGTCTTTTACGGAAGAAGTGTTTTTTTATGGTGGTTTGCAACCAATAGCGCACTAGAGACTATGAACCGAGAGTGAATGCGTCGTATGTCACCCAAAGGGTACCATACTAAACATCCAGACTGTTGAAAAGAAACTCTCCAACAATCCTTTCTCAGATAGCTTAAGGCTCGTAACGTACGGCATCAGTTTACCTTTATTACTATATTTTAATTTGTTTCGAGATGAGAAGAGAGAACAGGCTCAACTAAGGGGAGACTATCAAGTCCTAATGTTGTCATGCCAAGGATTCATCCTATAGTTGAGGTTTGAAACAGGGAACTCCTAGAAGTTATCATGCATAGGTTTCAACCTAAAGTTCTAATCATCACTTCCTTATCAAAGGAAGTGAGATTCCTAAGGGATCATGTCAATGATAAACAGAAACAGATAAAGCATCAGCTAAAACAGTAAACAGTAAACGACTGTAAAATGCATGCAATGCAAGTGAGGGAGGAAATGTGTGTGGGACATCAGCCTCCACAAGCTCATCTCAACCTCAAGCCAGATATGAATAACTGCAATCATACAGGAAAAAATAACATGCTATCAAGCAAAATAATGAGCAACTGCAATCATACAGAAGAAATGAAATGCTATCAGGCAAAATAAATCACATAGGCAAGGGAGCTGGGCTCTACCGAATACCCGCAAGCAAAGCCATACAGTAAAAACACAAGCAAAGGGAGCAACTCAACCTCTAGTGCAATCATGCTCCTAACTTAAATCAATCTATATATGAACTTATTCTAATGCATCAAGCAAATTAAACAAGTCACACCAATACAGTTGCACAGAAAGCAAACAGACAAGAAAGAAACAGATCAACAGCTTCCACAGCCTCAAGCTTCAGCTCTTCAGTAATTCAGTCTTCAGACTTCAACTTCTCTTCAAGGCTATCCTCTTCAATAGCAAGTATCAACTTGCTTCTTCAAGCCTCTAATACTTCAAACATAAGTATCAACTTATCCTTTCTTCTTCCTCAAGCTTCAGCTCTTCAGTCAATTCCACCTTCAGGCTCCAACCCCAACTACAAGTATCAACTTGGCTCCCTCAGACTCTCAGTGCATCAATATAAGCATCAACTTATCCTCTATTCTTCAAGCCTCAGCTCTTCACTCAATCTCAATTTAATCTTTTTCACAAGTATCAACTTGGTCTTCAAGCTTCAGCTCTCTCTTCTTTACCAGTATCAACTTGTCTTTCTTCATCTACAAGCTTTAGCTTCAAAAGGTAATCTTTAAATACAAGGAAGCATAAACTCCAACCTTCAATCTTCTTCAATCAAGGAACTCCGTCCTCTAACAAGCGATAAATATTCATCTATCAAGAGTAAAGTTTGGATGACTGGTAGCAGAGTGAAGACCAAAGGTCACCACTAAGCATCCTATCATCAAAGAAAGGGACCCTCAAAGGTTCTACCAACTTGTAGAGAGCCACACATCCTACCAAAGGAGGGATGAGGCCTTTACAAAGGGACCTTTCATCATAGGGAAGAATGGAAGTGATCAACATAATCCATGTGTATGAAGGAAGAGAATCTATCTAGAAGCTCTACCTACAAAACCCTAATCTTAATACCTAATCAAAACTACACCAAAAGAAGGGAAGATCTTCAAATCCAAGCCTCTTCAAGCAATCCAATCCATCTTAAACTTGCCTTCATCATCATCCAAGAACAAGCAAAACAAAACCCTAATCTAAGGGAACTAAAGAAGTTAATCTAGTTGGAATTAGTGCATTAGAATCATCTAAAACTAGCGCCTAAAATAAAATCAAGCAAAAATAGAAAACTACCTTGAAAACTCCTACAAAAATTCCTAAGGGACCCTAATTCAGTCATGAATCTACCATACAAAAATCAGAGGTTAAATCATCCACCAAGTTCTAGAAATAAAATCTAAACTACAAGGTATCAACCATAAACCCTAAAAATGGAGCATCTAAAGGTTTCAACCTAAACTACCACTTATATTCATCACAAAAATGTGAGAAAAGTCTATGGGAAGCATGCATATCTATGCTAGCCACACACAAAAAATCAAGATCAAAATCATTATCACATGATCAAACCAAATTCCACAAAATCAAGTATCAAACATGACCATTTTAATATCAATTAAAATGTAAAAATTCCCATAAAATCAGAAAATGCATGGAATAATAATATTTTTTCTCTAAAAAATACTAGATTCAATCATAAATCCAATGCAAAAAGAATGGGATCAATTGAATTATTTTTCCATTTTTTATGATTTTATCAAGAACCATGAATAAAATGAAAAAAAATAAAGAAAATCACACTAAAATGATAAACACACAGTGCAGATAGTAATGAAAATCAGTTCATTAAAGCAATTGGGCCATCAGGGGGGTGTGAGTAGCGCTTGGATCCTTAAGCCCAAAAACCACTGATTAATGAAACGCACCGTTTCAATTAGTTCAGACCTCTTCACAAAATGAGACGCACGCGTGGCCGTTGGATGAGGTTCCTAGTCAAAGTCCACCTATGATCTAATGGCTATCAAGTCATCTTCCTCGTTTCAAATCTCTGCAACTCAGGTCACCTGCGCGCCCAAAACCACTGTCGGTGACTTTCTCCGGTCATCTTCTCACAACCCTAGTTTGCCATAGAGTCCACCATTGGCCACGATCCCTTAATGAAACATGTCCCAAATTTCCTCACGAATTCCTTCATGCCCTTAATTCTCTCTGAAACCTCAAGATTCACAAGAACCAACTCTCAATCGAAAATGGCAACATCCCTAATTGGTCACTAATTCTCAAATTAACAATCTGAAAACCTTCCTACACCGTTCTACAATGCATCTAACACCCTAATTCCTCTTAATTCTAACTAAAACAAGCTAGAGATTGAAGGTTACCAACCTGAAAAATTCGTGTGCACAGAAGTAGCAAGACCTCAAATCAAGCCCTCAAATGCTCCAGACTCCTTCAGTGAATCACTTCCAAGCTTCTGCATGCAATATAACTGATTGAAACGACTTCAATCTTTGGATTTGAATCTGAGTTGCAGGTGGAAAAATCTGAGCTCAAGAACACCAATCAGCCACGAATTTCCCTTAATTATAATCAGGAATCAATCCCTAGTATCCATGGAAGAGATTGCAATCAAGAAAATGGATGGAAAGTGAGTGAAATGATGTAACCGAATTCAGTTGCAAGCAAGAATTTTCCAAACTCAATCTCTGCTCTCTCCTTAAATCATCACCAACCTTTGCTTTGGATCACCTCTACTCAATATATAGAACATGTATGGGTGATCTAGAAGGCTCTAGATCCTTCTAATGAGAAATTCAATCTCTCATGACATGAGAATTCTCTTACATGCCATGGTATGCACAACTCTGCTAACATCTTGAAATCACTCTCAATTCCTTCCAATTTCTCCCCTCATGACATTTTGGAAGTGTTTGGCTTGCAAGGGGCCTTGGTTATGCCTTGATTCTAGGTTTTGCAAATGTTACTTATGATGTAAGTAACTACTTTAAAAAGCAAGTCCACAAATTGAAATTCAATTAAAAAATGTGGCTAAACAAATGTTCTTAAAAGGTGTTTTGGAGTCAAAATGATATATACATGCCTTGGTTTGGACATGTATATCAAAAATATCAATTTCCAACTTTGGTTCATTTAACTTATACCCTTATTTTAGGTCATTTTTGCAACTTTGAGCTATAAGCACTTTCAACATCTCATGACCTATTGTTTAACCTTAAAACATCATTTTGAACAAGTTTGATGTTGAACATTTTCCCATTTGAAGCTTGGAAATAGGAGTTATGGCCTTATGCTTGAAATGACCTATAATCTCCAAATGACCAAAATGCCCTTGACTTGTCAAAGCCATAACTTGAGTTCTACAAATCCTATCAAGGACTTCCAGTACTCTCTATAAAGCTAAGAGGATGAGGAACAACATTCATTTTAACCAAAAGTTCATAGGAATCATCCTTCTAGGGAAAAAGTTTCATGCAAGTTGGACAACTTTCAAGCTCCCAATTCACATACCTCAGATGACCTGTAACTTGTCAAAGTCATAACTTGAGTTCTACAAATCCTATCAAGGACTTCTAGTACTAAAATTAAAGCTTAGTTCATGATCTACAACATTAATTTTAGGCGAAAGATGAGATGACAATCACATCTTGAGCTAAATTGCCTTGAAGATAGGGGTCAAACTAGGGGATTTTACACTGTCAAGTCTTAGAAACCCTAGCTTGAAACTTCTCAAACTCTTCAATCATGATGAGTTGACCTTGGAATCATCCTTATAGCATCTCAATGCATCAATACATGATCACATGGCTCTTGGATTAGGTCTCAACTTCCTCCAAGTCTTTAGTTGACCTAGGGTTGACCCAGTCAAACCCCAGCTGCATCAATCATGGCTAAGTCTTCTTAATCTTGCACAATGACCTGTCTAGGCTTCATGATGGCTTTCAAGACATCTCATAAGCTCTCTCAAGGATTCAAGTCCACATTCTTGGTTTCAGAATCATCTGAGGAGCTCCCACAACTCTCAAGTTTGGAGGCATACAACCTTGGTCTCAACCACTCACTCTGGGGATCCTTTAACTTCTCTGACAAGGATATCAACCCTTGAACACTTGAATAACCTTCTTAGCTAGCTTCAAACTCTTGTATAGCTCTTGATTGGTAGTCATACCTCTTGATCTCCTGCATACATGTCAATGAAATGCAAATGATAATGCTAATGGGAATGAAATGAAACATAAGCTAGGTAAAGAAAAGTTGAGCAAATTTTGGGGTGCAACAGCTGCCCCTATTCAAACGGCTTGGACCTGACTGGGTGAGAAGCGAACGGCTCTCAAACAATCAAGGTAAAAGACGGTTGAATACCAACAAACCTGGAAATTTGCCAACTACACAAGTACACGGTACTCTGGCGGGAACAAGTCTTCGGAAAAATATTAGCTGCACGACAACTAGCTGAGGAATTGGTCACATGGTAACCGGTGATACATGGTCGATCATGCCGTCAGACATCAGACTCCTCGGGACTCATCAGGTCGACAATCAAGTTAATCATGCCATCGGGCATTCAAAGAAGTTTTCGGGCATCAGCCGGATTTCGTCAGTAAGTCGGGAATAGAATTCTCAGTCAATCATGAACCAATTGGGGATATCCAACTTCTGCCATCAGGCATTCCGCATCAGCTGAGAGAACTGCTTCGTCAACACGGTTGGGCTTCGTCAGTAAGTCAGGGGTTTTGGCACCGCTGCCGAACTTCAATCATCAAGTCTTCAAGGAAGTATCAACTTCTCTGTTTAAACCTGCTGGGGATGACACATCTCCGCTGGGGGATTCTAGAGAACTATCAAGTAACTCTGCTTCGGGGACCCAGAAATCCTTCTAGATGAATCAACTCTACTGAGGACTTCAAGAATTATCTTGGACAAATAACTCCGCCGGAGATTTCAAGAATCATCCTGAACCAATGACTCTGCTGGAGATTTCAGGAATCATCCTGAGCAAATACTCTGCCGGAGATTTCAGGAATCATCCTGAGCAAATACTCTGTTGGGGACTCTAAGCATCAACTTGAGCAACCCTCTCTGGCGACTTCACTGGGGATTTTAAGAATCATCTTAAACAAATACCTTCGATAGAGAATTCAAGAATCATCTTGGACCAACGACTTTGCTGGGATTTCGGGAATCATCCTGAGCGGACACCCTGCCGGGGAACACCTGCAAAACAAGAACGGTAACGACCTATCTCATGCCTCATATGCATATGATTCGACAATGGCGCAATGCTCCACACGGTGGAAATGCTACGCGTTTTTTGGGTAAATGCTATGCAATCATGCAACATGCTAGGACCCCATCAACAAAATAAATGCTGAAGGGAAAAATCCTCCTGTCAAGGAGAAAGAACCACTCTGGTGGAGAGGAAGAAGGAATCATCCTGCCGAGGAGAAGAAGTCACACAAATCTCAATTGGACTCTGCCTGGGGAAATGAACTTCAGTCGACTGCCGCAGGGACATGAAGCTCTCCGAGAACTTAGACCTGCTCAGCTAGGTATACGACCTACAAACTGCTGAGGGAAATGATGTCAATCACAGAAATAATCTGCACGACCTTCGCGGAAAACTTTCCTGGAGATAACGACTCCGATGGGGGAAATACAGCATCAGCTACTCCACACTCTACTGGGGAAAAAACCAATCATGGCCCGAACGGCTTCCAAGGACTCGACTCTCTTGGGGATCTGCAAACTCGACTGGGGAAGAAGGAATCATCCTGCTTACTGGGGAGAGCACGACTTTGTGGGGAATCTCAATTCCGCTGGAGACTTCAGTCTTGAACTATCAATTGCTGCGCACTTCAGTATATGACCCAACTGGGGAGACGACGATCCTTCAGGATGCATCTGATCGGAGAGAATCTTATTTGCTTGGGGATACATATCAATGCTTACAATCTCCTATTCAGACTCTGCGGGGAGGTGTTGCTGAACTTGCTGGAGAAGAAGGAATCATCCTGCTCGGGGGCGCATACGATGCACTGTCTGGAATATGCTACACTTGTAACAACACAAGCAAACAGACAAGATACCCTTCTCAAAGGGACCTATCAAGGTTATCATCTTGTGACAATGTTCAAGTAATTCATTGTTTCAACAATCAGTGGCCTAGGCCAGTAAGTTTATGTATGCGCATTTTGTCAAAAACATCGGCGTTCTTTTTCGCAAACAAAATAGATAAATGCTAAACAGGCAAACATAATTGTTGAATAGTATACATTTTATTGATAACGAACCCCTAAATGGGTAAAAATGTTTTACAACAGATGTAAGCTCCTGGAATGAGGAAGCTGCGCAAAAATAAAACATAAATACACATCAGTATATACACAAATGTCGGCAATGAGGCGTAGACGAACACCATGAGTTGATCCCTCTATGACCCACTCGACTTCGATACTTCTCCTACGCTTCAGCTTCAGAGGAGATTGATTCGGATAAACGGCCCTCAGGTCCTCCAACCCACTAAACAAATACAGTCCACACGCGGAACGCAGTCATTTGCTTTTTCAAATCCCTAACTTTTGCCTGAATCGCCCTTCCGGGTTTTCGATTCACCGGGATACCCTTTTTTGCCAAAGTCGCCCTTCCGGGTTTTCGACTTTGCGGGTGTACATCTTTTCAATTATATCCCTAATTTTTGCCCGAACCTTTTTCCTTTTTTATGGTTCGCCGGGATGCCCCATTTTTGCCTGGATATTCTTTTTCTTTCCAGCGGGTCATTTTTAAGCAAAGTATTTTTTAACTGCGTCCGCGTTCACCGGGGATGCAAAATCTTCACCATCCATCGCGGATAACAACAAAGCTCCTCCCGAGAATACCTTGGTGACAACGTACGGACCTTCGTAATTAGGAGTCCACTTGCCCCGGTGATCGGAGTGTGGAGGAAGAATCTTCTTCAGGATGAGATCACCCGTCTGAAAGCTTCTAGGACGCACCTTCTTATCATAGGCTTTCTTCATTCGGCTTTGGTACAAACGACCATACGCAATCGATGCTAACCTCTTCTCGTCCATCAGGCTGAGTTGATTTAGTCGGTTCTTGATCCATTCTGCCTCATCGAGTTTCATGTCAACCAAAACTCGCAAAGAAGGGATCTCCACTTCTAACGGTAGGACAACTTCCATACCGTACACCAAGGAGAAAGGAGTTGCCCCGGTTGATGTACGTACCGTTGTACGATAACTGTGCAATGCGAATGGAAGCATCTCGTGCCAATCCTTGTAGGTCACGACCATCTTCTGTACAATCTTCTTGATGTTCTTATTGGCCGCTTCAACGGCGCCGTTCATCTTCGGCCGGTAAGGAGATGAGTTGTGGTGTTCAATCTTGAAACTCTGACACAGCTCCTTCATCATCTTGTTATTCAGATTCGAACCATTATCAGTAATTATCCGCTCGGGAATTCCGTAACGACAGATGATGTCCCTCTTTATGAATTTAGCCACCACCTGCTTGGTCACATTAGCATATGAGGCAGCCTCCACCCACTTGGTGAAGTAGTCGATAGCTACTAGAATGAAGCGATGACCGTTAGATGCAGTGGGCTCGATCTTTCATATCATGTCGATGCCCCACATGGAGAACGGCCACGGGGAGGACATGACATTTAACGGGCACGGCGGCACATGAATCTTATCAGCATAAATCTGGCATTTGTGACATCTCTTCGCGAATTTAAAGCAATCCGATTCCATCATCAGCCAGTAATATCCTGCTCTCAGGATTTTTCTCGCCATAGCATGCCCGCCGGCGTGCGTACCAAATGTGCCTTCATGGACTTCTTCCATGAGCATACTCGCCTCTTTCTCATCTACACATCTGAGTAGCACGAGATCGTGGTTTCTTTTATACAAAATTCCATCAGGATTGAGATAAAAATTTCCAGACAGCCTCCTCAGAGTCTTCTTATCCTGGGTTGACGCTCCCGCCAGATACTCCTTAGTCATAAGGAAGGTCTGGATATCATGGAACCATGGCTTGCCGTCCGAGGCTTCCTCGATCGCAAAGACGAATGCAGGTCTATCAAGACGAGAAAGGACAGTTCTTGGAGCTTCATTCCAAAAATTGACTTTATACATCGAAGCCAACATGGCTAAGGCATCAGCCATTTGATTCTCGGCCCTGGGCACATGATGGAGTTCCACTCGATCAAAGAACGGAAGCAGCCTTCTGGCATAATTCATGTACGACACCAAATTCGATTGACGAGTCTCCCGCTCCCCTTTAATCTGGTTAATCACAAGTGCCGAGTCACCATATACATATAGGTTCTTGATTGTCAAATCAATTGCCTCTTCTAGACCCATGATGCATGCTTCATACTCAGCTTCACTATTGGTGATTGGAAACGTCAGTCTCGCAGTAAACGGGATATGGGATCCATGGGGAGTCGTGATGATCGCCCCTATGCCACTTCCATAAGAATTAACCGCCCCGTCAAATATCAATTTCCATTGGGATTTCCTATCTGGCCCCTCGTCGGGCAACGGTTCGTCGCAATCTCTCGCTTTGAGAAACATGATATCCTCATCAGAGAATTCAAATTTCATCGGCTGATAATCTTCGATTGACTGTTCGGCAAGGTATTCAGACAATACGCTTCCCTTGATAGCCTTCTGGGAAACATACTGAATGTCATATTCCGTCAACACCATTTGCCATCTGGCAATCCTGCCCGAAAGTGCTTGTTTCTCGAAGACGTACTTGATCGAATCCATCTTCGAAATTAGCATAGTGGTGTGATTGAGCATGTACTGTCGTAAACGTTTGGCAGCCCAGGCTAGTGCACAACACGTCTTCTCCAGCATCGAGTAGCGAGATTCATAATCTGTGAACTTTTTACTCAAATAGTAGATAGCATGCTCCTTTCTGCCCGTCTCGCCGTGTTGACCGAGAACATACCCCATACTATTCTCAAGAACTGTCAAGTACATGATTAAGGGTCTTCCGGCCACTGGGGGTATCAAGATGGGAGGTTCCTGCAGATACTGCTTTATCTTATCGAATGCCTTCTGGCAATCCTGGTTCCAGATAATCGCCTGATCTTTCTTTAGTAGTTTGAACATCGGTTCACATGTGGCTGTGAGCTGTGAGATAAACCTTGCGATGTAGTTTATTCGGCCCAGGAAACCACGAACTTCTTTTTCTGTTTTTGGCGCTGGCATCTCTTGTATTGCTTTAATCTTCGAGGATCAACCTCAATGCCTCTTTCACTCACGATAAACCCCAGTAGCTTTCTGGACCGTACTCCGAAAGTACACTTGTTAGGATTCAGCCTCAGCCTAAACTTCCTAAGCCTCTCAAAAAGCTTCAGCAAATTAACCAGATGTCCCTCCTCCGTTTGGGACTTCGCAATCATGTCATCAACATAGACTTCAATCTCATGATGAATCATGTCATGAAACAAAGTGACCATTGCTCGTTGGTAAGTGGCCCCTGCGTTCTTCAGACCGAAAGACATTACCTTGTAGCAAATGTTCCCCAGGGAGTGATAAACGTAGTTTTCTCCATGTCCTTCGGTGCCATCTTGATCTGATTGTAGCCAGAGAAGCCATCCATGAACGAAAATACGGAGAACTGAGCTGTATTGTCAACCAACACATCAATATGAGGGAGCGGGAAATCATCTTTAGGGCTCGCCCTATTCAAATCCCGATAATCGACACACATTCGCACCTTACCATCCTTCTTCGGTACAGGCACTATGTTGGCGACCCACAGAGGGTAAGTAGTGACCGCTAAGAAGCCAGCATCGAGCTGCTTTTGCACTTCTTCTTTGATCTTAACGGCCATATATGGTCGCTTCCTCCTAAGCTTCTGCTGGACGGGAGGACAATCGTCTCGCAGCGGCAGGTGGTGGACCACGACGTCAGTATCAAGTCCGGGCATATCTTCGTATGACCAAGCAAAGACGTCACTATACTCTCTCAACATCTCGACTAATCTCTGCTTGACATCACTCTGCAATGCAACCCCTATCCTGACGTTCCTGACAAGTTCCTCAGAACCCAGGTTCACAATCTCGATCTCTTCTTCGTGAGGCAGAATAACTTTCTCTTCTTGTTTCAACAAGCGGGCCAACTCTTCAGGAAGGTCTTCGTCTTCATCAATCTCTTCTTCAGCTTGATAGATCGGGCAATCGAAGTCGAAGTGAGTCGTAGAAGGTCCAGAGTTGATGTCATCTGCTATGTGGATCCTGCAATAACAAGGGTTAAGCTTAAAACAAGGATATGCAGGTTAGCACAAACCCCATTGCCATTTTATTGTTTTTCAAAGAAAATATAAAACAGGAATAACAGAGATCACAATATTTGAATACGAGGAAAAACGCCTTTTGATTTATTGATAAAATGCATGTACATAATCAAACAAGGCCCTGACGATAAAACCACTATGCCCCCGGTAGGACATAGGGTTGTACAACGATTGGAAAAAGTAAATCATTACTCTTTGTCTGTCATTTGGATGATATCCCTGACGGACCAGTTGTTGAGGCTCTCGCCTGGCTTGCTTGGCTGGATCCAAGAGTCTAAGTCACAGTCGCTGTCTCCGATGTCTTCAGACACTGCGTTGACGCTTTCAAATATCACCCCGCCACCGGTAAACTGGATCGGCCCTTTACCTCGCGATGCACTGTAGGAAGAGGAGGCTTCAGCTCCAGGAGAATATCCCAACCCAAACTTGTCTTGCTTGTTAGGTATCTCCAAAATTTTCCCCCAGCCTGGGGTAGATCCGGCCTGGACAACGGCCTGGGCTTCCTTGAAGGAAGAGAGAGTCATCTCTGGCTTCTCAGTGACTACAGGAGCTACGTCCTTGACTTTAACAGCTTCGAATGCCTGACATAGGGTTTCGTGGATTTCCCCATCCATCTCAACATATTTGAAGGACGAAAAATGGCTCACCATTATGTCTTCCTCACCACAAACAGTCACGATGCTTCCTCCGACGACATACTTGAGTTTCTGGTGCAACGTGGAAGTTACTGCGCCTGCAGAGTGGATCCATGGTCGGCCTAAGAGACAGCTGTAGGCGGGCATGATGTCCATAATGTAAAAGACCGCATCTAATGTTTCCGGCCCGACTTGGATTGGCAACGTCACCTCCCCGAAAACATGGTGTTTGGTTCCATCGAACGCTTTCACAACCAGATCACTGGGTGTGCAAATCACTCTGCGAGTATCTAACTTCATTAATGCCTTCTTCGGAAGAACATTGAGCGATGACCCTGTGTCTACCAACACGTGAGACATAATCGTTCCCCTACACTCTATCGAGATGTGCAGGGCGCTATTGTGATTCCTCCCCTTCGGCGTCAGCTCTAGGTCAGTGAACCCTAACCCATTTCCAGCATTCACGTGGACTACAACCTCTTCCAACTGGTTTACCGATATTTCCTGCGGCACGTACGCGACATTCAACACCTTCAGCAGCGCGTTGCGATGTGCCTCAGAACACAGCAACAGGTTTAGGATGGAGATTTTTGAGGGTGTTTGATGGAGATGATCCACGATTTTGTAGTCACTCTTTTTAATCAACCTCATAAACTCTTCGGCGTCTTTAACAAGTAAGTCTTTTTCTACCCCACAAGGGATCTCTTCAACGACTTTACTTTTACCTTTATCAGTTGCATCAGCTCTGTCCGCTTTGTCCGCCACGACCTCAGGTGGAGCGAACACTCTTCCGCTGCGAGTAATTCCGCTAACGCCCACTAGGTTCTCCACAGACGACCCTGATGGTTCTAGTTCCAACTTCTGTCCGTTGCAGTAGACCTCTGCCCCGTAGTGCCATGGGACAACATTAGTGCTTTCGAACGGTATCGACTCGGCTTTGGTGATGATAATCGTAGGCGGTCTAGGTGCAGAAATGGTGATCGTCCGGCGAGGGATGGTGATGGTGGCAACCTCATCCTCCTGCTTCAGCATTACCTCTCCGGATCTACTTTTGGCCCTTCGGCTAAATTGCAGGATTCCTTCGGTCATCAGACTTTGAATCCCCTCTATCATCTGCTCACACCCGTCAGGCCTAGTCGCACAACCCATACACAGCTCTCCACAACCTGGAAAGAAACCTCTTTTCATCAGCTTAGCTTTAACGAAGCTAAGCGGTGTCTTCAGATCTCTGACGTCAGTCAACAAATCCAAGCTCTCGTCTTCAATAATGGCGTTTACTCCTCCTCCCCTATGATTCAGCATAGGGTTCTTCGTGACGTTTGGAACATTATCTGAGAAGTTGATGATCTTAGCGTCCACCATGTCCTGCACCTTGTGCTTGAAGGCTTTGCAATTCTCTATCGTGTGGCCTGGTGCCCCTGAGTGAAATTCGCAAGTTGCATTCGCATCATAACCTGGCGGAGGTGCCCCTGTCAAGGGAGCCAAGGTTCTCTTCTGGATCAGCTGTAACTGGAGCAGAGTCTGTAACAGCTGCGCATACGACATGGGCGGTGTCTCGAGGTGACGGCTCGATAGAGGTGCCCGGTTCTAATACTTTTTGTACCCTTGTTGATTTGGCTGCTGCTGCTGCTGCTGTGGCTATTGGACTGCCGGGATAGTTATGCTGGCCACCTGTTGGTGAGGGCCTTTACCCTTCCTTCGAGCGTTGGTCACGGCGCTCGTTTCTCCTTCCCGTCTTTTGCCACCATAAGGTTTCTTGCCTCCTCCAGCTGAGGATGAATCACCTTGAATTTTCCCCAGTTTGATCCTGTTTTCAATGTGCTCACCCGTGATAATGAGATCTGAGAAGCTTCCGGACATACTGCTGACCAATTTCTCATAATAAACCCCTGAGAGGATGGCTACGAACATTTCCACAAGCTCACGTTCAACCATCGGCGGCTGAACCCTGGCTGCCAATTCACGCCACTGCTGGGCGTATTCCTTGAACCCCTCATTGTTCCTTTGTGACAGATTTTGCAATTGGACTCGGTTCGGAGCCAAGTCACTGTTGTATTGGTAGTGGTGCACGAATGCTACAGCAAGTTCCTTTCACGTGCGTGTCGCTACTGCGAAAATCGGCGCCGGCTGAACAGAAGAGTCGCCACCGTGCGTTATTTATCCCAACAGAGGGAAAGGAAACGCTCGAAGTAAACCTACCGCAAAGACGGGAAAAGAATGGTCGTCGCAACCAAATCCTGGATTCGGGAGTCGGTTACGTAAGGGGAAGGTATTAGCACCCCTCACGTCCGTCGTACTCGACAGGATCCACGCTTGTTTTCTAGTACGGATTGTTATTCTATCTACACTACAGGTCTGGGGTTAAAAGAAAATAAAATGACTCGGCAAAGTATCGCACTTTATGCCTACGTATTCCCGTCTGGAACGAGAAATCAGAGTCAACGTAGTTCGCCTACCTACGGGAAAGGAGGGGAAGGTTGCTCGCTAGGATATCGCATCCTATGCCTACGTACTTTCATACAGCATGAAAGATCAGAGCAAACGTAGTTCGGGCCACGGAAGACACAAGTTTGTCTTGATTATTTTTTATCCTTCTGAAAAAGGTTTTCTCCGGATTACGGGTCCAAGCGGACAAAAATGACTCTTTGATTGGTTTACAGTCTTTTACGCAAGAACTGTTTTTTATTAATGTTTATCCTTTTATTGTATTTTTCTGATTGTTTTGAGATAGAAGAGAAACTGCAACTCTAAAACCTATGGTTGAAAAGGAAATCAAAATCTATCCTAATATTATCATGCATGGGTTAACACCTAATGTCTGTCATATTTCTCTCTTGCGCAGAGAGAAACAGAGATCCTAAGGGGATAAACGGAAAAACAACAGCATATATACGGTAAAGCAGTAAAATGCATGAATGCAGCAGTACAAGCGAGGCAAGGGAGTCCCACTCAACCTCGAACCTAGAAAACAATGGGCAAAGTGAAACAACTTCACTTCAACCTCAAGGGGAAATTAACAAACAATACAGCAAAGAAAATAAGGCCCCGAACCCAGCTCAGACAGCAAACCAGTTCCTACAGCAACAACTATGAAAAACAGCAAACTCCGACAGTTGATTAACAGCAAGACAGCTTCAAGTGAACCCCAAAGTCAAGCTCCAATGAGACCCAAGCTACAATAAGCTTCCCTCTTTAAGAAATCACCAAGCTCAAGCAAGCACAACATCTTAACCAGTTGACAACATTAAACAGCAGATAGCTCCAAACAACAGTAAACCCTAGCTTTAACAGTTGCACAACTTTGACATGAACAATCTTCATCTTTGTCAATCTTGGATCTTCATCTCTATCTTCAATGGCTTATTTCGTCAAGACAAGCTCTCTTAGATGAGAATTGATTTATCAGGATAAGTTGAATCTCAAGCAGTTCATTGATAACCAAAGGAAGCCTATAAACAGTTGACATTGTAACAGACTGTTTCCCTCAAAGTTCTACCTCTAAGGTAAGGCCACTTATTCCTCCAAATAAGGGAGGTGAATACCATAGAGGGACTTTATGTCATAGAGAAGAATGGAAGCACGGGAAGCTATCCATGTTTGTGAAAAAATTCAGTCTATTCTAAGGCTCTGCTTATTCCTATTATTTCCTATGCCTTCAATCAGCATCTTCAATCCAAGCAATCTTCATGCATCAACCTTTGATATTTGTATTAAATCTTCTCCATTGCTTCTCCATGCTTCCACAAGCCCAAACCAAGCCCACACGCCAAATAAAAAGCCCAAAAGTCCAAGCAGACAGAAAAAAACCCCAAGTGGGCACACCAAACAACCACACAATTTGCAAAATATACTAAAAATAGTAAAATACTATTTAAAATTCTAAGACTTATTCTAAGGGGATTTCTATATCTACCCTACATACCCTATATGTCCCATAACCTAATTCATGCTAAAAACCCAAAAAATAAAATGGTAGAATGCACCTATGTTGAGATTAGACCCTAAAACTATCACCCTAATGTTCTCTAATCAAAACTAGTCAAGATTTAATCACAAAAATGTGAAATAAATCCCTAAGGGAACTTAATGCTCTAATCTAGCTAGTACAAAAAGAACGGGATCAAAATATGAATTTAAATTGCTAAACAAAATTCATCAAAATGTATGTACAAACAAACATGAAAATAAAAGCAAGTAAGTTTGAAAAATCACCATAAATGGAAAAAAAAACCTAAAATAATATTTTTATTTTCTTATAATTTTCTTGAAACCATTACCAAAATGTGGGAAAAAGTCCCATGTTAAAATGATGATTTTCTGATTTTATATGATTTATTTAGACTATATGTAAATGATGAAAAAAAAGAAATTCAATTAAAAAAAATAATGGAGCAAAGGGGGGTGGCAAAAGCAGTTTTTACAGTTCAAGGATATACTGGGCCCAGGATGGGGGGTGCGCTCAGCAATGCGCTGGGCCCAGGTTTGTTTCAGAAAAAACCCAAAAGAAGAAACCAAAAACAAAATACACAGGGGGGGAGAATAGCGAGTAACTCGCTTGTATCCAGGTTTGGGCCTCCCATGGGTGGTGCTAATAGCAGTCTATAAGGCCCATACGAAATTCGTTCTAAGGGGAGAGGGGGCGCTTATGGAAAATGGAAGTACATTCAGTAATTTGTTTGGGCTTAAGGCCCGGGATCAATACAACCCATCTTCAGCAAAATCAAAAAAACCCTAAAACTAACTTTACCATCATCTACTGTTCATCTTTCCCCCAACTGGAAACCCTAGCGCCGTTTCCCTCTGAAACCTCTCTCCCTGAACTCTCTCCATCTCTGAATCTCTCAACCCTAAATCTAACTTGCCTCACAAAATCAACATTTAAACTCTCACCTAAATCCGTTTCAACACCTAACAATCATGCGAACTAGACAACTACGAAGGCGTAATGAGTGAAGGAGGAAGAATCAAAACCTGAAGAATTTATGAAGATGGAGGCGTCTGAGCGATGACAAATGTTGATGATGAACACTGAATGTTCTTGGACGGAGGACCTTCAAGCAAAAATCTGGAGATAACAAAGAATGTTGCTGAGTGTTCCCTGAAGATAGATGAGGATCTTCTGGAAAATGATTGAAGTCTCTTGATGATGAAACGAATCCGAAGGATCTACAAGGATAGTGAACATATGCTTTGATCAAACTTCTGGAAAAACTGCTTGAAGAACACGAAGGATTTCATCAAGGATCTGGAAACACTTGACAAGATGAAGAGGCATGCGTTTCTGGAAAAAGTAGATCTATGAGGTTCTTGGAATTTCTGAAGAGTTGGATGAAGACTGTGGGAGATCTTGATGATTCTGGGAATATTGATGAAGAACATGAAGTTTCCGGTGAGAATATGGTGTTTCCGGTGAAGATGGATGAAGGTGGAGGATGAAGATCCAAGGGGTTTGAATGGATTTTCTGGAAAAATCCAGATTCTGGCGAGTTGGCGGCGGTTATAGACGGTTAGAGGGGTCGTCGGCGAGTAGTTAGGGTGGCCGCCGGTCTTTGCATGGCCGGCGGTGAAGGGTCCGGCGAGGGATGCAGGTGGCAGGATGGTGAAGGGATGGGAGGACGCGTGGCTGAGGAGAGAGAGGAGGGTGTTACACGTGGGGGGTGAGGTGGCTGGTCTGAGAGAGAGAGTGAGAGAGGAAACGTGGCAGGTTCTGGGTGAGAGAGAAAAATGAGGTGGAAGAGAGAGGAACGCACGCGTGGCAGACCTATATATACGACACGTGGCCTCTCCATTGGACTCTTAATTGGGCCTTAATGGACTCTGGATAATGAATGCTGGCCCAATTGGATTAAAACCTGGATTAATGGCTAAAAACTGATTAAACTCTGATTAAAACAAATTTAAACTAAAAAATAACCCTAATTAATCTAAAACGAAAATTAGCAATAAAACCTAATTAAGATCTAATAAACCCTATTAAAACATATTATTAATCCTAATTAATATCTAAAAACGAAAATAAAAAATAAAAACCTAATTAAATCTAAAAAATCTAAAAAAACTATTATTTAATCTAAAAATTATCTTTTTTTTTTAAAACCTAATTAATTCTGAAAAATAAAAATCTAAAAATCTAAAAAAACATTTAATCTCTATTTTCCTTTTAAAATCTATTCTATTAATTTTTTTAAAAAAACAATAAACTCTAATAAAATCTAAAAGAACAATACCATCTATTTTATTATTTTTTTCTCTACTCTTTTATAAGAAAAATATCTATTTATCTATCTATTTTTTCAAAAAAAACCCACTAAAAGGAAATCAATATCTACAAATTTATATTTAAAGTCTATTCTATTAAAAGGAAATAATACCTAAAAAGTCTTTAAAAATCTATTAATTTCTAAAAAATGAAAAGAAAATTTATTTAAACTCTAAAAAAAAATTTTAAAAACTCTATTAAATCTAGAAAAATCCATTAAGTGCATTAAAAATCCAGAAAAATGACAGAAAAATCCTAAAAATGCCAGGAAGCCGATTAAATAGAATAAAACCCAATTGCGCAACCGTAGCGGAACCCGGGCACTGAGATGGTCTGAAAACACGGGAGATGAGCACCCATTCTCCACAGACTTTTATTCTGACTGGCCTGTACTGCCTGAAACACCAGGGGCTATAATCCCGATAAAATCAATCCGACTGATGAAAATGCCATGTATGCAGTATGCGAATGCGAATGCAAAATGCCTCGAAACATAAACCGGATAGGGAACCGGTTGGTCAAATTTTAGGGTGCAACAGCTGCCCCTATTCAAACGGCTTGGACCCGACTGGGTGAAGAGCGAACGACCTTCAAACATTCGAGGTACGAGACGGTTGAATACCGAAGAACCCGGAAATTTGCCAACCGCAGAAATAAACTGCACCACTGCTTGGGGAACGACATTCGTCGAGTGAACATGATTGTTACGGTAGCAACCGATCAGTCGTCGGAGAATAATTCTGATTTTGACTATCACCACCCATGCAACACCACTGGTACTAAACTATCTTTGCAAAAATACCTCTGTCCACAACTGGACTAAACTTGTCAACACAAGAAGAGAAACAAATTCATCCACACGAGTAAAAAATCCCGTCATTACAGGAAAAAACTTATTCACGATTGCCCTTAAATTTCGTCAACGCGAACAGCCATAGATTCGTCATCACGAGGAAATCCTATCATTATAGGAATACAACTTGCCCTCATCAGTATTTTTCAAATTTGTTCTCAGCAGGACTCCATATTCCATCATCATGGAGAAATAAAACTTGTCGACTCCACTGGGGATGGGCTATCCGCATCTTGTCAACACAAGAAGATCCTATCAGCATGGGTAATAAAGTTCTTATTTACGTCTTATCAACACAAGAACTCCCATTAACATAGAAATAACTTGTCCACGTCAGGACTCACGTCTCGTCAGCACGAGGAAAATAGATTCATTAACATGAATAAATTCTATCATCATAGGAATACCATTCTTTGTACATCTCTGAACTCATATTTCGTCAACACGAAGAAATCCTATCCACATAATCATAAATTGTCCTCATCAGGCCGCACATTCTGTCAACACAGAGAGAGTAATCCGTCAACATGAATAAATCCTATCAGCATAGGCGTATATTGTCCTCATTAGGACGCCACATTCCGTCAACACGGAGAAATAATTCGTCAGCACGAATAAATCCTATCATCATAGGCATGAATTGTCCTCATCAGGACTCCATATTCCGTCAACACGGAGAAATAATTCGTCAACACGATTAAATCCTATCATCATAGGCATAGATTATCCTCATCAGGACTCCATATTCCGTCAACACGGAGAAATAATTCGTCAACACGATTAAATCCTATCATCATAGGCATAGATTGTCCACATCAGGACTCCATATTCCGTCAACACAGAGAAATAATTCGTCAACACGATTAAATCCTATCATCATAGGCATAGATTGTCCTCATCAGGACTTCATATTCCGTCAACACGGAGAAATCAAACTTCGTCCTCAACAGGACTCCATATTCCATCATCATGGAGAAGTAATTCGTCAACACGAATAAATCCTATCATCATAGGCCTAAATTTTCCTCATAAGGACTCCATATTCCATCATCATGGAGAATTAATTCGTCAATGTCATACCCTAAATTTGTCCTACCTTTTTATAATTATTTTCGCTTTTTGTTCCGTGCCATTTAGACACGTGTCGTCTCGCAATTGGTCGATTTTTTTTTTCCAAAGATTTATCTTTTGGCCAATCAAAGTGTGACACGTGGCCTAAAGGGTATTTTGGTCTTTTGCTTCCATTTTCTCTTTTCCTTTTTTACAATTTTCTCCCCTTTTATTCTTTTTATTTATTTTATTTTATCACCTATTTATTTCTTTTAGATATGAGTTTATTTATGAAAATAGCTTTTATTAAATACTTCCTTTTTATTATTAGATTTAACATTAAATTTATTTTTATTTAATTAGAGTGGGATGTCTCTTTTCTTTTAAAATAGAGTTCATTATATTTTAAATTAATTTTCTTTTGTGTATAGTTGTTAAGGTTTTTCAATTTAATAGTGGTAATTATTTTCCTTTTTTAGATTATTATTTAGGCTTTTAAAAAAATGTGTTAGTTATTATTTATTTTGTTTTTATTTATTATTTTATTATTTTTTTTCGTGTACTTATTCATTTATTATTTTATTTTTATTTTTTCGTTTTTTATTATTATTTATTATTTTATTTTATTTTTTCGTTTTTATTTATAATTAATAAGCATCTTTTTCTTCTTTTCATTATGGTTTATATTAATTAAGTTTTAATTTTACTAGTTAATGATGTTATTTATTTAAGTGTTTTATTATTAATGCTTTTTGACAACTTTCTTTTCTGGTCCATTAGACAGCTTTGCAGGCCCATTAGGTCAGATTCGGTGGACACTTGTCAGGCTATAAAGTCTGATAAGTGTCTGCATTTATGGCAAACAGATTCCCCAAAAGTCTGAAACCCTAATAGCCGCCACCTAACCTAAACCCTAACCCTAGCTGGCACGCGTCCCAATAAACCCTGCATGCGTGCCACGTCATCGGCCATGTGAACCACCGGCACACTCGCCGGAGAACCCCACCGGAAAAATCAACCGGATCAAACTCATCGGATTTGCACCGGAATCTTCATAGTTATCCCCAGAAATTCATCCAATACTCATCGATGTTCATCATGTTCATATGAACTTCATCGTATTCTTGCAGTTTTCCAGAACACATTCATATCCTCATCAAGTTCATCCATGAATCTCCCTAGATCCTTCGAATCTTCATACCAAACACATCCAAGTTCATCCAAAACTTCATAGTTTTCCAAAAATTTCCCAGAAAAGATGAATGTTCAAACAACAACAACCAAACTGTTCCAGAAATGATGAACATTCATACCTCCAAAAACACTTTTCCAGATCTAAACCTTCAAATCTCCAGATCTCATCATATCCATCTCCGATCTGAACAAACTTTAAACATCTCCAAAACCACAACAAAATCCAGATTCCGTAATCATCAACATCATCTTCAAATCCGTCATGAACTACACGCGATCTACACCCTCATCATCCATATCTACAGATCCAACACTCAACCAAACTTAACATGCAACTCATTTCTTCCAACTCCAACTACAACAGAACCTTCATCATATCCAAACCATTTCGTTTCGCATCTCCAAACCTTCATTCATAACAACAATCTCCAGATTTCTTCGAACTCATCAATCTTCATCATCTTCGTCCAACATTCCCAGATCTTCACGAAAAACTTCAAATCGAGACGCCAAACCTTTCATTTCCATTGAATCTTCAACAACAGCAACCGCGAGGTTTTCTCAAATGACTTGTTTTGTTTTTTGTTTTTGTTTTGTTTTGTTTGAACAAGAAAAGAAGAAAGGAGACGGTGAGCGTGAAGAGAAATAGGAGATGGAGATTAAAGGGGATAAATAGAGAGAGACTGAAACGGAGGAGAACGGCGGAGTTTGTTTTGGTGGAGGACAGATGGTGAGGTTGAGAGATCACCGGCGGCGGTAAGCAGAGAAAGAGAAAGGAATTAGGTTTTGCGAGAGGAAGAAGAGGAAGCGGACAGACTTCTGGTTTGGGGTTAGTGGGCTTCGGCCCAATGTTTTTCTTCGATCATACCCCGTATCCAATTGCACACCCCCCTCGCCTGGCTTTGTTTGGGGCTTAAGCCCACTGCGCTGTTCTGTTTACTGCACCCCCTAGATACTGATGCCTCCTACTGTTTTACTATCTTGTAAATTATTTTCAAAACCTTTTTGTTTTAGATCTTTGTTTTAATTTATTTTCTTTATTTACTAAATTTTCAAATCTATCTTCAAAATATTATTTTCCAATTCTTATTTAAAAAAAAATGGTTTTATTAAAATATCTTCTTTTCAAATTCATTTATAAATAATTTTAGTCCTTACTCAATTTACTTTTTATTACTAAATTATTTTTCAATCAAATCACGAAAAAATTAAATTCTTGAAGTCAAGCATTTCTTGGATTTTTGGATGATCATTAGCGAGGTGTACACCTTAAATAATGTATTATTCAACTTTTCGTATTTAATACACTCTTTTTGAACAAAGAGATATCATAGGAATCTAGCATTCTGTGTGATATTTCTGTCGTTCCTTCAAACATTCTCCAAATGAAAAAGGTGTCGTCGAGATCTAGCATTTCGATAATACCCCAATTAATTGGTTGTGAGGCCTACGTCTCATTTATCAAATAATTGTCATTTCTCTCATTTTTAAAACCAATCTCACGCCCTCACATCTCGTACCTCAAACTATTTTCATACCTCATTTCACTTCAAATCTTTTTCAAACATTTTCTCGATCACACTTCGAAAGAAGGAGGTTCTTGGAGTCTAGCATTCCTTGAATTTTCGAGTGAATAGCTCTCGAGGCACGCCCTTTGGGTTGTTATTCACTCAACCTTTCGACTTTTTTTTCAAACTCAATCATTCTCAATATTCTCCTAAGTCGAATGCTCGTCCGCATTCGCAACCCATTTCATTCACGATTCCTCGTGGTCTCGATATTAGGAGCACCCTCAGGGACTAATATCGTTTCTCACAGCCTTAACCCTTGACACGCCGTCAAGCCGGTTCCATCTTCAATCAAATCTTCGACACGTTGTCGAACCAGTTCAAAACAATTTCCTTTTGGCCTCGCATGCCATTCTTCGATTCAATCCTTTCGCAAACTTACGAAAGAGGGATGTTCTTAGAATCTAGCATTCTTTGAATATTCGAACGAGTAACTCTTGGGCGCGCCCCCGAGTTGTTATTAGTTCATTCTTTCGTTTTCAAAATATCCAACTCTTATCTTCAACTCATTCAACCCAATTTCCGAAAGAACTGAGTTCTTGGGATCTCGCATTCCTTGAATTCTTGAGTGACAAGCTCTTGAGGCACGCCCTTAGGTTGTTTGTCAGTCACTCTTTCGTCTCTCAACTCAACGTCAAACCAATTCAAACCTCATCTTTTCGTGGTTGTTATCACGAACTACGGACGCTCTGATTCTTTATTCATTCTTGAATATAAGATACGTAGGCACAAGATTGCGATGATCTTGGCGAGCACACTTCTATTCATCTTCCGTTTTCCCCCATCTTTTCCCGTAGTCGAACTACGACGCTCTGATTTCTCATTCTCGTCCGAATGAGCATACGTAGGCACAAGGGCCCCAATCCTTGGCGAGCACCCTATCTTCTAACCACCCATCTCTCCTTCGCGTCTTTAACCCTTTGACCCTACCAATTCTACCTTTACCAGCGAGAAGAAAACAAGTAAACCTAAACAACACTCCCCACAATTACCTTAAGAGGTTCCCGTCGAGTACGACGGACGTGAGGGGTGCTAATACCTTCCCCTCACGTAACCGACTCCCGAACCCGGAACTTGGTTGCGACAGCCCTGTTCCTATCCTTTCGTTTTCAAGAGGTTTTCTCGATATTTTCCTCTCCCGTTTATTTCGGGAAAAATAAAGTTCGGTGGCGACTCTGTCGAACCGCATTTCCGCGCCTTTCGCGCGAGGGTCGTATTTTCGAATGAATTTTTCGAGGTGCGACAGGTGGCGACTCTGCTGGGGACGCATTGCTCCATGCAAAGAGAGAGTCGAGCCTATCTTTTGGTTTGTGAGGAGTGTTTGTTTTTTCTTGTTTTCTTTTTGTTTTTGTTCTCTCGTAGAGTTTATTTGTGCTTATTATCTGGGCCTTTCCGTTTTTGGGATGACATCATGAGTAAGGCTCTACACCCGAGCTTTGGTAAAAGCAGAGAGAACACATAGTTTAGAATTGGTAGTTGTTGCACCCCAAAATTTGCCCTCACAATACGAGACTTTGTGTTCTAAGAAGGTTCACAAGGTTCACAAGTTCTCCAACAACTTGCATAACCTTTCATGAAGTTCATAAAGTCCACAAGCTACTTTATGAAGGTTCACAAGGTTCACAAGTCCCACAGTGCTTTCAATACCTTTCATGAGGTTCATGAAGTCCATAGGTTGCTTCTTGAAGGTTCACAAGCTTCACAATACCTCCCATGAGTATCACAAGATATCTTATGAAGATTCACAAGGTTCACAAAGTTCACAATTGGTCAGAAGAGTTGACAATTCCCTCAGACAATGCACCTCCTAAGCAGTGCATCCAAAACTAGGGTTTTGACTTTAATCAGGCTAAATGGACTTCCAAGACTTCAAGTGAGCTTCATAACATCTTATATGTGTATAAGAACCCCCATGTCAAGTTTCAAGACTTTTCTCAAAAGTTTGCTCAGTCAGATGATCAGATAAGTCAAAAGCAGTCAATGCAGTTAAAAAGTCAAACTGAGGTCAACTGTGGTCAAACCAAAGTCAAACTTCATGATTTTTCGCCAACATCAAGTATATGAAGTAAAATTCATCATTTTATCAAGGGTTGATCATGATTCATCAAGGAGATTCCAGATCATCAATAATCAGGAGTTTCTAAATTAGGGTTTCCTCAGTAAAAGTCAACTGAACTTTGACCAGGCATAACTTTCACATACTTCATCACCAAGTCTCCATCCAAAGCTCATTTTGAAGGAAATTGAATTCTCTACAACTTTGATGTTGAAGGTTAAGCCCAAAAATGCTTTATTTGAAAGATATGATCTAAGACATTATAGGTCATTTCAAAAGTCAACAAAAAGTCAACAACTTCAAAAGGGCATAACTTGAGATTGGTAAATGATATGGACCTGAAACCAATGGGGTTGTTTAGAGGACTCTTCAAGCTTTCCAAAAAGTCCAAGAACACCATCATACCTTTAAAATTGAGAGAAATGTGCCCTTGCAAAGTTGGGCAATTTTGTGATGGTTTATGTTGAAAATGGAGGCTTAGAAGTATTTCTTTCCAAATGGGCTGCCTAATTTATGACCCAATCCATCTCATAACATGGTGCACGACCCAATTGACCAAAATTCATCATTTTTATTATTTTTTATTTATTTATTATTGATTTAATTCATAAAAATCATTTTAAATAAATAAAAAATATAAAAATCTATTTTTGGGTGAAGATTTTGTTTCTAGAAATTCATAATCATTGATTGAATTAGAATGAGAAGGAAATCATGTGATCTCTCCCAGATTATTATTTTTTATTTATTTATTATTGATTTAATTCATAAAAATCATTTTAAATAAATAAAAAATATAAAAATCTATTTTTGGGTGAAGATTTTGTTTCTAGAAATTCATAATCATTGATTGAATTAGAATGAGAAGGAAATCATGTGATCTCTCCCAAATTATTATTTTTTATTTATTTATTATTGATTTAATTCATAAAAATCATTTTAAATAAATAAAAAATATAAAAATCTATTTTTGGGTGAAGATTTTGTGATCTCTCCCAAATTATTATTTTTTATTTATTTATTATTGATTTAATTCATAAAAATCATTTTAAATAAATAAAAAATATAAAAATCTATTTTTGGGTGAAGATTTTGTTTCTAGAAATTCATAATCATTGATTGAATTAGAATGAGAAGGAAATCATGTGATCTCTCCCAAATTATTATTTTTTATTTATTTATTATTGATTTAATTCATAAAAATCATTTTAAATAAATAAAAAATATAAAAATCTATTTTTGGGTGAAGATTTTGTTTCTAGAAATTCATAATCATTGATTGAATTAGAATGAGAAGGAAATCATGTGATCTCTCCCAAAATAGCAAGCACTCATGATCAAATATTTGAAATTTATACAATGATCTTTTTGAATATTTTTTGGATCAAATATCCACACAACACATCAATGTTTCTGACCTAAATCCATCACACATATATACTAAGCACAAACATAACCCTAGAGAGGAATTTTGCAGCAGCCTAAAGGTAAGATCAAAAGCACAAAAATCTTTCAAAAAGTCATATTCGGGTTCTCAAATTCAGAGCATTGCAAGGTATTTGGAAGACATAGCAAGCTTCCTTGGACTCTTCTGATCATAAATCATCATCCATATGCATCATATACGCACCCAATTGCTCAACCCGAGTTCATCTTGACCTTGAATATTTTGTTTTCGAATCCATTGATTTATCATGTTTAAACTGTTTTTGATTGTTGTAGGATGTTTAGAATGAACTCTAGAACGATTCTGGGTGGTTCAATTGGATTTTCATTGCAGGAACAAGAATTCACCATGATTAGGGTTTTCGGCCCTCTTTAGGGTTTCACGATTTTCAAATGATAAATGGATTTGAAAAACATAGGACGATTGAAAAACTCAGTAGCAATACAATGGTGCAATCAATTTTGTGAAAGTTTGCCGTTTGGATGAAGTTTGTGTTTCGCAGGGTGGAAGAACTCGTAACAATATTCGTAGGAGAAAACGTTGCAAAATCCGCAGGTAATGGGAGGAAGAAGAAGGCCAGTTCGCGCCTGTTTTCAAATTCAAATTCTTTTGTTCCTGGATATATTTCACAATTGCAGGCTTAGCCTGATGGTTGTTGTGCTTCCTGGAGATCAAGCTGGTCTGGGTTCAAACCCCAGCCAGGTAAGTATCCACTTTTTTTTTCTTTTCTTTTATTTGATTTAAGTATTATAATATTAAAGATTAAATATATTATGTATATTTCTCAATAATAAATAAATAATAATAAAATATGTCTGTTTTCTTTAATTTTAAAAAATATGTTTTTTTCACAAATTTTGTTTCTATATTTTATGTCTAAATTGTAATATGTATAAATTAGAAAATTTTTGTATATAACTAAATCCTATTTTTTTTTATATAAACCCTAAAAATTTATTTCTCATATAAACCCTAATTTCATAAAACTCTAAAAATATTTTTTAATACAAATCTAATCCTATTTTTTTTTAATGTTATTTTCTAATATAATTATTATGTATGTATGTTTACTATAATTCTTACAAATTTTTTGTAAATATACTTATAAATATTTTTTTACATAACTTTAGTTTATAAATAATTGTGCTTATAATAATTAGATTTTTGTAGTAACTTCATGATTAAAATATAATTTAATAATTTGTAAATTAAAACAATTGTTTATTCATATTTGTTTTTTTTAGTTGATTATATTAAAAAATTGTTAATTTCTTATTATTATAATATTTGGATTAATTTTGTTTATTCTTATTTACTAACCCATTTATATTCTAATCATGCTTATTATTTTGTTAAATATTGCTTACTAACCCCCTTTATTATTTATTATTGCTTATCTATATTGTATTTATCTTTGCTATTTAATTATTTTGCTTATTATTTTGTAATTGTTTCTTGGATGTAAAGTTGTTTAATTATTTAATTATTATTATGGTTAGTAATTAGGGAGTGTAACAACATGTATGTAATATTAAAATAAATTTAGATCACTTTTAAATAAAGATAATTAAAATAAACACGTCACACACGTAAGTCGATTTTAATCGCCGTCTCACTTCCTAAGGATATCCCTCAAGTTGCCTACGAATAATGGTTAAGTGGGGTGTATAAAGCAAGTCCCTCAAATAAAAAAATCATCAAAGTCCCTTATGGTTGCCTTTACGAATCAAGTCCCTTTCGAAAAATGATGATGGTCCCTTATATGTGCTTATTACATCCCACAATGGCCTTCAAAGTCAAATTGTCCCTCACATGTCCCTTAACATCCAAAGTAAGGACTACCTACTCCATTATAGTAGGGATAGTCTTACTAAAGGAAAGAATAAAGAATAAGAAAGACCTTTAAACATTAGGGTAGGTTACTCCTAGGTGCTTGCTCACTTCAAAACTGTTTCACACTTAAACAAATTTTCAACAAGTTTTCAAACAAGTTCTTAACACATCCTTACATGGATTATTTATTAACTATTCTGAAAATTTTCTATTCACACACTACACTTTCAAAACAATTCAAAAGTGAGCTTAAGTACCTAAGAGCCCATGGATAACCATGGATGAAAAGGGTGCTAACACCTTCCCTTTTCATAACCTACCCCCCGGACCCAAAATATTCTCTAAGGTCTTTCCTGTTCTTTTATAACCTTTCCTTATGGATAAAATAAAAGTCGGTGGCGACTCTTGCTATCCGCAACATTGTTTAAAGTCAGTTCTCCCACCGTGTTACAGAACTGGCGACTCTGCTGGGGACCTATTTAAGAGGGGTACCCTTAGGAATTAAGATCACTTTAAATTGTTTGCCTTGTTTGCTTTATTATCATGTTGTTGGGGTGCTCTTATGTGTGAAAGGTCCTAACCCGGATCTAGTGTACCTTAGGTAAATGGCAATAGACCAAGGAAACTGTACGACGTATATCGATACGGTTGATCTGGTGGCCATAGTTAGTGCGACTTCTTGGTTGGTGCTTATATTCCTTAAGTCAAGTTGAGGATAATATTGAGGCTGCCATATGTTGTCAATGCACTAACTGACTTTTAGAACCCTAGTTAACTCATCTTGGCCTTTAGAAAGTAGTGAGGTAACCGGCTTTGGTGCAGACTGAAGTTGGTTGACACTCGATACTACGCTCATTGAGATCTTAAACTTGGAGGGTTTTGGTTGGCAAGTAAGTTGCCTTCTGAACAACCACCCTTGTGAAGGATCAATGATATTGAGATCCCTTAGAACCTGGTTACTTTTGTAGGACAGGATGAACCATCTAACTTCAGGGGAGGGTACTTGCCTTTGAACCCCATGCAAGCCTTTAAACCTAGGGCTATGGTGTGACTTGTTTGTGTGTGCCACATGTTTGTGATTGAGCATGACATCATGACATCATCATGCATCATAAGCATATCACTTTCCCTAACCATTTCAAGGACCAAAGGATTTATCTTTGTTCTTTGTTGCAGGTCATGGCTTCTGCTCGTAGAAACACCATCAGGATCAACTTTGTAGGGATACCTGCTAAGCTCAAGGAGTTGGTTTCCCTAGTGCCTGATCATTCCCAGTTCAACAAGAGACATGGTCACTTATTGGATCTAGTTACTTCAGGGTTCAGTGAAGACATGATGAGTGTGCTGTTTCAGTTCTTTGACCCTAAGCACCATTGCTTTACATTTCCTGATTATCAGCTGGTTCCAACCATGGAGGAGTTCTCTAAACTTCTGGGTATACCTGTTCTTGATCAGAAGCCATTCACAGGCTTAGAGAAGGAGCTTAAACCAGAAGTTATTGCTGCAGCTCTACATCTGAAGAAGTCTGACATTGTTCTAGAGACGAGAAGTGGAGTTAAAGGTATTCTTGCCAAGGTATTAGTGGATAAAGCTCAAATGTTCTTGAAGGCTATGAGCTATGATGCTTTTGAGGAGATCTTAGCCTTATTGATTTATGGCTTAGTGTTGTTCCCCAATCCTGATCAGTTCATAGACGTTCATGCCATCAACATATTCCTGAGTCACAATCCAGTGCCTACCTTACTTGGAGACATCCTACATTCTCTTCACACCCGTACTACAAGGGCAAGAGGAACTTTGATGTGCTGCATACCTTTACTTTCTAGGTGGTTTATTTCTCACCTTCCTCGCTCAGTAATGAAGAATGAGCAAGGGTTCAGATGGTCCAAGAGGATCATGTCACTTTCTCACTCAGACATCCATTGGTGCTCCAGATCTATGGAGAATGTTACCATCATTGACCGCTGTGGGGAGTTTCCTAATGTGCCACTTCTAGGCATAAGAGGAGGCATCACCTACAACCCATCTCTAGCTTTACGACAGTTTGGTTACGCCCGGAGCGATGGTCCACATGACATGTTGATTCAGGGCATTGTGTTTGACTACGACAACGATCTTCAGGGTTACCGTCAGAGATTCATACGAGCTTGGGGAAAGGTAAACAGGATTGACAGCAAGACACTGGAGCCTAAGTACACTATTCCTATGGAGGCTTATCTCAGATGGGTACGATCTCGTGCTCAGACACTCATGATGCCATATCCTGCCGTCCTACCAGTTACCATGGAACCTGTTGCTGAAGGAGACACAGCTTATACCATCCTTCACCCAGACATACCTACTGATATGGAAGACTTGCAGAGATCATGGATCCAACTGAAAGAGCAAAGGGATACTTTCGAGGCTCATTACAAAGCAAGCCAAGCAAGGATCCTAGAGCTAACAAAGCTACTTCATGAGGAACGAAACCTCAACTCATACCTCAACACCAAGAGGAAACGTCCATGGGAGACTTAAAACCCCATCTTTTGTACTTATTTCGTTTTCATTTTTTGTAAGCCTAAAAGGCAAAACAAGTTATTACTAATAAAAAGTTACTTTCTTGTTTGTTTAAGCAAATTTAAATCCTGCGGTCCTTGAAAACATTGCATATGCATTCCCATATCATTGCATCACAGGTTTATAATTGGGCACAGGTTTCTCATCTTCTCGCTGTTTATTTCAGCAATGGCTCTTGAACAATCAGTTAAGGATCTCCAGGCACAGAATGCACAGTTCCAAGAGCTGATCCTGAACCTATCCAAGGGGCAGGATGAATTGAAGACACTGCTGGCCAAGAAGACTAAGAAGGCTAGAAGGTCTGCTGGGTTGCTCAACATGGGAAGAAGGTTCAAAGGTCCTGCCAAGACCAAGGAACAGGTTGAAGACTATGAATCTGAAGAATCTGAGCAGGAGAGAGGCAGTCTCCACAACACTATGGGGGACTCTGATTCTGAGGCTAATTATTACCATGAGCCTAATGAAGACAAATTCAAGATGCTGGTGGATAGAATGGATGCTATGGAATTACAGAAATCATCTGGGCTGGATTTTGAGGATTTGAGCTTGATATCTGGGGTGGTCATACCCATTGGGTTCAAAGTTCCTACATTTGTTATCTATGATGGTGTCTCTTGTCCCAAATTGCATCTGAGGTCTTATGTCAGAAGAATTCAACCCCACACTGCTGATAAAAAGTTGTGGATCCATTTCTTTCAAGAGAGTTTATCTGGAGCTCAGCTAGAGTGGTATTATCAGTTGGAGAGTGTCAACATCAGAGATTGGAATGACCTTGCTGAAGCTTTCTACAAACAGTATCAATACAATGCTGACTTAGCCCCCACTCGCATGCAGCTTCAAAGCATGTCTATGGGTGCCAAAGAAAGCTTTAAGGAGTATGCTCAGAAGTGGAGAGACTTAGCCGGAAGAGTTCAACCCCCTTTGACTGATAGGGAGTTGGTTGATATGTTCATGTGTACGCTGAATGGTCCGTTTTACAGTCATCTCATTGGAAGCTCATCATCTGGCTTCACTGAGTTGATCATGACAGGAGAGCGAGTAGAGAATGGTATCAAGAGTGGTAAGATCCAAGTGGGCACTTCTTCATCAAGTGCTGCAAAGAAGCCTCCCACTGGGAAGAGAGAATCTAATGCTGTGTATGGTCAGCCTGATCGTAACAGAAGGCATCAGTCTGTTAGTGCAGTTCATATTTCAAATCCAACTCCTGCAACAACAGAGCAGCCTCAAGGCAACCAACAGAGGGCTAGAAGACAGTTCACGAAGATCAACATGTCAATGGCTCAGGCATTGCAACACTTGTTGAAAGCTGAACTTATTACCCTGAGGGAGGCCCCTCAGAATCCCAATGTTACCTCTCCCAAGTACAATCCCAATGCACGATGTGCATATCATTCAAACTGTCCAGGACATGACACTAATAACTGCTGGGTCTTGAAGAACAAAATTCAGGATATGATTGATGCTGGAGAAATTGAGTTTGATCCACCAGGTACTCCAAATGTGATTACAGCTCCAATGCCAAATCACGAGAAGACTGTCAACGCCATTGATGAAGATATTGATGAAGATCTGCATGTCTATTCAGTTATGGAGTTGAGCACACCATTGTCTGTTATCAAAAAGAGGTTAGTACAAGCTGGGATCTTTCCAGGTTGTCATGAAGATTGTCTATATTGTACCTATAAGCCGGATAGTTGCTTCATTTTGAGAGATGGGATTCAACGTCTCATGGATAAATATACTATAGTGTTTGAAAGAAGACCAGCATCTGTAGAAAGTATGGTGGATCATCTGACTCAGGGTAAGAAGATTGAAGAGGTTGACATGGTTGACAAAGTCCCACTAAGAATCACTTCAAAGGGTCCCATTAAAATCACTCATCAGGGCCCAATCAAGATTACTGCTGAAGGTCCTGTGAAAGTTGTTGCTGAAGCCAGAGTAGCTCCTCTGATCATTACCACTCCTGGTCCTATTCCTTATACATCTGACAAAGCTGTGCCTTGGCACTATGGGTCTGATGTTTACATCCATGGTGTCAAGCAGGAGCCTTTACCTGATATGCCTGTTGACATTGATAATATTGCTGGATCTAGCAAGATCACTCGTAGTGGAAGAGTCTTCTCTCCTCCAGTTGCTTCTAAGAGTGCAGTTACTCCTGCTGTTACTTCCACCACTGATGCTCGGGGCAAGGGTCCTGTTATTGAGCCTGTATCTACTGATGTGCCAGCTGCTGATGACCTCTCTAAGCAGATGGAAGAAGTATTGAAAATCATTCGCAAGAGTGATTATGATATTGTTGATCAGCTGGGGCATACTCCCTCAAAGATTTCTATGCTCTCCCTGTTATTATGTTCTGAGGCTCATGCCAAGTCATTGATCAAGTTTCTAAAAATGGCTCATGTACCCAGTGCAATTTCTGTGGACCAGTTTGAGAATTGTGTTGCTCACCTGACCTATGACAACGGGTTAGGATTTTCTGATGCTGACTTGACCCCTGCCAAGAGGGATCATAACAGGGCCTTGCATATTTCAATTGAATGCAGGGGCACTACCCTGTCTCATGTGCTGATAGACAATGGTTCCTCTCTGAATGTGTTGCCTAAGGAAGTCCTGAACAAGCTGAGTCCTAAAGATACGGTATTGAAGCCCAGTAATATTGTGGTAAAGGCTTTTGATGGTTCTAGAAGAGTAGTGCATGGGGAAATTGATCTTCCAATCAAGGTTGGCTCTCAGGTGTTTACCGCTACATTCTATGTGATGGATATTCGTCCTTCGTACTCATGTCTGCTTGGTCGTCCCTGGATCCATGGGGCAGGTGCTGTGACCTCCACATTACATCAAAAGTTGAGATATCCGGTGAATGGAAAAGTTGTTACTGTCTTTGGAGAGGAAGAATACTTTGTCAGCCATGTAAACACTTTCAAGTATCTGGAAGTAGAAGGTGAATACATTGAAACTCCATGTCAGTCATTTGAAGTGGTTCCCTGGGCTGTTAAGGATTGTGTGACTCCTCCTGCTGTGAAGAAGGTTCCTGTGGTCATCAGAAACCCTCCAACAATGGCAATGGCCTCCCTCAATGATGCAAAAGCTGTGGTGGAAGAAGGTGGTTGTACTATTTAGGGTCAGCTTCCTGATATGCCATACAAGTCTGACAAGTTTGGTTTGGGTTTCACTGCAGAGTCCCAGAAGGCTGTTCGTCGTGCTCGTGCTGTTCGTATCACCAATCAAGGGGTTATCAATGCTGTGGGAGATCAAGATGAAGACTACAACTTGGAGGCATGGATTTTTCCTACTGTGGGTGCTGGACTCAATAATTGGACAGCTGAAGATGTTATCCCTATCTCCTTTAGTCAGGAGTAAATACTATTACTGTGTTATGTTTTTAATTTCTGGAACAATTAAAACTTTCAAGCCATGTGCCTTACCCGGGGCACAATGGTGTGCTTGTTACGGGTTGTCATTTCATTTGCATACTTCATTCAATAAAATCATTGGACGTTTCGTTTTCGTAAATATTGTGTTCCTTGTCTTTCTTTTTCTTTTATTTTTGCTTTATCAGCTATGTGTTCTTACACACACCCACGTCACTAAAATGCAGATCCTCATCCACTCTGGATCCAGTTGATAACAGTTCTACTATTGCCAATTACAATTTCGAGAATCCGATCTATCAAACTGAAGACGGAGACGAGGACGATTGTGAAATACCTGTAGAGCTTGCTAGGTTGTTACAACAAGAAGAGAAAGCTATACAGCCACATGAAGAGCCAGTCGAAGTTGTGAATCTGGGAACTGAAGAAAACAGAAAAGAGGTCAAGATAGGGGCTGATTTAGAGGACAGTGTCAAGAGCAGGTTGATTCAGATGCTACGTGACTATGTGGAGATCTTTGCTTGGTCTTATGAAGATATGCCAGGGTTGGATACAGACATTGTGGTTCACCGTTTGCCAGTGAAAGAAGATTGTCGTCCAAAGAAGCAGAAGGTTCGTCGTATGCGTCCTGAAATGTCAGAAAAGATCAAAGCAGAGGTAATGAAACAGTTCAATGCAGGGTTCTTGGCCGTAACTTCTTATCCTCAGTGGGTTGCGAATGTGGTACCAGTTCCTAAGAAAGACGGTAAGGTACGTATGTGTGTAGACTACAGAGATCTGAACAAGGCTAGCCCTAAAGATGACTTTCCACTTCCTCATATTGATACCCTGGTAGACAACACTGCTCAGCATAAGGTATTCTCTTTTATGGATGGTTTCTCTGGTTACAATCAAATCAAGATGGCACCTGAAGATATGGAGAAGACTACATTTGTGACGCAGTGGGGCACCTTTTGCTATAAGGTAATGCCATTTGGTTTGAAGAATGCAGGGGCAACATATCAGCGTGCTATGGTGGTTTTGTTTCATGATATGATTCATCATGAGATAGAGGTATATGTGGATGATATGATAGCCAGGTCTCAGAATGAAGAACAACATCTTGATCATCTGCACAAGTTGTTTGAGAGGTTGAAGAAATACAGGTTGAGATTAAATCCAAACAAGTGTACTTTTGGAGTTAGATCTGGAAAGCTCTTGGGTTTCATTGTCAGTGGAAAAGGTATTGAAGTGGATCCTGCAAAAGTGAAAGCTATACGAGAGATGCCAGCTCCCCGTACTGAGAAGGAGGTTAGAGGTTTCTTGGGACGATTGAACTACATTGCAAGATTTATTTCCCAATTAACTACCATCTGTGAGCCAATCTTCAAGTTGTTGAAGAAAGATCAGGTGATGGAATGGAATGATGAGTGCCAGACTGCCTTTGATGAAATCAAGAGATATTTGCTAGAACCTCCAATTTTAATGCCACCAGTTGATGGGAGACCCTTGATTATGTATTTAACAGTATTAGACAATTCAATGGGGTGTGTATTGGGGCAACATGACGAGTCTGGTCGAAAAGAGCAGGCAATATACTACCTTAGCAAAAAGTTTACCGACTGTGAAACAAGATACTCACTGCTCGAGAAAACTTGCTGCGCTTTGGCATGGGCTGCTCGCCGACTAAGACAGTATATGTTGACCCATACTACCTTGTTGATTTCAAAAATGGATCCAATCAAGTACATATTTGAGAAACCTGCTCTCTCCGGAAGAATTGCAAGATGGCAAATGATCTTGACGGAATATGATATACAGTATACTACTCAGAAGGCCATTAAGGGGAGTGTTGTTGCTGATCATTTGGCTCATCAAGCAGTAGATGATTACCAGTCAATGAATTTTGAGTTCCCTGATGAAGACATTATGTCTGTTACCAAAGAACCTGGACAATATGACGGACCTGAACAAGGATCCCGATGGACTATGGTTTTTGATGGTGCCTCCAATGCACATGGTAATGGTATTGGTGTTGTGATTAGTTCCCCTGAAGGTTGTCATACCCCGATTACTGCCAGACTTTGTTTCTATTGTACCAATAACATGGCTGAGTATGAGGCATGTATCATGGGTATGCAAGTTGCTATTGATATGAAGATTCAGTTCCTTGAGAATTATGAAGGATGCAGGCTTGGATGAAGATGAGTGGATTCAGACTCGACTTGACCAGATAAATTTGATTGATGAGAAAAGGTTAGCAGCAGTTTGTCATGGCCAGATGTACCAGAAACGGATGATCAAAGCTTTTAACAAGAAGGTTAAGCCAAAGGTATATCAGGCTGGTGACTTGGTAATCAAGCGTATCATATTACCACAGGGTGATCCTAGGGGCAAGTGGACTCCAACATATGAGGGACCATTTGTAGTCAAGATAGTGTTCTCAGGAGGTGCCATGATACTGACTACAATGGATGGTGAAGACTTCCCACAACCTGTAAACGCAGACATAGTTAAAAAATACTACGCATAAAAAGAGACCCGCTAGGTTGACAGGCCTAGGCAAAAATAAGGGCATCCCGGCAAACCAAAAGGGTTTGGGCAAAAATTAGGGATATATATATAAAAAGATGTACACCCGGCAAGTCGAAAACCTGAAAAGGCGGCTTGGGCAAAAAAGGGTATCCCGGTGGATTGAAAACCTGAAAGGGCAATCCAGGCAAAAGTTAGGGATTAAAGCGTATGACTATGTCTCTTTTGGATCACTCATGAAACTGCAACCAGTTGTACTACTTACTCAAGCTCAAACAGATAAAGCTCAATCCAATCGTTTCCGTCTCAACAGCAAGAAGATGAGATACTTGAGTGGCAATAGTAGAATTGAAACTCAATAGGATTATTTCCCACATAGCTGATTCTTTTTGTAAAACTTCATGACAAAATTCTCTTACTAGGGTTTATGTCTCCTTGTACAAACTTACCCGTGTATGGGTCACTTTTGATATAAATAAATTCCATCTTTTGAATCCAGATTTACTTTTACCCTATTTACATAAGCGAAACGTCCATTGGTTGTGTTTGAATGTATGTATGCCTTTGAATATGATTGATGTTTACCAGAAATGCATGTATGCTTTTAATATGATTGATGTTTACCAGAAATGCATGAAAATGCAATAATAGTATTTACTAAGGACGAACGAGGGAAGGATTTCAACGAAGCTTCGCCGGTTCATCTTTACAAGACAGTTACAAACCATCAGTAGGACTAATCCATTTTCACAAAGTCTAATCTCCCCTGGAATTTATATCCATCTCTTTTATCCTCATACGGATATACGGGAAATTACTTTCCAATAAGGGCACGATGAACGAAGACGGGATGTTATACTTATCCTACTATCAAACGAAAACGAAGGTTATCTATACCCTACTATCCCCAACAACGGGAGGTTATCTATACCTTGTTATCCCCAACAACGGGAGGTTATCTATACCTTGTTATTCCCAGCAGACGGAGGGTTATGTATTCTTCAACAACGAATCGGGATTTATTTTCCTTGGCCAGCAGTTGTTATACAAGGATATCCAGACACTTCCAGCAGTGTCATATCATACATACATCATTTACATCATACCATAACATATATGTCTATAGTACATTACCTAAGTGCATCATGTCATACATGCATACATAAAGCATAAACTAATGTTGTTGTACAGAGTGCTACCTTGTTTTCAGGTTAATTATCCAAC
This sequence comes from Lathyrus sativus, assembly GCA_963859935.3. Classification (NCBI taxonomy): domain Eukaryota; kingdom Viridiplantae; phylum Streptophyta; class Magnoliopsida; order Fabales; family Fabaceae; genus Lathyrus; species Lathyrus sativus. Next base: position 674,926,574 of record OZ012741.1, read on the forward strand.
AAACAAGCTTATGATCTTTGGGACTGCTTTATTGTAACCTCAGGGTTACTTTATCCTCCTGATGAGATTCTTATTACTTTGGGACTGCTTTATTGTAACCTCAGGGTTATTTTATCCTCCTGATAGACTCTCATGACTTCAAGACTGCTTTAGAGCTACTGATTGCTCTATCCTCCTGAAATCATCCTATTACTTCAAGACTGCTTTAGAGCTATTCATTGCTCTATCCTCATGAGGTCATATTACTACTTCAAGACTGCTTTAGAGCTATTCATTGCTCTATCCTCCTGAAGCCATCTAATTATTTCAAGACTGCTTTAGAGCTATCCATTGCTCTATCCTCCTGAAATCATTACTTCAAGACTGCTTTAGAGCTATTGATTGCTCTATCCTCCTGAAGACATATCACATTATTATTTCAAGACTGCTTTAGAGCTGTTGATTGCTCTATCCTACTGAAGCCATCCTATTACTTCAAGACTGCTTTAGAGCTATTCATTGCTCTATCCTCATGAGGTCATATTACTACTTCAAGACTGCTTTAGAGCTATTCATTGCTCTATCCTCCTGAAGCCATCTAATTATTTCAAGACTGCTTTAGAGTTATCCATTGCTCTATCCTCCTGAAATTACATTATTATTTCAAGACTGCTTTAGAGCTATCCATTGCTCTATCCTCCTGAAATCATTACTTCAAGACTGCTTTAGAGCTATTGATTGCTCTATCCTCCTGAAGACATATCACATTATTATTTCAAGACTGCTTTAGAGCTATTGATTGCTCTATCCTCCTGAAGCCATTATTACTTCAAGACTGCTTTAGAGCTATTGATTGCTCTATCCTCCTGAGGTCAGATTTATCACTTCAAGACTGCTTTAGGGTTATCATTATTGATTGCTCTATCCTCATGAAGACATGCTGTTACATCAGTATTACTCCAGACTCCTGACAGTTCTCATTATACTACTGAAGAACTTTCCCCTAGTGGCATCTTTAAGCCCACTCAATCATGTTCAACCAACCATCAATATCACTCCATGCACTGGTGAGTGCAAATTTTTGGGCTTTTGTGTTCAATCCCCTTCAACCTTCCAGGTTACGACTGGCAAATATACCAATCTAACCCCTCAGGTTTCAGAAAATTGAACAGGGGCAGCTGTTGCACCCCAAAATTTGCCCTCACAATACGAGACTTTGTGTTCTAAGAAGGTTCACAAGGTTCACAAGTTCTCCAACAACTTGCATAACCTTTCATGAAGTTCATAAAGTCCACAAGCTACTTTATGAAGGTTCACAAGGTTCACAAGTCCCACAGTGCTTTCAATACCTTTCATGAGGTTCATGAAGTCCATAGGTTGCTTCTTGAAGGTTCACAAGCTTCACAATACCTCCCATGAGTATCACAAGATATCTTATGAAGATTCACAAGGTTCACAAAGTTCACAATTGGTCAGAAGAGTTGACAATTCCCTCAGACAATGCACCTCCTAAGCAGTGCATCCAAAACTAGGGTTTTGACTTTAATCAGGCTAAATGGACTTCCAAGACTTCAAGTGAGCTTCATAACATCTTATATGTGTATAAGAACCCCCATGTCAAGTTTCAAGACTTTTCTCAAAAGTTTGCTCAGTCAGATGATCAGATAAGTCAAAAGCAGTCAATGCAGTTAAAAAGTCAAACTGAGGTCAACTGTGGTCAAACCAAAGTCAAACTTCATGATTTTTCGCCAACATCAAGTATATGAAGTAAAATTCATCATTTTATCAAGGGTTGATCATGATTCATCAAGGAGATTCCAGATCATCAATAATCAGGAGTTTCTAAATTAGGGTTTCCTCAGTAAAAGTCAACTGAACTTTGACCAGGCATAACTTTCACATACTTCATCAACAAGTCTCCATCCAAAGCTCATTTTGAAGGAAATTGAATTCTCTACAACTTTGATGTTGAAGGTTAAGCCCAAAAATGCTTTATTTGAAAGATATGATCTAAGACATTATAGGTCATTTCAAAAGTCAACAAAAAGTCAACAACTTCAAAAGGGCATAACTTGAGATTGGTAAATGATATGGACCTGAAACCAATGGGGTTGTTTAGAGGACTCTTCAAGCTTTCCAAAAAGTCCAAGAACACCATCATACCTTTAAAATTGAGAGAAATGTGCCCTTGCAAAGTTGGGAAATTTTGTGATGGTTTATGTTGAAAATGGAGGCTTAGAAGTATTTCTTTCCAAATGGGCTGCCTAATTTATGACCCAATCCATCTCATAACATGGTGCACGACCCAATTGACCAAAATTCATCATTTTTATTATTTTTTATTTATTTATTATTGATTTAATTCATAAAAATCATTTTAAATAAATAAAAAATATAAAAATCTATTTTTGGGTGAAGATTTTGTTTCTAGAAATTCATAATCATTGATTGAATTAGAATGAGAAGGAAATCATGTGATCTCTCCCAGATTATTATTTTTTATTTATTTATTATTGATTTAATTCATAAAAATCATTTTAAATAAATAAAAAATATAAAAATCTATTTTTGGGTGAAGATTTTGTTTCTAGAAATTCATAATCATTGATTGAATTAGAATGAGAAGGAAATCATGTGATCTCTCCCAAATTATTATTTTTTATTTATTTATTATTGATTTAATTCATAAAAATCATTTTAAATAAATAAAAAATATAAAAATCTATTTTTGGGTGAAGATTTTGTGATCTCTCCCAAATTATTATTTTTTATTTATTTATTATTGATTTAATTCATAAAAATCATTTTAAATAAATAAAAAATATAAAAATCTATTTTTGGGTGAAGATTTTGTTTCTAGAAATTCATAATCATTGATTGAATTAGAATGAGAAGGAAATCATGTGATCTCTCCCAAATTATTATTTTTTATTTATTTATTATTGATTTAATTCATAAAAATCATTTTAAATAAATAAAAAATATAAAAATCTATTTTTGGGTGAAGATTTTGTTTCTAGAAATTCATAATCATTGATTGAATTAGAATGAGAAGGAAATCATGTGATCTCTCCCAAAATAGCAAGCACTCATGATCAAATATTTGAAATTTATACAATGATCTTTTTGAATATTTTTTGGATCAAATATCCACACAACACATCAATGTTTCTGACCTAAATCCATCACACATATATACTAAGCACAAACATAACCCTAGAGAGGAATTTTGCAGCAGCCTAAAGGTAAGATCAAAAGCACAAAAATCTTTCAAAAAGTCATATTCGGGTTCTCAAATTCAGAGCATTGCAAGGTATTTGGAAGACATAGCAAGCTTCCTTGGACTCTTCTGATCATAAATCATCATCCATATGCATCATATACGCACCCAATTGCTCAACCCGAGTTCATCTTGACCTTGAATATTTTGTTTTCGAATCCATTGATTTATCATGTTTAAACTGTTTTTGATTGTTGTAGGATGTTTAGAATGAACTCTAGAACGATTCTGGGTGGTTCAATTGGATTTTCATTGCAGGAACAAGAATTCACCAAGATTAGGGTTTTCGGCCCTCTTTAGGGTTTCACGATTTTCAAATGATAAATGGATTTGAAAAACATAGGACGATTGAAAAACTCAGTAGCAATACAATGGTGCAATCAATTTTGTGAAAGTTTGCCGTTTGGATGAAGTTTGTGTTTCGCAGGGTGGAAGAACTCGTAACAATATTCGTAGGAGAAAACGTTGCAAAATCCGCAGGTAATGGGAGGAAGAAGAAGGCCAGTTCGCGCCTGTTTTCAAATTCAAATTCTTTTGTTCCTGGATATATTTCACAATTGCAGGCTTAGCCTGATGGTTGTTGTGCTTCCTGGAGATCAAGCTGGTCTGGGTTCAAACCCCAGCCAGGTAAGTATCCACTTTTTTTTTCTTTTCTTTTATTTGATTTAAGTATTATAATATTAAAGATTAAATATATTATGTATATTTCTCAATAATAAATAAATAATAATAAAATATGTCTGTTTTCTTTAATTTTAAAAAATATGTTTTTTTCACAAATTTTGTTTCTATATTTTATGTCTAAATTGTAATATGTATAAATTAGAAAATTTTTGTATATAACTAAATCCTATTTTTTTTTATATAAACCCTAAAAATTTATTTCTCATATAAACCCTAATTTCATAAAACTCTAAAAATATTTTTTAATACAAATCTAATCCTATTTTTTTTTAATGTTATTTTCTAATATAATTATTATGTATGTATGTTTACTATAATTCTTACAAATTTTTTGTAAATATACTTATAAATATTTTTTTACATAACTTTAGTTTATAAATAATTGTGCTTATAATAATTAGATTTTTGTAGTAACTTCATGATTAAAATATAATTTAATAATTTGTAAATTAAAACAATTGTTTATTCATATTTGTTTTTTTTAGTTGATTATATTAAAAAATTGTTAATTTCTTATTATTATAATATTTGGATTAATTTTGTTTATTCTTATTTACTAACCCATTTATATTCTAATCATGCTTATTATTTTGTTAAATATTGCTTACTAACCCCCTTTATTATTTATTATTGCTTATCTATATTGTATTTATCTTTGCTATTTAATTATTTTGCTTATTATTTTGTAATTGTTTCTTGGATGTAAAGTTGTTTAATTATTTAATTATTATTATGGTTAGTAATTAGGGAGTGTAACAACATGTATGTAATATTAAAATAAATTTAGATCACTTTTAAATAAAGATAATTAAAATAAACACGTCACACACGTAAGTCGATTTTAATCGCCGTCTCACTTCCTAAGGATATCCCTCAAGTTGCCTACGAATAATGGTTAAGTGGGGTGTATAAAGCAAGTCCCTCAAATAAAAAAATCATCAAAGTCCCTTATGGTTGCCTTTACGAATCAAGTCCCTTTCGAAAAATGATGATGGTCCCTTATATGTGCTTATTACATCCCACAATGGCCTTCAAAGTCAAATTGTCCCTCACATGTCCCTTAACATCCAAAGTAAGGACTACCTACTCCATTATAGTAGGGATAGTCTTACTAAAGGAAAGAATAAAGAATAAGAAAGACCTTTAAACATTAGGGTAGGTTACTCCTAGGTGCTTGCTCACTTCAAAACTGTTTCACACTTAAACAAATTTTCAACAAGTTTTCAAACAAGTTCTTAACACATCCTTACATGGATTATTTATTAACTATTCTGAAAAATTTCTATTCACACACTACACTTTCAAAACAATTCAAAAGTGAGCTTAAGTACCTAAGAGCCCATGGATAACCATGGATGAAAAGGGTGCTAACACCTTCCCTTTTCATAACCTACCCCCCGGACCCAAAATATTCTCTAAGGTATTTCCTGTTCTTTTATAACCTTTCCTTATGGATAAAATAAAAGTCGGTGGCGACTCTTGCTATCCGCAACATTGTTTAAAGTCAGTTCTCCCACCGTGTTACAGTAGTCGAGTAGTGTTAGTCTCCGAGGACTCGCTCCTTGTGGGCCTAGCATGAAAGCTCCTCCAGAGGAGACCTATTCGTAGATCTTGTTGTAACGCAGCTAGCCTGTTGCATGACTTGATTCATGAAGGGTCCACGATTCTGGGACCCTATTTAGCACCAGTTCCAATAAATGGTGGTCGTGTAGTGTTAGTCTCCAAGGACTCGCTCCTTGTGTGCCTAGCACGAGGACTCCGCTCAGGAGAGACCTTATCGTCATTACCGTCGTAATACAGCCAGCCTGTTGCGTGACGCTAATACGACTAGTGTCCGTGATCCTGGGAACCAAACATAGAAACCATCCCGTAAGAGGGTTTATGGGTAGAATGTTTAGACCTTCCTGTATAGGTTGTACCTGTCAATTTTCTTTGAGCAGGAACTATGGTTATTTATCTATTACGGTTACCGGCTTCAGGAGTTGTTAGGAGTTGTGATCCTGTGATCCTGGATCTTGTATCTTGCATTGCATCTTGCATATCATTCGCATTGCATTTCATGTGTTGTGCATTTTGCATTTCCAGTCCTCCAACCGAATCTTATGTCTCCGTTCCTTCCTCTCCAGTAAATCAAGCTGATTCCTCGACACCAATACGCAACTAGAGCCAATACCAGACGAGTGATGGAGCAGATTCAACAGGAGCAAGTCGCCTTCAGGGAAGAGTTGGATTCCATGAAAGGAAAGATCGACCAGATCCTCGAAGCCATCCTCACAGCCAGGAGAGAGGAAGAACAGCGTGAAGCCGCCGCTGTCGTCAACCACAATGGACAAGGGTCTACTGCCATCCCTTTGGTTCAAATTCCAAGTTCTCATGGGATGCCGCTGAACTTCAACAACGCAGTCGAAGGAAATACTTCTCAGCCAATCCCAGCGCCTGGAGTTACCGTTGGAGTTATCCCGCACGCCCAGCCTGCTGCTGTGCAAATCCCGGTTCCTCATGTCGAAGATACTCTGATGGATCAGTATGACGATGTTCAAAACTATCATGCTGCTATTCCCATCGCCAGTCCTGTTGCTGCTCAGGATTCTGAAGCCATGAAGATGTGCCGAGATCTAGCCGAGAAACTCCGAGCCATGGAGGGGCACAATTCAAATTCTTTCAGTGCTTTGGAATTGTGCTTGGTGCCTGATGTTGTCATTCCTCCAAAGTTCAAGGTGCCCGAATTTTCGAAGTACAAAGGTCTCAGTTGCCCAAACATCCATCTGAAGATGTATTGTCGCAAGATGGCTGCCTATGCCAGAGACGAGAAGCTCATGATCCATTGCTTCCAGGACAGCTTGTCTGGGGCATCACTCGAATGGTATATGCAGCTGGAGCGTAATAGTGTGCGCACTTGGGCCGAGCTAGCTGATGCGTTTGTCAAGCAGTACAAGTACAACACTGATCTTGCTCCGAACCGTACTCAGCTTCAGAGTATGACTCAGAAGGACAATGAATCCTTCAAGGAGTACGCGCAACGTTGGAGAGAGCTAGCCGCAAGGGTACATCCACCTCTTGTTGACCGTGAACTGATTGACATCTTCATGGGTACCTTGCAAGGCCAGTACTACGAAAAGCTGATTGGTAGTGTCTCCGCTGGATTCTCTGACTTGGTGATCGTCGGTGAGAGAATTGAAGAAGGGCTGAAAAGTGGGAAGATCCCAGGAGGTTCTAACAGCCAGACTAATGCCAAGAGGCCTTTTAATGGATACAAGAAGAAGGAGGGCGAAACAAATGCCATCTTTGTGCAGAAAGGGCAAGCTTCTCACCAAGCTCCTCCTATGCCTTATCAAGTTCCCTACTATCAGTATCCATATGTTGCTGCTGCGCAATATGCTCCAATGCCTTATCAGCCAGCTGTTCATGCAGCGCAAGCTCAGATGCCCAGGCAACAGGCTCCACAGCAACAAGCCTACAACCAACAAGGATATCAGTATCCTCCTCAGCAACAGCAGATGCAAGCTACTCAGCAACGACAAGGTGCTCGCCCACAGCGTCCACAGAGAACATGGAGGCCAGATAGAGTCTTTGATCGTCTACCAATGCCATATGCCAAAATCTTTGCTCAGTTGATGGAGAAGAAGGCTGTTGTTCTAAGAGATTTAGCTCCTCCAACCATCCTCCCTGCCGATTACGATGCAAATGCTCATTGTGAGTTTCATAAGGGCGCTCCAGGTCACACCATTGAGGACTGCAGGGCTTTCAAGCATATAATTCAAGACATGATCGATAGGGATGCTATCAACTTCAATGGGAAGTCTCCAAACATCATCAACAATCCGATGCCACCAGTCAACTAGTGCCAACAATCACTTCCAGTCAAGTTCATTCCCCGAAGAAGGCAGTCATGTTGCCATTTCATTATTCGCAACTTCTTATGTTTTGTCTTTGTTTATTTAAGTACTGTATGCTTTGAACAATTGCCATTCGTATTTGGTTTTCATTAATGTATTGTTTATGCATGTTTTGATCTAGTTATGTCGTGTTCACTCTTTTTTACTTATCACCGACACATTTATTCACTCCACTCTACTCACTGTTGTTTAGCATGACTTGAGGGAGGATGATGAAAACGAGATACCCATAATTGCAAACTGTATGCTTTCAGACTGAATCTCGTCAATGATGTACAGGCATTGTTTCAATTCCCCAAACACCGGAGATATAAGGAGTTAATCCCTAGTAAACCACTTCGAGCCTAGAAGTAGCAGTTTCCTTCGGATATTCAAACCCTTACATTCAACCTGGGGCAGGGTAGTGTTCAGTTAATCCAATCCCACACTCGAATCAAGAAGCAAAATTCAGAAGACGGTTGTTCATCAAAAACCCATGCTATGGCAGTCACAACAAAATCAAAAAAAAAATCAAAAGCCTGCTAAGTCAGACACCTTAGAAGGGACTTAGGCAAAATCAAGGCAATCCCGATGGATCTGACAAACGAAGTCAATCCATGCAAAAGTTAGGGATCAAAACAAAAGCAAAAGAGGACCCCGAAATCCTCAACAAAAACAAAATAGGATTCAGTGGCCACCCAAGTCAAGGGGCACTGATATCCATCAAAAACCAAAATAAGGTGACTGCCACGTCGAGCAAACCTTGAATTTTCAAGCTTACACCGTCCAGACAAGTGTAGGATTAACTGAGCGTAGGACTGGAGATCATTAAGGAGAAGGGTGGGTACAAATCATACTTTGAGCCTAATAACCTTTTGTTTCATAACCGTAAGCCAGACCACGTTACAACCCTCGAAAGACCTAATTGAGGCGAGGTTTCTTCTGAAAGCATGCTATCGCGAGGTTGCGTAACCTGACTCCTCACATGATTGTTAATCATTAACATTGGTATCGTTATCCTTGTTATATCTTTCACACCAATCATGTTAGCACAACGTCTGGGCCAGCGGTCCATTCATCTCACTATCACGACACCTCAATAAATGACACACTTTTTCAAAACTTACATTGAACTTTGCATTAAGTATTGCCATTTGTGAATGTACAATTTCAATTGCAAATCAGTGCTAGAAGACACTTCAACAAAAGGCAATCAAGGGAGAACTTGACTTTCAGTGGCGTACACGAGGCAAGATCATTTCAAAACCCACAGGCTGGAGCAAATCGTTCAACAGCTCGAGCAGGGGCATATCATTACCATATTCAGACTGGGGCAAGACCAAGTTACCCTAACCAACAAGCAGAGTTGCAATCTTCTCTGAAGGAAATTGACAACAAATCACTAAGTACCCAGACTTGGGACATCCAGAGCATCATCTTCTGCTCCGATCGTGACGTCTTCAACAAACCGCGTATCGAGGAAGTCAATTCCTCCCACCACCCGAAGTCCAATCTGCATTGGCAACTACCCAAAGTCCACCACACTGGCATTTCCACCTGCATTTCCAATCACCTGTCTGCAATCATGCGCATCATACGCATTGCATTCGATATCATAAGTGTCCTACATCATCTTGCATAACCATATCATACTTCCCTAGCTCTTGCATCTCCGCACGTCAGCATTTGCATTTGCACATCCACTCATATAGAATATCATTTATCATCCAGCATTCATATATGCAAGTCAAGGTCCAGGATCAATCCCGAAGATTTCCAAGGCCATCGATCGCCCAGTCAGGGGCCGTCTTCCACAAGATGGTGGATTTGTCCCACGATTTTCAAAAGCTTCAAAAGCAGTCATCAGCCCAGTCAGGGGCAATCTTCTGCAATTGTGGGTTTCTCCCACAAAATTTGAAGTTATTCAAAGCAAGATTCAGCCCAGTCAGGGGCATCTTTTTCAAGACCATGGGCGTCTCCCGTGACGAATTTCAACCGCGTGGTTGATCAAATATGCAAATCAACATTCAGCCTAATCAGGGGCATACCATTCAAGACCGTGGGCGTTTCCCACGAAGTTGTTCAACCTTTTGTTGGGCAAATCCAAGAAGTTCAGTGCAAGATCCAACCCGAGCAGGGGCATCTTCAGCAAGACCGTGAGCGTTCATCATGAAGTTGATTCAACCTTTTGTTGAGCAAGACAAGACATCAAGACAAACTCAGCCCAGACAGGGGCATCCTCTTCAGAGTTCATGGGTGTAACCATGAAATCTTTTCAACAAAACTATGATCTCCGAGCAAGACGGTGGGCGTACCCCGTTGACTCATTTCAATTCAATCTTCCTCTCAGGGGTTCCCCAATGAGTTGTACCCAGCAAGCGTGACCGTTGTCAATTGCCTTACTATCATCCTTTCGGTGATAGTCGAACTTCGTCAGTTCAAACTAGCCTGCATCCTTTGGATGTTGGTAAACTTCGAATCTGTGTTGTCCTATCATCCTTTTGGTGATAACGACTTGTTTTGTTTGTGTTTTCGCTCTATCATCCTTTTGGTGGTAGGTCTGATACTTCGTCGGTATCAGATTGCGCGATATTTTATTTGTGTTTTTGCTCTATCACCCTTTTGGTGGTGGGTCTGGTACTTCGTCAGTATCAGATTGCGCGATGCTTTCTTTTATGTTTTCGCTCTACCATCCTTTTGGTGGTAGGTCTGACATTTCGTCGATGTCAGATTGTGCGATCATTTATTTGTTTCGCTCCGTCATCCTTTTGGTGGGGGGGTCTATCATGGTCATTAATGATAGATTGTGCGATAGTTTATTTGTGTTTCGCTCCGTCATCCTTTTGGTGGGGGGTCTATCATGGTCATTAGTGATAGATTGTGCGATATGTTTTGTGTTTTCGCTCTACCATCCTTTTGGTGGTAAGTCTGGTACTTCGTCGGTATCAGATTGCGCGATGTTTCGTTTGTGTTTTCGCTCTATCATCCTTTTGGTGGTAGGTCTGATACTTCGTCGGTATCAGATTGCGTGATGTTTTGTTTGTGTTTTCGCTCTACCATCCTTTTGGTGGTAGGTCTGGTATTTCGTCGATATCAGATTGTGCGATGTTTTATTTGTGTTTTCGCTCTACCATCCTTTTGGTGGTAGGTCTGGTATTTCGTCGATATCAGATTGTGCGATGTTTTATTTGTGTTTTCGCTCTACCATCCTTTTGGTAGTAGGTCTGGTATTTCGTCGATATCAGATTGTGCGATGTTTTATTTGTGTTTTCGCTCTACCATCCTTTTGGTGTTAGGTATGACATTTCGTCGATATCAGATTATGCGATATTTTGTTGGTGTTTTCGCTCCATCATCCTTTTGGTGGTGGGTCTGACATTTCGTCGATGTCAGATTGTGCGATCGTTTATTTGTATTTCGCTCCGTCATCCTTTTGGTGGGGGGTCTATCATGGTCATTAATGATAGATTGTGCGATTTGCTTTGTGTTTCGCTCCGTCATCCTTTTGGTGGGGGGTCTATCATGGTCATTAATGATGGATTTTGCGAATTTTGTTTATCTCGCTCCGTCATCCTTTTGGTGGGGGATCTATCATGGTCATTAATGATAGATTGTGCGATAGTGTTTTGCTTTGCCATCCTTTTGGTGGTAACAGCTGTGTGTGTTTCATCCCATCATCCTTTTGGTGATGACGACTTGTGCCAGTTATTTACAGCTTACTCAGAGGTTTACATCATCCAGCATTTTTAATTCTCAATCACCTCTCTTTCAATCGGACAAATTCAGGGTCTTTTTATATCTAATAGACTTCTACCTCAGGGATGTGAACGCCAATGCAATTCATCCTCCTAGGTTTAAGCCTATTAGATAGGGGCATCTGTCATACCCTAAATTTGTCCTACCTTTTTATAATTATTTTCGCTTTTTGTTCCGTGCCATTTAGACACGTGTCGTCTCGCAATTGGTCGATTTTTTTTTTTCAAAGATTTATCTTTTGGCCAATCAAAGTGTGACACGTGGCCTAAAGGGTATTTTGGTCTTTTGCTTCCATTTTCTCTTTTCCTTTTTTACAATTTTCTCCCCTTTTATTCTTTTTATTTATTTTATTTTATCACCTATTTATTTCTTTTAGATATGAGTTTATTTATGAAAATAGCTTTTATTAAATACTTCCTTTTTATTATTAGATTTAACATTAAATTTATTTTTATTTAATTAGAGTGGGATGTCTCTTTTCTTTTAAAATAGAGTTCATTATATTTTAAATTAATTTTCTTTTGTGTATAGTTGTTAAGGTTTTTCAATTTAATAGTGGTAATTATTTTCCTTTTTTAGATTATTATTTAGGCTTTTAAAAAAATGTGTTAGTTATTATTTATTTTGTTTTTATTTATTATTTTATTATTTTTTTTTTCGTGTACTTATTCATTTATTATTTTATTTTTATTTTTTCGTTTTTTATTATTATTTATTATTTTATTTTATTTTTTCGTTTTTATTTATAATTAATAAGCATCTTTTTCTTCTTTTCATTATGGTTTATATTAATTAAGTTTTAATTTTACTAGTTAATGATGTTATTTATTTAAGTGTTTTATTATTAATGCTTTTTGACAACTTTCTTTTCTGGTCCATTAGACAGCTTTGCAGGCCCATTAGGTCAGATTCGGTGGACACTTGTCAGGCTATAAAGTCTGATAAGTGTCTGCATTTATGGCAAACAGATTCCCCAAAAGTCTGAAACCCTAATAGCCGCCACCTAACCTAAACCCTAACCCTAGCTGGCACGCGTCCCAACAAACCCTGCATGCGTGCCACGTCATCGGCCATGCGAACCACCGGCACACTCGCCGGACAAATCAAACGGCCAAGACCGCCGGAGAACCCCACCGGAAAAATCAACCGGATCAAACTCACCGGATTTGCACCGGAATCTTCATAGTTATCCCCAGAAATTCATCCAATACTCATCGATGTTCATCATGTTCATATGAACTTCATCGTATTCTTGCAGTTTTCCAGAACACATTCATATCCTCATCAAGTTCATCCATGAATCTCCCTAGATCCTTCGAATCTTCATACCAAACACATCCAAGTTCATCCAAAACTTCATAGTTTTCCAGAAATTTCCCAGAAACGATGAATGTTCAAACAACAACAACCAAACTGTTCCAGAAATGATGAACATTCATACCTCCAAAAACACTTTTCCAGATCTAAACCTTCAAATCTCCAGATCTCATCATATCCATCTCCGATCTGAACAAACTTTAAACATCTCCAAAACCACAACAAAATCCAGATTCCGTAATCATCAACATCATCTTCAAATCCGTCATGAACTACACGCGATCTACACCCTCATCATCCATATCTACAGATCCAACACTCAACCAAACTTAACATGCAACTCATTTCTTCCAACTCCAACTACAACAGAACCTTCATCATATCCAAACCATTTCGTTTCGCATCTCCAAACCTTCATTCATAACAACAATCTCCAGATTTCTTCGAACTCATCAATCTTCATCATCTTCGTCCAACATTCCCAGATCTTCACGAAAAACTTCAAATCGAGACGCCAAACCTTTCATTTCCATTGAATCTTCAACAACAGCAACCGCGAGGTTTTCTCAAATACTTGTTTTGTTTTTTGTTTTTGTTTTGTTTTGTTTAAACAAGAAAAGAAGAAAGGAGACGGTGAGCGTGAAGAGAAAGAGGAGATGGAGATTAAAGGGGATAAATAGAGAGAGACTGAAACGGAGGAGAACGGCGGAGTTTGTTTTGGTGGAGGACAGATGGTGAGGTTGAGAGATCACCGGCGACGGTAAGCAGAGAAAGAGAAAGGAATTAGGTTTTGCGAGAGGAAGAAGAGGAAGCGGACAGACTTCTGGTTTGGGGTTAGTGGGCTTCGGCCCAATGTTTTTCTTCGATCATACCCCGTATCCAATTGCACACCCCCCTCGCCTGGCTTTGTTTGGGGCTTAAGCCCACTGCGCTGTTCTGTTTACTGCACCCCCTAGATACTGATGCCTCATACTGTTTTACTATCTTGTAAATTATTTTCAAAACCTTTTTGTTTTAGATCTTTGTTTTAATTTATTTTCTTTATTTACTAAATTTTCAAATCTATCTTCAAAATATTATTTTCCAATTCTTATTTAAAAAAAAATGGTTTTATTAAAATATCTTCTTTTCAAATTCATTTATAAATAATTTTAGTCCTTACTCAATTTACTTTTTATTACTAAATTATTTTTCAATCAAATCACGAAAAAATTAAATTCTTGAAGTCAAGCATTTCTTGGATTTTTGGATGATCATTAGCGAGGTGTACACCTTAAATAATGTATTATTCAACTTTTCGTATTTAATACACTCTTTTTGAACAAAGAGATATCATAGGAATCTAGCATTCTGTGTGATATTTCTGTCGTTCCTTCAAACATTCTCCAAATGAAAAAGGTGTCGTCGAGATCTAGCATTTCGATAATACCCCAATTAATTGGTTGTGAGGCCTACGTCTCATTTATCAAATAATTGTCATTTCTCTCATTTTTAAAACCAATCTCACGCCCTCACATCTCGTACCTCAAACTATTTTCATACCTCATTTCACTTCAAATCTTTTTCAAACATTTTCTCGATCACACTTCGAAAGAAGGAGGTTCTTGGAGTCTAGCATTCCTTGAATTTTCGAGTGAATAGCTCTCGAGGCACGCCCTTTGGGTTGTTGTTCACTCAACCTTTCGACTTTTTTTTCAAACTCAATCATTCTCAATATTCTCCTAAGTCGAATGCTCGTCCGCATTCGCAACCCATTTCATTCACGATTCCTCGTGGTCTCGATATTAGGAGCACCCTCAGGGACTAATATCGTTTCTCACAGCCTTAACCCTTGACACGCCGTCAAGCCGGTTCCATCTTCAATCAAATCTTCGACACGTTGTCGAACCAGTTCAAAACAATTTCCTTTTGGCCTCGCATGCCATTCTTCGATTCAATCCTTTCGCAAACTTACGAAAGAGGGATGTTCTTAGAATCTAGCATTCTTTGAATATTCGAACGAGTAACTCTTGGGCGCGCCCCCGAGTTGTTATTAGTTCATTCTTTCGTTTTCAAAATATCCAACTCTTATCTTCAACTCATTCAACCCAATTTCCGAAAGAACTGAGTTCTTGGGATCTCGCATTCCTTGAATTCTTGAGTGACAAGCTCTTGAGGCACGCCCTTAGGTTGTTTGTCAGTCACTCTTTCGTCTCTCAACTCAACGTCAAACCAATTCAAACCTCATCTTTTCGTGGTTGTTACCACGAACTACGGACGCTCTGATTCTTTATTCATTCTTGAATATAAGATACGTAGGCACAAGATTGCGATGATCTTGGCGAGCACACTTCTATTCATCTTCCGTTTTCCCCCATCTTTTCCCGTAGTCGAACTACGACGCTCTGATTTCTCATTCTCGTCCGAATGAGCATACGTAGGCACAAGGGCCCCAATCCTTGGCGAGCACCCTATCTTCTAACCACCCATCTCTCCTTCGCGTCTTTAACCCTTTGACCCTACCAATTCTACCTTTACCAGCGAGAAGAAAACAAGTAAACCTAAACAACACTCCCCACAATTACCTTAAGAGGTTCCCGTCGAGTACGACGGACGTGAGGGGTGCTAATACCTTCCCCTCACGTAACCGACTCCCGAACCCGGAACTTGGTTGCGACAGCCCTGTTCCTATCCTTTCGTTTTCAAGAGGTTTTCTCGATATTTTCCTCTCCCGTTTATTTCGGGAAAAATAAAGTTCGGTGGCGACTCTGTCGAACCGCATTTCCGCGCCTTTCGCGCGAGGGTCGTATTTTCGAATGAATTTTTCGAGGTGCGACAGTCAACACGAATAAATCCTATCATCATAGGCATGAATTGTCCTCATCAGGACTCCATATTCCGTCAACACGGAAGAATGATTTGTCAACGCGAAGAAATTCTATCAACATAGCTGGAGATATTCTGAAAACCAATGACCGACACCCGTTTTGACAACAAGCGACCACTTCTAAAATTTCGATACATGGAACCCTGAGATGCTACTGCAACAACAAACTTGATAAAACAGTCCGCTGATCGGACACGAGAAAACCTCAATCAGTAACTCTGTGGGGATGATAATAAACTGAATCACATCATCATATGTCTCACATCAAGACTTTGATTGTCTGAAAAGACCCCTGAGCTTTAGAGCTCCACACTCCTGTTGAGAAACACACCTGAAAGCAAAAGGTTAATCAACCTGGTTTATAATTCAAGATGCGCATGTTTGACAATGGCGTAATGTTCCATACAACGTGGAAATGCTACGCGTTTTCTAGATGGATGCATACATGATGATGCATGCAAAGGCAAATGCAGGTTCAGGCTGCCGGGAAAAAGCTCTGATAGGCTCGCTTCATCAACACGGATGTTGAGGACAAACACCACCCTACTGGGGAAGGAGTGGGTATCGCCAAGTATTCTGGCAAAATAAATGCCAGGACATACAACCAAATCTGTCGGGGAGAGTTTTAACCTTCGATTTCCACTGGGAGGAAAGAAAACACTTGCTGAAAAGAGAGAACTCCGCTAGGGACGAAACGACGCTCTTGGGGAAAATAACCTGACTCCGTTGGGGAGAATAAATGACCCTACTGGGAAGGGAATCTCTACTGGGGAGAGTAGATTGTCTGGGTACAGCTCACAAGTTTGGAAATATTAATCTTCTGAGGCTAAACAACTCTGCTCGGGATAGGGAATCCTTTTGGGGGACACCACACTGTCTGAATACAGCCTACAATCTTAGAATCACCAAACTCTGCTGAGGGTAAACGACCCTGTTGGAGAATGTCCTTCGGATAAGCTGCGACTAGCTGGGGAAATTGACCTTCCTTCAGTAAAGAACATTGTCATCTTAGCTTCAGGGAATGAAGCGCGACCTGCACGGGGATTCACTTCACATAATGGTCAAGTCTTTTCGTCACGAGTCTCTGGTTAGGACTGCAATCTTCTGATCGTCCACTTCATATGGGCAAGGACCCGGTAACACCATAGACGAGACAAGACAGGTCTATACAACTAAATCTATTCAAGTTAGCGTTAGTGACATCATTTTCAGTCAATTCGAAGTTTTAGCAATTATTGGCAAGGGCCAGCAACGTTATGCAACTGCTAGTTTTATCAAAACATTGGCGTTTTTCACATACAAAACAGTAAAAACAGTAAGCATCAAATACTGAATAACATGTTTTATTGATTGGGCCCCTGAATGGGCAGAGTTTTGTACACTGGATGTAACTCCTGAAAAGAGGAAGTTACGCACAACAAATATACAAGTATGCACAGGAAGCATAAATACAGTGACAAATCAAATTTGCACATATGTCGGCAACGTGATGTAGACAAACATCATGAGCTGATCCTCCTATGACTCGCCTGACTCTGGCGCTTTCCCGGTATTCAATCTTCCGACGAGATTGTATCTGATAATCGAACCCCAGGTGTATTCTCCCAACTGCCAAGCAATTAGTATCAAATTCGGACCGCAGTCATTTTCTTTTTTAAATCCCTAACTTTTGCGTGAATCGCCCTTTGCGGGTTTTCAGTTCACCGGGATACCCTTTTTTGCCGAAGCCGCCCAGTGTAGGTTTTCAACTTCGCGGGTGTACATCTTTTCAATTTTATCCCTAATTTTTTCCCGAACCTTTTATTCTGTTTTTGGTTCGCCAGGATGCCCCATTTTTGCCTGGACTCTCTTTTTTCTGTCCAGCGGGTCAATTTCAAGCAAAGTATTTTTTAATTGCGTCCGAATTCACAGGCGACGTAAAGTCTTCACCGTCCATGATGGACAACAACAATGCTCCTCTGGAGAAGACTTTTCTGACAACGTATGGCCCCTCGTAGTTAGGGGTCCACTTGCCCCTGTGATCAGCCTGTGGCGGGAGAATCCTTTTCAGCACAAGGTCGCCCGTCTAAAAGCTCCGAGGATGTATCTTCTTATCGTACGCTTTCTTCATTCGGCTCTGGTACAAACGATCGTATGCTAGAGAAGCTAGCCTCTTCTCATCCATTAAACTCAGCTGGTTCAATCTGTCTTTCACCCATTCTGCCTCGTCGAGTTGGACATCTCGTGATACCCTCAGGGAAGGAATCTCAACTTCCAGTGGTAACACTGCTTCCATTCCGTATACCAACAAGAACGGGGTTGCCCCGGTTGATGTGCGTATCGTCGTACGATAACCGTGCAAAGCGAAAGGTAGCATCTCATGCTAGTTCTTATAAGTCACCACCATCTTCTGAACAATCTTCTTTATGTTCTTATTGGCCACTTCGACAGCGCCATTCATCTTGGGTCGGTACGGAGAAGAGTTGTGATGTTCGATCTTAAAACTCTGACACAGCTCCTTCATCATTTTGTTATTTAAGTTCGAACCGTTGTCGGCAATAATCCGCTCAGGGATTCCATATCTGCAAATGATATCTCGTTTGATAAACCTGGCTACCACCTGCTTGGTCACATTTGCATATGATGCCGCTTCCACCCATTTGGTAAAATAATTGATTGCTACCAAAATGAACCGGTGTCCGTTAGATGCCATCGGCTCAATCTTTCCAATTATATCAATTCCCTACATCGAGAATGGCCACGGTGACGACATCACATTCAGAGGACTCGGAGGCACATGGATCTTATCTGCATAGATCAGGCATTTATGACACCTCCTCGCAAACTTGAAACAGTCAGTTTCCATAGTTAGCCAGTAATAACCTGCCCGCAGCAGCTTTCTCGTCATAACATGCCCACCAGTATGTGTACCAAATGTACCCTCATGTATCTCCTCCATGAGCAACTTCGCCTCTTTCTCGTCTACACAGCGTAGCAGCACCAAGTCATGATTCCGTTTGTATAGGACACCGTCCGGATTCAGATAGAAATTATCAGCCAATCTCCTGAGAGTCTTCTGATCGCGACTGGATGCCCCAGCCGGATACTCCTGGTTCTTCAGGAAATTCTGGATGTCAAAATACCAGGGTTTATCATCAGATGCTTCGCCAATGGCAAATACGAATGCGGGCCTGTCAAGCTGAGAGATAACAATTCTGGGAGCCTCATTCCAGAAGTTGACTTTGTACATGGAAGACAATGTGGCCAGGGCGTCAGCCATCTGATTTTCTGCTCGCGGCACATGATGCAATTCAACCTTGTCAAAGAAAGGCAACAATCTCCTTGCGTAATTCATGTATGGTATCAAATTGGGCTGACGTGTCTCCCATTCTCCTTTTATTTGATTCACCACCAGAGCTGAGTCTCCGTATACATCCAGATTTTTTATTCGCAAATCAATAGCTTCCTCAAGCCCCATGATGCAAGCTTCGTATTCGGCTTCATTATTGGTAACCGGAAAGGTCAATCGAGCAGTAAATGGGATGTGCGACCCATATGGAGTAGTGATGATTGCCCCTATTCCGCTACCATAGGAATTCACAGCTCCGTTAAATATCAGCTGCCATTTGGAATCCGTCTTTGGCCCTTCATCCGGCAACGGTTCTTCCCAATCTTTCATCTTCAGGTACATGATATCCTCGTCAGGAAAATCAAACCTCATCGATTGGTAGTCCTCAATAGGCTGCTCAGCCAGATACTCCGATAACACACTCCCCTTTATAGCCTTCTGTGAAACATACTGGATGTCGTATTCGGTCAAAACCATCTGCCAACGGGCAATTCTCCCCGATAGTGCCTGCTTTTCAAATACGTATTTGATAGGATCCATCTTCGAGATGAGCATGGTTGTATGATTTAGCATGTACTGTCTCAGACGCTTGGCGGCCCAGGCTAGCGCACAACAAGTTTTTTCGAGCATTGAGTATCGAGATTCACAGTCAGTAAACTTCTTACTCAGGTAGTATATCGCATGCTCTTTACGCCCTGTCTCGTCGTGTTGACCGAGAACACAACCCATACTCCCCTCAAGAACCGTCAAATACATAATCAAAGGTCTCCCTGCCACTGGAGGTATCAAGATAGGAGGCTCCTGCAAATACTGTTTTATTTTATCGAACGCCTTTTGACAATTTTCATTCCAGGTCACAGCCTGGTCTTTTTTCAACAGCTTGAATAACGGCTCACACGTAGCTGTCAGATGAGATATGAACCTAGCGATGTAGTTCAATCTCCCTAAAAACCCGCGCACTTCTTTTTCTATTTTAGGCGTCAGCATTTCTTGTATTGCTTTTATTTTCGCAGGGTCAACCTCTATTCCTTTTTCGCTCACGATAAACCCCAGCAGTTTACCTGATCTCACCCCGAAGGTGCATTTGTTAGGGTTCAGTCTCAGCCTGAACTTCCTAAGCCTCTTGAATAGTTTCAGCAGATTCACCAAATGTTCTTCCTCCGTCTGGGATTTGGCAATCATATCATCGACATAAACCTCGATCTCTTTATGCATCATGTCATGAAAGAGAGTCGTCATTGCGTGCTGATACATTGCCCCAACATTCTTCAATCCGAAGGGCATCACTTTGTAGCAAAATGTTCCCCAGGGCGTAATGAAGGTAGTCTTCTCCATGTCTTCTGGCGCCATTTTAATCTGATTATAGCCCGAGAAGCCATCCATGAAGAAGAATACGGAGAATTGAGCGGTGTTATCAACCAGCACATCGATGTGAGGAAGTGGAAAGTCGTCTTTCGGGCTCGCTCTGTTTAGATCACGGTAATCTACGCACATTCTAACTTTACCATCTTTCTTTGGCACTGGCACAATATTAGCGACCCATGAGGGATATTTTGTAACAGCCAGGAAACCAGCATCCCACTGTTTTTGAACTTCCTCCTTAATCTTCACAGCCATGTCCGGTCTAGTTCTTCGGAGCTTTTGCTTAACCGGCGGGCACTCTTCTTTTAGCGGCAGACGGTGCACAACCATGTCCGTATCCAGCCCAGGCATGTCCTCATACGACCAAGCAAAAACATCGCTGTACTCTTTGAGCATTTCAACCAATCCTCGCTTGACGTCGCTCTGCAGCGCGACCCCTATACGGATGTTCCTTTCAACCCCTTCCGACCCCAGATTGACGATCTCAATGACTTCCTCATGAGGCAGAATGATTCGTTCTTCTTGTTTTACCAACCAAGACAACTCTTCTGGAACGTCGCCATCTTCAACAATCTCTTCTTCGGTCTGAAATACCGGGTGCTCAAAGTCGAAGTGAGTCATAGGCGGTTCATAGATGTCATCTGAAATAGTAATCCTGCAAAGGAAATGGTTAAATGCTTCAAAATACATACAAAGCGAATAACCACGTTGCCATTTTATTGTGAAAAATAAAAACAAGAAAAACAGAGATCACAATATTTGTACATGGAAAACGCCTTTTTATTTAACGATCAAACAGTGCAATGTACATAACAGAACGACCCTAAGCAAAATCACGATGCCCCGGGTAGGACACCGGATTGTTCAACAATTAAGAAAGCAAAGTATTACTGTTTAGTTGTCACAGGAACAGTCTCCTGAATAGACCAATTGCAAAGCCCTTGTCCTGGCACGCTCGGCTGAATCCAGGCGTCCATGTCGCAATCGCTGTCTCCTTCTTCAGAATCTGACACAGCATTGATGGTCTCGTGATATACTCCACTAGCCGTAATCGTTATTGGTCCTTTGAAACGAGGTGCCCCTGCAGTAGGCGTTGATGATGACGGTTGATATCCCAACCCAAATCTGTCCATTTTCACGGGAATATCCAAAACCTTGCCCCAGCCCTTGGTCTCACCAGTCTTCACTAGAGCCTGAGCCTCTTTGTATGACGATACTGCCACCTCTGATGCTTTACTCGGCCCTGGAACTTTGTCTTTGATGCGCAACCCCTTAAAGGCTTGACAAGGTGTCTCATGGATTTCGCCGTTGACTTCCACGTACTTGAATGACGAAAAATGGCTGACCAGTATATCCTCCTATCCACAAACTGTGACCACACTGTCCCCCACCATGTACTTCAGCTTTTGGTGCAAGGTAGATGTGACTGCCCCAGCACCATGGATCCATGGTCGTCCAAGAAGACAGCTATATGCTGGCTGGATGTCCATAATGTAAAATTCAGTTTCAAAAATCTCCGGCCCCACCTGCAGAGGCAAAGTTATGGATCCAAAGACTGACCTTCGTGTACCATCAAATGCTCTGACCACCAAGTCACTAGGCGTACAAATGATCCCCATGATGTCTAACTTCATCATTGCTTTCTTTGGCAACACATTCAAGGAAGACCCGGTATCTACCAGCACGTGGGACATGACTGCGCCCCTGCATTCAACTGAGACGTGCAACGCCATATTATGCTCTCTTCCCCTCGGGGTCAAATCAAAATCCGTAAATCCCAAGCTATGGCCTGTATTCACGTGCGCCATCACACCCTCCAACTGATTCACAGAAACATCTTGGGGTACAAACGACGTGTCCAGGATTTTCAATAACGCATTCCTATGGGCTTCGGAACACAGTAACAGCGACAGTATGGATATCTTCGATGGCGTTTGTTGAAGGTGTTCAACAATTTTATAGTCACTCTTACGGATAAGGCGCATAAACTCTTCTACATCTTTCAGTGTCGTTTCTTTTTCATTCCTCTGCACAGGAGTATCCTCATTCACTTTACCTTTACCTTTTGCCATTCGTTCAGCCTCTACCTCAGGCGATATAAAAATTCTCCCGCTCCTTGTCATCCCTCCGGTCCCGACGACATTTTCCACAACCCCAGCTGGCTCTTTACTGATATCAAGTTTCTCCCCATCACAGTATGCTTCCAGCCCATAAATCCATGGTACTGCCTTAGTTCTCTCATAAGGGATTGGCCCTGCCTTCGTAATAGTGATTGTTGGCCGTCTGGCTGGCGCCGTTATAGTTGTCGTTTTCCGTGGAATTGTCACTGTAGCAACATCACTTTGTTCATCAGCTAGTGCTTCTGCAGGTTTCTCAACTGCCGTTCTGTCGAATTGCAACATGCCTTCATCTATCAAGGTCTGGATACCCTTCTTTAATTCAGCACAACCCCTAGCCTGGGTCCAACATTCTAGACAAAACTCATCGCAGCCCGGATACACACCTCCTTTCAATAATTTGCTCTTTATTTCACACAACGGTGTTTTCAGTTCATCAACATCCATAATCAGATTCAAACCCTCCTCGGTCAAAATAGCATTTTCCCCATGGTTGGGCATTGGCTGCTGTACTATATTCGGACCTGCTCGTCCAAAATTTATGGCCTTGCTATCTAGTAGATCTTGAACCTTATGTTTAAACGCGTGACAGGCCTCTATGTCATGCCCGGGTGCCCCGGAGTGGAAGTCACAGTGCTTGTTAACATCGTACCCATAAGGAAGGGTCGGTCCCGTGGGCGGTGCCAAGGTCCTCTTTTCAACTAAATTCAGCCTCAACAGTGTCTGAAAGAGTTCTGCGTACGTGGAAGGAGGCGCTTCAAACACTCTTTTCGGCTTCGCATTCGGAAATCTTCTTTGGCCAGCATTCTGCCCCTGCTGTTGCTATGGCTGCTGCTGTGGTGGTATCTGCTGTAGTGGTATTGGTTGTTGATGAAATGGAATTGTGATGCTTGCCACCTGTTGCGGATGATTGTACTGATTCCGTCCTCTGCCCCGGCCTCGGCCTCGGCCCCCGAATACTGCACTTGCGTCACCCTGTTGACGACCACCAAAAGCTTTTCTGTTACTTCCAACTGAAGTGGATTCCTCAGCTTGGAATCTCCCCATTTTAATATTACTTTCAATCTTCTCGCCCATCAAGATTAGATCCGAGAAACTGCCCAAGGAAGCAGGAAACAACTTATCATAAAACATACCGGTGAACGTTCCTATGAACATATCATTCATCTCCTTCTCAACTAAAGGAGGATGAACCCTCGCAGCCATGTCGCGCCATCTCTGCGCATATTCTTTGAAACTCTCATCTTTCTTCTGCGACAACCCCTGTAACTGGACCCGGTTTGGTTCCAAGTCACTGTTATACTTGTAATGAGTCACAAACGCTTCAGCCAGTTGCTTCCATGTCTTTATCTGAGTAGGCTCCAACCCCGTGTACCATTCAAGGGAAGGACCAGACAAGCTGTCTTGAAAGAAATGCATCAGCATTCTCTCATCGTTTGAATAAGCCGACATCCTTCTATAGTACGACCGCACATGTACCTTGGGACAGGTATCTCCCTTATATTTATCAAAGGTGGGAGCCTTAAATTTCAACGGTACCCTCAGACCAGGCACCAGTCCCATTATGGTCATATCTAAACCAGAAGCACTCTGATTCACAACACCTTTCATCTGCTCCTCGAGCATCTTGATTCTCTGAACAGGATCCACAGGTCCATCCATGCCTCTACCAGAGAATGCATCTTCTTGTTGGTCTTCCATCCAATTAACATTCTCATTTCCATACCCATCATACCCATTGTTATGACCAAGTCTAGTCTGAGTCATCACAGGCCCCCGTCCCCTGTTACCATACCCTTGAGCGACCCCGGCAGGTCCAAAAGGCATCATTCCAGCACCATTTCCGTTACCGAATCCACCATAGACCTGATTGGCATTACCAAATACATCCTGTCCGAAACCCTGAGCATTGAAACCAAACTTCCCATCCTGGTTAGCATAATCAAACCCCTGGTCGTTATAGCCAAATCCGTTGTTACCAAAGCCATTACCTCCATTGTTATCACCGCCCAGATTGGCGTCTCCGAATCCAACGTTGTTAATGACAATCTCATTACCAACTCCGGTATTACCATTCTCGGCGCCAGCGCCATTGTTCACGTTCACAACAGGTATATTCACCACAGGTGGAGCTACTGGTGTAGGAGTACCATCCCCATGAATGGTGTCAACACGTACAAAATTGTGGTCTTTGTTTCCATTCCCGACATTTCTCGTCAGTAATGGCTGCACCAAAGTTTGCAAGTTTTCCTGCCCTTTCACAATTGTCTCCATCGTCTGCATGAACAGCGTCAGCTTCTCACGCATTTCCTGCATCTCGCTCTGCATCTGGTCCATAACTCTTTTGCAGTTGGTACGAGTAGAGTATCGATGCGGGCGTTGACTTTCAATCCTGGAAGAACCTGGAGAATGCAGGAAATGAGATACAGTTCAATAATCACCTGTAATGCAATATGAATGTGTATGCAAATGCAACATGTGTCTGTGCATTAGGGAATATCACTCCCCAATTCTAGTGCCAGTGCGGTGACAGTGATAGCAGTAAGAAGCTCGAAACCCAATCATAGAAAAATATCTCATACATTGCAGAAAATCCCATCAAGTCAGGAATACAATATTAATGAGAGTACAATAAGAGGGCATGACCTCAACCAACAATCCTGGTGATGGCCAGCACAAAGCAAATAAAGCATACACATCAATACATGAAATAGTCAAGTGCAACCATACGCCCGGTACTCCTCTAATAACCTCTTAGTCTCGGGATGATTTGGTTGAGTAAGTAAACCCTCGACAATTAGATCTCTTCGCTTGAGAACACGTCGTAAATCACCAGCAGATTCCTCCCATGCCCCTTCTCCAAAGCGATCCTCTAACTTCCGCTTCTGAGATACAGCCTCCTTCTTGCACTCGATGGCTTTGTTCAATGAGTTCTGAAGACTATATCTTGTCATAACCTCCTCTTCATACTTTCTCTTGCTAGCCTTCAACTGATCTTCGAGTTCAGAAATTTGCTACTTCAATTTGTCTTCCCTCTTTTTGTTGTTGGTTAGCGTAGCATTCCATGTTTTGTTGCACGAAGAGATTTCCCGGTAGGCGGCATCGAGTGACTTCTTCTTGGACTCTAACATATCATGAGAGCTTCTGAATTCTTTTCCCAGGCGTTCACGCTTCTTTGTCTCTTCTGTCAGTTCAACACCCAGCCTGATTACCAACTCAGTCTGCTGTTGGAAGGAATACACAGCTTTGTTCTTCTCACTCCGGATCTGAGCCAATTCCTTCTCTAACTCTTCATTGATCTTTATCAAGTCTTCTTTTTCTTTTACCACCCGCTCATAGACCTCAATAGCTACAGTAGTCGGTTCCTCCACTGGAATGGGAACGGGACGTGGTACTGCTGGAAAAGGCATCTGCACCTGTCTTACCCTCTCCTGAATCCACACCTTGTAAGGCATATAGGCTTGACAATCATTCTTGCCTAGCAATGGCTTCCCTCTTCTGTAGATATGATTCCAAGCGTGCTGAAGCTTGGCTAATAACTCCCCACTCAGGTCACCAGTGAAGTACAGAGATTCCTGTATTTCTTCCTCCTTCGGTGGACTCTTCAAAGCATACCCAAACTGTCGAACCAACAAAGACGGGTTGTAATTAATACACCCCTTCCTTCCAATCACAGGAACGTTGGGAAACCCGACGCAACCGAAGATAATCTCTGACCCCAATAAATCTCTATCGAACCAGACAATGTCTTCTGAAGAAAGTCCCATTAGGCGCTCAGACCATTCAGCTGTACGTGCATATTCAACAAAAGGACCATTCTTGGGCATATGGCTCTCAAACCACATATTCAGCAACGGTACACAACAGTAGACATTTTTCCCCCTTCTGTTTTCATTCTTATAATGCAAGGAATGATAGAAATCCCCAATCAAGGTAGGCACCGGGTTGCCGGCAGCGAATAAGTGGAATGCATCCAAATCAACGAACTCAGGCAGATTAGGGAACAGTATAATCCCATAGATGCACAAGGCAAGAACAGCATTAAACACAATCCAGCAGCCACTTTTGGCATATTCTTGAGCTTTGCCAACCAAAAACTTGAGAGAAAACCCCGAAACTCCATGCCAGGAAGTCAATAACAACTCCGCGGGATCCATATGCAAGGGAACAGCTAAGTCTTCCAGCTTAGGCTTAGCATCAAAGTGAATGAAGGGCACTCTGTTCTGAACCGGCAATTTTAGAAACTCAACGTACTCCTCCATGGTCGGAGCCAAAATGAAGTCCTGGAACATAAAACACCTCAAGGAGGGATCATATAACTGCATCAATGTGTATAACCCATTCAGCTCGTATGTGGTTGGTCTGCAAACCAAATTCAGTAGCTTCCCATAACTCTTTCTAAAACTTCTCTTCACATCATCGTCAGCTAGGGAAATCAGACCCAGCAGAGAAGTCACATCAGGGTTAGGCAACTTATACGCAACATCCTATGCGGTCGTCGGCGTCACAGACTTTCAAGACTGATGATACGATACCCAAAAGGTGTGGCATCATCATGTCCTGAAGAGGCCTCACTTAGCCAACTTCCAAATGATCGGTCCCCAGAGTCGACAATCCAACTAACCAGCAACCCCCTCAACCCAAAGGGTTGAAAAAGAAGCCAACCAGAAGAACCTCGTCTGAGCGTGGATTTCATGAGACACTAGTACATGCAAAGCATGCACGTGCCCACTAATTTCCACTCTAACTCTAGGTGCACTCAAGCCCAGGTCCGACTTATCTCTCAATCATAGAACCCCCTCATACCCACAACAATAATAACAGTAATATAATGTTGAATGTAAAATACAGAAATGTAAATCCATACAAAATCCTCGACGGGAAAACAAGCGCTAGGATTGACTCGCGTAGGGAACCGTTGGAGTCCCCAGCAGAGTCGCCAGCTGTCGCTACTGCGAAAATCGGCGCCGGCTGAACAGAAGAGTCGCCACCGTGCGTTATTTATCCCAACAGAGGGAAAGGAAACGCTCGAAGTAAACCTACCGCAAAGACGGGAAAGGAATGGTCGTCGCAACCAAATCCTGGATTCGGGAGTCGGTTACGTAAGGGGAAGGTATTAGGACCCCTCACGTCCGTCGTACTCGACGGGATCCACGCTTGTTTTCTAGTACGGATTGTTATTCTATCTACTCTACAGGTATGGGGTTAAAAGAAAATAAAATGACTCGGCAAAGTATCGCACTTTATGCCTACGTATTCCCGTCTGGAACGAGAAATCAGAGTCAACGTAGTTCGCCTACCTACGGGAAAGGAGGGGAAGGTTGCTCGCTAGGATATCGCATCTAGGGGTGTATGCGGGTTGGGTTGGACCGGGTTCGCCTTAACCCGTTACCCAACCCGTTCAACTTTCAATGGGTTGGGTTTATCATCAAACCCGTAATTCTACTTTAAAAACCGACCCGAATCAACCCGGATATTTACGGGTTGGGTAGGGCTGGGTCCACGGGTTGTGTATATAATAATTATTATTTTCAATTTAAAAAATCTATAACACAATTCAATATAATTTTGCATATTTCAAACAATTAAATTATTTACGTAGTGGAGACAAATCCTACATATAAAATAGAATAATTAAAAATATAACAATTAAAATTTTGAAATGTATTTTCTTTGTCATAAAAAATATTAAGATACATATACACCATTAATTATTTATATATTTTCATTAATATACCTTAATTTATAAAAATTTATTAGTTATTTTGATACTCAAATGTTATCCATTACAAATATATATCAACATATGTAAAACAAATATATAATAATATACAGTATATATTAGTTGTTTTGATACTCAAATGTTACCTTTTCTAGCACATGCTTAAAAGTAGGTCCGTAAACTATCATATATATTAACACTTAATAATATATAAAATTCCATAAAATATCATTTCCATAAAATTCATAAATTCTAAATAATTCAAAAGCAAATAAACATCACTTAGTCTTAAAATAACATAGATGTATTGGTCCAATATTGGTCTAATAGCACCAAAATCTAACAGCAACTATAAAAGATTCCAGCACCAGCAGTGAAAGGTTTAGCAACAACAGAAAATCCAGCAACAGTAGCTGTAAAAGATTCCAGCAACAACAATGAAACGTTTAGCAACAACATAAAATCCAGCAACAACAGTTAAAAGTTTAAGCAACAATAGTCAAAAGAAGAAGAAAAAAAACAACACTAGAAAATACCTTAAAATCTAGTAGTAACAGTTGTATTGAGCTCAACCGCAGTAATGCCAACATCAATAGAAACTAATCCAGCTAACTCTATATATGTAAACACAAACAACTAATAAGAATAATATAATGTAATACTAAAATAAAATAGATTTTAAAATTCAAACATATAATTCATACCTGACTCAACCTTTTCCAATTCAACCAACTCTTTTTCTAAATCAATGACCTTAGGAGATTTGATCCAATTTTGAGTACAAATCAAAGCTTCAACGATAGAGGGATTCAAGGAACTACGAAATGAATCAAGGACACGACCTCCTATACTAAAAGCGGATTCAGAAGATACAGTGGATACAGGGATAGCCAATATATCTCTAGCTATGCGGGAAAGCACATGATATTTATTTGTTTTTCCTTTCCACCAAGTGAGAATATTAAATGTAGGAGAATCATCTTCAACACCATCCTCCAAATACCTTTCCAACTCATTTTTTTGCACTTCACATTGTTTTTTCTTCATATTCATTCTAAACAAATTGTCCCAATCTTCATCATCTTCACCATTTTCAATTCTAGAATGAGAGGCAATGTTTGAAGATGAGGCATTGGAACCACCATCATGAGAAACAGGATACAAAAATAAATAGTGCTCAAACAATTTAGCAATGAGAGATTTCAATTTCTTTAACATATCCTCTGACAATTTTTCACCATACATCCGAGTAAAACAAAATTCAATATAGTCAAGCTTATAATGAGGATCAAGATAAATAGCAACAAAGAGAAGATAATTTATTGTATTGCTTTCCCAATACTTGTTGTACTTCAATTGCATATTTGCTGTCATGGTTTTCAAAATTGGATCACTAACATTGTGCCTCCATTTATTCAACGTTTTTTTAATATCCATCAACTGTTTGAAAAAAGAGTTAGCAGTAACATGCAATGACCCAGAAAAAGAAAGTGTGGCATCATAAAAAGTTTTCAAAAACTTCACAAAAATACGAGCTCGTTCCCAATCAGCTCGATTAGGACATCCTTTCGACTCAATACGGAGATTAGTTAAAAATGCAACATCAGCATGTTCTAAGCGGTAAAATGCATGTTCATACTTTTCAGCGATGTTCAACATTAAATAAGTAGAGTTCCATCTGGTTTCTACATCTAGTGTTACCAATGCTTTAGAACATACACCAACAGCTTCTGCACACTTCTTGAAAGTAGCCAACCTACTAGGAGAAGCCTTGACAAACTTACATGCAGCCCTAATTCTTTTAACAGATTCATCAATATCCTTTATTCCTTCTTTGACAATCAAGTTTAATATGTGAGCACTACATCTCATATGCAAGTACTCCCCATTAAACAAAGTACGACCATTCTAAAAACTCATGCCTCGATTTAAATAATCAATTGCCAAATTGTTAGCACTTGCATTATCAACAGTCACACAACATATAGACTTGATACCCCATTCCTTCATGCAATTCTCTAATGTTATCCCTATAGTTTCACCTTTATGGTCAGCAATTATACCAAAGCTTAATATACTCTTCTTTAAATTCCACTCGTCATCAATATAGTGAGCTGTAACACACATATAATTCATATTCTGAATCGATGTCCAAGTATCAGTGGTAAGAGACACCATTTGTTTATTAGCAGACAACATAGATTTCAATTTTTCTTTCTCATCGAAGTACAAGCATAAACAATCTCTGGTAACAGTGACACGAGATGGAATTTTGAATCTTGGTTGAGCCTCTTTCATGAACATATTAAATCCTTCATTTTCAACATATTTAAAAGGGAGCTCATCAATGATTATCATCTTTGCAAGTGTTAATCTAGTCCTCTCTTGATTAAAATCAACAAGTTTCAAGCTAACACTATTAGGATCATCCTCACTTTCTTTTCCAATAGCTATAGTTTTTTGTTTCTTATCAACTACCCTATTTGGATTTTTCAGGCACACTTTCAAATGTTTATGCATGTTAGTAGTGTCATGACTACCACTATTTGCAGCATATTGTTTCCCACAATACTTACATATAGCCTTATCATTAACCCTTTTAAAATCTTTCCAAACTGTAGAAGGTTTTCTAGAGGGTTTTCTTTTGCTTACCTCTATTAGTGCACTTGGTGGCAATGATGACAACCCTTCTCCTTGTATTTGTTGAACTTCTTGCTCTTGTTCAAGTGGATGAGCAACATCTTCACTGACAATTTGTGATTGTTCCACTTCCATTTTCTATAAAAAAACAATTTTTAATATAAATTATTATTAAAACAACATTAAACAAAATATATTTAAATTAATAATATGAAACAGAACAGGACTTTGCATCAAAATATATTTTCATCATATGAAACAAAATAGTACTTTGCATCATATGAAACAAAATAGTACATTACATTGAACCTATCATCATATTTTGCATTGATATAAATATATTGTAGAACTATAAAAAGTATAAAACCTTATTCAATATGGAGACGAAACTATGAGAGAGTCAAATTATAGACTGTGGATTTTCAAAAGCAAGATGGAATTGGAATGTGAGAGAGTAAAATGAAAAAAAAAATCGTGAGAGAAAGAGGAGTGGTGACGTTTGAGATTTGCCGTAGTAAAAAAATAGGGTTAGGTTAAGTGGTATTGTCTTTAGTTTAGTAAGTTTCTAATATATACTTAATTATTATTAGTTAATAAAGATTCATTAAAAAAATAAAAAGGCAGTAAAGTGTAAACTAGAAGTGCATAAGTCAAGCAAGCATGATTAATATTAATAATAATGTTTAATTATAATAATAATAATAATTTAATGTGTGATTGGAAACTGGAAGGAAAGTGCAAAAGATCTTTGTGTACGTTACAATTTACAAAGTTATAGCAACTTTAAAATTTATAAATAATAATATAATAATAATAATAATAATTAATTATGCCACGTCAACGGGTTGGGTCAACGGGTTCATGGGTTTAGAAACTAAAACCCAATACCCGAACCAAATCTATACGGGTTGTTACGGGTTGGGTTGGGTATACCCGTAAATGAATGGGTCCGGATAATTAGTGGGTTGGTTCGGTTTGGGTAGGCGGGTTTGCGGGTCGACTCGCACCCATGAACACCCCTAATCGCATCCTATGCCTACGTACTTTCATACAGCATGAAAGATCAGAGTAAACGTAGTTCGGGCCACGGAAGACACAAGTTTGTCTTGATTGTTTTTTATCCTTCTGAAAAAGGTTTTCTCCGGATTACGGGTCCAAGCGGACAAAAATGACTCTTTGATTGGTTTACAGTCTTTTACGCAAGAACTGTTTTTTATTAATGTTTATCCTTTTATTGTATTTTTCTGATTGTTTTGAGATAGAAGAGAAACTGCAACTCTAAAACCTATGGTTGAAAAGGGAATCAAAATCTACCCTAATGTTATCATGCATGGGTTAACACCTAATGTCTGTCATATTTCTCTCTTGCGCAGAGAGAAACAGAGATCCTAAGGGGATAAACGGAAAAACAACAACATATATACGGTAAAGCAGTAAAATGCATGAATGCAGTAGTACAAGTGAGGCAAGGGAGTCCCACTCAACCTCAAACCTAGAAAACAATGGGCAAAGTGAAACAAATTCACTTCAACCTCAAGGGGAAAATTAATAAACAATACAGCAAAGAAAATAAGGCCCCGAACCCAGCTCAGACAGCAAACCAGCTCCTACAGCAACAACTATGAAAAACAGCAAACTCCGACAGTTGATTAACAGCAAGACAGCTTCAAGTGAACCCCAAAGTCAAGCTCCAATGAGACCCAAGCTACAATAAGCTTCCCTCTTTAAGAAATCACCAAGCTCAAGCAAGCACAACATCTTAACCAGTTGACAGCATTAAACAGCAGATAGCTCCAAACAACAGTAAACCCTAGCTTTAACAGTTGCACAGCTTTGACATGAACAATCTTCATCTTTGTCAATCTTGGATCTTCATCTCTATCTTCAATGGCTTCTTTCGTCAAGACAAGCTCTCTTAGATGAGAATTGATTTATCAGGATAAGTTGAATGTCAAGCAGTTCATTGACAACCAAAGGAAGCCTATAAACAGTTGACATTGTAACAGACTGTTTCCCTCAAAGTTCTACCTCTAAGGTAAGGCCACTTATTCCTCCAAAGGAGGGAGGTGAATACCATAGAGGGACTTTATGTCATAGAGAAGAATGGAAGCACAGGAAGCTATCCATGTTTGTGAAAAAATTCAGTCTATTCTAAGGCTCTGCTTATTCCTATTATTTCCTATGCCTTCAATCAGCATCTTCAATCCAAGCAATCTTCATGCATCAACATTTGATCTTTGTATTAAATCTTCTCCATTGATTCTCCATGCTTCCACAAGCCCAAACCAAGCCCACACACCAGATAAAAATGCCCAAAATCCCAAGCAGACAGATAAAACCCCAAGTGGGCACACCAAACAACCACACAATTTGCAAAATATACTAAAAATAGTAAAATACTATTTAAAATTCTAAGACTTATTCTAAGGGGATTTCTATATCTACCCTACATACCCTATATGTCCCATAACCTAATTCATGCTAAAAACCCAAAAAATAAAATGGTAGAATGCACCTATGTTGAGATTAGACCCTAAAACTATCACCCTAATGTTCTCTAATCAAAACTAGTCAATATTTAATCACAAAAATGTGAAATAAATCCCTAAGGGAACTTAATGCTCTAATATAGCTAGTACAAAAAGAACGGGATCAAAATATGAATTTAAATTGCTAAACAAAATTCATCAAAATGTATGTACAAACAAACATGAAAATAAAAGCAATTAAGTTTGAAAATTCACCATAAATGGAAAAAAAACCTAAAATAATATTTTTATTTTCTTATAATTTTCTTGAAACCATTACCAAAATGTGGGAAAAAGTCCCATGTTAAAATGATGATTTTCTGATTTTATATGATTTATTTAGACTATATATAAATGATGAAAAAAAAGAAATTCAATTAAAAAAAATAATGGAGCAAAGGGGGGTGGCAAAAGCAGTTTTTACAGTTCAAGGATATACTGGGCCCAGGATAGGGGGTGCGCTCAGCAATGCGCTGGGCCCAGGTTTGTTTCAGAAAAAACCCAAAAGAAGAAACCAAAAACAAAATACATAGGGGGGGAGAATAGCGAGTAACTCGCTTATATCCAAGTTTGGGCCTCCCATGGGTGGTGCTAATAGCAGTCTATAAGGCCCATACGAAATTCATTCTAAGGGGAGAGGGGGCGCTTATGGAAAATGGAAGTACATTCAGTAATTTGTTTGGGCTTAAGGCCCGGGATCAATACAACCCATCTTCAGCAAAATAAAAAAAAAACCCTAAAACTAACTTTACCATCATCTACTGTTCATCTTTCCCCCAACTGGAAACCCTAGCGCCGTTTCCCTCTGAAACCTCTCTCCCTGAACTCTCTCCATCTCTGAATCTCTCAACCCTAAATCTAACTTTCCTCACAAAATCAACATTTAAACTCTCACCTAAATCCGTTTCAACACCTAACAATCATGCGAACTAGACAACTACGAAGGCGTAATGAGTGAAGGAGGAAGAATCAAAACCTGGAGAATTTATGAAGATGGAGGCGTCTGAGCGATGACAAATGTTGATGATGAACACTGAATGTTCTTGGACGGAGGACCTTCAAGCAAAAATCTGGAGATGACGAAGAATGTTGCTGAGTGTTCCCTGAAGATAGATGAGGATCTTCTGGAAAATGATTGAAGTCTCTTGATGATGAAACGAATCCGAAGGATCTACGAGGATAGTGAACATATGCTTTGATCAAACTTCTGGAAAAACTGATTGAAATACACGAAGGATTTCATCAAGGATCTAGAAACACTTGACAAGATGAAGAGGCATGCGTTTCTGGAAAAAGTAGATCTATGAGGTTCTTGGAATTTCTGAAGAGTTGGATGAAGACCGTGGGAGATCTTGATGATTCTGGGAATATTGATGAAGAACATGAAGTTTCCGGTGAGAATATGGTGTTTCCGGTGAAGATGGATGAAGGTGGAGGATGAAGATCCAAGGTGTTTGAATGGATTTTCTGGAAAAATCCAGATTCCGGCGAGTTGGCGACGGTCGGAGACGGTTAGAGGGGTCGCCGGCGAGTAGTTAGGGTGGCCGCCGGTCTTTGCATGGCCGGCGGTGAAGGGTCCGGCGAGGGATGCAGGTGGCAGGATGGTGAAGGGATGGGAGGACGCGTGGCTGAGGAGAGAGAGGAGGGTGTTACACGTGGGGGGTGAGGTGGCTGGTCTGAGAGAGAGAGTGAGAGAGGAAACGTGGCAGGTTCTGGGTGAGAGAGAAAAATGAGGTGGAAGAGAGAGGAACGCACGCGTGGCAGACCTATATATACGACACGTGGCCTCTCCATTGGACTCTTGACTGGGCCTTAATGGACTCTGGATAATGAATGCTGGCCCAATTGGATTAAAACCTGGATTAATGGCTAAAAACTGATTAAACTCTGATTAAAACAAATTTAAACTAAAAAATAACCCTAATTAATCTAAAACGAAAATTAGCAATAAAACCTAATTAAAATCTAATAAACCCTATTAAAACCTATTATTAATCCTAATTAATATCTAAAAACGAAAATAAAAAATAAAAACCTAATTGAATCTAAAAAAATCTAAAAAACTATTATTTAATCTAAAAATTATCTTTTTTTTAAAAAAACCTAATTAATTCTGAAAAATAAAAATCAAAAAATCTAAAAAAACATTTAATCTCTATTTTCCTTTTAAAATCTATTCTATTAATTTTTTTAAAAAACAATAAACTCTAATAAAATCTAAAAGAACAATACCATCTATTTTATTATTTTTTTCACTACTCTTTTATAAGAAAAATATCTATTTATCTATCTATTTTTTCAAAAAAAAAAACCCCACTAAAAGGAAATCAATATCTACAAATTTATTTTTAAAGTCTATTCTATTAAAAGGAAATAATACCTAAATAGTCTTTAAAAATCTATTAATTTCTAAAAAATGAAAAGAAAATTTATTTAAACTCTTAAAAAAATAAATTAAAAAACTCTATTAAATCCAGAAAAATCCATTAAGTGCATTAAAAATCCAGAAAAATGACAGAAAAATCCTAAAAATGCCAGGAAGCCGATTAAATCGAATAAAACCCAATTGCGCAATCGTAGCGGAACCCAGGCACCGAGATGGTCTGAAAACACGGGAGATGAGCACCCATTCTCCACAGACTTTTATTCTGACTGGCCTGTACTACCTGAAACACCAGGGGCTATAATCCCGATAAAATCAATCCGACTGATGAAAATGCCATGTATGCAGTATGCGAATGCGAATGCAAAATGCCTCGAAACATAAACCGGATAGGGAACCGGTTGGTCAAATTTTAGGGTGCAACAGTGCGCACACTGGTAGGTTCCAGACTCATGTACCATTCGAGGGAGGGTCCGGACAGACTGTCCTGAAAGAAGTGCATCAGCAACTTCTCGTCCTCAGAATGAGCCGACATTTTCCGGTAGTATGATCTCAGGTGGACACGAGGGCAAGTGGTGCCCTTGTACTTTTCAAAGTCAGGTACCTTGAACTTGGGAGGCACCTTGAAATCAGCAATCAGTCCCAACTTGGACATATCAACACCCATGGTGTTTTGGTTCTCGATATTCCTCATCTTATCCTCGAGGGCCTTGAACCTAAACCGTTCTTCAGCAGTCAGCTCCCCTTCAGCACCTCTCTGAGAGAACACATCGTCTTGACGATCTTCTAACCACGGCTGAGGCCCGAACAGATTTCCAACACCCGCATTGCCGTTGCCCAGCCCAACATTGACGTTAGCTTCAAAATTCCCATTACCGACGCCCGTCGTATTACCATTGAGTCCCATGTTAGCTATCATATTGCCATTGGCACTATCGTTCCCCCCGGTCACGGGGACGCTATTCTGAGGAGTTTCAACTGGTGGAGGGGTAGGCACGGTCCCGCCATGGAGTACACCATTGCTATCGACCCTTGAAATCAGAGGCTGAACCAAGGTTCTGAGCTGATCCTGGCCATTGGCGACCGCTTGCATGAGCTCCATGAAGCGGTCCATTCTTTCGCGAAGTTCTTGAACATCAGTTTGCACTTGCTCCATGATTCTGGTTTGATTTGCTCTGGTCGGATAGCGGTGGATAGGTCTCTGATCAATCCTGGAACAACCTGAAAACACAAAAGGGTTAGAAAAAAAATGACAAAGTGCTCGTTATGCAAATGCTTCATGCAAATGCAAACGTGTGTCTGTGCGTT
Organism: Lathyrus sativus; assembly: GCA_963859935.3. Taxonomy (NCBI): domain Eukaryota; kingdom Viridiplantae; phylum Streptophyta; class Magnoliopsida; order Fabales; family Fabaceae; genus Lathyrus; species Lathyrus sativus. Next base: position 674,963,719 of record OZ012741.1, read on the forward strand.
AGGGAAGTATCCCCTGATCCTAGTGCCTGAGTGCCAGTGCTGATAATAAGAAGTCTGAGTCCAGTCGTGGAAATAACATCTCATATATAAAGAAAGCCCATCGAGGCGGTACACAACATCATTGGGTACAAGATGAATCAATAGCATGACCTCAACCAACAAGCCTGGTGATGGTCAGCATACAACAATGATCAACACTAAAGGATTACAAATAGTCAAGCACGGCCACGGGCGCGAAACTCTTCTAACAACCCCTTCGTTTCTGGATGATCAGGCCGAGTGAGCAACCCTTCGACGAGTAACTCCCTCTGCATAATGGTGTACTGAAGACCTTTGACCGAATCTTCCCATGCTCCTTCGCCGGAACAATCTTCTAGCTTCCGCTTCTTGGACTCAAACGTCAGTTTGTGCTCCTTCAGGTTAGCAAGAGCCCTGTTGAGTTGGCCTTCAGCGGCATATATGTGAGCGGTTTCTTCATCAAACCTCTTCTCACTAGCCTTCACTTGGGCTTTCAACTTGGAGATCTGCTGCATCAGCTTATCCTCCCGCTTTTTCCTGTTGGCTATAGAGGCCTTCCAATGTTGGTTAAACTTGGATATCCTCCGATACGCTTCATCTAAGTGCTGCTTCTTAGTGGCCAGTACATCGTTGATAGCTTTGAAGTCCTGACCCAAGCGCTCGCGCTCCGCTATCTGCTTAGTCAAGTTTGTCCCCAACTGGTTCACCAGCTCTGTTTGCCTCTTGAAGGAATGGACGGCCTCGCTTCTCTCGCTTATGAGCCGAGCCAATTCTTTCTCCAGTTCTTCATTTGCCTTCTTCAGCTCGTCTCTCTTGGCTAACACCTGATTATGTTGCTGAATAGGCACGGTGGTAGGCTCTTCAATCACTGGAGGGCTTTCTGGCTTGGCAGGAGGAAACGGCATCCCTATAGCATCTGCTCTGGCCCTGATCCAAGTCACGTACAGAGCGTAGGCTTGGCTATTACTTTTCCCCAGCAACGGCTTCCCCTGCTTACCGATACCATTCCAAGCGCGCTGAAGCTTAGATAACATATCCCCCTCTAGAAGACCAGTGAGGTACAGAGATTCTTGCACCTCTTCTCCTTCGGCGGAGCTCTCAAAGCATAAGCAAACTGTCGGACTAGCAGAGATGGATTATAGTTTATACAGCCCTTCCTGCCTATCAAAGGCACGTTCGGAAACCCGCTGCAGCTGAAGATAATCTCAGTGCCCAACCTATCTCTGTCAAACCAGTCAATATCCTCCGCTGATAGACTCATCAAATGCTCGGACCACTCAGCTGTGGCTGCAGATGAAGCAAAGGGACCCTTCTTGGGTAGATGACTATCAAGCCATCTATAGAGCAGGGGCACACAGCACGAGACATTCTTGCCCCTCCTGTTCTCATTTTTATAATGGATGGAATGGTAGACATCTCCTATCAAGGTAGGGACTGGATTCCCTGAAGCAAAGATGTGGAAGGCGTCGAAGTCCACAAAGTCGGGCATATTGGGGAACAGAATGATGCCATATATGCACAGAGCGAGAATGGCGTTGAACACGACCCAACATCTGTCTTTGGCGCACTGCTGAGCTTTTCCCACCAAGAACTGCAAGGAGAAACCGGGAACCTTGTTCCAACTAGACAATACCAACTCGGAGGCATCCAGATGAAGTGACAGAGCTAGACTAGCCAGATTAGGCTCAGCATCCATATGGACAAAAGGCATCTGACTCTTGATAGGCACACCTAACAAATCAACATACTCCTATAACGTGGGTGCGAGAATAAAGTCCTGGAAAGTAAAGCATCTCAACGGAGGATCGTAGAACTGCAGCAGGGCGTGCAACCCATTCAACTCAAACGCAGAGGGTTTACGAACCAAACTGAGCAATTTACCGTAAGACTTTCTGAATTCATCTCTCACAGAATCATCTGCTAAAGCAATCAAACCAGTCAGCTGAACAACATCCGGAGTGGGGAGCTTGTAAGCCACGGTCTTCCTCAGAGAACCCATAATAGCACAATAGAAGGCAAGAAATCCTGAATCGGGGGAAACGGTACCTGCAACACAGACACACGTTAATGAAATGCAAATGAGTGTGCAAATAAATGTAAAATGCAATCATGCAGTAGGAGATCAAGACGACTGCGCTGGTGAAGAGATGAAGGTGAAGATTCTGTATCACCAAAACCACAATACTGCTCTGTCCAGAACAACCCTATCTCTGACGAGAAGAAAACCCAGATATCGGACCATAAATCTGCTCTGTCAAGAACAAACACACATCTGATAACAAGGACCTCTGATACGAGACCATAAATCTGCACTGTCAAGAATAAACATATATCTGATAATGAGATTCTCTGATCTCAATCATAAACCTGCTCTGTCAAGAACAAATACACATCTGCTGATGAGATCCTCTGACCCCAATCATAAACTTGCTCTGTCAAGAACAAATACACATCTGCTGATAAGATCCTCTGACCCCAATCATAAACCTGCTCTGTCAAGAACAAATACACAACTGATAATAAGGACCTCTGGTACGGGACCATAACTCTGCTCTGTCAAGAACAAACATCTCTGGAGATAAGGACCTCTGATACAAGACTATAACTCTGCTCTGTCAAGAACAAACATCTCTGGAGATAAGGACCTCTGATACAGGACTATAACTCTGCTATGTCAAGAACACACATATATCTGATGATGAGAACCTCCGGTACCAACAAAACTGATTCACTATCAAGAAAACAAGGTAGTCTGAAGGTTAAGGTTTCCTGCAACAAACCCGACCCTGCTCACAGGTATGGACCTAAACTGACTCAAGTTCGGCATCCTATGCGGTCATCAGCGTCACAGACATTCAAGAGGGGTGATACGATACCCAGAAGGTGTGGCATCACCAACTCCTGAAGCGGCCTCACTTAGCTGAATCCCAAATGATCGGTCCCCAGAGTCGACAATCCTCCAAACTAACAACCCCCTCAACCCAAAGGGTTGAAAAAGAAGTCAACCGGGAGAACCTCGTCTGAGCGTGGATTTCATGAGACACTAGTGCCTGCAAAGCAAGCACGCGCACACTAATTTCCACAACTAATGCTATGTACACTCAAGCCTGGGTCTGGCTTCTCACTCATCAGAATGCCCCTCCCACAACAGCACAGATAATCATATCATACTAAAAATAAAGTGCGGGAAATAAAATGCAATAAGTAAACACAACCCAACAAGTAATCATACAAGTGCTAAGATTGACTCTCACAGGGGACATTGGATCCCCAAACTGACTCGCATATGGGACGTTGGGTCCCAGGAAACTATCAATTCCCCAGCAGAGTCGCCAGCTGTCGCTTCCGCGAAAATAAGGTGCTGGCAAAACAGAAGAGTCGCCACCTTTCGTTATTTATCCCTCGGATCGGGAAAGGAAACGATCGGAAAAACCTGACGAAAAGGTATAAGACAAGGTCATCGCAACCATTGTCTGGGTTCGGGAGTCGGTTACGCAAGGGGAAGGTATTAACACCCCTCACGTCCATCGTACTCGATGGGATCCATGCTTGTTGTGTTTACTGGACGGGTTGGTTTTATCTATCTACCTATCAAGGCTGGTCTGAAAATAAAAGGAAATGACTCGGCAAAGCGTCGCGCTTTATGCCTACGTATTCTCATCAAAGAATAAGAAATCAGAGTCAACGTAGTTCGACTAACTACGGGTTACAGGGAAAGTGGCTCGCCAATACATCAGTATTGTGCCTACGTACTCTCAACAGGTATGAGAGATCAGAGCTTACGTAGTTCGGGATAATACGGATTACGGGGATTCAGATTCATCTGTTTTTTCGAGTAGGGTTAACAAACAATTCCAGCAGTTGGATGTACGCAGCTCGACCTTTGGAGGCTCAGGCGTTACCGTTTGCGGTAGAACTGGGAGTTAACGACACTCTTTTCTTCAGAAAATCTTTCCTTTGAATTACAGGCCCACTGGGCAAAAAGGTTTGAAGTTTGTTTTCTGTCTTTTACGGAAGAAGTGTTTTTTTATGGTGGTTTGCAACCAATATCACACTAGAGACTATGACCCGAGAGTGAATGCGTCGTATGTCACCCAAAGGGTACCATACTAAACATCCAGACTGTTGAAAAGAAACTCTCCAACAATCCTTTCTCAGATAGCTTAAGGCTTGTAACATACGACATCAGTTTACCTTTATTACTGTATTTTAATTTGTTTCGAGATGAGAAGAGAGAACGGGCTCAACTAAGGGGAGACTATAAAGTCCTAATGTTGTCATGCCAAGGATTCATCCTATAGTTGAGGTTTGAAACAGGGAACTCCTAGAAGTTATCATGCATAGGTTTCAACCTAAAGTTCTAATCATCACTTCCTTATCAAAGGAAGTGAGATTCCTAAGGGATCATGTCAATGATAAACAGAAACAGATAAAGCATCAGCTAAAACAGTAAACAGTAAACGACTGTAAAATGCACGCAATGCAAGTGAGGGAGGAAATGTGTGTGGGACATCAGCCTCCACAAGCTCATCTCAACCTCAAGCCAGATATGAATAACTGCAATCATACAGGAAAAAATAACATGCTATCAAGCAAAATAATGAGCAACTGCAATCATACAAAAGAAATGAAATGCTATCAGGCAAAATAAATCACATAGGCAAGGGAGCTGGGCTCTACCGAATACCCGCAAGCAAAGCCATACAGTAAAAACACAAGCAGAGGGAGCAACTCAACCTCTAGTGCAATCATGCTCCTAGCTTAAATAAATCTAGATATGAACTTATTTTAATGCATCAAGCAAATCAAACAAGTCACACCAATACAGTTGCACAGAAAGCAAACAGACAAGAAAGAAACAGATCAACAGCTTCCACAGCCTCAAGCTTCAGCTCTTCAGTAATTCAGTCTTCAGACTTCAACTTCTCTTCAAGGCTATCCTCTTCAATAGCAAGTATCAACTTGCTTCTTCAAGCCTCTAATACTTCAAACATAAGTATCAACTTATCCTTTCTTCTTCCTCAAGCTTAAGCTCTTCAGTCAATTCCACCTTCAGGCTCCAACCCTAACTACAAGTATCAACTTGGCTCCCTCAGGCTCTCAGTGCATCAATATAAGCATCAACTTATCCTCTATTCTTCAAGCCTCAGCTCTTCACTCAATCTCAATTTAATCTTCTTCACAAGTATCAACTTGGTCTTCAAGCTTCAGCTCTCTCTTCTTTACCAGTATCAACTTGTCTTTCTTCATCTACAAGCTTTAGCTTCAAAAGGTAATCTTTAAACACAAGGAAGCATCAACTCCAACCTTCAATATTCTTCAATCAAGGAACTCCATCCTCTAACAAGCGATAAATATTCATCTATCAAGAGTAAAGTTTGGATGACTGGTAGCAGAGTGAAGACCAAAGGTCACCACTAAGCATCCTATCATCAGAGAAAGGGACCCTCAAAGGTTCTACCAACTTGTAGAGAGCCACACATCCTACCAAAGGAGGGATGAGGCCTTTACAAAGGGACCTTTCATCATAAGGAATAATGGAAGTGATCAACATCATCCATGTTTATGAAGGAAGAGAATCTATCTAGAAGCTCTACCTACAAAACCCTAATCTTAATACCTAATCAAAACTACACCAAAAGAAGGGAAAATATTTAAATCCAAGCCTCTTCAAGCAATCCAATGGATCTCCAACTTGCCTTCATCATCATCCAAGAACAAGCAAAACAAAACCCTAATCTAAGGGAACTAAAGAAGTTAATCTAGTTGGAATTAGTACATTAGAATCATCTAAAACTAGCACCTAAACTAAAATCAAACAAAAATAGAAAACTACCTTGAAAACTCCTACAAAAATTCCTAAGGGACCCTAATTCAATCATGAATCTACCATACAAAAATCAGAGGTTGAATCATCCACCAAGTTCTAGAAATAAAATCTAAACTACAAGGTATCAACCATAAACCCTAAAAATGGAGCATCTAAAAGTTTCAACCTAAACTACCACTTATATTCATCACAAAAATGTGAGAAAAATCTATGGGGAGCATGCATATCTATGCTAGCCACACACACAAAATCAAGATCAAAATCATCATCACATGATCAAACCAAATTCCACAAAATCAAGTATCAAACATGACCATTTTAATATCAATTAAAATGTAAAAATTCCCATAAAATCAGAAAATGCATGGAATAATAATATTTTTTCTCTAAAAAATACTATATTCAATAATGAATCCAATGCAAAAATAATGGGATCAATTGAATTATTTTTCCATTTTTTATGATTTTATCAAGAACCATGAATAAAATGAAAAAAAAAATAAAGAAAATCACACTAAAATGATAAACACACGGTGCAGATAGTAATGAAAATCAGTTCATTAAAGCAATTGGGCCATCAGGGGGTGTGAGTAGCGCTTGGATCCTTAAGCCCAAAAACCACTGATTAATGAAACGCACCGTTTCAATTAGTTCAGACCTCTTCACAAAATGAGACGCACGCGTGGCCGTTGGATGAGGTTCCTAGTCAAAGTCCACCTATAATCTAATGGCTATCAAGTCATCTTCCTCGTTTCAAATCTCTGCAACTCAGGTCACCTGCGCGTCCAAAACCACTGTCGGTGACTTTCTCCGGTCATCTTCTCACAACCCTAGTTTGCCATAGAGTCCACCATTGGCCACGATCCCTTAATGAAACATGTCCCAAATTTCCTCACGAATTCATTCATGCCCTTAATTCTCTCTGAAACCTCAAGATTCATAAGAACCAACTCTCAACCGAAAATAGCAACATCCCTAATTGGTCACTAATTCTCAAATTAACAATCTGAAAACCTTCCTACACCGTTCTATAATGCATCTAACACCCTAATTCCTCTTAATTCTAACTAAAACAAGCTAGAGATTGAAGGTTACCAACCTGAAAAATTCGTGTGCACAAAAGTAGCAAGACCTCAAATCAAGCCCTCAAATGCTCCAGACTCCTTCAGTGAATCACTTCCAAGCTTCTGTATGCAATATAACTGATTGAAATGGCTTCAATCTTTGGATTTGAATCTGAGTTGCAGGTGGAAAAATCTGAGCTCAAGAACACCAATCAGCCACAAATTTCCCTTGATTATGATCTGGAATCAATCCCTAGCATCCATGGAAGAGATTGCAATCAAGAAAATGGATGGAAAGTGAGTGAAATGATGTAACCGAATTCAGTTGCAAGCAAGAATTTTCCAAACTCAATCTCTGCTCTCTCCTTCAATCATCACCAACCTTTGCTTTGGATCACCTCTACTCAATATATAGAACATGTATGGGTGAGCTAGAAGGCTCTAGATCCTTCTAATCAGAAATTCAATCTCTCATGACATGAGAATTCTCTTACATGTCATGGTATGCACAACTCTGCTAACAGCTTGAAATCACTCTCAATTCCTTCCAATTTCTCCCCTCATGACATTTTGGAAGTGTTTGGCTTGCAATGGGCCTTGGTTATGCCTTAATTCTAGGTTTTGCAAATGTTACTTATGATGTAAGTAACTACTTTTCAAAGCAAGTCCACAAATTGAACTTCAATTCAAAAATGTGGCTAAACCAATGTTCTTAAAAGGTGTTTTGGAGTCAAAATGATATATTACATGCCTTGGTTTGGACATGTATATCAAAAATATCAATTTCCAACTTTGGTTCATTTAACTTATACCCTTATTTTAGGTCATTTTTGCAACTTTGAGCTACAAGCACTTTCAACATCTCATAACCTATTGGTCAACCTTAAAACATCATTTTGAACAAGTTTGATGTTGAACATTTTCCCATTTGAAGCTTGGAAATAGGAGTTATGGCCTTATGCTTGAAATGACCTATAATCTCCAAATGACCAAAATGCCCTTGACTTGTCAAAGCCATAACTTGAGTTCTACAAATCCTATCAAGGACTTCTAGTACTATATAGAAATCTAAGAGGATAAGTAACAAAATTCATGTTGACCAAAAGTTCATAGGAATCATCCTTCTAGGGCAAAAGTTTCATGCAAGTTGGACAACTTTCAAGCTCCCAATTCACATACCTCAGATGACCTGTAACTTGTCAAAGTCATAACTTGAGTTCTACAAATCCTATCAAGGACTTCTAGTACTCAAATTAAAGCTAAGTTCATGCTCTACAACATTCATGTTGGGGGCAAGATGAGATGACAATCACATCTTGAGCTAAATTGCCTTGAAGATAGGGGTCAAACTAGGGGATTTTACACTGTCAAGTCTTAGAAACCCTAGCTTGAAACTTCTCAAACTCTTCAATCATGATGATTTGACCTTGGAATCATCCTTATAGCATCTCAATGCATCAATCCATGATCACATGGCTCTTGGATTAGGTCTCAAATTCCTCCAAGTCTTTAGTTGACCTAGGGTTGACCCAGTCAAACCCCAGCTGCATCAATCATGGCTAAGTCTTCTTAATCTTGCACAATGACCTGTCTAGGCTTCATGATGACTTTCAAGACATCTCATAAGCTCTCTCAAGGCTTCAAGTCCACATTCTTGGCTTCAGAATCATCTCAGGAGCTCCCACAACTCTAAAGTTAGGAGGCATACAACCTTGGTCTCAACCACTCACTCTGGGGATCCTTTAACTTCTCTGACAAGGATATCAACCCTTGAACACTTGAATAACCTTCTTAGCTAGCTTCAAACTCTTGTATAGCTCTTGATTGGTAATCATACCTCTTGATCTCTTGCATACATGTCAATGAAATGCAAATGATAATGCTAATGGGAATGAAATGAAACATAAGCTAGGTAAAGAAAAGTTGAGCAAATTTTGGGGTGCAACACCATTCTACCCCAGTGAGTACAAATCTTTCACATTTACATTATTCTCACATCTACCAAGCAAAATATGTATATATATATATATATATATATATATATATATATATATATATATATATATATATATATATATATATATATATATATATATATATATATATATATATATATATATATATATATATATATATATATATATATATATATATATATATATATATATATATATATATATATATATATATATATATATATATATATATATATATATATATACTATTACATTCTCAGGCATTATTCATAATTCCTCATATACACCACAATCAGGCACATTCAATCATGCTTCTATAATTCACATCATTTTCACATAAACATTCACAATCATTCTATACATCTCAATCATTCCATACATTGCAAAGTATCTATATATAAATAGAACATCAAGCATACACAATATGCATTCACCAATGTTTACATCAATCCATGTAAACCCACATATATACATATATTCACACACACATATATACATATCTTCAAGCATACTCACTCATGCCATTATCGTAATTCGTGTTAATTCACATAAACATTCACAATATGTTTATATCATCACCATTTCACATAAACATTCACATACATGTTTATTTCATCAATGCATCATATAAAGATGAATTATGCAACTCATAGAGACCGACTCACGACTCTATGCAGATGCAAATGCGGTACCGACTCAATTCAGCAGGTTCAATTGAAGAACCAAAAATAACCATCGCTCACACCCCACAAGGGCACACGAGGTTCTGCAGATTCTACGCGGAATCAAATATAACCATCGCAACATACGAGGTTCTGGAAATGCACCGAGAGATTAATAAATAACCATCGCTCACACCCTACAAGGGCATACGAGGTTCTGCAGATTCACCGAGGAATCAATATATAACCATCGCTCACACCCCACAAGGGCATACGAGGTTCTGCAGATTCACCGAGGAATCAATATATAACCATCGCTCACACCCCACAAGGGCACACGAGGTTTTGCAGATTCACCGAGGAATCAATATATAACCATCGCTCACACCCCACAAGGGCGCACGAGGTTCTGCAGATTCACCGAGGAATCAATCAACACAAGAATGCATACCATGATGCTTCACATGCAACATGACTCATGACACTCTTGAAATGCACACATGTTTACAAACATACTCATGCATTCGTCACATTCATCGCATATATTCATTATGCACTCACAATATATACATATCAAAATATATACATATATTCATCATTTCATTCACACTATTCAAACATGGTTCACATTTACAATCATCATACATCACATACCAGCACGTATATTCAATATGCATTCACAACATATATATATATATATATATATATATATATATATATATATATATATATATATATATATATATATATATATATATATATATATATATATATATATATATATATATATATATATATATATATATATATATATATATATATATATATATATATATATATATATATATATATATATATATATATATATATATATATATATATATATATATATATATATCACAATGCATATATACATATGTTCATTATTCATCTCATATCGCTTCATTCTAGATTCACATTTATAACTCACAATTATCGTGCCAAACGACAACAAACTCAAACCCATCCATCATGCATTTTGGATCAATTTAAACAATGCATCACATATGCCAAAATGCCACATATTCACAATTAATTCATAATCTAGGATTCACGTCATACGGCTACCCACAACGCACATAACAGCATATAATTAGTCATCTCAGACAAGGAATGATCGCAACCAAACCACACAATTAATCCACGAATGGAAAACACAAGAAAAGAAAATATGCTGCTGTGTTCGCTAACCTTCGCCTGGCGAAGCCTCTGGCGAACCTTCGCTACTCCGTTCGCCTGACGAACTTGCCAGCAAAGACCACTGGGATTTATTATGGAATTACTCGCTAGCATATTCGCCTGGCGAACCTTCGCCACCCTCAGTCGCCTGGCGAACTTGCCAGCGAAGACAGGGTGTTTGCTACTGACTTGGTTCGCTGCTGCTCGTTGGGCTTCGCCTGGCGAAGCTTCACTGCCATTCGCCTGGCGAACCTGCAAACTCAGAACTCCCATGGTTGTCCAAAAGCCCAAACCTCACAAACCGACCGATTTAATCCAAATCAACTCCAGTAGCACAACCCACTCATCACTCGACTATACTACACCGTCTAGTCCAAATTCTAACTGATAAAACTCAGTTTCTACCGATTAAACTCATTTCGACCTAAAATGGAAAATATCCAAAAACACCCAAACAATCCAACACACATACACAAGCATACACAATGATTAAGATAGTAAGATTTCACACCCTTACCTCGATTAATCGGAAGCTAGAGGATGTTCTTAATGATTCTCCAAGTTTCCTCTTTTTCTCCTCCTTTTCTCTTCTTTCTCTTTCTTTTCCTTTCTTTTCTCTTTATTTCTTTCCAATATATTTACTCTCTCAAAACATCTATCAATCCATTAAACAAACATCTAATTATTCAAATAATTAGAATAATCCAAATAAATCAATTAATTAACACAATTAATTAATTATTGAAAATTGGGTTGTTACAACAGCTATGTGGGACTCATTACAAGTTGCCCATGAGGGAACAAATGATGTCAAACTAGCTAAAATCAATATTTTAACACAAGAGTTTGATCTCTTTCACATGGAGCAAGGGGAAACCATTGCTGACATGCAAAAGAGATTTTCTCACCTAATCAATAGACTAAATTCACTTGGTAGACCAGTTTCTAATGATGTTGCTACTAACAAAGTCTTAAGATGTTTTACCAGGGAATGGCAACCAAAAGTCACCACCATAAAGGAAGCAAATGATCTTATGACTTTGGACCTTACAACACTCTTTGGAAAGCTTCAAGAACACGAGCAAGTGTTTCTTAGTCTCAAGCAATTTGAGAAAAGGGAAAATAAGGAGAAGACCAAAACTGCAGAAAAGAAGTCTATAGCTCTAAAGGCTTCTTGTTCAAAATCCTATACAAAAGAGCTGAGTGATTGCGACTCGAGTGATGACGAAGATGACAAAAAGAATTAGAATATGGGGTTGTTTGTGAAGCGATACAATTGCTATGTAAATAAAAATGGTATCCAACATTCCAAAAAGAATCTAGTCAATTTTAGAAAACAATCAAGGTCTTCTAAGAATGAAGATAACAAAGGAATTAGAGTTAGAGGGTTGTTCTTCAATTGCGAAAATGTCGGACATTACAAGCTGAATTGTCCTTTGATGAAAAAAGGACAAAGGAAAGGAGAGTAATAGGCCACATAAGAAGCAAGTTAAGCCTAGAAGAGCTTACATCGCATGGGAAAGCGATAGCGAGTCATCCGAGGATGATAGTTCAAGTGAAGAAGAAGAATCTGTCAACCTTTGTCTCTCCGTTCATCAAAAGAAGAAAAACAAAAAGGTACAACTGTAACACGGTGGGAGAACTGACTTTAAACAATGTTGCGGATAGCAAGAGTCGCCACCGACTTTTATTTTATCCATAAGGAAAGGTTATAAAAGAACAGGAAAGACCTTAGAGAATATTTTGGGTCCGGGGGGTAGGTTATGAAAAGGGAAGGTGTTAGCACCCTTTTCATCCATGGTTATCCATGGGCTCTTAGGTACTTAAGCTCACTTTTGAATTGTTTTGAAAGTGTAGTGTGTGAATAGCAAAAAATTTCAGAATAGTTTAATAATAATCCGTGTATGGATGTGAAAAAAACTTGTTTGAAAATTTTGTTGGAAATTTGTTTAAGTGTGAAAAAGTTTTGAAGTGAGCAAGTATCTAGGAGTAGCCTACCCTAATGTTTTAAGGTCTTTCTTATTCTTTATCCTTTCCTTAGTAAGACTATCCCTACTATAATGGAGTAGGTAGTCCTTACTTTGGATATTAAGGGGTATGTGAGGGACAATTTGACTTTGAAGGCCATTGTGGGATGTAATAAGCACATATAAGGGACCATCATCATTTTTCGAAAGGGACTTGATTCGTAAAGGCAACCATAAGGGACTTTGATGATTTTTTTATTTGAGGGACTTGCTTTATACACCCCACTTAACCATTATTCGTAGGCAACTTGAGGGATATCCTTAGGAAGTGAGACGGCGATTAAAATCGACTTACGTGTGTGACGTGTTTATTTTAATTATCTTTATTTAAAAGTGATCTAAATTTATTTTAATATTACATACATGTTGTTACACTCCCTAATTACTAACCATAATAATAATTAAATAATTAAACAACTTTACATCCAAGAAACAATTACAAAATAATAAGCAAAATAATTAAATAGCAAAGATAAATAAAATATAAATAAGCAATAATAAATAATAAAGGGGGTTAGTAAGCAATATTTAACAAAATAATAAGCATGATTAGAATATAAATGGGTTAGTAAATAAGAATAAACAGAATTAATCCAAATATTATAATAATAAGAAATTAACAATTTTTTAATATAATCAACTAAAAAAAACAAATATGAATAAACGATTGTTTTAATTTACAAATTATTAAATTATATTTTAATCATGAAGTTACTACAAAAATCTAATTATTATAAGCACAATTATTTATAAACTAAAGTTATGTAAAAAGATATTTATAAGTATATTTACAAAAAATTTGTAAGAATTATAGTAAACATACATAATAATTATATTAGAAAATAACATTAAAAAAAAATAGGATTAGATTTGTATTAAAAAATATTTTTAGAGTTTTATGAAATTAGGGTTTATATGAGAAATAAATTTTTAGGGTTTATATAAAAAAAATAGGATTTAGTTATATACAAAAATTTTCTAATTTATACATATTACAATTTAGACATAAAATATAGAAACAAAATTTGTGAAAAAAAAACATATTTTTTAAAATTAAAGAAAACAGACATATTTTATTATTATTTATTTATTATTGAGAAATATACATAATATATTTAATTTTTAATATTATAATATTTAAATCAAATAAAAGGAAAGAAAAAAAAAAGCGGAAACTTACCTGGCTGAGGTTTGAACCCAGGCCAGCTTGATTTCCAGGAAGCACAACAACCATCAGGCTAAGCATACAATTGTGAAATATATCCAGGAACAATTCATATTATTTTTTTAATAAAATTTGAATTTGAAAACAGGCGCGAACTGGCCTTCTTCTTCCTCCCATTACCTGCGGATTTTGCAACGTTTTCTCCTACGAATATTGTTACGAGTTCTTCCACCCTGCGAAACACAAACTTCATCCAAACGGCAAAATTTCACAAAATTGATTGCACCATTGTATTGCTACTGAGTTTTTCAATCGTCCTATGTTTTTCAAATCCATTTATCATTTGAAAATCGTGAAACCCTAAAGAGGGCCGAAAACCCTAATCATGGTGAATTCTTGTTCCTGCAATGAAAATCCAATTGAACCACCCAGAATCGTTCTAGAGTTCATTCTAAACATCCTACAACAATCAAAAACAGTTTAAACATGATAAATCAATGGATTCGAAAACAAAATATTCAAGGTCAAGATGAACTCGGGTTGAGCAATTGGGTGCGTATATGATGCATATGGATGATGATTTATGATCAGAAGAGTCCAAGGAAGTTTGCTATGTCTTCCAAATACCTTGCAATGCTCTGAATTTGAGAACCCGAATATGACTTTTTTGAAAGATTTTTGTGCTTTTGATCTTACCTTTAGGCTGCTGCAAAATCCTCTCTAGGGTTATGTTTGTGCTTAGTATATATGTGTGATGGATTTAGGTCAGAAACATTGATGTGTTGTGTGGATATTTGATCCAAAAAATATTCAAAAAGATCATTGTATAAATTTCAAATATTTGATCATGAGTGCTTGCTATTTTGGGAGAGATCACATGATTTCCTTCTCATTCTAATTCAATCAATGATTATGAATTTCTAGAAACAAAATCTTCACCCAAAAATAGATTTTTATATTTTTTATTTATTTAAAATGATTTTTATGAATTAAATCAATAATAAATAAATAAAAAATAATAATTTGGGAGAGATCACATGATTTCCTTCTCATTCTAATTCAATCAATGATTATGAATTTCTAGAAACAAAATCTTCACCCAAAAATAGATTTTTATATTTTTTATTTATTTAAAATGATTTTTATGAATTAAATCAATAATAAATAAAAAATAATAATTTGGGAGAGATCACATGATTTCCTTCTCATTCTAATTCAATCAATGATTATGAATTTCTAGAAACAAAATCTTCACCCAAAAATAGATTTTTATATTTTTTATTTATTTAAAATGATTTTTATGAATTAAATCAATAATAAATAAATAAAAAATAATAATTTGGGAGAGATCACATGATTTCCTTCTCATTCTAATTCAATCAATGATTATGAATTTCTAGAAACAAAATCTTCACCCAAAAATAGATTTTTATATTTTTTATTTATTTAAAATGATTTTTATGAATTAAATCAATAATAAATAAATAAAAAATAATAATTTGGGAGAGATCACATGATTTCCTTCTCATTCTAATTCAATCAATGATTATGAATTTCTAGAAACAAAATCTTCACCCAAAAATAGATTTTTATATTTTTTATTTATTTAAAATAATTTTTATGAATTAAATCAATAATAAATAAATAAAAAATAATAATTTGGGAGAGATCACAAAATCTTCACCCAAAAATAGATTTTTATATTTTTTATTTATTTAAAATGATTTTTATGAATTAAATCAATAATAAATAAATAAAAAATAATAATTTGGGAGAGATCACATGATTTCCTTCTCATTCTAATTCAATCAATGATTATGAATTTCTAGAAACAAAATCTTCACCCAAAAATAGATTTTTTATATTTTTTATTTATTTAAAATGATTTTTATGAATTAAATCAATAATAAATAAAAAATAATAATTTGGGAGAGATCACATGATTTCCTTCTCATTCTAATTCAATCAATGATTATGAATTTCTAGAAACAAAATCTTCACCCAAAAATAGATTTTTATATTTTTTATTTATTTAAAATGATTTTTATGAATTAAATCAATAATAAATAAATAAAAAATAATAATTTGGGAGAGATCACATGATTTCCTTCTCATTCTAATTCAATCAATGATTATGAATTTCTAGAAACAAAATCTTCACCCAAAAATAGATTTTTATATTTTTTATTTATTTAAAATGATTTTTATGAATTAAATCAATAATAAATAAATAAAAAATAATAAAAATGATGAATTTTGGTCAATTGGGTCGTGCACCATGTTATGAGATGGATTGGGTCATAAATTAGGCAGCCCATTTGGAAAGAAATACTTATAAGCCTCCATTTTCAACATAAACCATCACAAAATTGCCCAACTTTGCAAGGGCACATTTCTCTCAATTTTAAAGGTATGATGGTGTTCTTGGACTTTTTGGAAAGCTTGAAGAGTCCTCTAAACAACCCCATTGGTTTCAGGTCCATATCATTTACCAATCTCAAGTTATGCCCTTTTGAAGTTGTTGACTTTTTGTTGACTTTTGAAATGACCTATAATGTCTTAGATCATATCTTTCAAATAAAGCATTTTTGGGCTTAACCTTCAACATCAAAGTTGTAGAGAATTCAATTTCCTTCAAAATGAGCTTTGGATGGAGACTTGGTGATGAAGTATGTGAAAGTTATGCCTGGTCAAAGTTCAGTTGACTTTTACTGAGGAAACCCTAATTTAGAAACTCCTGATTATTGATGATCTGGAATCTCCTTGATGAATCATGATCAAACCTTGATAAAATGATGAATTTTACTTCATATACTTGATGTTGGCAAAAAATCATGAAGTTTGACTTTGGTTTGACCACAGTTGACCTCAGTTTGACTTTTTAACTGCATTGACTGCTTTTGACTTATCTGATCATCTGACTGAGCAAACTTTTGAGAAAAGTCTTGAAACTTGACATGGGGGTTCTTATACACATATAAGATGTTATGAAGCTCACTTGAAGTCTTGGAAGCCCATTTAGCCTGATTAAAGTCAAAACCCTAGTTTTGGATGCACTGCTTAGGAGGTGCATTGTCTGAGGGAATTGTCAACTCTTCTGACCAATTGTGAACTTTGTGAACCTTGTGAATCTTCATAAGATATCTTGTGATACTCATGGGAGGTATTGTGAAGCTTGTGAACCTTGTGAACATCATGAAGTGGCTTTGTAGACCTCATGACCCTTAGGAAAGCTTTGTAAACATTGTGAATCTTGTGAACCTTGTGAACCTTCAAGAAGCAACCTATGGACTTCATGAACCTCATGAAAGGTCTTGTAGATGTTGAGAAGTTTGTGAACCTTGTGAACCTTCAAGAAGCAACCTATGGACTTCATGAACCTCATGAAAGGTATTGAAAGCACTGTGGGACTTGTGAACCTTGTGAACCTTCATAAAGTAGCTTGTGGACTTTATGAACTTCATGAAAGGTTATGCAAGTTGTTGGAGAACTTGTGAACCTTGTGAACCTTCTTAGAACACAAAGTCTTGTATTGTGAGGGCAAATTTTGGGGTGCAACAACAACATGCAAAATATGAAAACTCTACTAGATTGTCTCATTTCGAATTACAAACTGCCTTTGATACCTTACACCATGAAGCCAAGGAAGCCTTTAAACGGGTGGCCTCAAATAACCAAAATTTTGCTCATTTGGAGCAAAAGATCCTTGATTCTGAAAGCAAGTTGGAGGCTCTAAAGGCATCCATAGTGGAAGGAACAAAGGTGGATTGTGAGGAAGAAAAAAAATAGATGGGTTAACTTTGGGTGTGATACTTGTTATATTTGGCAAAATGAGGTTAGAACTCTCAAGGCCAAACTTAACAAGGCTCTAGAACCTAAAATCACGTTTGTTATTGATAGAGCACATTTTAGAAAAAGTATGGTTAATCCTTATCAAAAATACACATATGTGGTCAGAAGTCAAGATAGCAAAAGTGATACAAGAGTTAACCTTACTTGCTTGTATTGTTGCAAGAGGGGTCACACCATTGCTAAATGTCGATTTAGAATATTTTTAGTTCCTAAAGGGGTTTATTAATGGTTGCCTAAATGCAACCAAGATTTCACTCACAACCAATGACCCAATAAAAAATTGGGTACCTATTTTTGTTGATTGTTTTTATAGGTACAAAGTCTTAAGACTACTGAGAGAAGATGGGTTCTCGACAGTGGATGCTCAAGACATAAGACAGGAGACATATCTCTCTTCATTGACTTTGTGGCAAAGAAGAAGGAATGTGTAATCTATGGAAACAACAACAAGGGAGCAATACTTGGAAAAGGTAGTGTAGGTAATCCCTCATCTACTACTATCTCTGATGTATTGCTAGTCGAAGGCCTTAAACACAATCTCATTAGCATTAGTCAGTTATCTGACAAGGGATAAAAAGTATCTTTTTCAAAAGACTGTTGTATAATTAAACACAATGATAAAAAGAAGGATGTGTTTAATGGCTTGAGGGTAAATAATGTCTATATGCTAGATTTTAGTGAAGTATCATTGAGCAGCGACAAATGCCTAATGACTATGAGTGAGGACTGATGGTTGTGGCATAGATGTTTAGCGCATGTCAATTTTGACTTGCTAAACAAGATAGTTTCTAAAGACTTAGTTATTGGCTTACCCAAAATCAAGTTTACCAAGGATCACTTATGTGATGCGTGCCAAATAGGGAAACAAACAAGGATCTCGTTTAAATATAAAAACATTGTGTCAACTATGAGACCTCTTGAACTTCTTCATATGGACCTCTTTGGGCCATCTAGAATTAAGAGTCTAGGTGGTAATTACTATGATTTTGTTATAGTCGATGATTTTTCTAGGTTTTGCTGGACTATCTTCTTGGCTAGCAAGAGCGATACATTCTCCGCCTTTGAAAATTTTGCTAAACTTTCTCAAAATAAGTTAAACACAAACATTATATCAATTAGAAGTGATTATGGAGGTGAGTTTGAAAATCATCTTTTTGAAGAATATTGTGGTAGACACGAAATTGATCATAATTTTTCCTTTCCGCGTACCCCTCAATAAAACGGGGTCGTGGAACGTAAAAATCGAATTTTGGAAGAGTTAGGAAGAACTATGATCAATGAAAATAGGCTTCCTAGATATTTTAGTGCTGACGCCATTAGTACGGTTGTTATGTTTTGAATAGGGTGCTCATCCGTGCTATTCTCAACAAGACTCTGTATGAACTTTTAAAAGGGCAGAAGACAAATGTGTTTCACCTTCATGTCTTCGGTTGTAAGTGTTCCGTGTTAAACAATGGAAAAAAGAGTCTAGGCAAATCTGAATCCAAGGCAGATGAAGGTATCTTTCTCGGATACTCTTAGTTAAGTAAAGCTTATAGAATATACAATAAGAGATTACTTACAGCTGAAGAGTTGATGTCACATTTGATGATTCTTATCCGAAAAGTGTCAGAAAAGGTAGTTCATTTCATGGTGCAGGTGTATCTTCTGAAGACATAATCAAAGATGTTGAGACAGGAATTGATCAACCTGACCCAGTCAAAGTTGAAGAGGAAAAAGATCACCACCGTGAGGGGATTGAGGAAGTTCATCTGTCCAACACCGATGGTCTTCCTCCAACATAGAAGTCTTCTAAAGACCATATCATCGATAATATTCTCGGTGATATCTCAAAGGGAGTGACAACTCGATTAAAGTTAAGTAATTTTTGTTATCACTTTGCTTACGTTTCTCAAGTAGAACCTAAAAACCCAAAAGAGGCTTTACTCGATGGAAATTGGTTCCTATTAATGCAAGAGGAACTTAATAAGTTTAAAAGAAATAAGGCTTGGAACCTTGTCCCTCCTCCACGAGACCATCGAGTAATTGGCACCCGATGGGTGTTTAGGAATAAACTAGACAAAAATGGAGTTATAACTCGCAATAAGGTGCGTTTGGTCGCGCAAGGGTATAACCAAGAGGAAGGAATCGACTATGAGGAAACTTATGCACCGGTTGCCCGACTCGATGCTATACGCCTTCTACTTGCCTTCACATGTACGAAAGATTTCAAATTATTTCAAATGGATGTAAAAAGTGTGTTCCTCAATGGATATATAAATGAAGAAGTTTATGTTGCCCAACCTCTCGGGTTTGAATCCCATGAGTATCCTAATCATATATACAAATTAAAACATGCTTTGTATGGACTCAAATAAGCTCCTAGGGCTTGGTATGACCATCTTAGCAAATTTCTTCTTGACCAAGGGTACTCAAGAGAAAAGGTTGACACAACCCTTTTCATTAAACGTCAAGGAAAACACTTAATCTTGGTACAAATATATGTTGATGATATTATTTTTGGATAAACTAACATGAATCTGGTAAGGGAGTTTTCTAGATTAATGCAGAGAGAATTCGAGATGAGCACGATGAAGGAGCTCAACTATTTCCTCAGACTGCAAATCAAACAACTGAAAAAGGGTACATTTGTGAGTCAGACCAAATATTTCCTTGAGCTTCTCAAGTGTTTTGACATGGCAAACTCCAAGGCTATCGACACTCTAATGCCTACGTGTGTGAATCTTAACCGAGACGAAAATGGTAAGGATGTAGAGGTGAAAAAGTATCGAGGTATGATTGGATCTCTCCTCTATCTTACTGCTTCTAGACCCGACATTATGTTTAGTGTTTGTATGTATGCAAGGTATCAATCATGTCCCAAAGAATCTCACTTAAAAGCGGTAAAGCGCATACTTAGATACCTCTCTAGTACTCCAAAGTATGGGCTTTGGTATTCTAAGGGTAATGATTACTCCTTGGTTGGCTTTTCTGATTCTGATTTTGCTGGTTGCAAATTGGATAAGAAAAGCACAAGTGACACGTGTCATCTGTTTTCAAATTCTTTGGTGAGTTGGCATAACAAAAATCAGGTTTTTGTTGCTTTGTCAACAGCCGAAGCGAAATACATTGCGGCCGGTAGTTGTTGCACTCAAGTCTTATGGCTTAAGCAACAATTACTCGACTTTAACCTAAAACCTGACCGTGTTCCGATCTTTTGTGATAACACTAGTGCCACTAACCTAACCAAGAATCTCGTTCTACATTCACGAACCAAGCATATCAAAATACGCCACCACTTTCTTAGGGATCATGTGGAGAAGGGCGATGTGGTATTTGAGCACGTTGATACTAAAAATCAACTTGCGGATATCTTTATAAAACCACTCGCTACAGAGCCTTTCTTTCACATCCGTAGGGAACTCGGTGTTCTTGACATCTCGAATTGTGTTTAGGAAGTCACTTTCATCTTTTATCTAACAAATGAAGAAGTATATAGCCATATGTGAGAGCATTAGCTATCAATTGGAGCTGAGGTACTATCTTTCCTTATTTGGAAACTCTCACACTTACCTCGTTCCTATAAAGTAATGTATCAAGTTGTGTGTTATTGTTGATGTTTATTCCATGATTAAGCGTATTTCATCCCTTTGCATGTTTGAAATATGGATAGGTAGTTTATTTATGTCTCTTTGGATGCTTATTGAACAAAATTAATGATTTTTGCTATTTTTAACTATATGAGTCGACCTACATAGGGTTCCGATTGACTCATAAAACTACAATTTTCATGTTTGTAAAGCGGGTATGCTCAGATCGACCCTATGGTCAACGCAAACCCTAAGAATTTATCATTATATGTTTTAACATAATATGCTGATATTTGTTGATGAACTATTCAAATTATTTCATCTTTTAATGCATTTAATCTCATGTTGTGTATTCAAACTACATCATCATTAGCATTTGCATTATTCATTGTTCATCTCCTCCGCATCCCCAACAAAACACCGATGAACTCCTTGATATGACGAGGAGCATGCAACTTGAACAACGTACCTTCATGACTGCCCATGATGAGCGGTTCTCGCAATTTCAGAACCAATTTCAAACTCACACGGAAAACTTCAATTCCTTTACATCAGTTGTAATGGGTAGGATAGATGGGATAGTTGAAACTGCAACAAGTTAACATCGGGCTCTCAACAACAGCTTCAACACTCTCAATCAAGCGGGTTTGGAGTATACGGAATTGGCTATGCGCAACTGCCTCCACTTCCAGAATATCCCTTTTAAGGATGAGGCCATCACTTTAGGGGGAGGAGACCCTGAGGATGTATTGAACATTTTATTATGCATCTTATTTCATCATGTATTCATTAACATCTATTATAGAATTCTTCATGTACTTACTTGCTTTTGAAGACATGTTTATTGTTGGTAATGAAATAGTGATTACTATTGTTCTTTTGAGTGTTGTTCTATTTATCCATATATATGCTTTCATTAACTGCATTATATGTGACTGTGTGTTGATGTTTAACCTGTTGAAAATGGCTTGAATTTGCTTATCTCTTTTATAATATGCAATACATTAATATCTATCTTCTTTCTTTTTTGATGTTGTCAAAGGGGGAGAAGAATATCAAGCAAAAACATCAATTGGAAGGCTTATTGATCATGCAGATCGTGTGCAGACAAAGGCATTGAGTAAGGGGGAGGATGATACAATGCATCGTACACCAAGTTTCTACCATTTTGCCATCATAAAAAAGGGGGAGTATGTGAGGGCAAAGTTGCTTATAGTTAGCTATATTTGTTTTAATGATGTCAAAACTTAGATAGGTAGAAAAATTTACTTTGGACGGTATCATTGTGTCACATATGCATGCCTTATTCCTCTTGAGTCAAACATCGGTCAAAAACATTGTTTGATACATATAGATATTTTTCAATATATGCTCCATGTAGGTTTGGTCATGCTTGTCTAACTTACTATATGGTGGAGTATCTCAAAAGTAGCATAATACATGAAAATAAGCATTTTTGCATATTTTGTGTCTTTGAGTCGACTCAAACTTTGCTCCGGTCGACTCATACGGAAGTTATTTTGCATGGTCTACTCTCAGGAGTGCTCGTGTCGACCCTTCGGTCAATTCATACTGGGTCCATTTCTGTTAGTCAAATTTTGTATGCTTCGCGTTGACGCATGACCTGTTCCGGTCGATGCAAGGTGCTGTTTTCTGCATCATCTAAAATTCGGATGAGCTCAGGTCATCCCTTCCCTATGTATAGGTCGATCGCTCCCGCGTTTTTAGTTAAATTTCTATTATGTGAAATTGTCTTGGTGTTTGTTATATTGGTTAATTGTTTTTTACTTGAATATATAGTGAGTCAGCTTATTCTTCTAAAACAAATAACAAGAAAAGTGAAAATAGGCACTGATTTTGTTCTCATCATCTTCATCCTCTTTCTTGCATTTTCTCAACTACTACACATAATCATTTTTTTGTGCATTCTGTATTTTAGAGGTGATAACGTTCAAACATAGGATTGGTGTAATCGGGTTTGGGTAGAGAAATCAGTGGGTTTTTCTTGAATAAAACCGTTAGGGTTTTGTCCTCCAAGAATCTTGGATTTGGGGGGGGGGGGGGGGGGGTTGTACGAATTGGTCCATCACAGATTCAGCCAAGTGAATTTAATCGAAGAACGGGTTGTTCTGTCGGTTTAGTAGCGATAACTGGAGGATTGTGAGAGGAAGATTCAGGTTCGAAGTGTTGGTGATTGAAATCATCCGGGAAAGATTTGAAGACCATGGGTTTGTTTAAAGAGTGTGCCGTAATCGGAGGTTTATTCATCGCGTTTGAATAACCTTATTCTGCTTGAATCAAGGGAGGAGAAGGAATAGGCTCTGCATCAACAATTGGGTTTGATCGTTTGAATTCTATTGCTTCTCTTGTAAACATTTACCAATAGGTTATATATATACAGGTCTCAATTCTATTTTTAGAATTGAGGGCAGATATACCCCGAGCGAGGATGACGGGGGAACTTCCTAAACAAATTGGTGCTCTCTCTTTATTTTTCAATTGCTTAATTTATGAGTTTGTGTGCAAACAATTTAGTTAATCAAAATTCTAATGTGAGTAGTGTTGAACCATTTTTAGAAGCCTATTACAATCCTTGATTGTAATTGAACACTTAAGCACTTCATTCACATATTGGAATTCACTTGTGGTGCCTTGCACACCAAGTGTTTGACTAACTGTGTGAATAACAAATGCTTGTGCTGTCTTTTCAATTTGGTTATATTTTTCAAGCATTAGAAATAGTCCAACCTCATAGTGAACAAATTTTGGTTGATGTTTGTTCAAATTAGTGATTCTTAATCTCGTTTTTATCAGATTCAATGGGCTTTGCGTATATCCGGTTTTTCGGTAAAGGTTCGTTTTAGAAGAATATAGTTCCTCGGCCGCTTCCGCCTAAAAACATTTTTAAAACCAAATATTGGTAGCACCGACTATGTTTTTAACAAGTGATCTATTCAACCCACCTTCTAGATCTGAGCCATTGTCTAACAGCTTGTTGTTGCTTCATGGTCATGCCTTTCCAATGCTCCCGGATGCTTATATCCACTTTGGTGTCAAGTGACACAAGCTTTTTGTATATCAATTCATTTGTATAACCCTCTTAGGGTATCAAAATAGCAACAGAAGAAGACGAATCATCTCTGTAAACAAACTGCTTTGCATCATTATGAACAATTCCTGTGTTCTTAGTCGTCGTAGACATGTTGATTTTGTTGACCTTGGATGTCATCATAGTTTAAGGTTCCCGTTGAAGTCGAACCGAACTTGCTTCCAAAATGATAGAGATTATTCTTCCGTAAGGAAGTCCTCCTGTTAAAGTCCTGACGTGTCCCATATGTTGCAAAATGACACACGCTCAATTTACCTGCAAGTTATTTTTGACAACAAACAGCAATTACATCTCCATATCACTCACCTAAGAGTGATTAGAATGCTTAGGAACCAAAACATATGCAAGAATATAATGCAACAACCGGTTGCTAACTATGAGGTTCTTTGCCAACTTGATTACACGAGAAGGCTCATGGTTTTGCCTACTCATCAGTTCTTCTTAGGTAATCCGGGAAATATCAATATAATAGTTCATTGTTGAAAACTCATTCCAAGGTGCTTCTTCCAATTTAAAACCAGTTTTCATCCTAGCACCTTTAGATGGAATTTCTAAATACAACCCCAATTGTTCTAAAGTTTCAATGATGGTTTCACCCTTAACAGTAGCTTGCATGCCTATATTTCCCTCATCATCATGTCCAACAACAAGTGTAGAATAAAATTCCTTTACTAAGTCTAAATAAACCAATCCAACATTGCTAACTAATTTTTCTACACCTTATTTCCTAAGAAGTTATGGAAAATTAAAGCTATGAGCAGGAAAGGAAGTTAAACTCACATACTTTACCGACATGAGCGGTTGGTTCCGAGTGTTGAAATTGAGTTGCATTGCCTTGACCATTTGTTATTGCTCAGCTTCTGTAGGTTCTGAAGATTCTCCCATTTTATTTTTCCATGTATTCTGCACTTTTGGTGCCATGGATGATGTCTGAAGCTTTTCTAGGGTTTGGACAGAGATAGGTGAAATTCTGATTTTGGATGAGAAGAGAGAAACCTTGGTGAGGTATTTAAAGAGTAATGAGTGTTAATGGAGTTTTATGAGCTTTTACTCAACCTTTAAATGGGATGAAGAGAAGATTAAAGAGTGAGATGAAGTGTTGAAGAGTCAAGAGAGTCTTTAAGTGAAGAAATAAGTGCTTATGGGAGTGGGAAAGAGAAATAAAGTTAGAATTTATGTTAACTTTTTCAGTTCTGGTTTTAAAAAAAATGAAAATCGTTCAGTGGTAACCAGTTACCAATAATGGGTATCGATTACCTCCTCACAAAAAGGCCACAGAATCTGAAAACGAAACAGAGGTAACCGATTACTCAAAACAGGTAACCGGTTACTGCATGCAAAAAATAACAACCTTTTTTCTTTTAACCATAAATAAATTTCCACAAAATTTTATCAAGACATGTTAATATAAGGTATAATGCACATGTGAAAAGATACACAAGTTGAAATAAATAAGTTTACCTCATGTAAAAAGTAAAAATGAAAATTGTCAAGTTTTCTCATAAAAACAATATAAAGAAATAGTAAGGAATACCTTTGCATTATTTTTAAGAAAAATAATAAAATAATATTGAAGATTTACACATCACCTTCGTCTAAGATTCCAAGTTCCCTTCGAATTTTGTAAAATGATTCTCTTGGAAGAGGTTTTGTGAATATGTCTGCCAGTAGATTATGAGTATCGATGAATGTAACTTCAACGTCCTTTTGTAGAACATGATCTCGTAGGAAATGGTGACGGATATCAATATGTTTAGTCCTAGAATGCATAACAGGATTTTTCATAATGTTGATCGCACTTGTGTTGTCACACCTTAGAGGAACGTGTTGCACCCTAAAATTTGCTCAACCTATTTCACCTGGTTTATGTTTTATGAGTTGCTTTGGAAAATGCTTTCTTACATCATAAGTAACATATGCAAAACTATTCTTTAGATCAGAACCAAGGCCTTAACCCTTACCAATCCATTCAATATGTCATTAGAGGAGAATTTGGATCAAAATCAGGTGTTGCACAAGCTGAATCATGACTGTCATGGATGAACTTATCATGGTAATTTCAAGTGCATGAGAAATTGGAAGTATCATTTGGATCATTCCAGAGCATTCTAGATGATTCCTACACCTTCTATATAAGGATTCTAACTAATTCAGTTGGGTTTTTAGTGAAGATTGAGAGAGAATTGAGAGATAGAACTTTGAGTTTTCATTTTGCAAATCCAAATCGGTTACACGAATTTGAGCCATTTCAATCCAAACTTTTGCACTCAGTGTCTTCATTTTGAGTTGTTGATTGAATTCAGAGAGATTTCTTGTCAAGATTGTTGAAGGATCAAGAGATATCATCGTGAGTTTGAAGCTTGCAACTCAGAATCGAATTTGGTAATTCAAGAGGATTCAACACAAATTGATGCATACAGAAGCTTGATAATCACTCATTGAAGGAATCTGGAAGATCTTGAAGCATAATTCGAAGCTTTCCACCTTCTGTTCATCCAAATTTCACAAGTTGGTAAACTTTATCTTATGGCATGATTCAGATAGAATTGCTAGGTTTTAGGTGTTTAGATGCAATGTAGATGATGGCTAGGTGGTTTCTGGTAAAGAAATTCAAGGTTTAGAGACAAAATTAGGTTGAGCCAATTTTCTGTTGAGGATCATTTCTTGCAGTTCCTGATGATTTAAGCTTAGTTGAATGGTTAGTTCTACTCAGTGTAGTGTCTAGTTGATGTTAGGCCCTTTAATTTGAAGAATGGTGACGGTTGAGGTTTGAGCAGATTCTGAGTTCTTTATCGTGTTTTGAAATGGGGGATGTTTCAATGAAAATGGAAGTTGGATTCTTGTTCAGTGTGAAAAAGCGAATTGATTGATGTATTCAGGTTTGAGTTTGGGTGAGGATTAAAGGAAGTGGTGTTTGGGGACGACGGTGGCGCCACCTCCGACCATCGTCTGTTGTTTCTTCCCTCCAACTTTCAAAAGGTAGGAGATGATCTTTTAACCCTAGGATGAGAGGAAGACCTTTGACTGAATTCTGATCCAACGGCCACGAGCGCGTTTTGAGTTGTGAAGAAGTTTGAGAAGGAGCCAAAACGCTCCATTTCATTTACTAATTGCTTTGGGCTTAAATGATTTTGTGCTATCCACACCCCAGTTTGAAGGCCCATTGAGAAACCAACGTGATATAATTGCTATTTGATACAAGGTTTTTCCATTTTTCTTTACCATTTTCCAATTATTTTCTGAGTAGTATTGGGCTTAATAAGCGCTTTGTTAGTCGCACCCCCCCCCCCTGAGCCCATTTGAATGTCTGAACTGCATATTATTGCTATTTGTCACGCCTCATTTGCATTTTCTTTCATTTTCTTTAATTTTCACATTTTATTTTAGGTTAGTGTAAAATTCATAACAATTTGAAAGATGGTCATTTTAGGTTGAGATTTTTCTCCTTGTTTCCCGTAGGACCTCTAGAATTTAATAAAATCATAAAAATATTATTTCATGCATTTTTCATTTACTGGCATATTTTACAAGTTTAATTGCTTTTATTTTGCATTTATTTGATACTCCAACTTTCTGATTTTTGTATGAGCACTTTATTTTGAGTTTTGATTTGATTCTTTTTGCTCTGGTTAGAGTAGAGATACATGCTCCCTTAGTGATTTTTCTCATATTTTTATAGTGAAATTTAGGTTAATTTTGAATAATGAACTTTAAGTGCTAGAATTAGGGTTTCACAACATTTAGGTGTAGTTTAATGCATAGTTTTGGGGTTTAATAATTGATTTAGGTTCTGGGATCTATATGGGATATAGGGTATATAGTTAGGTTCCCTTAGAAATTAATCTAGGATTTTATGATGAGTATTACTATTTTATTTGATTTTTGCACTTGTATGATGTTTATGTGTTTCCCTCTTGGGCATTTGGCTTGTTTGCTTGGTTTGGGTTATTTCAATTGGGTTTGGGGCTTGGGCTTTGCTTGTTGGAGCTTCTGAAGGCTTGGAGGATGATTGGAAACAAATGATGGAACTTGGAGCATGAAGGTCTTTCTCTTTGAAGATGGGTTTTGAAGACCTAGGAGTAAGGATGTAGGAAGAGCTTTAGACTAGATTGATTTCTTCTTGCAAACATAGAAAGCATCTTGTGCTTCTATTCCTCCCTATGACATAAAGTCCTTTTAAAGTATTCACATCCCTCCTTTGGATGGATGAGTGACATACTTTAGAAGTAGAACTTTGAGGGAACCTTTCCCCTACAATGCTAAGTGTTTATAGGCTTCCTTTGGTTGTCAATAAGCTGTTTAGCATTTCAACTTAATCTGATAATTGATTCTCTTCTGGAGTGGTGGTATTGAAGATGGGAGCCTATTAAAGATAAGAAGTTCAGTGAAGATTGGTCAAGATGAAGCTTGTGCCTGTCAAAGTTGGTTATCTGCCGAAGCTAGGGTTTTGCTGCTGTTTGGAGTTGTTTACTGGTTGAAGTTCATGCTTGCTAGAGCTGGGATACTTTTGAAGATAGGAGCTTGTTTGAAGTTTGAAGATCATTGAAGAGTGAAGATGGGGTCTTGCTTGAAGTTGTTATTGTCATTTCCCTATGTTGTTAATCAACTGTAGCTGTCAGAGCTATTGCTGTTTGAGCTGCTCACTGTAGGAGCTGGATTGTTGCTGTCAGAGCTGGTGTTGGCGTTGTTTTCTTTTTCTGTATTGTTAGTTGGCTTGTACAGCTTGCCCCCCAAGGTTTGAAGGGAATACTGTTTCACTTTGCCTATTGTTTTCCCAGGTTCGAGGTTGAGTAGGACTCTCTGGCCTTGCTTGTATTGATGCATTACATGCATGTTTACTGTTTACTGTATATATATGTTTCTTTTCGGTTTATCCCCTAGGATCTCTGTTTCCCTCTGTGCAAGAGGGAAATATGACAGACATTAGGTTTTAACCATGCATGACAACTTTAGGGTAGTTTTGCTTCCCATTTTCAACCTTAGGCTTTTAGAGCGTCTTTCCTCTTCTCATCTCGAAACAATCAAAAACACAATAATATTTCAAACATCATAAAAAACAGTTCTTGCGTAAAAGATTGAGAACCAATCAAATGTCATTTTTTGTCCGCTTGGACTTTTAATCAGGAGAAAACCTTTTTCAGAAAGATAAAAGACAAACAGACAGACTTGTGTCGTACGTGGCCCGAACTATGTTTGCTCTGATCTTTCATGCTATATGAAAGTACGTAGGCATAGGATGCTGTATCCTAGCGAGCAACCTTCCCCTCCTTTCCGTAGGTAGGCGAACTACGTCGACTCTGATTTCTCGTTCCAGACGGGAATACGTAGGCATAAAGTGTGATACTTTGCCGAGTCATTTTATTTTCTTTTAACCCCAGACCTTTAGAGTAGATAGAATAACAATCCGTACTAGAAAACAAGCGTGGATCCCGTCGAGTACGACGGACGTGAGGGGTGCTAATACCTTCCCCTTGCGTAACCGACTCCCGAATCCAGGATTTGGTTGCGATGACCTTTCCTTTCCCGTTTTGCGTTAGGTTTACTCTGAGCGTTTCCTTTCCCTCCGTTGGGATAAATAACGCACGGTGGCGACTCTTCTGTCATAGCCGGCGCCAATTTTCGCAGTAGCGACAGAACGCATTCGAGATTTAATCCATAGTCATGTAATTATTGTTTGAGCCAAAGAATCTTAGCACAACAACTTCCCTCCACAATGTATTCCGCTTCAACCATGCTAAGGGCAACATAGGCTTGCTTCTTACAGGACTAAGAAACTAATGCATTTCCAAGAATATGACATGTTCCACTCGTGCTTTTGCACTCTGTCTTACATCCTGCATAATCCGAGTCAAAATAACCTACTAGATTATATATACTACCTTTCGGATACCATAGTTCAACGTTGGTCGTTCCTTTGAGATACTTCATGATCCTCTTCACAGCGGTGAGATGTGACTCCTTTGGATTTGCTTAAAATCGTGCAAATAAACACACACTGAATATAATGTCAAGACGGCTTACCGTCAAATATAAAAGAGAACCAATCATACCTCGGTACTTTGTGATATCAACTGAGATTCCCAATTCGTCTTGATCAACATAGGTTCCTGATCCCATTGGTGTAAACATCGCTTTACAACTATCCATGTTAAATCTCTTCAACAGCTCTTTACAATACTTGGATTGGTTGATGAAGATGCCATCCTTCATTTGCTTTATTTGTAATCCAAGAAAATAATTTATCTTTCCCATCATAGACATTTCGAACTCTCCTTGCATCATCAACAAGAATTGAACTAATAAAGTATTATCCTTGATTCGCTTGATGAACAAGGTCTTGTCAACTTTACCCTTTTAAAATCCCTTTTCGCATAGAAAATTAATGAGTCAATCATACCACGCCCTTGGTGTCTGCTTTAAGCCATAAAGACCTTTTCTCAAATTAAAGACATGTGATGGATTCTTGAAGTCCTCGAAGCCAGGGGGTTGCTTAACGTAAACTTCTTCATTGATGTAGTCGTTCAGGAAAGCGCTCTTAACGTCCATCTGGTACAACGAAAAATTCAATGAACATGCATAAGCAAGTAATAAATGGATAGCTTCTAACCTTGCAACCAGAGTGAATGTTTCTTCGAAATCGATTCCTTCTTCTTGATTATAACCTTGGGCCACCAATCTTACCTTGTTTTGAAAAATTATCCCATTCTCATCAAGTTTGTTCTTAAACACCCATATGGTACTTATGATGTGTTTATTACTTGGTCTAGGAACAAGTTCCCAAACTTGATTCCTTTCGAATTGGTTGAACTCTTCTTGCATAGCAATGATCCATTGGTCGTCTCCTAAAGCTTCATCAACTTTGGAAGGTTCAATTTGTGATACGAACGCCATATTTAAGCATGTATCCTTGAGATTAAGTCTAATTGTAACGCTAATTACTTTATCAAGTGGGTGTCTCTGTGAGTTCTCCATTCTTTAGGTAGATCATCGTCTTTTGACTTTTTTTGAATCGGTTCTTCTTGATGCTTAGGTTGATCATTTGATTGAGAAGTACCTTCTTTAGGAATATCTACAATATCATCATCATCATCATACAAAACAACTTCTTCCTTGGAAGGGTTAGATTCATCAAATTTAATATGCATAGATTTTTCAATAGTTAAAGTTCTTTTATTATAAATTCTAAAAGCCTTACTAGAGAGAGAGTAGCCGAGAAATATGTCTTTGTCAGATTTCTCGTCAAACTTACCGAGATTGTCTTTGTCATTTTTCAAGACAAAACACTTGCAACAAAATATGTGAAAGTAAGAAATGTTAGGTTTCCTCCCTTTTAAAAGTTCATAGGGAGTCTTCTTAATAATAGGTTTAATATTAACATGATTACTTACAAAGCATGCCGTACTAACCGCATCCGCCCAAAAATATTTTGGAAGATTCGAGTCACTAAGCATTGTCCTTGCAAGTTCTACCAATGATCTATTTTTCCTTTCTACAACACCATTTTG
Organism: Lathyrus sativus; assembly: GCA_963859935.3. Classification (NCBI taxonomy): domain Eukaryota; kingdom Viridiplantae; phylum Streptophyta; class Magnoliopsida; order Fabales; family Fabaceae; genus Lathyrus; species Lathyrus sativus. Next base: position 674,995,714 of record OZ012741.1, read on the forward strand.
TTGGGGAGTTCTTGGTGCCGAGAAGTTGTGAGAGATTCCATATTCTTCACAAAATTCTTCAAAAAGAGCATTTTGGAATTCCCCGTCATGGTTGCTTCTTATGGAGGAAATTGTTAACGACTTCTCATTTTGTATTTGTGCCATGAGGTTTGGCCCAGCCTGCGCGCGTTTTTAAGGTTATATGCACATGGGGTGGCTTGATACAATGGATGTATCGCCACCCCAGTGGTTAGCACCTTGCCCTTGAGTATCCTCGCCATGCGCCTATACCCCTGTTCGACCCCCAGCGGGGGCATTTTTGTTTTATTTTCATTATTTTTTTCATGTTTTAATATTTTTACTTTCCTCTTCCATTTACTTTCGCATGTGTTTAGTGGTTGGTTTGGTTGTATTTTGTGCTTGCAGCCCCAAGGTCTTGAGTTCAAGACTTGGGTGATGCATTTCTTATTTTTAGCCATTTCTTTTCTTATTTATTTCATTTCTTTTTATTTTACTTTAATTGTTTCTTGTTTTTGTTTTATTTATTTGAAAATTAGTTTTAAATATTATAAAATCCAAAAAAAATCATTTTCTAATATTTTGTTGTGTTAATTATTTTTCTATTTAATTTGCATTTTATTTTTTCATTTTGTTTTGAATTAACAAATTAATGTGCTTTGTGGTTTATCATTTATTCCAATCAATTTCATTTCTTTCTCATTTCATTTGTGAGTGAATTATTTAGTGTTTACTTGGCCTTTGGCCATGATCCCCCTAGGATTCCTAGTCCTTCCGTTTAGGATGGGAGTAGGAGAGACATTAGGTGTTCAATCCTATGCATGACAACTTTAGGGTAGTTCTTCCCTTTCATCCAAACTTTAGGAGCATTGTGCATGATAACTTTAGGGCCCAGTTTCCCCTTAGTTTGAGTCTTTCCCTTCTCATCCCCTAAACAATTCAAAACACTTAATAAAGAAAGATTTGTGTCGTACACTACGAGCCTTAAGTATTTGAGAAATGATGGTTGGGGGTCTCCTCTCAACTGTCTAGAGTGTTTAGCATATGCCCTTTGGGCGATATGCGACGCATTAGCTCTCGAGTCATAGTCTTTAGTGCGACATGAGTTTCAAACCATAACTCAATCCACTTCTTGTCTTAAAAAACGCAAAACAAAAATATCAAACCTTTTTATCCTCCGAGATTAATGGAAAATCATTTTCATAAAGAGAGTGTTGTTAACTCTTGGTTCTACCGCAAACAGGCATCGTCCCTAACTGCTAGAACTAAGGTTTAACCCTACTCGGTTTAAAATACTCGAACCAACCCGTGGTCGCGCCAGCCCAAACTACGTTTGCTCTGATTTCTCGTACCAGACGAGGATACGTAGGCACAAGACGGCGATGTCTTGGCGAGCAACCTTCCCCCACTTTCACCCGTAGTTGGCCGAACTACATTGACTCTGACTTTCCCATTGCACAAGGGAATACGTAGGCACAGAGCAGCGATGCTCTGCTGAGTCCCTTTTCTTTTCTTTTGTCCCTGAGACCTTTAGTTAGATAGATTAAACACACCCTTATATAGACAACAAGCATGGATCCTGTCGAGTACGACGGACGTGAGGGGTGATAATACCTTCCCCTTGCGTAACCGACTCCCGAACCCGAGATTTGGTTACGATGACCTGTCTTATTCCCTTTTCGTAGGTTTTCTCTGATCATTTCCTTTCCCTCTCTTTGGGATAAATAACGAACGGTGGCGACTCTTCTGTCTTTGCCGGCCTCTCTTCGCAGCGGTGCGACAGCTGACGACTCTGCTGGGGACATTTCCCATCCCCTATGTGAGTCAATCCTAGCACTTGTATGTTTTGTCTTTGGGTGTGTATGTATGTGTATATGTGTTGCATCTGTACAATTTTGCATTTGCATTTTTATTTATAGCACTTTATATCCTATATCATGTTGTTGTGCTGTGGGTGGGATGTTCCATTGAGAGATAAGCCAAAACCCAGGCTTGAGGATAAAAATAGCATTAGAGTGAAGAGTAGTGGGGATCTACACGTTAGGCGTGCACTAGTCTCCATGAAATTCGCATTCAGACGAGGTTTTCAGTTGAAGACATCCTATCTTGTGCATTGGTCAGGAAAGGGTGTTGGATTTGGAAGCTGTCGACTCTGGAGACCGATCACTTGGGAGTCAACTAAGTGAGGCTGCTTCGTGAGACAATAATGCCAAACCAGAAATGGTGAACGTATCATCGTTTCTCGAAAGTCTGTGACGCTGACGACCGCATAGGATGCCGAACCTTGTCAAATTAGGTTCATACCTGTGAGAGGGATTGGATTTGCAGGGAACCTTAACCTTCAGCCTACCTGTTTGTCTCGTCAGTATAAACAGTTAGAGTGGGATCCTTATGCTAGTGTTATATTGACATCAAAGCGAAGCGTTGGTCCATCTTCATCAACAGCACAACAACCTTGATCCTGTGTTTGTTGCATTTCATATTGCATTGCATGGCATTTGCATTTCATTTGCATAGCAGGTGTTCGAGACTGGGTTTTGTTATCCTGATCCGGTTTTTCTTTAGAACAAGAGACATTAGCTTTTCAAGGAAGACATAAGTGACTATGGAGCATATTCAAGTAGAATTGAGGGAAGTCCGAAGCCAGATGGGACAATTCATGGTGGACATGCAAGCTTTGTGTCAGGATCAGAAAATGCTAAGGAAGGAGGTTCATTAACTGAAAACTCAGATGGGCCTGATCACAGAAGTCATAAGAAACGGGTTAAGAAAGGAAGGTGATCAGGTGCCTGAAGTTGTAGCAGAAATGATTATTCCACCTTTACCTGTGGGACCTCTCCCAAGGCGTGATGTGCCTCAAAGATCTTCTACATAACCTGAGGTTCCAGAATTTCCCTGCCAACAGCTATCTCCTATTCCCCAAGGCAATCCGAGGATTAGGAGGTATGCTCAAAGGACGAAGCAGCTCGACAGAATCTTTGACCAGATCCCTATGACTTATACTCAGTTATTGCAACCCTTGCTTCAACTTTGTTTGGTTGAACTTCATATTCTAGCTTCACTTACTGGTAAGCCACCATAAGGCTATGATGTAAGTGCCCATTGTAATTTCCATTATGGGGAAACAGGGAATAATATCGAGAATTGTAAAGCTTTTAAGCACAAAGTTCAGGACTTAATTGATTCAAAGGCAGTTGAATTTGCGTCGGGCGGCGTAAGCGTACCAGGTGGTCCTATTCCATTCACTGCAAAAGAGGTGGATATTCCTGCTCTCTTCCCTGAAGTTGCATCAGGTCAGGAGTATGTATTGCAATCTATGATTTCAGAGTCTTCATGCCCACAGTTGTTTCCTGTTCCTAGGCCAAGTCTGAGAATGAAAATTCCCGAACGTGAGGAATGCCTTAATCAGGGCCAACAACCTCAATCGTTAGCAACGATACTATCGGCGCCAGAATTAGAATAGGCCTCACAACAACTTGGAAATAAGGAATGCTCCTCTTCATCCAGTTCCTATGTCATACAGTCAGTTGCTGCCACATCTGATTCAAAATTCATTGGTGGAGCCTAAGACTCTCAAGCCGGTACTGGAGCCATACCCTCCTGGGTATAACCCCAGTGCACAATGTGGATATCATGGAGGATCCATGGGGAACTCAACTGAAGATTGTGAAGCCTTTCAAGCCAAAGTGCAACAATTGATCGACAAGAGGTACATATCTTTTTCGGGAGGAAAATTGAGGATGCACGTCAACCTCTCATCAGTTTGAGTTTGAAGACTTCAAGGGTCGCCTCCCCCAGCCAGAGGTTCAAATAGGAAGACATCCCCAAAGCTGGCAATCTTTTTATCATGTCATTTCTTTGCATTTGTAGTATCTTTTTTGTTTAAAGTTTGAACTTATTTGCAAATCTTATATGTAGAACTTGTTTGTTTTCAATTGATAATGATAATGAATTGAATATGTTTGTTTTTATTAAATCCATTCGTGTTCACTCAATGCTTTTATTATTGTCAAACGCTTGTTTAAGCGGAATCCGAGGGAGGATGACAAAGTTGAAAAGACGCAAAGCTTCTGATTGTATGCTTTTGAATAAAACCTCTGCTAATGATGTACAGGCATTGTTTCAAATCCCTAAACACCGGAGAAATAAGGAGTTAATCCCTAGTTAACCCCTTTGAGCCTAGTAGTAGAAGTTTCTTTCTGAAAACGAAAAACCCTCAATTTTAACCTGGGGAAGGGCAGGTGCCAGTTAATTTGACCGAGCATCCAAATTGCAGAAGGGAGTGTTCCTGTTCGAGGATCAATCACACTTGTATAGATCATACCTAAAGAACCACATTGGTGAGACAGTGTTGCACCCCAAAATTTGCCCTCACAATACAAGACTTTGTGTTCCAAGAAGGTTCACAAGGTTCACAAAATTCACAATTGGTCAGAAGAGTTGACAATTCCCTCAGACAATGCACCTCCTAAGCAGTGCATCCAAAACTAGGGTTTTGACTTTAATCAGGCTAAATGGGCTTCCAAGACTTCAAGTGAGCTTCATAACATCTTATATGTGTATAAGAACCCCCATGTCAAGTTTCAAGACTTTTCTCAAAAGTTTGCTCAGTCAGATGATCAGATAAGTCAAAAGCAGTCAATGCAGTTAAAAAGTCAAACTGAGGTCAACTGTGGTCAAACCAAAGTCAAACTTCATGATTTTTTGCCAACATCAAGTATATGAAGTAAAATTCATCATTTTATCAAGGGTTGGTCATGATTCATCAAGGAGATTCCAGATCATCAATAATCAGGAGTTTCTAAATTAGGGTTTCCTTAGTAAAAGTCAACTGAACTTTGACCAGGCATAACTTTCACATACTTCATCACCAAGTCTCCATCCAAATCTCATTTTGAAGGAAATTGAATTCTCTACAACTTTTATGTTGAAGGTTAAGCCCAAAAATGCTTTATTTGAAAGATATGATCTAAGACATTATAGGTCATTTCAAAAGTCAACAAAAAGTCAACAACTTCAAAAGGGCATAACTTGAGATTGGTAAATGATATGGACCTGAAACCAATGGGGTTGTTTAGAGGACTCTTCAAGCTTTTCAAAAAGTCCAAGAACACCATCATACCTTTAAAATTGAGAGAAATGTGCCCTTGCAAAGTTGGGCAATTTTGTGATGGTTTATGTTGAAAATGGAGGCTTAGAAGTATTTCTTTCCAAATGGGCTGCCTAATTTATGACCCAATCCATCTCATAACATGGTGCACGACCCAATTGACCAAAATTCATCATTTTTATTATTTTTTATTTATTTATTATTGATTTAATTCATAAAAATCATTTTAAATAAATAAAAAATATAAAAATCTATTTTTGGGTGAAGATTTTGTTTCTAGAAATTCATAATCATTGATTGAATTAGAATGAGAAGGAAATCATGTGATCTCTCCCAAATTATTATTTTTTATTTATTTATTATTGATTTAATTCATAAAAATCATTTTAAATAAATAAAAAATATAAAAATCTATTTTTGGGTGAAGATTTTGTTTCTAGAAATTCATAATCATTGATTGAATTAGAATGAGAAGGAAATCATGTGATCTCTCCCAAAATAGCAAGCACTCATGATCAAATATTTGAAATTTATACAATGATCTTTTTGAATATTTTTTGGATCAAATATCCACACAACACATCAATGTTTCTGACCTAAACCATCACACATATATACTAAGCACAAACATAACCCTAGAGAGGAATTTTGCAGCAGCCTAAAGGTAAGATCAAAAGCACAAAAATCTTTCAAAAAGTCATATTCGGGTTCTCAAATTCAGAGCATTGCAAGAACGATTCTGGGTGGTTCAATTGGATTTTCATTGCAGGAACAAGAATTCACCATGATTAGGGTTTTCGGCCCTCTTTAGGGTTTCACGATTTTCAAATGATAAATGGATTTGAAAAACATAGGACGATTGAAAAACTCAGTAGCAATACAATGGTGCAATCAATTTTGTGAAAGTTTGCCGTTTGGATGAAGTTTGTGTTTCGCAGGGTGGAAGAACTCGTAACAATATTCGTAGGAGAAAACGTTGCAAAATCCGCAGGTAATGGGAGGAAGAAGAAGGCCAGTTCGCGCCTGTTTTCAAATTCAAATTCTTTTGTTCCTGGATGTATTTCACAATTGCAGGCTTAGCCTGATGGTTGTTGTGCTTCTTGGAGATCAAGCTGGCCTGGGTTCAAACCCCAGCCAGGTAAGTATCCACTTTTTTTTCTTTTCTTTTATTTGATTTAAGTATTATAATATTAAAAATTAAATATATTATGTATATTTCTCAATAATAAATAAATAATAATAAAATATGTCTGTTTTCTTTAATTTTAAAAAAATATGTTTTTTTCACAAATTTTGTTTCTATATTTTATGTCTAAATTGTAATATGTATAAATTAGAAAATTTTTGTATATAACTAAATCCTATTTTTTTTATATAAACCCTAAAAATTTATTTCTCATATAAACCCTAATTTCATAAAACTCTAAAAATATTTTTTAATACAAATCTAATCCTATTTTTTTTTAATGTTATTTTCTAATATAATTATTATGTATGTATGTTTACTATAATTCTTACAAATTTTTTGTAAATATACTTATAAATATTTTTTTACATAACTTTAGTTTATAAATAATTGTGCTTATAATAATTAGATTTTTGTAGTAACTTCATGATTAAAATATAATTTAATAATTTGTAAATTAAAACAATTGTTTATTCATATTTGTTTTTTTAGTTGATTATATTAAAAAATTGTTAATTTCTTATTATTATAATATTTGGATTAATTCTGTTTATTCTTATTTACTAACCCATTTATATTCTAATCATGCTTATTATTTTGTTAAATATTGCTTACTAACCCCCTTTATTATTTATTATTGCTTATTTATATTTTATTGATCTTTGCTATTTAATTATTTTGCTTATTATTTTGTAATTGTTTCTTGGATGTAAAGTTGTTTAATTATTTAATTATTATTATGGTTAGTAATTAGGGAGTGTAACAACATGTATGTAATATTAAAATAAATTTAGATCACTTTTAAATAAAGATAATTAAAAATAAACACGTCACACACGTAAGTCGATTTTAATCGCCGTCTCACTTCCTAAGGATATCCCTCAAGTTGCCTACGAATAATGGTTAAGTGGGGTGTATAAAGCAAGTCCCTCAAATAGAAAAATCATCAAAGTCCCTTATGGTTGCCTTTACGAATCGAGTCCCTTTCGAAAAATGATGATGGTCCCTTATATGTGCTTATTACATCCCACAATGGCCTTCAAAGTCAAATTGTCCCTCACATGTCCCTTAACATCCAAAGTAAGGACTACCTACTCCATTATAGTAGGGATAGTCTTACTAAAGGAAAGAATGAAGAATAAGAAAGACCTTTAAACATTAGGGTAGGTTACTCCTAGGTGCTTGCTCACTTCAAAACTGTTTCGCACTTAAACAAATTTTCAACAAGTTTTCAAACAAGTTCTTAACACATCCTTACATGGATTATTTATTAACTATTCTGAAAATTTTCTATTCACACACTACAATTTCAAAACAATTCAAAAGTGAACTTAAGTACCTAAGAGCCCATGGATAACCATGGATGAAAAGGATGCTAACACCTTCCCTTTTCATAACCTACCCCCCGGACCCAAAATATTCTCTAAGGTCTTTCCTGTTCTTTTATAACCTTTCCTTATGGATAAAATAAAAGTCGGTGGCGACTCTTGCTATCCGCAACATTGTTTAAAGTCAGTTCTCCCACCGTGTTACAGACAGTCACAATTCTTCCAACAAGTCAGACAAGTTGGTGTCACTTGATTTGTTCCCGAAAAAAAAATCAAAAAAATAATAATATAAAGCCCGCTAAGTTGATAACTTGAAAACAAGTGGCTTAGGAAAAAATTAGGGCATCCCGCTGGACTTCGAGAGAAGATATACTCCAAAGAGTTAGTCTAGGAAAAAATAGAGAAATCAGAAAAATGATATAGAACAAGTCGTGTGACTCCAGAAACCAAAGACGAAAAGCGAGTGATTCTCACTTCGAAAACTTGTGGTTTCCTAAACCTTCACTCCTGTCATTCAACCTTTGAGAGGTGAGTGCTTATGTAGAATTATCTGAATATAGGATTGAAGAACATCAAGGAGGATGGGTGGGTTAAAACAAACTTAGAGCCTTATATCCTTTTTTTCTATAACCGTGAACCTGACAATGTTACCACCTTCAAAAGTCCTAATTGAAGTAGATTTGTTTTGAAAGCGTACTTCGGTAAAGATCACATCGAAAGTGACTCCTAAAAGGATTCTTCTTACCTTGTGGATATTGATATTGACATTCTGATAAGTGATTCATTCACTATGTTATAACTTTTTTCCATTGAACAGACTTGGATTTCAAAACTGTCATATACATTGCATTAATATTATCATTTACAAAGCAATTTGTTTTACTTGCGAGTAAGAACTTGACACCAAGAGAGCTCCTACAATGTGAAGTTTGATCGAGATAAGGTGCAAAGCGCCTGAGAGCCCCGTCGAGCAAGGGCGTGCCAAAAGATCACATAAGAAGAGTCAGCCATTCCAAGATTCAGTTAATCTGGGGCAACCAGGTCGAGATTCATCAAATCTCTTGAAGGCCAGTCAAAGACGCTGTTTCCTAAGTTCCGTTAATCTGGGGCAATCAGGTCGAGATTCGATAAATCTCTCAAAGTCAAAGGCACTTCTCCAAATCAGCCAGTCAGGGGCAAAGTCATTGCGAGGCTGGGGCAGGCCACCCCAAGAGCACAACAGCTATCCTTATCCAAAAGGGAAATTAACTTGAAGTACCTCTTCGAGGTTCAAAATGCTGAGGCATTTCATATCAAACCGTCAGAGTACAAAAATTTCAGGTTTCCTTTCGAGGAAGGTTTTAGAGAAGTCCCACAGGCTAGGGCAAAATTGGAAACAAAGGAATTGTTCCTCTCCATATCTTCAAATCTTATCAGAGTTATTCAAGCAGGTTCAATCAACCTTCTAGTTCAAGACGAATGTCAGGAAGTCATAGAAATTATCCCCTGACCCACATCAAACCTGTATCCAGATAGAGCATTTCTCAATCTCAGCTGTACCTGACCTTTCATGGAAAACCTAAAGCCTAATCACACTTGGCACATCCAGTGGATTTGCTACGTCTCTATCCCTACAAAGTGAAAATATCAGACTAGAAGTATCTCGCCAACGATAATATACAGTCGAGATCAGTCCCTCCCCAGCAGGTTGAAACTTCATACAGTCAAGGATATCCTCAATAAGTCGAGATTGATATCTCCAGTAGAGTAGGATCATTTCCAACAAGTAGGCGTGGGATTATCCCCAGCAGTGGAATGAATTCAGAATTTCGTTTTTTCCACAAAGTCTGAATGAATGGCTCATTTCCCCTCAGAGTCTAGGTCATTGATTCATTCCCCAAGCGAAAGTTGTTATTGTTGAGTTTATTTCTCATTTTCCCCAAGCAGAGGTCGATGCTGATTCCCTCCCTACCTAATCCCCAACGAAGTCAGTGGAGTTTATTTTATTCCCCATAGAGTGGGACTGACTCGGAGATTGTTATTCTCCATCCTCAGCAGAGAGAGAGAGAGATTGGGACAATTCCCCAGTAGATCTTATTCATAACCCCTAATAGATAACAGATTAAATCTTCAGCAGAGCGGAATCACTTGCAGAATAGAGCCATCCCTCAACAGTCTGCCTTGATTCCCTAGCAAAATTGTCTGTTCCCCGGAATGTTATATTCTGGCAGACCATCCAGGGCTAATTTCCCCCGGTAGAATGGATTTTTTGTCTCCAGCCGAGTTGTTAGTTTCCCAGAAGAGTTGTATTATGGTAGACCATCCGGGACGTTTTCTTTAGTGGAGTTTGATTTTGATCCCCAGCGGAGTGGATTTGTGCTTAGTAGAGCAGTTTTACCCAGAAGTTTTCTCGGATGTTATCCAAGGCTTGTATTCCCTAGCATGAGCCCGTTTGTACTAGGCGTGTCTAGTCTTTCCCCAACGAAGTTTGGTTGCCTCTCTTTAGCATTTATTTTGCTAAAGTGGTTCCTTTGCATTTGCATCATGCATAACATCCTCCCAAATGCGTAGCATTTCCATTTCGCATAGAGCATTACGCCATATTCAAACATGTGCATTTGAAACATAAGCCAGGTTGTTACCTCTTTGTTAGAGGTGTATCTCTAGTAATTATCAATATATTTCTCAAGCCTGTGTGGTATCCAGGTCTCCAGCAAAATCATTGACAGATGTGTTCATCTTATCATTCCCTCCAACAGAGTCTATTTATTCAAGTTCATATTTCCCCAACGAATTTCTTCACTCGGTTGGTGAATTTACGGATGTTCTTCTCAACTTAGGGTTGAGCCGGCCTTTGGGTTCGATGCTCGCTTTTATTTAGCGAATGGCTGACGGTGAAAAAGTCAAATGATTTTGGGAACTGACGACGAAGTCAAATTATTTTGAGGACTGACGATGAAGTCAGATGATTTTGAAAGCTGACGGTGAAGTCAGATGATTTTGAGAACTGGCGGCGAAGTCAGATGATTTTGAGAGCTGGCAGAAAAGTCAGATTATTTTGAGGACTGACAGCGAAGTCAGATGATTTTGAGAGCTGACGACGAAGTCAGATGATTTTGAGAGCTGACGGTAAAGTCAGATTATTTTGAGGACTGACGGCAAAGTCAGATGATTTTGAGAGTTGAGGGCGAAGTCAGATGATTTTGAAAGCTGACGGCGAAGTCAGATTATTTTGAGAGCTAATGGCGAAGTCAGATTATTTTGAGAACTGACGGCAAAGTCAGATGATTTTGAGAACTGACGGCGAAGTTAGATTATTTTGAGAACTGACGGTGAAGTCAGATTATTTTGAGAGCTGACGGCGAAGTCAGATTATTTTGAGAGTTGGCGGCGAAGTCAGATGATTTTTAGAACTGACGGCGAAGTCAGATGATTTTGAGAGCTGACGGCAAAGTCAGATTATTTTGAGAGCTGACGGTGAAGTCAGGTGATTTTGATAGCTGACGGCGAAGTCAGATGATGTTGAGTTCTGACGGCGAAGTCAGATGTTTTTACAGATTTGATGTTGAGGGCTAACGGCGAAGTCAGATGTTTTTTGAGATTTAATGATGAGTTCTGACGGTGAAGTCAGATGCTTTTACCGACTTGATGTCGAGGCCTGACGGTTAAGTCAAATGCTTTTACTTGATACTGATGACTGACAGCGAGGTCAAATGTTTTACTTGATATTGATGACTAACAGCGAGGTCAGATGCTTCCACATGATGTCAATGCCTGAGGGCGAGGTCAGATGTTTTTCTCAAATTTGGTTTGGGCAGGCCTTCGGGCGCGGTGCTCGTTTTCATTTAATAGATGCCTGACGGCGAGTTCAGAGGTTTCTTCCACCTGCGGGTCGATGTTTTCTAATTGATAACCAGTTAACTTATTGTCGTTGCGACTATCAGATACCATATTGTTTTCCTCTGAATTTCTGTGGTTGTCAAATTTTCGAGTTCTTTGGTATTCAACCGTCTTTTACCTCGAATGTTTGAAAGTCGTTCGCTTTTCATCCCTTCAGGTCTGAGTCGCTTGAATAGGGGCAGATGTTGCACCCCAAAATTTGACCAACCTTTTTTCTTAATCTTTGGCTTATGTTTCATTGCATTCTAGCATCTTGCATTTGCATAGCACAGTTTCTTACAGGGGATCAAGTGTTTGTTTGTGTCCTATCCAAGAGGAGAGCCTTATTGACCACAAGCTCAAGCAGAGGCATCGATAGAGGTTGTTATGTGGTTGTCATCATCATGAAGATATCTGAGCTCCTAGAGAGGAGGGGTGTGCCACAACATTATCAAAGAACCATCAGAAGGTTGTCAAGGGGTCCATGAGGTTTCATCATTGGTAGAGGCATGAGGTAGAAGCTTGTTGAGTACCTCAGAGGTCATAGTGAAGTTGGAATGGTCACTCAATTCATCTACACAATGCTTAGGCAAAAAAAGGGCGAAATTAGGGTTGCACTTTTAATTAAGATAAACTTGTTTTTTGGAGAAAAACTTGTTTCCATGGTCTTCCATATGTCCTAAGGTTTTTGGGGATGGGATATTGATCATCAATTTTAATCAGAAGGGCTTCAATTGAACAGTCAATTGAAAATCAGGAGATTTGGGGGGAAAGTCAACTATGCAGTGAAAAAGTCAACTCCTGGCTTTTTGAGGTCAAGATCATGTTCCTCAAGTCCAATATAGCCAATGGATGGAATTTGATCAAGAAAATTTAAGGGAATCATGAAAAATCAAGAGTTGTTGAAAGTTGCCATTTTGGGGAATTAGGGTTTTAGAAACTTTCCATCTATGAAAAGTTTCATGGTTGAAGCAGTCATCTTCAAGGCCATTTTTCTTTATGATCAAGGTTTCAAATGGACTTGTCTCAAACATCAAAGTTGTTCCTTGTATTTCAAGCTTTCTTTTGAGTACTAACTCATAATCATATGATACTTGGAACTCTAGTTATGATTATTCAAAGTTGAGGATTTCAATGATTTCAACATTGCCAAGACTGGACAGATTTTTGGAACCACTTTGCAAGCCAATTTTCAGCACTTTCTTGATGTCAAATGAAACTTTGTCCTATATTAAAGTTATAGATCATGTTCCAAGCTTTCCAAAAAGTCTAAGAAGTCCTCAATATGATTTGTGAAGCTCAAGTTATGGATGTGCAAAGTTGAGGGAAAATAAGCCAAATTCCATAACTTAGAATGTTTTCTAAGTTATTCATGAACAACTTGCATGGCATGATTTTCAACATCATTTTTCATGGTCTTCCAATCCTCAAATAAAGATGATTTTAACATGGAAATTGTTCTACTCCATGCCCTCTTTCATTTTAGCACAAGATCTAAGCAAATGGAGTTGTGTGCATTAAGATATCATGGTCCAAAGTGGGTGTTTTGAACACTTTTTCAAGGGATGAAATATGTGATATTTTTATTTGCTTTTGTTTATCAGCCATGTAGTCATATCCCATGCGCATGAATTTACACTTTGAGCACACCAAACATTGCCAAAAATGAACCAACACAAGCATGTACCCTTTTGTTCATTTTTGAATCCTTAGCCAAAACAAGTAAGGGACAAACTACCTTTATTATGACCTTTGCAACCCCAACCAAGATGTTTTTTCCACTAAAACAAAACCAACAAGAAGGCAAGAGAATGCATGTCTGCTCATGTACCATCTTCATGATCAACCATTGATTAAAAAATCACCATGAAAATGGAAATCTGTCAATTGATCTTTTACCATAGTAAAACTCCCCAAAATCCCCTTTTCACATCATATTTAAGCTAAGGAGCAGCTGAGCAAACCCTAGCCACCACTTTGTGCAAAAATCAGAAGTTGAGTTTTTGCATCCTTTGATCCAAGCCTGAGAATATCTCTCAATATTGAACCATTTCCCAAGTTTCTTTCCATTCCATACTCTCCATAACACAACCCTCAAACTGTTTGCAAAAAAGAGAAGTTGTAGACACTTTTTCTCAAACTGCCCTAAAGATCACTTGTTGTTCCAAAAGGAAAGAATTTCAAAGCTAGCTCAAAGGAGGGAGGGATATCTTGATGCTAGCTTTCTCAAGGAGATCTAAAAGAGGTATGTAGCCCTAAATATCTTCATTATGCATCATGTTTAAAATGCAACTTTGCTGTCAAAACTGTGTGGAAGTTTGAGTTTTGTCAACTCATGTCTATTGTTGCTTATACTTGATTCTCATACTAAAATTTGTTTGTGTTTGTTGAAATGGAAATTGTCATGTTGATGAAGGTAGTTAGACTATTTGTTGAATGGATGTTAACTTGGTCATGTTAGAATTCACAACTGTGCTGTTGAAACTATAGCTGAGTTGAGGTTGTTCAACCTATACTTGCTTATCTTGAATTAATGTTTGTATTGTGATAACAAACCGGGCTGCTGTTTATGTTTTCAAACAGAACTTCTTTGATTATGTTTTAATGTTGGAAAGCTTTTAGTCATGTTGTGTGAATTTGATGTTGGAATTCATTATGTATGTTGTTGAAACATGATTTGGTAGGTGTATTAGCTTTCTGGCCATGTCTGTTGTAAGGTTTGTCAACCTACTGTGCTATCAAAACTTCAGTTGAGATTTTTAAATTTGTGTGTGTTTAAGTTCATACTATTTTAAGTGTGTTGTTGGATTTGTGAGGGTCTGGTTGGTTTGTTTAAAGACATTAATTTAAGGCATAGCAATTGGAACAAGGATGCCTTACTGCTGAACCTTTTTCCTTGGTTTGATTTTTTGGTTTTGCTGCTATCTTGAGGTTATCGTGTTGGTTATGTTGAAGTGGTCCACTTGACTGTTAGAGCATTTGGTGATAAACATTGTTATGCTGATATTTTCCATTGAGAAGTCATGATTGTCTTAAGGTTTTGGTGTGTGATTGTGTGTTCTTATACGAATTAAGTTGTCATTTTCATTTGTGAAATCTAACTTTGTTCTTGAATAGATCTAGGTGACTTGTGTTACTGTCATTAGAGCATTTAGAGGGGTTTCTATCTAAGATTGTCTGGAGCAGAGTTGTTTAGTCAAGTGAGAGTTAACATGAGGATTTATAAGACTGTGGTGTGCTGCATTTCTGTTGGATTCAAGAGAGCAGTTTTCTTTGGTTTGACTGTCTAGGTAGGTTTGTTGGATTTTATGGAGGCCGTTTGGTTATTTTTAACCATTAGTGAATAGGTTGGTAGGAGAGTTGAGACTAGAATGCTTAGGCCTCAGTTAGTCTCCTCTGCTGTTATGATGTGATTAAGAGAAGGTTGTTATTACAAATCTGTTGGAACTCATGGCAGGTTGAGTTTTTCAAGTCTTGTTGACATTTCAGATCTGTTGGCCATAGGTCTGTTGGAGGGTTTATCATTTAGGACTCATATTTGTATTTAAGACTTGCTGTCAGAAGTTTGTATTGGAACTGTCATGAGAGGCAATTTTGTTTTGGATGACTGTTTGAATGAGTTTTTAGTATGGTTGGTGCTGAGCCCTTATTGCTGCTGGCCACTAGTATCTATGCTGGTGTAGGCTAGTTTGAGTTTAGATTCTAGTGGGATTTCTCTGCTGTTTTGATGTGGTGAGGAGAAGTTTGCTAACTCATGGCCTTGTAGGACCCCTTTTTGGTTTGTAAGTTTGTGTAGATGATTGAGGTATAGGATTGATGGTGATGCTAGCAGTGTTGGTAGGACTGTCCTTAATCCATGAATAATTGTTGCCACAGTCCAACCTTCTAATCATGTCAGGTATCTGCTCTTGTTGCTGTTATCGTGATTAAGTTTTGGGATTGAACCTTGCTGGCGAGAATTCATTTTTGTGAAGGCAGGATATCTTGAGTTTCCCCTATGGCTGTTCTTGGAGAGGGAGTCTGTCAACTTTTTCTTTTTCAGTTGCTGCCAGGATTTTAGAGTTAAGTTATGTTGGTATCTATCATTCAGGATTAGTATTTAATATGCTTAGTATGGTGATGTCACTATCTTTTGTTGGAACTTGCAACTAATAAGCTTGGATTTTGATTGGATCAATTTAGCCCTTGAGTATCTGCACTGATGGCTGGCATGAAAGACTTTTTGTGGCATTTTAATGATATATTATGTTGTTTGCTTTTGTTTTCAACAAAGCCCCTTGTTTGACTTGTGCTTTCATAACTTGCTGCAATTTGGACTGATAGGAGTTGTTGTCATACAGTTTGATCTAAGTTTTGGTTGAATACAAATTTGTCATAATTATCTCCATAGTGTGCAAATTGATGTGCACTTCTAGTTCTGTTGAGGACTTGAGGCATCTGTTTAAACTATTTCACCATTTGCAGCTCAGCGGCCATTTTGAGATTCAATAAGGATTTGGGCTTAGCTCTTTGAACATAATCATAAGTAGGACATTTAGAATATGTGCATATCTTTCTCTGAACTGGTTTGCATTTGTTTTGATCTTGATTGCCCAAAATGCATTTCAAACTCCACAATTGCACTTTCATTCGAAATTTAATTTGTGTGCATTGTTTGAGAATTTGGACAGCACCATTGTGTTCCTCTTGAAAACTCAAGCAGGATAGACTTTTATTTCACTGAATTTGGATAAGAATTGAAGAAGTTATGGCCAAACCGTTCTTGAGTTGTCGCTTGATTTTGTGCCATGAGGTTTGGCCCAGCCTGCGCACGTTTTTAAGGTTATATGCACATGGGGTGGCTTGATACAACGGATGTATCGCTACCCCAGTGGTTAGCACGTTGCCCTTGAGTATCCTTGCCATGCGCATGTACCCCTGTTCGACCCCCAGCGGGGGCATTTTTGTTTTATTTTCATTCTTTTTTTCATGTTGTAATATTTTTACTTTCCTCTTCCATTAACTTTCACATGTGTTTGGTGGTTGGTTTGGTTGTATTTTGTGCTTGCAGCCCCAAGGTCTTGAGTTCAAGCCTTGGGTGATGCATTTCTTATTTTTAGCCATTTCTTTTCTTATTTATTTCATTTCTTTTTATTTTACTTTAATTGTTTCTTTTTTTTGTTTTATTTATTTGAAAATTAGTTTTAAATATTATAAAATCCAAAAAAAAATCATTTTCTAATATTTTGTTGTGTTAATTATTTTTCTTTTTAATTTTCATTTTATTTTTTCATTTTGTTTTGAATTAACAAATTAATGTGCTTTATGGTTTATCATTTATTCCAATCAATTTCATTTCTTTCTCGTTTCATTTGTGAGTGAATTATTTAGTGTTTACTTGGCCTTTGGCCAGGATCCCCCTAGGATTCCTAGTCCTTCCGTTTAGGATGGGAGTAGGAGAGACATTAGGTGTTCAATCCTATGCATGACAACTTTAGGGTAGTTCTTCCCTTTCATCCAAACTTTAGGAGCATTGTGCATGATAACTTTAGGGCACAGTTTCCCCTTAGTTTGAGTCTTTCCCTTCTCATCCTCTAAACAATTCAAAACACTTAATAAAGAAAGATTTGTGTCGTACACTACGAGCCTTAAGTATTTGAGAAATGATGGTTGGGGGCCTCCTCTCAACTGTCTAGAGTGTTTAGCGTATGCCCTTTGGGCGATATGCGACGCATTCGCTCTCGAGTCATAGTCTTTAGTGCGACATGAATTTCAAACCATAACTCAATCCACTTCTTGTCTTAAAAAACACAAAACAAAAATATCAAACATTTTTATCCTTCGGGATTAATGGAAATTCATTTTCATAAAGAGAGTGTTGTTAACTCTTGGTTCTACCGCAAACAGGCATCGTCCCTAACTACTAGAACTAAGGTTTAACCCTACTCGGTTTAAAACACTCGAACCAACCCATGGTCGTGCCAGTCCGAACTACGTTTGCTCTGATTTCTCGTACCAGACGAGGATACGTAGGCACAAGACGACGATGTCTTGGCGAGCAACCTTCCCTCATTTTCACCCGTAGTTAGCCGAACTACATTGACTCTGACTTTTCCATTGTACGAGGGAATATGTAGGCACAGAGCGGAGATGCTCTGTCGAGTCTCTTTTCTTTTCTTTTGTCCCTGAGACCTTTAGTTAGATAGATTAAACACACCCTTAGATAGAAAACAAGCGTGGATCCCGTCGAGTACGACGGACGTGAGGGGTGTTAATACCTTCCCCTTGCGTAACCGACTCCCGAACCCGAGATTTGGTTGCGATGACCTGTCTTATTCCCTTTTCGTAGGTTTTCTCTGATTGTTTCCTTTCCCTCTCTTTGGGATAAATAACGGACGGTGGCGACTCTTCTGTCTTTGCCGGCCTCTCTTCGCAGCGATGCGACACTATGTGGATACTTGACGGCGAGGTCAAATGTTTTAGTCCCCACAGATTCCTAGCGGCGATTCCAGATGGGTATCAACTGTGTGGATACTTGACGGCGAGGTCAAATGTTTTAGTCCCCACAGATTCCTGGCGGCGATGTCAGATGAGTATCAATTATGTGGATACTCGACGGCGAGGTCAAATGTTTTAGTCCCCACAGATTCCTGGCGGCAATGTCAGATGTGTATCAGCTTCGTGGATTCCTGGCGGCGATGTCAGATGTCTTCATCAACTCATTAGATGCCTGGAGGTGATGTCAGATGCTCTGTATTGATCCGATTTTCATATTTGTTGTTCGCTTTTATTTAGCGAACTTCTGGCGGCAATGTCAAAAGTCCCTGTATCCGAATTCGATACCTGTTTTTATTTAACGGATGTTTGGCGGCGATGTTTCATCTCAGCTGTGTGTTGAGTCGATCAGTTTATTGCTTATTGGGTTCAATGTTTCTGACGATGATGTCAGATGCTTTTATCGACTTGATGTTGAGGCCTGACGGCAAGGTCAGGTGGGTTGTGCCGAATTAATGTCAATACCTGGCGGCAAGGTCAGAGGCCTGGCGACAAAGTCAGAGATATCTTCTTTCCAAATGGATGTTATTACTTGGCGGCGAGTTCAGTTGTTTCCCAAAATTGATGTAGAAGCCTGACAGCGAGGTCAGAGGTTCAGTATCCGCTACGTGATATCAGATGATCTTTCCGACTTAGTGTCGATGATTTGAAATTGGTCATCAGTTCGCTATTACCATTGCAACTATCAGTTCAGTTACCTCCGGAGATTTTTATTCCCAATCAGAGTTTGCAGTTTATTTCTGCGGTTGGCAAATTTCCAAGTTCTTTGGTATTTAACCGTCTTTTACCTTGATTGTTTGAAAGTCGTTCGCTTTTCATTCATTCAGGTCCAAGTCGCTTGAATAGGGGCAGCTGTTGTACCCCAAAATTTGCCCAACCTTTTCTTTACTTGGATTGTGTTTCATTTCATTTTCGCATTTCTGCATTTGCATAGCATTTGCTCTTGAGGTAGGGGATCAAGGTTTTCCTGTGGCTCAAAGCTCTTTTTTAGCGCAAAAGACTGAACAGCGAGCATCGGAGGCTCCGGCATTTATTTTGCCCAGCGATCGAGCGGTCGATTTTATTTTGTTTTGCAGGTTATTTTCAGTACAGGAGACAACATTCAGACTATTTCAAGCATTCTCACGGTTATAATATTCAAGAGCAAGTTTCAGAGGCTGAATAGAGCCCAAAACGTTTGAAAACAGACCATTGTGCAGGTTTCCCTCCAAAAGGATTCAAATTTTTGAAGGTCTTAATCGGTTAACCAATTGGTTAACCGGTTAACCAAGTCAAAAACAGGTCAAATTCAAATATTCAAGGGTGTTAATCGATTAACCGATATGGTTAACAGATTAACCAGTGCAAATTTTAGCTCTACACGTGATTTTTCAAGTGAAGTCACTTTGGGGTCCAATTTTGATCACTTGTGAGTTGATTTTACACCAAGGGAAGGATCTAGAACCATTTTGAATTTTGGTTAACTTTCAAATCATTTCAAATTCCCTCCAAAATTTCCACTCCTCATTCCAAAGCAATTTTCACAAACCATACTCCAAGCCTCATTTGGATCCAAGCCTAAGGGGTATTTAATTGATTTGCTCCAAACCTCACACATCTAATCCTCATAATTTCCATTTCATTTCAGAATTCATTCTCACTCTCTCAATTTTCTCTCAACTTCTCCATTCCAAAACCTTCACCAAAGCTCTTATTTATTTGAATTCATTGATTCTCCATTGGAATCATTGATTTCTAAGAGCTAAACCTCCACCCATCATCCTCTTTGAATCAATTTCTTCATCCAACTTTCGTGCAATTTTGGATCTGAATTTTGAAGTTGCTTTGAAGGAGCTTATTTGAACTATTTTGGCTTAACTGTGGTGGATCTTCACTCCTACAACAAAAACACACTTGGATCTTGAAGGATCTCCGATTTTCTTGCTTGGATCTGCATAATTGGAGTAAATCAACACTAACCGAAGCAATTATCCGCTTTGTAGGTTGGAATTCTTGATCCGATTTTGATTTTGAGCTTATTTGCATAATTAGCATGTGGATCTTCATTTTTGATTGATTTTGCTAATTTGATTCATATGATCTGTGATCTTGTTGGTTTAATGTGTTTACATGTTGATTGGATCACTGTTTGCCGGTTTAAATTCGTGCATAATTGATTATGTGATAATCCGGATCATTGGATAAGTGCTTATATGCTGAAAATGTTTTTCTGCTGTTGTTTTTCTGCTTCTGGCACAGTGTTAACCGATTAACCAACACGAATTTTCAAATTTTCAGGAATTTTTAACTGGTTAATCAATTAATCCTTGGTGTTAATCGATTAACATTGTGCCAACAGGCCTGTTTTGCTGTTTTTCATGCTTGGTTTGATATCGTTTCACTTCGAATCTTCATAGATCAATATGATGCATTAGGAGTGATATGTTTTGGATATATGTCACTATTCTTGATTATTTAATCATGATTTGGCCGACATGCGTTTCGTTTTCCACTTGAATGCATACTCTCATATATGTTGTTCGATGTGATGTTTATCATTTGGTCTTTGCATAAGTTCGAAAAATGTTTCGGTTGAGACGCGCTTGTGGTGGTTGCTGCCCCACACTTTTTCCTCCCGCTTTTCTTTGGTGATTGATGCTTGAATGGTTGTAGGGGTCATGACTTCTCCCTTTGCATCTCACTTTTGGCTTGAACATGTTTAAGCTCATGTGTATGCTTTTGTGTGCATTTTCTTTTGGTTCTTGCATCTCTCATTTGCATGCTTGAGGTTGAGATGTGCTTGTGGTGGTGTTTACCCCACACTTTGTTCCTCCCTTACTTTCATTCTAATTGTGCATTAGATGTTTGCATTTTTTTTCTTTATCTTATGCTTTCTTCTTCTTCTTCTTTTGTCTTCCTTTGCCATGTTCCCTTAGAACCTTTAATCTCTCTTGTTTAAGAGAGATTATGATAGACCTTAGGTTTGAAACCATGCGTGATAACATTAGGTAGCACTCCTTTTCATCCCAACCATAGGTGCACATTGTATGATAACATTAGGTTGAGTCTTAGTTTCCCTTTAGAGTGTTTCTCTCTTCTTATCTTCAAACTTTCTTAAAACATCTAATAAAGGTTCAGGATTATTGTACGTTACGAGCCTTAAGTACTTGGGAAATGGTGATTGGGGGGCCTCCTCTCAATTATCTAGAGTGTTTAGCGTATGTCCTTTAGACGATATGCGATGCATTCGCTCCTAGGTCATAGTCTTTAGTGCAACATGAATGACAAACAATAATCAATGCACTTCTTCTCTAAAAAACACAAAAACAAACTTCAAACTTTTCATCCTTCGGGATTAATTGAAAACCTTTTTTAGAAAAATAGTGTTGTTAAGCTTTGGTTCTACCACAAACAGGCATCGTCCCTAACTGCTAGAACGGAGGTTTAACCCTACTCAGGCCTAAAACATTTTGAACCAACCGGTGTTCTTGTTAGCCCGAACTACGTTTGCTCTGATTTCTCATACCAGATGAGAATACGTAGGTACAAGACAACGATGTCTTGGCGAGCAACCTTCCCTCACCTTTCACCCGTAGTTAGCCGAACTACGTTGACTCTGACTTTCCCATTGCACAGGGGAATACGTAGGCATAGAGCGGCAATGCTCTATCGAGTCTCTTTTCTTTTCTTTTGTCCCTGAGTCGTAGCTTAGATATTAAACACCGTTTTAGATAGACAACAAAGCATGGATCTCGTCGAGTACGACGGACGTGAGGGGTGTTAATACCTTCCCCTTACGTAACCGACTCCCGAACCCGAGATATGGTTGCGATGACCTGTCTTTTCCCATTCTCGTTAGGTTTTCACTGATCGTTTCCTTTCCCTCTTTTGGGATAAATAACGAACGGTGGCGACTCTTCTATCTTTGTCGGCCCCTCTTCGCAGCGATACGACACTACCAACGATACTCGTGTAGTGATACAATTATTCAAAAACTACATATTTTCTAGATTTGGAGTACCTCGCCTCGTTATAAGCGATGGCGGATCGCACTTCATATCAAGAATATTTGATAACCTTTTAAATAAGTACGGAGTTAAACATAAAGTAGCAACACCCTACTGTCACAACTGTGAAAAACAACCGGCGGAAAAAACACAAGAGTCGCCATTTTTGTTATTTATCCCAGAGAGAGGGAAAGGAAACGATCGGAAAAACCTAAAGAAAAAGGGAAAGACAAGGTCATCGCAACCATGTCTGGATTCGGGAGTCGGTTACGCAAGGGGAAGGTATTAGCACCCCTCACGTCTGTCGTACTCGACGGGAATCACGCATTGTTGTCTATCTAAAAGGGTGTGTTGAAACTATCTAGCTAAAGGCTTATGGACAACAGAAAAAGAAAAGAAAAGTGACTCGGCAGAGCATCGACGCTCTGTGCCTACGTACTCCCTCGTGCAATGGGAAAGTCAGAATCAACGTAGTTCGACTAACTACGGTAAAGAAAGGGGGAGGTTGCTCGCTAAGACATCGCGTCTTATGCCTACGTACTTTCATCTGGTATGAAAGATCAGAGAGAATGTAGTTCGGGCTAAAAAGGACCACAGGTTGGTTCAAAAGTTTTTTAGGCCCGAGTAGGGTTAACAAATAGTTCTAGCAGTTGGTGTATGCAGCTCGACCATTGGAGACTTAGGCGTTACCATTTGCGGTAGAACTAAGAGGTAACAACACTCTTGTTTATGAAAAGGATTTCCCTGATTAAGATCCCGAAGGATGAAAAAGGTTTGAAGTGTTTTTGTGTTTTTTAGAGAAGAAGTGTTTTGAATTTGATTCGCAACTCATGTCGCACTAGAGACTATGACCTAAGAGCGAATGCGTCGTATATCATCCAAAGGGTGTACACTAAACACTCTAGGTCCTTGAGAGGAGGCCCCTCAATTACCATTTCTCAAGTAGCTTAAGGCCCGTAGCGTGCTACACTTGTCATTCTTTATTAAGTGTTTTATGAATGTTTGAAGATGAGAAGAGAAGAAAGAACACTAATGGGAGACTAATCAATCCTAAAAGTTATCATGCAAAGTGGACTTATAGTTGAGATTAAAAAGGGAACTACCTATTGTTATCATGCATGGTTAGGCACCTAATGTCTATCATAACCTCAAGAGATTAGAGAACTTATGGGGAGCATGGCAAAGAAAAGCAAAAGAGGAAGAAGGAGAAGAATGCATATGCAAATGAAAATGCAAACATAAGATGCACAAGTAGAATGGAAGTGGGAGGAAAATAGTGTGGGGCAGTAGCCTCCACAAGCTCATCTCAACCAAGCATGCATATGGAAATGCAAGAAAACAGAAGAAGGAGAAGTGCACAAGAAGAAATCAATCCAACAAAAGCAAACCACACAAAGATGCACCAAAAGTGGGATGAAATGACCTAAATCAAACAGCATCAACCACACCACCAAAATTAAACCAAATGAAAGGTAAAACAAAATCCAAAGCCAAGTGAGGATGGGAGACCAAATTAGTGCAGCAAGGACCCCATAATAGGCACTCAACCATAAGCATCACTCATCAAAAGCATAGAAGCATCAAAAGTGTGCTCAAGGATTCATCATTCTAGGTATGCTTCAAATACCTCCAAAGGAGGGACCAAGCCACCTTAAATGACACTCCAAGGTCATTGGACAGAAGGAACATGAAGAGAAGAAAGCTCAAAAGTAATATCAAAACAAAACAAGAAGAAATGCAAGTAAGAGCACAAAGAAAGCAAACATGCATCACATAGGAGTTCAAGTTTAAAGCCTAAAAGGAAACACACAAATGAACAAGGAAGAGACAATATCATGACCTAAAATTGAACCAACATCATCCTTAACATGTTAAAAACATGAAACAAAAGGCATTGAGGGTTCAAAAGATCCAAAAATGTCATATCCAAGTTGAACTAGGTCAAGGTACATATGTGAACCTCCCTTGGAGGTAACTTGACTTGCAAGTTACCTCAAAATAGGAAAATGGTTCAAAAATAATCAAATAAAATGAACAAGGTAGATAAACATGTTGGCAAACAGAGGCCAAAAGCTCAAAGCAAATATACCCTCAAAGCACCATCAAAAGAAAATAATATTCAAGATGTACCACTTTGAAATGGGAGAATCGAGAGTCAAAAGAAAAGCATCAAACGTCAACCAACCAGAGGCAAAATGGTCCTCAAAAATTGTTCAACTCATCATGGATATGAGGATCAATTTTCATTCATTGGACCCAAAGGAAATGGAAGAAACAAATAAAAGAACAAGCAATGCACAATTTAATTCAATTAAAAACACCTCCAATATTTAATTGTATTTAAAAATGAAAAATAATCTGAAAAATAAAATAAAAAATGTCTAAAAATAATAGACATCTCAAGGTTTGTAAAAATATTTTTTGTGGAATTTTTGGAGTATTGGAAGTATTTTTAATCAATTAAATTCAAACAAGAATAAAAAGAAAATAATAAAAGAAATAAAAGAAAATAAAAAACAAGGAAAAACACACAGCCACTGGATTGGATTACTGGTCAAAATATCTGAGGGAGGAAGGCGCGCCACGTATACGCTGAGAGGGATTAAATGAAACGATGCGTTTCATTGAGTATCCAATGCATCTCAGTTGACTACACCACATGGTGAGTTCTAATCACATATGTCCAAACAAAAAGTACACTGATCCAACATCTCTCCTCTTGCCACGTCACCTAAACCCTAGTCAAACCTTCTCAGACTGAATCACACGCGTTGGATGATCCTACCTAGTCAAGGGAATCAAATAGATCTAACGGATAGGGAGTCATCTCTCTCATTCAAACCTGCAAATTGAGGGAATGCCTCAGGTGGTGGCCGGAGAAGACTTCGGTCGTCTTCCCTGGCTAGAGCAACAGTGCTCTGGTCAAAACCTCATCAATTCCAATAAATTTAATGTGAAACTTCATCTACAACTCACAAGGAACAAGAATCTAAGGTCAATTTCCATTAATTCTCCACTGCAACTTCAAATCAAAGGTAAACAGAATTGTGCCTCAAGAACAAAATCTCATCAAACTCAACTAAAACGTCCAGAAATCATCTAGTGGCTATGGAGATTACAGATCAAGCAACAAACAAGCAAAACACCATAAGAATAAGCCATAACAGATCCAAACATTTTTGAGCATCCACCAACAATCATCACAAATGCCAGTTTGTTTTATATTTTAATGATCTACATGTTGTCTAGGTCTCAAATATGTAAAAATGGCAGTGAATCAATGCATATTCAGAGTGTAAGGTTGAATTGTAAATACCTAGTGGAGAACTTCCACTGAGCCTTCAATTGATGCTTAAACTTGAAGAAAAGTATCCAGAAACGTTCAGTGATCCTTCCTAGAGATGTTTGCAAGCTTGATTTTCCTTGATTCTTGCTAATTCTCCAAATTTGAAATTCAAATTTTCACCACTTTTTCAAAGTTGTTCTTGAGCACTCTTCCTCCAATTTCCAGCTCTGATGATTTGTTCATGATCAAAATCTTATATGTGATGGATCTGGAAAAGAATTAAGCCCAATGACAGCTTGTAGAGCCCAATTGAAAATTCATGGAACTTGAGTTTGGAGCTCTCTCATGTGCACGAAAGTCCCTCTAATTTGGCTCCAAAATGCTTCAAATTGCTTGCTGGGAGTGTATGGAATATGAATGGCTAGGATTTAGCCCTTGTTTAATCTCAATGGTTGATGTTTGTTGTGTAACTTCATGATGAAGTAAACTTGGAAATGACTCACTAAAACACCTCAAACTCAAATTCTAAAATTGCCAATGTGTTTAAAACATGATTTGCACTCAAAATATGTACCTATTTGCACAAACTTGATCAAAAATGAATTAATTCCAATTTTGCCCTTTTAAGCTTTCTTCCATGAAAATTCTCCCATCAATTCTTCATTCCAAGCCTAATCCATGACTTATCAATGCTTGGTTAAACAAATGACACCATTTGGAGCAAGTTTGATGTTGGAAAAATCACCATTTGAAGTGTGCAAGTTGGTGAAATGGACCTATAACTTTATGACCTATAATCTTACTTTCCCAAAATACCCCTGACTTGTAACCCTCATAACTTGAGTTCTACAAACCAGATGAAATACTTCTAGTACTATTTGGAAAGCTAGGACCAAGACCTACAACTTTCATGACCATCAAAAGTTGAGGAGAAACATCCTTCTAGGTCAAAAATGGCTTGGAAGTTGGTTGACTTTTGTTGACCAAAATCACATTCATCTGATGACCTGTAACTTGTCTGCATCATAACTTGAGTTCTATAAATCCAATCAAGGACTTCTAGTACTCAAATGAAAGCTAAGAACATGCTCTACAAGTTCCATGTTGGTCAAAAGTTAAGATGAAACTTGTATCTTGATATAAGTGGTCTTGAAGTTGGGCACTAAATAGGGGATTTTACCCTGAGACCCCTAATTTAGTAACTTCTCACACTCTTGATTCTTGATGAATTGAACTTGAAATGATATACCATGTATCTTAACACAACATTCCATGACCATAGAGACTTTGAATTGAGTTTTAATCTCCTTCAACTGCACAATTGACTGAGGATTAACCAGATGAAAACCCTAGATGCAACACCTTCAACTGTAACCTTTCACACTTAGCACAAGCACTTGGATGAGCTCCACAATGACCCTCAAGGCACTCAATTAACTCTCTCGACATCTTATATCCATAACCATGAATTCACAACCCTCTGATGATCTTGAACTGGCCTCCAAGTTAGAAGCTGACCCACATACATCCATTCATCCTTTCACAAGACCATTGCCCAAGTTAGTTAGAAAGAAATGAAATGAAACATAAACCAAGTTAAGAAAAGGTTGGGCAAATTTTGGGGTGCAACAGCTGCCACTATTCAAACAACTTGGACCTGAATGAGTGAAAAGCGAACGAATTTCATGCAATCAAGGTAAAAGACGGTTGAATACCAAAGAACCCGGAAATTTGCCAACCGCAGAAAATAAATCTGCAAACAAGAATATCCGGAGACAACTGCTCTGATTACAAACACATTCCGCTGGGGAAAAGAGAAACTTAACGAGTAACTCTACTTGGGGAAAATCCTGAAATAGGGAAATACTTCAAATTGCCAGAATCTGGATATTCAACGAACAAAATGAATCAATGGGATTTGCCGGAGCCTGGATGCTCAACGTAATAACCAGAGTCTGAACACTCAACATAAAAACAGGAGCCTGGATGCTCAATGAAAGATACCGGAGCCTGAACGCTCAACGTAAGATACCGGAGCCTGAACGCTCAACGCAAGATATCGGAGCCTGAACGCTCAACAAAAGATACCGGAGCCTGAACGTTCAACGAAAGATTGACCAGAGCCTGAATACTCAACGGACAAAAGGATATATCATTTGCAAAATCACCGGAGCCTGGATACTCAACAGAGAAGCCGGAGCCTGGATACTCAATGGAGAAGTCGGAGCCTGGATGCTCAACATAAAATTGACCGGAGCCTGAATACTCAACAGACCAAGAAGTACACCATAAACTGGAATCTTATCGGAGCCTGGATACTCAACAAAATTAGAATCATGGAACCAACGCCGGAGTCTGGATACTCAACGCACAAGAGAAATTACCTTTGAAAATCAGCCGGAGTCTGAATACTCAATCTAATATATCAGAACCTGAACGTTCAACGAGAATAAACCGGAGCCTGGATGCTCAACGCAATGAACCGGAGCCTAAACGCTCAACGAGAGTGACCAGAGCCTGGATACTCAATGGACAAAAGAAATCATCATCATACGAAAATTACCAGAGTTTGGATACTCGACGGAAACTTGACCGGAGCCTGGATACTAAACAGACTAAACCAAATACCACAAATCGGAAATTCACCGGAACTGGAATCTGGATATTCAACGGAGAAAAAAAATCATCATCATACGAAAATTACCGGAGTCTGGATACTCAACGTAAAATTGACCGGAGCCTGGATACTCAACGGACTAAATCAAATACTACAAGTCAAAAAACTCACCAGAATCTGGATATTCAACGGAGAAGGAGTATTATCACAAAACTTACCAAAGTCTGGCTTTACCGGAGTCAGGATACTCAGCGGGAAAAGCAATGCTTCACAAACTGACAATATACCGGAGTCTGAGTACGGAGAAACCGGAGCCTGGATGCTCAACGAAAATTGATCGGAGCCTGGATACTCAACGGACAAGAGGAAGATACCATAAATCATCAAAAACTAAACACCACACTATCTTCACCGGAATCTGGATACTCGACGGAGAAAGCACAATAATATCAATCACCGTGGTCCGGATACCACACCCATCTTTACCGGAGCCTGGACACTCGACAAAAAAAGCAAACCTTATCAACTGGGGATGAACCGGAGTTTGGATACTCAACGAAACACAAATACTTATCCTAATCCTCTGAGATCTGAAGATACTGCTGGGTAATAACATGAGCCGGGGTCTGGATACCACGCGGGCTCAGAGAAATCACCTGGTCTGGATACCACGCGGGCTAAGAGAAGTCACCTGGTCTGGATACCAA
Source organism: Lathyrus sativus (assembly GCA_963859935.3). Classification (NCBI taxonomy): domain Eukaryota; kingdom Viridiplantae; phylum Streptophyta; class Magnoliopsida; order Fabales; family Fabaceae; genus Lathyrus; species Lathyrus sativus. Next base: position 675,024,323 of record OZ012741.1, read on the forward strand.
GGGAAAAGATTAAACGTCCGAAGATACACCTGAAACAGAGAGATAACAAATCAGTTTATGTTTCAAATGCATATGTTTGAAAATAGCGTAATGCTCCATACGAAATGGAAATGCTACACATTTGGGTAGATGCTATGCGCGCATGCAGATGCAACGAAACTGACTCAGCAAAAATAAATGCTGGAGATATAGAAAACACCCTGCTGAGGCAAGAAAATAACCCTGTTGAACGAATCAACGATTTGTCGGGGATAGAGAACAAACTTGCTCATGCCAATAACCATTGGACTTATGCCAAGAAACGGGCCTTCGCTGGCTTCCTGCAAAGAAAATACCGTCGTGACAACATTCTTCTATCCTGCTGAGGAGGAGAGAACAACACTGCTGGGGGGAACCACCCCTTTCAAACTGCTGGGGATTGCTCCGCCAGGGAACGAACCTAAGCAGGATGCAAATTACTCTGTGGGGAGAAAATCTAATCACAACTCGCTGGTGGGTACATACAAGCATGCACCTTGTGGGGAATTAAATGCGCATCAACTGCCGAAGAACGTGTACACGCTACCTGCTCACTCAAAACTGCATACAAACTCTACTAGGGATAGAGATGTGAACTTCACTGACTAGGGAAGTAAATTCAAGCGGGGGATAGGACGAACTTCATCCATATCTTTTGCCCCAATGGTAACGACCCCGCAACACTGAACAAACAGACAAGATATCCTACGCAATCGGGAACATCTTAGTCATCATTCGTGACGTTGTTCAATTAATTCAAAGTTTTAACAATTATTGGCCAAGGCCTGCAAGTTTATGTTAGTGCAAGTTTATCAAAACATTGGGCGTTTTCACAAACAAAATAATAAAAGTTATAAAAAAAGCACACAGATCAAGTACTGAATAGTATATGTTTATTGATAAATGGCCTGTAAATAGGCCAAGTTTTACAACAGATGCAACTCCTGAAAAGAGGAAGATGCGCAAAACAAATACATATATGTACAGGAATATACAAAAGTGTACAAAATGTCGGCAACGTGGCACATACAAACACCATGAGCTGATCCCTCTATGACTCGCCTGACTCTAACGCTTTCCCGACGCTTCATCTTCAGAAAAGATTGATTCGGATAAACACGACCCTCGGGTTCTCCCAATCCACTAAGCAATGAAGTTCACACTCGGACCGCAGTCATTTGCTTTTTCAATCCCTAACTTTTGCCTGAACCGCCCTTTTGGGTTTTCGATTCACCGGGATACTCATTTTTTCCAAAGTCGCCTTTTCAGGTTTTCGATTTTGCGAGTTTACATCTTTTCATTTTTATCCCTAATTTTTGCCCGAACCTATTTTCCTTTTTTATAGTTCGCCGAGATGCCCCATTTTTTCCTGGACTTTTCTTTTTGTGTCCAGCGGGTCTCTTTTAAGCAAAGTATTTTTTAACTGTGTCTGCATTCACAGGGGATGTGAAATCTTCGCCATCCATGGTGGCTAACAACAAGGCTCCTCCAGGTAAAACCTTCCGGACGACATACGAACCTTCATAGTTGGGAGTCCATTTGCCGCTGTGATCTGATTATGGTGGGAGAATCTTTTTAGCACAAGATCGCCCGTCTGAAAGCTTCGAGGGTGCACCTTTTTATCGTAAGCTTTTTTCATCCGGCTCTGGTACAAACGACCATATGCAATTGATGCTAGCCTATTTTCATCCATCAGGCTAAGCTGATTCAAACGATTCTTTATCCATTCTACCTCATCAAGTTTCACGTCGACTAGAACTCTTAAAGAAGGAATCTCGACTTCTAGCGGTAGGACAACCTCCATACCGTACACTAGCGAGAAAGGAGTTGCCCCGGTTGATGTGCGTACCGTCGTACGATAACTGTGAAGAGCAAAAGGCAACATCTCATGCCAATCTTTGTATGTAACAACCATCTTTTGCACTATCTTTTTAATATTCTTGTTGGCCACTTCAACAGCGCCATTCATCTTCGACCGATAGGGTGATGAGTTGTGATGTTCAATCTTGAAGTTCTGGCATAACTCCTTCATCATTTTGTTGTTCAGATTCGAACCATTATCAGTAATGATTCGTTCGGGTACTCCGTATCTGCAAATGATGTCCTTCTTTATGAATCGAGCTACGACTTGCTTAGTCACATTCGCGTACGAGGCTGCCTCCACCCACTTGGTGAAGTAATCGATGGCTACCAAGATGAAACGGTGACCGTTGGATGCGGTGGGCTCAATTTTTCCAATCATATCAATGCCCCGCATGGAGAAAGGCCACGGGGACGCCATAACATTCAACGGGCACATCAATACATGTATCTTATCTGCATAAATCTGGCACTTATGGCATTTCTTTGCAAATTTGAAACAATCTGACTACATAGTTAGCCAATAATACCCTGCTCGTAACAGTTTCCGAGACATGGCATGTCCGCCGGCATGTATACCGAAAGTACCTTCGTGGACTTCTTTCATAAGCAACGTTGCTTCTTTTTCATCCACACATCTTAACAGCACCAAATCATGGTTCCTTTTGTAAAGTACACCATCCGGGTTTAGGTAAAGGTTGCCAGACAACCTCCGCAGCGTCTTCTTATCCTGAGCCGAAGCCCCTGGAGGATACTCTTGCTTCTTGAGGAAGTTCTGTATATCGTAAAACCATGGCTTGCCATCAACAGCCTCTTCAATGGCGAATATGAAAGCGGGTCTGTCCAAACGAGAAATGACTATTCTGGGAGCCTCATTCCAGAAATTCACTTTGTACATCGAAGATAGCGTTGCCAAAGCATCAGCCATATGATTCTCTGCTCGCGGCACATGGTGAAACTCTACCCGATCGAAGAAGGGTAACAACCTTCTTGCATAGTCTCTGTAAGGAATTAGATTCGGTTGACGAGTTTCCCATTCTACCATGATTTGATTAACCACTAGCGTTGAATCGCCATATACATCCAAATTCTTGATTCTCAAATCAATGGCTTCTTCCAGACCCATGATATATGCTTCGTACTTATCCTCATTGTTGGTGACTGGGAATGTCAATATGGCAGTGAATGGGATATGAGTGCCATGAGGAGTTGTAATAATTGCCCCAATTCCACTACCATATGAGTTGACAACACCATCGAATATCATTTGCCACTGAGAATCCTTCTCTGGACCTTCACCGTGTAATGGTTCTTCACAATCTTTCTCTTTTAGGAACATGATATTCTCGTCAGGAAATTCAAACTTCGTCGGTTGATAATCTTCGATAGGTGTTGCACCCCAAAATTTGCCCTCACAATACAAGACTTTGTGTTCCAAGAAGGTTCACAAGGTTCACAAAATTCATAATTGGTCAGAAGAGTTGACAATCCCCTCAGACTAGGGTTTTGACTTTAATCAGGCTAAATGGACTTCCAAGACTTCAGATTTGGTCCCAGGGGCATTTCGGTCATTTCACGTGGAGTTTGTAATTTTGGGATTAAAGGGGAAGCGGATATTGCTAAGGTTATTTTGAAAGCGGGAACTCGGTTTGAGTTTTGGTCAGATTTAATCAGGTTACGGTAAAAGGTCAGTTAATATAAAGAGGGTGGGTCTCATTCACAATATTGTCCAATACAAAAAGGGAAGTGAGTTTAAATATTTGTGAATATCATTCGTGAATATTTATAATTTACAACTAAGAAGTGAGTTTAAATATTTTTGAAGCTTTATTCATAAGTATTTATAATTTACATCTAAGGGGTGAATTTAAATAATTTTTGAATTATTATTCATAGATATTTAAAATTTACGAATAAGAAGTGAATAAATATTTTTTTGAACTTTATTTCATAAATATTTAGTTTACAATTTGGAACGGACAAGTAAATTCAAACTTTATTCAAGAAATGCCATTGGTTTACAAGAGGATCCATTTACAACAAGTACATATATTAAGGAAATTCTAAGTCCTAAAACGTCTAAGTGGATCTTCACGATGCTCTTTCGATGTTCTTCGCGAATCTTCCATTAACCTGCATAACAAAGAGAATACAACACAGAATGGAAAAGTGTTAGGGGTTGTTTGACACTCTCAGAACAATTGTCATCATCGAGTGCCGGGAGGGCACAACCGAAGCCGCATCCTACTCCCGTTGCCGATCCGTGCCATTGGCATCAGATCAGGTAGTTTCGTTCTTATCTTAAGAGGTGACCGAGAGAGAAAGAGGTAAAAGAAGCTCGGGCCGATAAATGATCTCTATCTCAAAGCCAAAACAAAATGCCATTCATCAAGTAAATATTGTAGCAACTATCAAGCAAATCTGTAAGGCCAATTGGAGGCTGGAAGTGCACGAAGTTAGCAAGAAAAATTATCCAACACAGAGGCTCAGTTGAGGACAACATCATAGCCTCTTCTCGCACAACAAACAACACAAGTTATCCAACCCTGAAATACACAAAACAACATCAGCAACCCCAATTTCATAACAGAGTTTAAAACAGTTCAGTTCAGGAAACAGCAAGAACCGAATTCAGCTCGCATTCATAAAACAAATAAGCTAACTGCACTGGATTACAGAACGAGACAGTGGAAGTTGTTTCGAGTAAAATCATGATGGGCCAATGTCGACAATCAAGATATCAGAAAGACTATGAAGTCATCAAATCACACCTGCAAGTGAGGTTGTAAGAATAAGATGATAAGCTCCCATAATCACGGTGATGTGTTAGTTCAGTTGGAATCCCAGATGTGCAAAGCACATTGAACAAACAAGTCACAAGTTCGGTTCAACAAGAAAACCAAAGCATAAGCAGTTCATAAACAGAGTCAAGCTGTATCAGTTGTGACAAAAGACGAAGCTGCAAACCAAACAAAGCATAGAAACAGCCCAAATCATACCAGAAAAGCGAGGTAGGTTCACAATCATGCTCGCGCGTCAATTTGAACACAAGCCTCAACCAAATGTGGTGATATTGGAAAACCAGAATGCGAAGCCGAGGCTCAGTTCACACATCATAGCCTTAGACAAACAGTCCTAAGCAACCGTCGCAACATAATCGAAGGCGGCAAGCAGCGGTATCAATTCCCTGGTCAGTTCAGACTAGAATGTCATCATCACCGCGAGTCACCCCCTCGCCTATCGCCGCCGACTTCAACGAATCCCTTTAAATATCTTCCGGTGAGATGTGAACCATTAATTGAATTGATCCTTTTAACTTGTGTTTTTTGTTTCAGAAAGGAGACGAAGATGATGAGCATGGCTAGCGAAGGCGAATCGGAGAGCAAGAGCGGTCGAGAGAGAAAGAGAGCGATTTGGGGGGCCGCGTTCATCAACAAAGCGAAGCCGAAAAATCACGAACACACCCAAAACGGCGCAAACCCTGGCCTCAGCAAGAGAACATCACCGGCCAGAGAACCATACCTACCAGACAAAAGAACCTCAACTGCGGCGAATCTTCACGAGCAACCGTAATCATCACCATCACCATTCATTCAGAACGGCGGGCAACGATCAAGTTAAAAGCCTCAACATGCATCATCGGTCGTAAGAGTCCCCTCAAATCGCGAGTGAACACGAGCTCCGACGCCAAAGTCGTCCCGTCATCCTCGTTCATAACTTCGCCGAAAAAACAAAACGTAAGCAATAAGCACATCGCCCTCCATATGTTTGACGGTTCAGTTGTTGGTTGTTTTTTCAGGTTCTAAACGATGAATCGAAGAAAAAACGAAAGGGAGAATCGAGAAAGACGAAGAGGAATTGAAGAAAAATGCGCCGCGAGAAATAATAGGGTTGAAACCCTAATTCATGTGCTTTTTGTTTATTAGTTGTACACAACCGGGTTGGGTCCGGATGTAACTACCGGCCCAACCCCTTTTATTTTCTATTTTTATTTTGTTTGTTTTCTTATAATTATTATTATTTTTAAATTTTATTAAAACCTTTTTCTAATTAAATATTAAAATTGGTTTTTAAACAGCATTAAAATCTTTTTCCAATTAATAGTAAAAACTGTTTTTTTTTTTAAAAATAACAACTGGAATTTTTTTTGTACTAATTAAAATGTTTTTTTAATAATAAACAAATCTTTTTTTTATAATAACATAAAACTTTTTTAAAACCAAACTATGGTTGAGAATTAAATTTAACTTTTTTTTATACATTTAACATTAAAACTCCCTTTTAAGCCTAAACCGAAAACTTTCTCTTCATGTCAAAAAAATCTCGAATCTGGCACTTTTTATTCTTCATCATCTCATAATTTGCCGTCTGATCCTGCCCACTAACGTTGTTTGTTCGTTTTGCAGTTTATTATGTTTACCGTTATTTGTTTTATCAATTCAAATTTCATTATCATATTGTATCTGTTTCTTGGTTGTAACCTCGCGAACCAACAATCGCGTTTACTTTCCGCATTTTATTTCCGCTTGCATGATTTAAATTTCTCACATTTTCATCACTATTATTCCTGTCACATTACACTCCGAAAGAATTAGGTCTAGCATTTGACCGCCGTGTCAATAGTCCTCACCTTCAAACCCTTACGCCTACAAACCCTAATTTTCACAAATGCCTCGCCGCAGGCAAAATTACAATTTTACCCCTAGCATTAGGTCAAAGAGCCGCCGTGCTCATTTTAGGGTTTCCCGCCGCGGAATCCCTAACCTAACCCTAATTACAACTTAACATTTCAACGTAGAGATTTGGAGTTCCTACACTTCACGTAAGCGTGTCCTTAAGATGCGTTTATTCCCCGTGAGACCTTGACCACAGTCAAGAAGTCTCTAACCTCCCTTTTGAGGGGAACTACGATTACTCTGATTCCACTCCCGTAAGGATACGTAGGCACAAGATGCGATGTCTTGCCGAGTAAACTTAGAATTAACCCCCTTTATTATTTATTATTGCTTATTTTATTTATCTTTGCTATTTACTTATTTTGCTTATTATTTTGTAATTGTTTCTTGGATGTAAAGTTGTTTAATTATTTAATTACTATTATGGTTAGTAATTAGGGAGTGTAACAACATGTATGTAATATTAAAATAAATTTAGATCACTTTTAAATAAAGATAATTAAAATAAACACGTCACACACGTAAGTCGATTTTAATCGCCGTCTCACTTCCTAAGGATATCCCTCAAGTTGCCTACGAATAATGGTTAAGTGGGGTGTATAAAGCAAGTCCCTCAAATAGAAAAATCATCAAAGTCCCTTACGGTTGCCTTTACGAATCGAGTCCCTTTCGAAAAATGATGATGGTCCCTTATACGTGCTTATTACACCCCACCATGGCCTTCAAAAATCCAATTGTCCCTCACATGTCCCTTAACATCCAAAGTAAGGACTACCTACTCCATTATAGTAGGGATAGTCTTACTAAGGAAAGGATAAAGAATAAGAAAGACCTTAAAACATTAGGGTAGGCTACTCCTAGATACTTGCTCACTTCAAAACTTTTTCACACTTAAACAAATTTTCAACAAGTTTTCAAACAAGTTCTTAACACATCCTTACATGGATTATTTATTAACTATTCTGAAAATTTTCTATTCACACACTACACTTTCAAAACAATTCAAAAGTGAGCTTAAGTACCTAAGAGCCCATGGATAACCATGGATGAAAAGGGTGCTAACACCTTCCCTTTTCATAACCTACCCCCCGGACCCAAAATATTCTCTAAGGTCTTTCCTGTTCTTTTATAACCTTTCCTTATGGATAAAATAAAAGTCGGTGGCGACTCTTGCTATCCGCAACATTGTTTAAAGTCAGTTCTCCCACCGTGTTACAGAACTGGCGACTCTGCTGGGGATCTATTTAAGAGGGGTACCCTTAGGAATTAAAGATCACTTTAAATTGTTTGCCTTGTTTGCTTTATTATTATATTGTTGGGGTGCTCTTATGTGTGAAAGGTCCTAACCCGGATCTAGTATACCTTAGGTAAATGGCAATAGACCAAGGAAACTGTACGACGTATATCGATACGGTTGATCTGGTGGCCATAGTTAGTGCGACTTCTTGGTTGGTGCTTATATTCCTTAAGTCAAGTTGAGGATAATATTGAGGCTGCCATATGTTGTCAATGCACTAACTGACTTTTAGAACCCTAGTTAACTCATCTTGGCCTTTAGAAAGTAGTGAGGTAACCGGCTTTGGTGCAGACTGAAGTTGGTTGACACTCGATGCTACGCTCATTGAGATCTTAAACTTGGAGGGTTTTGGTTGGCAAGTAAGTTGCCTTCTGATCAACCACCCTTGTGAAGGATCAATGATATTGAGATCCCTTAGAACCCGGTTACTTTTGTAGGATAGGATGAACCATCTAACTTCAGGGGAGGGTACTTACCTTTAAACCTCATGCAAGCCTTTAAACCTAGGGCAATTGTGTGACTTGTTTGTGTGTGCCACATGTTTGTGATTGAACATAACATCATGACATCATCATGCATCATGAGCATATCATTTTCCCTAACCATTTCAAGGACCAAGGGATTTATTTTGTTCTTTGTTGCTGGTCATGGCTTCTGCTCGTAGAAACACCATCAGGATCAACTTTGTAGGGATACCTCCCAAGCTCAAGGAGCTGGTTTCCCTAGTGCCTGATCATTCCCAGTTCAACAAGAGACATGGTCACTTATTGGATCTAGTTACTTCAGGGTTCAGTGAAGACATGATGAGTGTGCTGTTTCAGTTCTTTGACCCTAAACACCATTGCTTTACATTTCCTGATTATCAGCTGGTTCCAACCATGGAGGAGTTCTCTAAACTTCTGGGTATACCTGTTCTTGATCAGAAGCCATTCACAGGCTTAGAGAAGGAGCTTAAACCAGAAGTTATTGCTGCAGCTCTACATCTGAAGAAGTCTGACATTGTTCTAGAGACGAGAAGTGGAGTTAAAGGTATTCTTGCCAAGGTATTAGTGGATAAAGCTCAAATGTTCTTGAAGGCTATGAGCTACGATGCTTTTGAGGAGATCTTAGCCTTATTGATTTATGGCTTAGTGTTGTTCCCCAATCCGGATCAGTTCATAGACGTTCATGCCATCAACATATTCCTGAGTCACAATCCAGTGCCTACCTTACTTGGAGACATCCTACATTCTCTTCACACCCGTACTACAAGGGCAAGAGGAACTTTGATGTGCTGCATACCTTTACTTTCTAGGTGGTTTATTTCTCACCTTCCTCGCTCAGTAATGAAGAATGAGCAAGGGTTCAGATGGTCCAAGAGGATCATGTCACTTTCTCACTCAGACATCCATTGGTGCTCCAGATCTATGGAGAATGTCACCATCATTGACCGTTGTGGGGAGTTTCCTAATGTACCACTTCTAGGCATAAGAGGAGGCATCACCTACAACCCATCTCTAGCTTTACGACAGTTTGGTTACGCCCGGAGCGATGGTCCACATGACATGTTGATTCAGGGCATTGTGTTTGACTACGACAACGATCTTCAGGGTTACCGTCAGAGATTCATACGAGCTTGGGGAAAGGTAAACAGGATTGACAGCAAGACACTGGAGCCTAAGTACACCATTCCTATGGAGGCTTATCTCAGATGGGTACGATTTCGTGCTCAGACACTCATGATGCCATATCATGCCATCCTACCGGTTACCATGGAACCTGTTGCTGAAGGAGACACAGCTTATACCATCCTTCACCCAGACATGCCTACTGATATGGAAGACTTGCAGAGATCATGGATCCAACTGAAAGAGCAAGGGGATACTTTCGAGGCTCATTACAAAGCAAGCCAAGCAGGGATCCTAGAGCTAACAAAGCTACTTCATAAAGCAAGCATGTCTATGGGCGCCAAAGAAAGCTTTAAGGAGTATGCTCAGAAGTGGAGAGACTTAGCTGGAAGAGTTCAACCCCCTTTGACTGATAGGGAATTGGTTGATATGTTCATGTGTACGCTGAATGGTCCGTTTTACAGTCATCTCATTGGAAGCTCATCATCTGGCTTCACTGAGTTGATCATGACAGGAGAGCGAGTAGAGAATGGCATCAAGAGTGGTAAGATCCAAATGGGCACTTCTTCACCAGGTGCTGCAAAGAAGCCTCCCACTGGGAAGAAAGAATCTAATGCTGTGTATGGTCAGCCTGATCGTAACAGAAGGCATCAGTCTGTTAGTGCAGTTCATATTTCAAATCCAACTCCTGCAACAACAGAGTAGCCTCAAGGCAACCAACAGAGGGCTAGAAGACAGTTCACGAAGATCAACATGTCAATGGCTCAGGCATTGCAACACTTGTTGAAAGCTGAACTTATTACCCTGAGGGAGGCTCCTCAGAATCCCAATGTTACCTCTCCCAAGTACAATCCCAATGCACGATGTGCATATCATTCAAACTGTCCAGGACATGATACTAATAACTGCTGGGTCTTGAAGAACAAAATTCAGGATATGATTGATGCTGGAGAAATTGAGTTTGATCCACCAGGTACTCCAAATGTGATTACAGCTCCAATGCCAAATCACGAGAAGACTGTCAACGCCATTGATGAAGATATTGATGAAGATCTGCATGTCTATTCAGTTATGGAGTTGAGTACACCATTGTCTGTTATCAAAAAGAGGTTAGTACAAGCTGGGATCTTTCCAGGTTGTCATGAAGATTGTCTATATTGTACCTATAAGCCGGATAGTTGCTTCATTTTGAGAGATGGGATTCAACGTCTCATGGATAAATATACTATAGTGTTTGAAAGAAGACCAGCATCTGTAGAAAGTATGGTGGATCATCTGACTCTGGGTAAAAAGATTGAAGAGGTTGACATGGTTGACAAAGTACCACTAAGAATCACTTCAAAGGGTCCCATTAAAATCACTCATCAGGGCCCAATCCAGATCACTGCTGAAGGTCCTGTGAAAGTTGTTGCTGAAGCCAGAGTAGTTCCTCTGATCATTACCACTCCTGGTCCTATTCCTTATACATCTGACAAAGCTGTGCTTTGGCACTATGGGTCTGACGTTTACATCTATGGTGTCAAGCAGGAGCCTTTACCTGATATGTCTGTTGACATTGATAATATTGCTGGATCTAGCAAGATCACCCGTAGTGGAAGAGTCTTCTCTCCTCCAGTTGCTTCTAAGAGTGCAGTTACTCCTGCTGTTACTTCCACCACTGATGCTCGGGGCAAGGGTCCTGTTATCGAGCCTGTATCTACTGATGTGCCAGCTGCTGATGACCTCTCTAAGCAGATGGAAGAAGTATTGAAAATCATTCGCAAGAGCGATTATGATATTGTTGATCAGCTGGGGCATACTCCCTCAAAGATTTCTATGCTCTCCCCGTTATTATGTTCTGAGGCTCATGCCAAGTCATTGATCAAGTTTCTAAAGATGGCTCATGTACCCAGTGCAATTTCTGTGGACCAGTTTGAGAATTGTGTTGCTCACCTGACCTATGACAACGGGTTAGGATTTTTGATGCTGACTTGACCCCTGCCAAGAGGGATCATAATAGGGCCTTGCATATTTCAATTGAATGCAGGGGCACTACCCTGTCTCATGTGCTGATAGACAATGGTTCCTCTCTGAATGTGTTGCCTAAGGAAGTCCTGAACAAGCTGAGTCCTGAAGATACGGTATTGAAGCCCAGTAATATTGTGGTAAAGGCTTTTGATGGTTCTAGAAGAGTAGTGCATGGGGAAATTGATCTTCCAATCAAGGTTGGCTCTCAGGTGTTTACTGCTACATTCTATGTGATGGATATTCGTCCTTCGTACTCATGTCTGCTTGGTCGTCCCTGGATCCATGGGGCAGGTGCTGTGACCTCCACATTACATCAAAAGTTGAGATATCCGGTGAATGGAAAAGTTGTTACTGTCTTTGGAGAGGAAGAATACTTTGTCAGCCATGTAAACACTTTCAAGTATCTGGAAGTAGAAGGTGAATACATTGAAACTCCATGTCAGTCATTTGAAGTGGTTCCCTGGGCTGTTAAGGATTGTGTGACTCCTCCTGCTGTGAAGAAGGTTCCTGTGGTCATCAGAAACCCTCCAACAATGGCAATGGCCTCCCTCAATGATGCAAAAGCTATGGTGGAAGAAGAGTCCCAGAAGGCTGTTCGTCGTGCTCGTGTTGTTCGTATCACCAATCAAGGGGTTATCAATGCTGTGGGAGATCAAGATGAAGACCACAACTTGGAGGCATGGATTTTTCCTACTGTGGGTGCTGGACTCAATAATTGGAAAGCTGAAGATGTTATCCCTATCTCCTTTAGTCAGGAGTAAATACTATTACTGTGTTATGTTTTTAAATTTATAATTTCTGGAACAATTAAAACTTTCAAGCCATGTGCCTTACCCGGGGCACAATGGTGTGCTTGTTACGGGTGTCATTTCATTTGCATACTTCATTCAATAAAATCAGTGGACGTTTCGTTTTTGTAAATATTGTGTTCCTTGTCTTTCTTTTTCTTTTATTTTTGCTTTATCAGCTATGTGTTCTTACACACACCCACGTCACTAAAATGCCGATCCTCATCCACTCTGGATCCAATTGATAACAGTTCTACTATTGCCAATTACAATTTCGAGAATCCGATCTATCAAACTGAAGACGAAAACGAGGACGATTGTGAAATACCTGTAGGGCTTGCTAGGTTGTTACAACAAGAAGAGAAAGCTATACAGCCACATGAAGAGCCAGTCGAAGTTGTGAATCTGGGAACTGAAGAAAACAGAAAAGAGGTCCAGATAGGGGCTGATTTAGAGGACAGTGTCAAGAGCAGGTTGGTTCAGATGCTACGTGACTATGTGGAGATCTTTGCTTGGTCTTATGAAGATATGCCAGGGTTGGATACGGACATTGTGGTTCACCGTTTGCCAGTGAAAGAAGATTGTCGTCCAAAGAAGCAGAAGGTTCGTCGTATGCGTCCTGAAATGTCAGAAAAGATCAAAGCAGAGGTAATAAAACAGTTCAATGCAGGGTTCTTGGCCGTAACTTCTTATCCTCAGTGGGTTGCAAATGTGGTACCAGTTCCTAAGAAAGATGGTAAGGTACGTATGTGTGTAGACTACAGAGATCTGAACAAGGCTAGCCCTAAAGACGACTTTCCACTTCCTCATATCGATATTCTGGTAGACAACACTGCTCAGCATAAGGTATTCTCTTTTATGGATGGTTTCTCTGGTTACAATCAAATCAAGATGGCACCTGAAGATATGGAGAAGACAACATTTGTGACACAGTGGGGCACCTTTTGCTATAAGGTAATGCCATTTGGTTTGAAGAATGCAGGGGCAACATATCAGCGTGCTATGGTGGCTTTGTTTCATGATATGATTCATCATGAGATAGAGGTATATGTGGATGATATGATAGCCAGGTCTCAGAATGAAGAACAACATCTTGATCATCTACACAAGTTGTTTGAGAGGTTGAAGAAATACAAGTTGAGATTGAACCCAAACAAGTGTACTTTTGGAGTTAGATCTGGAAAACTCTTGGGTTTCATTGTCAGTGGAAAAGGTATTGAAGTGGATCCTGCAAAAGTGAAAGCTATACGAGAGATGCCAGCTCCCCGTACTGAGAAGGAGGTTAGAGGTTTCTTGGGACGATTGAACTACATTGCAAGATTTATTTCCCAATTAACTACCATCTGTGAGCCAATCTTCAAGTTGTTGAAGAAAGATCAGGTGATGGAATGGAATGATGAGTGCCAGACTGCCTTTGATGAAATCAAGAGATATTTGCTAGAACCTCCAATTTTAATGCCACCAGTTGATGGAAGACCCTTGATTATGTATTTAACAGTATTAGACAACTCAATGGGGTGTGTATTGGGGCAACATGACGAGTCTGGTCGAAAAGAGCAGGCAATATACTACCTTAGCAAAAAGTTTACCGACTGTGAAACAAGATACTCACTGCTCGAGAAAACTTGCTGCGCTTTGGCATGGGCTGCTCGCCGACTAAGACAGTATATGTTGACCCATACTACCTTGTTGATTTCGAAGATGGATCCAATCAAGTACATATTTGAGAAACCTGCTCTCTCCGGAAGAATTGCAAGATGGCAAATGATCTTGACGGAATATGATATACAGTATACCACTCAGAAGGCCATTAAAGGGAGTGTTGTTGCTGATCATTTGGCTCATCTAATAAGAACATTAAGAAGATTGTACAGAAGATGACTGTTACTTACAAGGATTGGCACGAGATGTTACCATTTGCTCTGCATGGTTATCGTACTACAATACGTACTTCAACAGGGGCAACCCCATTCTCCTTAGTCTATGGTATGGAAGCAGTTCTGCCTATTGAAGTTCAGATCCCCTCCTTGAGAATTATGAAGGATGCAGGCTTGGATGAAGATGAGTGGATTCAGACTCGACTTGACCAGATAAATTTGATTGATGAGAAAAGGTTAGCAGCAGTTTGTCATGGCCAGATGTACCAGAAACGGATGATCAAAGCTTTTAACAAGAAGGTTAAGCCAAAGGTATATCAGGCTGGTGACTTGGTAATCAAGCATATCATATTACCACAGGGTGATCCTAGGGGCAAGTGGACTCCAACATATGAGGGACCATTTGTAGTCAAGACAGTGTTCTCAGGAGGTGCCATGATACTGACTACAATGGATGGTGAAGACTTCCCACAACCTGTAAACGCAGACATAGTTAAAAAATACTACGCATAAAAAGAGACCCGCTAGGTTGACAGGCCTAGGCAAAAATAAGGGCATCCCGGCAAACCAAAAGGGTTTGGGCAAAAATTAGGGATATATATATAAAAAGATGTACACCCGGCAAGTCGAAAACCTGAAAAGGTGGCTTGGGCAAAAAAGGGTATCCCGGTGGATTGAAAACCTGAAAGGGCAATCCAGGCAAAAGTTAGGGATTAAAGCGTATGACTATGTCTCGTTTGGATCACTCATGAAACTGCAACCAGTTGTACTACTTACTCAAGCTCAAACAGATAAAGCTCAATCCAATCGTTTCCGTCTCAACAGCAAGAAGATGAGATACTTGAGTGGCAATAGTAGAATTGAAACTCAATAGGATTATTTCCCACATAGCTGATTCTTTTTGTAAAACTTCATGACAAAATTCTCTTACTAGGGTTTATGTCTCCTTGTACAAACTTACCCGTGTATGGGTCACTTTTGATATAAATAAATTCCATCTTTCGAATCCAGATTTACTTTTACCCTATTTACATAAGCGAAACGTCCATTGGTTGTGTTTGAATGTATGTATGCCTTTGAATATGATTGATGTTTACCAGAAATGCATGTATGCTTTAATATGATTGATGTTTACCAGAAATGCATGAAAATGCAGTAATAGTATTTACTAAGGACGAACGAGGGAAGGATTTCAACGAAGCTTCGCCGGTTCATCTTTACAAGACAGTTACAAACCATCAGTAGGACTAATCCATTTTCACAAAGTCTAATCTCCCCTGGAATTTATATCCATCTCTTTTATCCTCATACGGATATACGGGAAATTACTTTCCAATAAGGGCACGATGAACGAAGACGGGATGTTATACTTATCCTACTATCAAACGAAAACGAAGGTTATCTATACCCTACTATCCCCAACAACGGGAGGTTATCTATACCTTGTTATCCCCAACAACGGGAGGTTATCTATACCTTGTTATCCCCAGCAGACGGAGGGTTATATATTCTTCAACAACGAATCGGGATTTATTTTCCTTGGCCAGCAGTTGTTATACAAGGATATCCAGACACTTCCAGCAGTGTCATAGCATACATACATCATTTACATCATACCATAACATATATGTCTATAGTACATTACCTAAGTGCATCATGTCATACATGCATACATAAAGCATAAACTAATGTTGTTATACAGAATGCTACCTTGTTTTCAGGTTAATTATCCAACAAACAATCTTATGATCTTTGGGACTGCTTTATTGTAACCTCAGGGTTACTTTATCCTCCTGATGAGCTTCTTATTACTTTGGGACTGCTTTATTGTAACCTCATGGTTATTTTATCCTCCTGATAGCCTCTCATGACTTCAAGACTGCTTTAGAGCTACTGATTGCTCTATCCTCCTGAAATCATCCTATTACTTCAAGACTGCTTTAAAGCTATTCATTGCTCTATCCTCATGAGGTCATATTACTACTTCAAGACTGCTTTAGAGCTATTCATTGCTCTATCCTCCTGAAGCCATCTAATTATTTCAAGACTGCTTTAGAGTTATCCATTGCTCTATCCTCCTGAAAATTACATTATTATTTCAAGACTGCTTTAGAGCTATCCATTGCTCTATCCTCCTGAAATCATTACTTCAAGACTGCTTTAGAGCTATTGATTGCTCTATCCTCCTGAAGACATATCACATTATTATTTCAAGACTGCTTTAGAGCTATCCATTGCTCTATCCTCCTGAAATCATTACGTCAAGACTGCTTTAGAGCTATTGATTGCTCTATCCTCCTGAAGACATATCACATTATTATTTCAAGACTGCTTTAGAGCTATCCATTGCTCTATCCTCCTGAAATCATTACTTCAAGACTGCTTTAGAGCTATTGATTGCTCTATCCTCCTGAAGACATATCACGTTATTATTTCAAGACTGCTTTAGAGCTATCCATTGCTCTATCCTCCTGAAATCATTGCTTCAAGACTGCTTTAGAGCTATTGATTGCTCTATCCTCCTGAAGACATATCACATTATTATTTCAAGACTGCTTTAGAGCCATTCATTGCTCTATCATCCTGAAGACATATCACATTATTATTTCAAGACTGCTTTAGAGCTACTGATTGCTCTATCCTCCTGAAATCATCCTATTACTTCAAGACTGCTTTAGAGCTATTCATTGCTCTATCCTCATGAGGTCATATTACTACTTCAAGACTGCTTTAGAGCTATTCATTGCTCTATCCTCCTGAAGCCATCTAATTATTTCAAGACTGCTTTAGAGTTATCCATTGCTCTATCCTCCTGAAATTACATTATTATTTCAAGACTGCTTTAGAGCTATCCATTGCTCTATCCTCCTGAAATCATTACTTCAAGACTGCTTTAGAGCTATTGATTGCTCTATCCTCCTGAAGACATATCACATTATTATTTCAAGACTGCTTTAGAGCTATTGATTGCTCTATCCTCCTGAAGACATATCACATTATTATTTCAAGACTGCTTTAGAGCTATCCATTGCTCTATCCTCCTGAAATCATTACTTCAAGACTGCTTTAGAGCTATTGATTGCTCTATCCTCCTGAAGACATATCACGTTATTATTTCAAGACTGCTTTAGAGTTATCCATTGCTCTATCCTCCTGAAAATTACATTATTATTTCAAGACTGCTTTAGAGCTATCCATTGCTCTATCCTCCTGAAATCATTACTTCAAGACTGCTTTAGAGCTATTGATTGCTCTATCCTCCTGAAGACATATCACATTATTATTTCAAGACTGCTTTAGAGCTATCCATTGCTCTATCCTCCTGAAATCATTACTTCAAGACTGCTTTAGAGCTATTGATTGCTCTATCCTCCTGAAGACATATCACATTATTATTTCAAGACTGCTTTAGAGCTATCCATTGCTCTATCCTCCTGAAATCATTACTTCAAGACTGCTTTAGAGCTATTGATTGCTCTATCCTCCTGAAGACATATCACGTTATTATTTCAAGACTGCTTTAGAGCTATCCATTGCTCTATCCTCCTGAAATCATTGCTTCAAGACTGCTTTAGAGCTATTGATTGCTCTATCCTCCTGAAGACATATCACATTATTATTTCAAGACTGCTTTAGAGCCATTCATTGCTCTATCCTCCTGAAGACATATCACATTATTATTTCAAGACTGCTTTAGAGCTACTGATTGCTCTATCCTCCTGAAATCATCCTATTACTTCAAGACTGCTTTAGAGCTATTCATTGCTCTATCCTCATGAGGTCATATTACTACTTCAAGACTGCTTTAGAGCTATCGATTGCTCTATCCTCCTGAAGACATATTACATTATTATTTCAAGACTGCTTTAGAGCCATCCATTGCTCTATCCTCCTGAAATCAGTACTTCAAGACTGCTTTAGAGCTATCGATTGCTCTATCCTCCTGAAGATATATCACAAGACTGCTTTAGAGCCATCCATTGCTCTATCCTCCTGAAATCATATCATTGCTTCAAGACTGCTTTAGGGTTATCACTATTGATTGCTCTATCCTCATGAAGACATGCTGTTACATCAGTATTACTCCAGACTCCTGACAGTTCTCATTATACTACTGAAGAACTTTCCCCTAGTGGCATCTTTAAGCCCACTCAATCATGTTCAACCAACCATCAACATCACTCCATGCACTGGTGAGTGCAAATTTTTGGGCTTTTGTGTTCAATCCCCTTCAACCTTCCAGGTTACGACTGGCAAATATACCAATCTAACCCCTCAGGTTTCAGAAAATTGAACAGGGGCAGCTGTTGCACCCCAAAATTTGCCCTCACAATACAAGACTTTGTGTTCCAAGAAGGTTCACAAGGTTCACAAAATTCATAATTGGTCAGAAGAGTTGACAATCCCCTCAGACTAGGGTTTTGACTTTAATCAGGCTAAATGGACTTCCAAGACTTCAGATTTGGTCCCAGGGGCATTTCGGTCATTTCACGTGGAGTTTGTAATTTTGGGATTAAAGGGGAAGCGGATATTGCTAAGGTTATTTTGAAAGCGGGAACTCGGTTTGAGTTTTGGTCAGATTTAATCAGGTTACGGTAAAAGGTCAGTTAATATAAAGAGGGTGGGTCTCATTCACAATATTGTCCAATACAAAAAGGGAAGTGAGTTTAAATATTTGTGAATATCATTCGTGAATATTTATAATTTACAACTAAGAAGTGAGTTTAAATATTTTTGAAGCTTTATTCATAAGTATTTATAATTTACATCTAAGGGGTGAATTTAAATAATTTTTGAATTATTATTCATAGATATTTAAAATTTACGAATAAGAAGTGAATAAATATTTTTTTGAACTTTATTTCATAAATATTTAGTTTACAATTTGGAACGGACAAGTAAATTCAAACTTTATTCAAGAAATGCCATTGGTTTACAAGAGGATCCATTTACAACAAGTACATATATTAAGGAAATTCTAAGTCCTAAAACGTCTAAGTGGATCTTCACGATGCTCTTTCGATGTTCTTCGCGAATCTTCCATTAACCTGCATAACAAAGAGAATACAACACAGAATGGAAAAGTGTTAGGGGTTGTTTGACACTCTCAGAACAATTGTCATCATCGAGTGCCGGGAGGGCACAACCGAAGCCGCATCCTACTCCCGTTGCCGATCCGTGCCATTGGCATCAGATCAGGTAGTTTCGTTCTTATCTTAAGAGGTGACCGAGAGAGAAAGAGGTAAAAGAAGCTCGGGCCGATAAATGATCTCTATCTCAAAGCCAAAACAAAATGCCATTCATCAAGTAAATATTGTAGCAACTATCAAGCAAATCTGTAAGGCCAATTGGAGGCTGGAAGTGCACGAAGTTAGCAAGAAAAATTATCCAACACAGAGGCTCAGTTGAGGACAACATCATAGCCTCTTCTCGCACAACAAACAACACAAGTTATCCAACCCTGAAATACACAAAACAACATCAGCAACCCCAATTTCATAACAGAGTTTAAAACAGTTCAGTTCAGGAAACAGCAAGAACCGAATTCAGCTCGCATTCATAAAACAAATAAGCTAACTGCACTGGATTACAGAACGAGACAGTGGAAGTTGTTTCGAGTAAAATCATGATGGGCCAATGTCGACAATCAAGATATCAGAAAGACTATGAAGTCATCAAATCACACCTGCAAGTGAGGTTGTAAGAATAAGCTGATAAGCTCCCATAATCACGGTGATGTGTTAGTTCAGTTGGAATCCCAGATGTGCAAAGCACATTGAACAAACAAGTCACAAGTTCGGTTCAACAAGAAAACCAAAGCATAAGCAGTTCATAAACAGAGTCAAGCTGTATCAGTTGTGACAAAAGACGAAGCTGCAAACCAAACAAAGCATAGAAACAGCCCAAATCATACCAGAAAAGCGAGGTAGGTTCACAATCATGCTCGCGCGTCAATTTGAACACAAGCCTCAACCAAATGTGGTGATATTGGAAAACCAGAATGCGAAGCCGAGGCTCAGTTCACACATCATAGCCTTAGACAAACAGTCCTAAGCAACCGTCGCAACATAATCGAAGGCGGCAAGCAGCGGTATCAATTCCCTGGTCAGTTCAGACTAGAATGTCATCATCACCGCGAGTCACCCCCTCGCCTATCGCCGCCGACTTCAACGAATCCCTTTAAATATCTTCCGGTGAGATGTGAACCATTAATTGAATTGATCCTTTTAACTTGTGTTTTTTGTTTCAGAAAGGAGACGAAGATGATGAGCATGGCTAGCGAAGGCGAATCGGAGAGCAAGAGCGGTCGAGAGAGAAAGAGAGCGATTTGGGGGGCCGCGTTCATCAACAAAGCGAAGCCGAAAAATCACGAACACACCCAAAACGGCGCAAACCCTGGCCTCAGCAAGAGAACATCACCGGCCAGAGAACCATACCTACCAGACAAAAGAACCTCAACTGCGGCGAATCTTCACGAGCAACCGTAATCATCACCATCACCATTCATTCAGAACGGCGGGCAACGATCAAGTTAAAAGCCTCAACATGCATCATCGGTCGTAAGAGTCCCCTCAAATCGCGAGTGAACACGAGCTCCGACGCCAAAGTCGTCCCGTCATCCTCGTTCATAACTTCGCCGAAAAAACAAAACGTAAGCAATAAGCACATCGCCCTCCATATGTTTGACGGTTCAGTTGTTGGTTGTTTTTTCAGGTTCTAAACGATGAATCGAAGAAAAAACGAAAGGGAGAATCGAGAAAGACGAAGAGGAATTGAAGAAAAATGCGCCGCGAGAAATAATAGGGTTGAAACCCTAATTCATGTGCTTTTTGTTTATTAGTTGTACACAACCGGGTTGGGTCCGGATGTAACTACCGGCCCAACCCCTTTTATTTTCTATTTTTATTTTGTTTGTTTTCTTATAATTATTATTATTTTTAAATTTTATTAAAACCTTTTTCTAATTAAATATTAAAATTGGTTTTTAAACAGCATTAAAATCTTTTTCCAATTAATAGTAAAAACTGTTTTTTTTTTTAAAAATAACAACTGGAATTTTTTTTGTACTAATTAAAATGTTTTTTTAATAATAAACAAATCTTTTTTTTATAATAACATAAAACTTTTTTAAAACCAAACTATGGTTGAGAATTAAATTTAACTTTTTTTTATACATTTAACATTAAAACTCCCTTTTAAGCCTAAACCGAAAACTTTCTCTTCATGTCAAAAAAATCTCGAATCTGGCACTTTTTATTCTTCATCATCTCATAATTTGCCGTCTGATCCTGCCCACTAACGTTGTTTGTTCGTTTTGCAGTTTATTATGTTTACCGTTATTTGTTTTATCAATTCAAATTTCATTATCATATTGTATCTGTTTCTTGGTTGTAACCTCGCGAACCAACAATCGCGTTTACTTTCCGCATTTTATTTCCGCTTGCATGATTTAAATTTCTCACATTTTCATCACTATTATTCCTGTCACATTACACTCCGAAAGAATTAGGTCTAGCATTTGACCGCCGTGTCAATAGTCCTCACCTTCAAACCCTTACGCCTACAAACCCTAATTTTCACAAATGCCTCGCCGCAGGCAAAATTACAATTTTACCCCTAGCATTAGGTCAAAGAGCCGCCGCGCTCATTTTAGGGTTTCCCGCCGCGGAATCCCTAACCTAACCCTAATTACAACTTAACATTTCAACGTAGAGATTTGGAGTTCCTACACTCCACGTAAGCGTGTCCTTAAGATGCGTTTATTCCCCGTGAGACCTTGACCACAGTCAAGAAGTCTCTAACCTCCCTTTTGAGGGGAACTACGATTACTCTCACTCCCGTAAGGATACGTAGGCACAAGATGCGATGTCTTGCCGAGTAAACTTAGAATTAACCCCCTTTATTATTTATTATTGCTTATTTTATTTATCTTTGCTATTTACTTATTTTGCTTATTATTTTGTAATTGTTTCTTGGATGTAAAGTTGTTTAATTATTTAATTATTATTATGGTTAGTAATTAGGGAGTGTAACAACATGTATGTAATATTAAAATAAATTTAGATCACTTTTAAATAAAGATAATTAAAATAAACACGTCACACACGTAAGTCGATTTTAATCGCCGTCTCACTTCCTAAGGATATCCCTCAAGTTGCCTACGAATAATGGTTAAGTGGGGTGTATAAAGCAAGTCCCTCAAATAGAAAAATCATCAAAGTCCCTTACGGTTGCCTTTACGAATCGAGTCCCTTTCGAAAAATGATGATGGTCCCTTATACGTGCTTATTACACCCCACCATGGCCTTCAAAAATCCAATTGTCCCTCACATGTCCCTTAACATCCAAAGTAAGGACTACCTACTCCATTATAGTAGGGATAGTCTTACTAAGGAAAGGATAAAGAATAAGAAAGACCTTAAAACATTAGGGTAGGCTACTCCTAGATACTTGCTCACTTCAAAACTTTTTCACACTTAAACAAATTTTCAACAAGTTTTCAAACAAGTTCTTAACACATCCTTACATGGATTATTTATTAACTATTCTGAAAATTTTCTATTCACACACTACACTTTCAAAACAATTCAAAAGTGAGCTTAAGTACCTAAGAGCCCATGGATAACCATGGATGAAAAGGGTGCTAACACCTTCCCTTTTCATAACCTACCCCCCGGACCCAAAATATTCTCTAAGGTCTTTCCTGTTCTTTTATAACCTTTCCTTATGGATAAAATAAAAGTCGGTGGCGACTCTTGCTATCCGCAACATTGTTTAAAGTCAGTTCTCCCACCGTGTTACAATAGGCTGCTCAGCAAGGTATTCTGACAGAACACTTCCTTTGATGGCTTTCTGAGAAACATACTATATATCGTACTCTGCCAGTACCATCTGCCACCTGGCAATTCTTCCTGAGAGCGCCTGCTTCTCGAAGACATACTTAATCGGATCCATCTTCGAAATCAGCATGGTTGTGTGATTGAGCATATATTATCTTAAACGTTTGGCAGCCCACGCGAGTGCGCAACACGTTTTCTCGAGCATTGAGTAACGGGACTCACAATCTGTGAACTTTTTACTCAAATAATAAATCACATGCTCCTTTCTTCCAGTCTCGTCGTGTTGACCGAGAACACAACCCATATTGTTCTCAATAACCATTAAGTACATGATTAAAGGCCTTCCAACTACTGGGGGTATCAATATCGGAGGCTCCTGCAAATACTCTTTTATTTTATCAAAGGCTTTTTGACAATTTTCATTCCAGACAACCGCCTGATCTTTCTTTAACAATTTAAACATTGGTTCACACGCGGGTGTGAGATGCGATATGAACCAAGCAATATAGTTCAATCTCCCCAGGAAACCAAAGACTTCTTTTTCTGTTTTCGGTGCTGACATGTCTTGTATGACTTTTATCTTTGCATGATCGACCTCGATTCCTTTTTCACTAACAATAAACCCCAATAACTTTCCGGACCGAACTCCAAAAGTGCACTTATTTGGATTCAACCTCAATCTGAACTTTCTAAGCCTCTCAAACAGCTTCAACAAGTTAACCAAATGTTTCTCCTCTGTTTGGGATTTAGCAATCATATCGTCAACATAAACCTCAATCTCTTTATGCATCATGTCATGAAAGAGCGTTGTCATATCGCGCTGATATGTTGCTTCAGCATTCTTCAAGCCAAAAGGCATCATTTTGTAGTAAAACGTTCCCCACGGTGTAATGAATATTGTTTTCTCCATGTCCTCCGGTTCCATCTTTATCTGATTATAACCCGAGAAACCATCCATGAAGGAAAACACCGAAAATTGAGCCGTATTGTCGACCAATACGTCAATGTGAGGGAGCGGGAAGTCATCCTTAGGGCCCGCCTTGTTCAAATCCTGATAATCAACACACATCCGCACCTTACCATCCTTCTTTGGTACAGGCACTATGTTGGCGACCCACGGAGGGTAAGTAGTCACGGCTAAAAATCCAGCGTCCACTGCTTTTGGACCTCTTCTTTGATTTTTACCGCCATATTTGGTCTTGTCCTTCTAAGCTTCTGCTTGATCGACGGACATTCCTCGCGCAACGGTAAGTGATGAACCACTATGTCGGTATCAAGCCCAGGCATATCTTCATACGACCAAGCAAAGATGTCACTATACTCTCGAAGCATCTCAATCAGTCTTTGCTTGACTTCATTTTGTAGTGCGGCCCATATCTGAATATTTCTGACAACTTCTTCAGAACCCAGATTAATGACCTCAATTTCCTCCTGATGAGGCATAATGATTTTCTCTTCTTGTTTCAACAGTCTAGCTAACTCTTCAGGCAAGTCTTCATCCTCATCAATCTCTTCTTCAGCTTGATATATCGGTTGATCGAAGTCGAAGCGAGTCATAGGAGGTTCTGGGTCGGTGTCATCTGCAATAGGAATCCTGCAATGAAAATGGTTAAATGTTTCAAACAATTTGCAAACAAGTATAAACCACGTTGCCATTTTATTGTGAAAAGTAAAAATAGGAAAAACAGAGATCACAAAATTTGAATGAGAAAACGCCCTTTGATTAATTGATAAACAATGTTCAGACATAAACAAGTAATGCCCTGAAGTAAAATACCACTATGCCCCGGGTAGAACATAGGGTAGTACAATAACTGGAAAAACAAAGCATTACTGTTCTGTCGTCACTTGAATGAATTCTTCAATTGACCAGTTGCGTAGGCTCTGTCCCAGAATACACGGCTTGATCCAGGCGTCCATATCACAGTCACTGTCTCCAACTTCATCATCAGAAAAAATCGCATTAATCTGCTTAAAGAAGACACCTCCGCTAGTAAACCTGATCGGCCCCTTAAACTTCGGCGTGTTTTGTGAAGACGATGGGCGGTACCCCAGACCGAATTTGTCTTGCTTCTGCGGTATATCAATCACCTGCCCCCAACCTTGGGCTGAACCAGCTTGCACCACAGCTTGTGCTTCTTTAAAGGAAGACATAGCCACCTCAGGCTCTTTACTCACAACAGGAGACTTGTCTTTAATCTTGACCGTTTCGAAGGCTTGGCAAAGAGTCTTATTGATCTCTCCATCTACTTCAACATACTTAAAGGATGATAAATGGCTGACCATGATATCCTCCTCCCCGCATACCGTAACAATGCTAGCGCCTACCATGTATTTCATCTTTTGATGCAACGTGGATGTAACAGCCCCCGCTGAATGAATCCATGGGCGACCTAGTAGACAACTGTAGGCCGGATGGATATCCATGATGTAAAACACTGCATCAAAGACTTCAGGTCCCACCTGAATAGGCAAAGTTACCTCCCCAAACACGGATCTTCGGGTTCCGTCAAACGCACGCACCACCAAATCACTTGGCATGCAAATCAACCCCTTCATATCTAACTTCATCAGGGCCTTCTTCGGAAGCACGTTTAAAGAAGATCCCATGTCCACAAGCACATGAGACATGACAGTCCCTCGACATTCTAGAGATATGTGCAGCGCACAATTATGATTTCTGCCTCTGAGCGTCAAATCCAGGTTCGTAAAGCCTAAGCCATTTCCTGCGTTTACGTGTGCCACCACTCCTTCAAGTTGATTGATTGAAATTTCCTGCGGCACGTAAGCAGTGTTTAATATTCTCAGCAATGCATTCCTATGCGCCCCAGAGCACAGGAGCAACGACAAAATAGATATTTTGGAAGGAGTTTGCTGCAAGTGATTGACTATCTTGTAGTCGCTTTTCTGAATCAGCCTCATAAATTCCTCCGCGTCTTCCAATAAATATTCTCTCTCCCCAGATTGAGAAGTCTCCTCCATTACCGGTCTTTTCCCCTTGTCCACCTTATCAACAATCACCTCAGGCAATGAAAAGACTCGACCACTGTGAGTAATACCTCCTGCTCCCACGAGATTGTCAACTGAACTTGCAGGGGGATCATTCAAGTTTACCTTCTGCCCATTATAATACACTTCGGCTCCGTAGTTCCACAAAATAGCCTTAGTGCTCTCAAACGGCATAGGACCCGCTTTGGTGATAGTTATCGTTGGTGGCTTTGGTGCATAGATAATAACAGTCTTGTACAGGATGGAGATTGTCACAATCTCATCCTTTTCTTCAGCCACCAGATCCTTAGACTCTCTTCCAACAGAATGGTCAAATTGTAAAACTCCGTTATCCATTATCTCCTGAATACATCTTCTCAATAATCCACATCCTCTCTCAGGATCAACAGAACATTCAACACAGTCCTCAGCACAACCCGGGAAAACACCCCCTTTTAGCAGTCTGGCTTTCACAAAGCTTAAGGGTGTCTTCAGTTCATCAACATCCGTCACCAAATTCAACACCTTCTCCTTGAGAATTGCATTAACCCCAACCTGCCCATGATTCATCATGGGATTCTGCACCATATTGGGAACATCATTAGAAAAATTGATCGCCTTACTGTCAATCATGTCTTGCACTTTATGTTTGAAGGCTTTACAATTATCAATATTATGTCCTGGAGCACCCGAATGAAATTCACAACGAGTATTCGCATCGTACCCAGGTGGAGGTTGTCCAGTCAAAGGAGCCAAAGTCCTTTTCTAAATCAATTGCAGCTGTAACAAAGCCTGCAATAACTGAGAGTAAGGCATAGGAGGCGCATCAAAATGCCTATTTGATGTCCGACCTCTATCTTGGTATTTGCCATACCCCTGTTGATTTTGTTGCGGTCGTTATTGCTGTTGTTACTGACGTTGTTGTTGTTGTGCTTGTTGAACTGTCGGAACAGTGATACTGGAAATCTGCTGATGTTGCCGATTCTGACCTCTATTTCTTCCCCTTGAACTGGATACATCATTAGTGTCTCCCTCTCGCCTTTTGTTTCCAAACACTTTCGTGTTTCCTCCTCCAGCTGAGGACCCTTCACCAGCGTTGATCTTTCCTAACTTAATTCCATTCTCAACCCTTTCCCCAGTGATTATTAAATCTGAAAAACTGTCTGACATACTGCTTATAAGCTTTTCATAGTACACGCCCAGTAAAGTAGCAACAAACATGTCCACAATTTCCCGTTCTACCATTGGTGGTTGTACCCTAGCAGCAAGCTCTCGCCACCTCTGGGCATATTCTTTAAATCATTCATTTCTCTTTTGAGAAAGATTCTGCCGCTGGACTCTATTCGGAGCAAGGTCACTGTTGTACTGATAGTGCCTTACAAAAGCTTCGGCTAGGTCTCTCCAGCTACGGACATTAGCGGGCTCCAAGCTCATATACCATTCTAGCGAGGGACCGGATAAACTATCCTAGAAGAAGTGCATCAAGAGCTTCTCGTCATCAGAATGTGCAGACATCTTGCGATAATAAGACCCCAGATGAACCCTAGGGCAAGTGGTACCCTTGTACTTATCAAAATCCAGGACCTTAAACTTTGGTGGCACTCTCAAGCCTGGGATCAGCCCCAGATTAGACATATCCAGCCCCATAGAGTTTTGGCATTCAAGTGACCTCATCTTCTCTTCGATCATCTTAATCCTTCTATCAGCCTCAGAAGGTACCTCAGGAGCTACAATCCTTGGAGAAAACACATCCTCTTGCCTATCCTTATTCCAAGTGTGGTCCATGCTACCGTGTATGGCACACGTAGTATCGAGACCATATCCATTTCCGTTACCATTACCATCATTAGCAAAACCAACATGATTAAACCCTGCCGCATTTCCAGCACCCGCAGCGTGACCACCCTCTCCAGCAGTAGGGATGACTAAAGTTGGCATATAATTGTCTTCCCGAGGAGTTTCAATGTGAGGAGGGTTAGAAGCAATCCCACCGTGTAACACACCATCACTATCAACTCGCGCAATCAGAGGTTGCACTAAAGTCTGAAGTTGCGCCTGACCACTAGCAACCCCTTGCATGACCTCCATCAACTGTGCCATACGATCTCTCATCTCTTGCATTTCTACCTGCATCGGATCCATCAGTCTTTTCTAGTTTCCTCTGGTACCGTACCAGTGAGTTGTCACGTCAGCAATCCTGAAATACTAGTAAACCACAGGAGAAATAAGGTTAATTGTTCCGGTGCACCTGCAAATGTGTGAAAAATGCTAAAATGCAGACATGTATTTATGCAAAAGGGATATTTCCCCCTCGATTCCAGTTTCCAGGAAAAACATAGTAATGGAGAACCCTGCAGACAAGCATAGAATACCAACTCCTTGTATATAGATCAAAAGCCAACAAGCACTGTACAAGCTACAACTGAGTACAAACAAGGAAAAGACCTAAACCAACAAGCTTGGCGATGGTCAAAACAACAACTAAGCATCAAAAACTACAACAGAAATAGACAAAACAGGTCAAGCAAGATGACGTGATCGAAAATCCTCTAACAACCTCAGCGTATCAAGATGATCCGGCCTAGCAAGTAGTCCCTGAATAAGCAAATCCTGCTGGCTAACAATACATTGTAGGCTATCAATGTGATCCTCCAAAGCTTCTTCCCCGAAACATGCCTCAATCCCGCGTCTCTTGGAGTCAGCTCTCAACCTGAGATCCTTCAAATTCGTGATTGCTTCATTTAACCTGTACTCACTGTCTCGTCTAGGTGATGATTCTGCTGCAATCTCTCCATCTTTGGCATTAAGCTGAGCCTTCAGCTTGCTGATTTGAAGTTTTAACCTGTCTTCGCGCTCCTTATTGTTAGTGAGAGTGGCATTCCATATTGACTCAAACTTTGAGATCCTCAAGTAAGCCTTATCCAACTCTTCCTTCTTAGTGGCAAGAACACTGTAAGCGGCGTTCAAGTCTCGGCCTGTACGCTCTCTGTCATTAGTCTCCTTATTCAGATCCATACCCAGCTTGTTCACAAGCTCGGTCTGTCTCCTGAAAGAATGAACTGCATCTATCTTCTCACTTTGAAGTTGGATAATCTCTTTTTCCAATTCTTCATTCGCTTTTCTCAGCTCTTCCTTCTCCGTCAATACCTGATTATATTTCTAGATATCTACAGTAGTAGGTTCCTCAATCATGAGAGGATATAAAGGTGCAACTGAAGGATATGGCATCAGAAACTTCACAACCCTAACACGAATCCAAGTCAAGTAAGGGTCATACGCTCGGCTGTTACTCTTCCCCAAAGCTAACTTCCCTTCCGACGAATGTTATTCCATGCATGCTCAAGTCTACCCAGAGCCTCGCCCTCCAATAAACCAGTAAGATACAGAGATTCCTGTATCTCCTCTTCTCTAGTAGGCTCCCTCAATGCATACCCAAACTGTCTCACCAATAAAGAAGGGTTATAGTTGATGCAACATTTCCTTCCGATCAAAGGAACGTTAGGAAAGCCACCACAACTATAAACAATATCTGTACCCAGCATGTCTCGGTCAAACCAAACAATATTCTCTGCGGATAATCCCATCAATATCTCCGACCATTTTGAAGTACTAGCAGTAGCCACAAATGGATTCGTCTTAGGCATATGACTAGCAAACCAAGCATACAATAGAGGAACACAATAAGCCACATTCTTTCCCCTTTGTTTCTCATTCTTGTAATGCACAAAATGATAAACGTCTCCGAGAAGAGTAGGCACTGGGTTTCTCGAAGCCAGTATATGAAATGCATCCAAATCCACAAAGTCAGGGAGATTAGGAAACAATATAATGTCGTATATACAAAGAGCAAGAACAACGTTAAATGTAATCCAGCAACTATCTTAGCAAACTGTCAAGCCTTATCAACTAGGAAAGCCAAAGGAAAACCATGCACCCCATTCCACTCTGTCAAACCCCCTTTTAACTCTGAAGCATCCACATGTACTATGGCAACTAGCTTAGCCAGATCAGGCTTCGCATCAATATGAACAAATGGCATCTGACTAAGAACAGGCACATCTAACAATATCGAGTACTCCTACAAGGTAGGCGCTAGAATGTAGTCAGGAAAAATAAAGCACCTCAACTGTGGATCGTAAAACTACAGAAAGGCAAAAAGGCCATCCACCTCATATGCTGAAGGCTTGCAGACCCATCTCAATAATCTCCCATAAGACTGTCTGAAATCCTCCATCACCTTCCCACCAGCCAGAGAAATCAAACTCAGCAAAGACCTAACATCTGGAGTTGGAAGCTTGTAAGCCATTGTTCTCTTCAAGGAATCCATATCAGCAAGGAGGGAATAAGATCACCAGAATCGAAGGAGAAATATGCATCTGCAACACAAATACATGTCAATGAAATGCAGATGAAAATGCAAATGCAAATGCAAACAAGGGATCAAGACTGTTGTGCTGTTGGTCGAGAAGAACCAGCGCTTTGCCTCAGCAAGAATAAAATACCGATAATAGGACCCACTAATAAACAGATTCTCACTGTAAAGAACCGGGTATTCTGAAAGCCAAGGTTTCCTGCATAACCCAACCCCTTTCACAGGTGTGGACCTATCCACTGATAAGGTTCGGCATCCTATGCGTTTGTCAGTGTCACAGACTTTCAAGAAATGATGATACATTCACCATTTCTGGTTTGGCATCATCGTCTCTTGAAGAGGCCTCACTTAGCTAACTCACAAATGATCGGTTCCCAGAGTCGACAACCCTCAAATTCAAAATTCCCTCGAGCCCAAAGGGACAGAAAGAAAGTTGTCTAAGAGAATCTCGTTTGAGCGTGAATTTCATGGTGAGCTAGTACGAGCAAAACAAGCACACCCACCATTAATCTCCACTACTAATGCTAGGTGTATACTCAAGCCCAGGTCCGACTTATCACTCAATGGAACTTCCATCCCCGCAGCACAACAGTAATGATATATGATGCGTAAAATAAATGCGGGAAAGATAAATAAAGCACATATATGCAACACCCAAAAGTAAACAGACAAGCACTATGATTGAATCGCATAGGGAACCAGAGTTCCCAGCAGAGTCGCCAGCTGTCGCAACTGCGAAAAACAACCGGCGGAAAAAATAGAAGAGTCGCCACTTTCGTTATTTATCCTAGAGAGAGGGAAAGGAAACGATTGGAAAAATCTAAAGAAAAAGGGAAAGACAAGGTCATCGCAACCCAACCCCTTTCACAGGTGTGGACCTATCCACTGATAAGGTTCGGCATCCTATGCGTTTGTCAGTGTCACAGACTTTCAAGAAATGATGATACATTCACCATTTCTGGTTTGGCATCATCGTCTCTTGAAGAGGCCTCACTTAGCTAACTCACAAATGATCGGTTCCCAGAGTCGACAACCCTCAAATTCAAAATTCCCTCGAGCCCAAAGGGACAGAAAGAAAGTTGTCTAAGAGAATCTCGTTTGAGCGTGAATTTCATGGTGAGCTAGTACGAGCAAAACAAGCACACCCACCATTAATCTCCACTACTAATGCTAGGTGTATACTCAAGCCCAGGTCCGACTTATCACTCAATGGAACTTCCATCCCCGCAGCACAACAGTAATGATATATGATGCGTAAAATAAATGCGGGAAAGATAAATAAAGCACATATATGCAACACCCAAAAGTAAACAGACAAGCACTATGATTGAATCGCATAGGGAACCAGAGTTCCCAGCAGAGTCGCCAGCTGTTGCAACTGCGAAAAACAACCGGCGGAAAAAATAGAAGAGTCGCCACTTTCGTTATTTATCCTAGAGAGAGGGAAAGGAAACGATTGGAAAAATCTAAAGAAAAAGGGAAAGACAAGGTCATCGCAACCATGTCTGAATTCGGGAGTCGGTTACGCAAGGGGAAGGTATTAACACCCCTCACGTCTGTCGTACTCGACGGGAATCACGCATTGTTGTCTATCTAAAAGGGTGTGTTGAAACTATCTAGATAAAGGCTTATGGACAAAAGAAAAAGAAAAGAAAAGTGACTTGGCAGAGCATCGACGCTCTGTGCCTACGTACTCCCTCGTGCAATGGGAAAGTCAGAGTCAACGTAGTTCGACTAACTACGGGTAAAAAAATGGGGAGGTTGCTCGCTAAGACATCGCGTCTTATTCCTACGTACTTTCATCTGGTATGAAAGACCAGAGAAAATGTAGTTCGGGCTAAAAAGGACCACAGGTTGGTTCAAAAGGTTTTTAGGCCCGAGTAGGGTTAACAAATAGTTCTAGCAGTTGGTGTATGCAGCTCGACCATTGGAGACTTAGGCGTTACTGTTTGCAGTAGAACTAAGAGGTAACAACACTCTTGTTTATGAAAAGGATTTCCCTGATTAAGATCCCGAAGGATGAAAAAGGTTTTTGTGTTTTTGTGTTTTTTAGAGAAGAAGTGTTTTGAATTTGATTCGTAACTCATGTCGCACTAGAGACTATGACCTAAGAGCGAATGCGTCGTATATCATCCAAAGGGTGTACACTAAAAACTCTAGGTCCTTGAGAGGAGGCCCCTCAATTACCATTTCTCAAATAGCTTAAGGCTCGTAGCGTGCTAATCTTGTCATTCTTTATTAAGTGCTTTATGAATGTTTGAAGATAAGAAGAGAAGAAAGAACACTAATGGGAGACTAATCAATCCTAAAAGTTATCATGCAAAGTGGACTTATAGTTGAGATTAAAAAGGGAACTACCTATTGTTATCATGCATGGTTAGGCACCTAATGTCTATCATAACCTCAAGAGATTAGATAACTTATGGGGAGCATGGCAAAGAAAAGCAAAAGAGGAAGAAGGAGAAGAATGCATATGCAAATGAAAATGCAAACACAAGATGCACAAGTAGAATGGAAGTGGGAGGAAAATAGTGTGGGGCAGTAGCCTCCACAAGCTCATCTCAACCAAGCATGCATATGGAAATGCAAGAAAACAGAAGAAGGAGAAGTGCACAAGAAGAAATCAATCCAACAAAAGCAAACCACACAAAGATGCACCAAAAGTGAGATGAAATGACCTAAGTCAAACAACATCAACCACACCACCAAAATTAAACCAAATCAAAGGTAAAAAAAAACCCAAAGCCAAGTAAGGATGGGAGACCAAATGAGGGCAGCAAGGACCCCATAATAGGTACTCAACCATAAGCATCACTCATCAAAAGCAAAGAAGCATCAAAAGTGTCCTCAAGGATTCATCATTCTAGGTATGCTTCAAATACCTTCAAAGGAGGGACCAAGCAACCTTAAATGACACTCCAAGGTCATTGGACATAAGGGAGATGAAGAGAAGAAAACTCAAAAGCAATATCAAAACAAAACAAGAAGAAATGCAAGTAAGAGCACAAAGGAAGCAAACATGCATCACATAGGGGTTCAAGTTGAAAGCCTAAAAGGAAACACACAAATGAAAAAGGAAGAGACAATATCATGACCTAAAATTGAACCAACATCATCCTTAACATGTTAACAATATGAAACAAAAGGCATTTAGGGTTTAAAAGATTCAAAAATGTCATATCCAAGTTGAACTAGGTCAAGGTACATATGTGAACCTCCCTTGGAGGTAACTTGACTTTCAAGTTACCTCAAAAATAGGAAAATGGTTCAAAAATAATCAAATAAAATGCACAAGGTAGCTAAACATGCTGGCAAACACTAGGCCAAAATCTCAA
The DNA here is from genome assembly GCA_963859935.3 of Lathyrus sativus. NCBI lineage: Eukaryota > Viridiplantae > Streptophyta > Magnoliopsida > Fabales > Fabaceae > Lathyrus > Lathyrus sativus. The sequence goes on from OZ012741.1 coordinate 675,057,988, forward strand.
AGCAAATATCCCCTCAAAGCACCGTCTAAAGAAACTAATATTCAAGATGTACCACTTTGAAATGGGAGAATCGAGGGTCAAAAGAAAAGCACCAAAAGTCAACCCTAAATTAAACCAACCAGGGGCAAAATGATCCTCAAAAATTGTTCAACTCATCGTGGATATAATGATCAATTTTCATTGACCCAAAGGAAATGGAAGAAACAAATAAAAGAACAAGCAATGCACAATTTAATTCAATTAAAAACACCTCAAATATTTAATTGTATTTAGAAATGAAAAATAATCTGAAAACTAAAATAAAAAATTTCTAAAAATAATAGACATCTCAAGGTTTGTAAAAATATTTTTTGTGGAATTTTTGGAGTATTGGAAGTATTTTTAATCAATTAAATTCAAACAAGAATAAAAAGAAAATAATAAAAGAAAATAAAAAACAAGGAAAAACACACAGCCACTGGATTGGATTACTGGTCAAAAGATCTGAGGGAGGAAGGCGCGCCACGTATACGCTGAGGGGGATTAAATGAAACGGTGTGTTTCATTGAGTATCCAATGCGTCTTAGTTGACTACACCACATGGTGAGTCCTAATCTTATACGTCCAAACAAAAAGTATACTGATCCAACATCTCTCCTCTTGCCACGTCACCTAAACCCTAGTCAAACCTTCTCAGACTGAATCACACACGTTGGATGAGCCTACCTAGTCAAGGGAATCAAACAGATCTAACGGTTGGGGAGTCATCTCCCTCATTCAAACCTGCAAATTGAGGGAATGCCTCAGGTGGTGGCCGGAGAAGACTCTGGTCGTCTTCTCTGGCCAGAGCAACAGTGCTCTGGTCAAAACCTCATCAATTCCAACAAATTTAATGTGAAACTTCATCTACAACTCACAAGGAACAAGAATCTAAGGTCAATTTCCATTAATTTTCCACCACAACTTCAAATCAAAGGCAAACAGAATTGTGCCTAAAGAATAAAATCTCATCAAACTCAACTAAAATGTCCAGAAATCATCTAGAGGCTATGGAGATTACGGATCAAGCAACAAACAAGCAAAACACCAAAAAATAAATCCATAACATATCCAAACATTTTTGAGCATCCACCAACAATCATCACAAATGCCAGTTCGTTTTATATATTAATGATCTACATGTTGTCTAGGTCTCAAATATGTAAAAATGGCAGTGAATCAATGCATATTCAGAGTGTAAGGTTGAATTGTAAATACCTAGTGGAGAACTTCCACTGAGCCTTCAATTGATGTTTAAACTTGAAGAAAGGTATCCAGAAACGTCCAGTGATCCTTCCTAGAGATGTTTGCAAGCTTGATTTGCCTTGATTCTTGCTAAATCTCCAAATTTGAAATTCAATTTTTCACCACTTTTTCAAAGCTGTTCTTGAGCACTCTTCCTCCAATTTCCAGTTCTGATGATTTGTCCATGATCAAAATCTTATATGTGATGGATCTAGAAAAGAATTAAGCCCAATGACAGCTTGTAGAGCCCAATTGAATATTCATGGAACTTGAGTTTGGAGCTCTCTCATGTGCACGAAAATCCCTCTAATTTGGCTCCAAAATGCTTCAAATTGCTTGTTGGGAGTGTATGGAATGTGAATGGCTAGGATTTAGCCCTTGTTTAATCTTAATGGTTGATGTTTATTGTGTAACTTCATGATGAAGTAAACTTGGAAGTGGCTCACTAAAACACCTCAAACTCAAATTCTAAAATTGCCAATGTGTTTAAAACATGATTTGCACTCAAAATATGTACCTATTTGCACAAAATTGATCAAAAATGAATTAATTCCAATTTTGCCCTTTTAAGCTTTCTTCCATGAAAATTCTCCCATCAATTCTTCATTCCAAGCCTAATCCATGACTTCTCAATGCTTGGTTAAACAAATGACACCATTTTGAGTAAGTTTTAATGTTGGAAAAATCTTCATTTGAAGTGTGCAAGTTGGTGAAATTGACCTATAATTTTATGACCTATAATCTTACTTTCCCAAAATACCCATGACTTGTAACCCTCATAACTTGAGTTCTACAAATCAGATGAAAGACTTCTAGTACTATTTGGAAAGCTAAGACCAAGACCTACAACTTTCATGACCACCAAAAGTTGAGGAGAAACATCCTTCTAGGTCAAAAATGGCTTGGAAGTTGATTCACTTTTGTTGACCAAAATCACATTCATCTGATGACCTGTAACTTGTCTGCATCATAACTTGAGTTCTATAAATCTAATCAAGGACTTCTAGTACTCAAAAGAAAGCTAAGAACATGCTATACAAGTTCCATGTTGGTCAAAAGTTGAGATGAAACTTGTATCTTGAGATAAGTGGTCTTGAAGTTGGACACTAAATAAGGGATTTTACCCTGAGACCCCTAATTTAGTAACTTCCCACACTCTTGATTCTTGACGAATTGAACTTGAAATGATATACCATGTATCTTAACACAACATTCCATGACCATAAAGACTTTGAATTGAGTTTTAATCTCCTTCAATTGCACAATTGACTAAGGATTAACCAGATGAAAACCCTAGATGCAACACCTTCAACTGTAACCTTTCACACTTAGCACAAGCACTTGGATGAGCTCCACAATGACCCTCAAGGCACTCAATGAACTCTCTCAACATCTTATATCCATAACCATGAATTCATAACCCTCTGATGATCTTGAACTGGCCTCCAAGTTAGGAGTTGACCCACATACATCCATCCATCCTTTCACAAGACCATTGCCCACTTCTAGATGACCATTCAAACTTGAGTAACACCCCTTGCTTAAGCTCAAACCTCTGAGTAGACTCCTCTTGCCATGCACAAACTCTTGATCCCCTGTTCAACGAAAAATGTTATGCAATACAAATGCTAGAAAGAAATGAAATGAAACATAAACCAAGTTAAGAAAAGGTTGGACAAATTTTGGGGTGCAACACCTACCATCCACAAACCAGTGGATAAGTAGAAGTGTCAAATAGGGAGATTAAACAAATATTAGAAAAGACTGTTTCAATATCTAGAAAAGATTGGTCTCTAAGACTACAAGAAGCATTATGGGCTTACAGGATCGCTTTCAAAACTCCTATAGGAACAACTTCATACCAGTTAGTTTACGGAAAATCTTGCCACCTACCTTTTGAGTTAGAACATACAGCTTATTGGGCCATCAAAGCCCTTAATATGGACTATTTAGCAGCCGATGACAAACATATTCTCAACATCCATAAATTAGAAGAACTATGTCGCAATGCTTATGAAAATGCCATTATTTATAAAGAAAGAACTAAAGCATGACATGACAAAAGGATTATTAAGAAAGAATTCAACATGGGTGACCCTGTACTTCTCTTTAATTCTAGATTGCGTCTGTTTCTTGGTAAGTTACGCTCAAGATGGACTGGCCCTTATGAGGTCACCAAAGTCTTGGGGTATGGGGCAGTGGAAATCTGAGGTCATTCTTGCAGTCCTTTCATAGTAAACAAACAAAGGTTGAAACACTATTATGGAGGAGACATCCCTACCTATTACTTTGGTCACACTCTGATCAAACCATCCATTACCATATCTACTAATTAAATTCCATAATCATCGAGCTACTGACGTTAAATAAGCGTTGCATGGGAGGCAACCCACGACCAATTTTTCCCTGTTATTTTTATATTTTTTATTGTCAAAGGTGAATTATTTACATTTATTATCTGTTAATAGGATTATCTTGTGTGATTTTTATGTTTTAGGTCTCAGATTCCATCACTCTCCACTAACGTTGTTTTTCAGGATCCAGAACCAGGATGATATACACGTTGTATTCAGGGATGATAAACAGAGGAAACAATTAGTGATCCTTTTTGAGCGACCCATGCTCCCAACAAGATACCCTGACTCCAACTTCCTTGAAACCTTAGGTCTTGAAGACAGTGTGAGATACCTCAACCATCAACTCCAATGGGAAGAGTACTCTTATGCAATTAATGTCACATTCAGGAACCTAACTTTGGAATTTCTCAGCTCTCTCATTTATGAACCCTACGTTGGTAGAGGATTCAAAAGAGGACATATTAATTTCAGATTATTTGGGAAGGAATACATTCTCAACCACAAGGATTTTTCTAACCTATTAGGATTTCAGCACGGCCTAGATGTTATACATGATATATCAGAAGTAAATGTTACAGGATGAGCTGGATAAGTTATGGAGTCAAATCACCGGTGGAAGAGGCCCTGATCCTTCCACCAAACTGTCAACCAAGGTCCATAACCCAACCTTTAGATACTTCCAAATCATTCTAGCTTAGACCTTCTTTTGAAAAAGCAAAATCGATATCCATATAAGTGCTGAAGAGATCCTTATGCTATTTTTCACCTCCCAGTCACGTCCTATAGTCAGTGGAAATTTCTTGATGGATAACCTTAACCTAACCGCCAGATCTTCAAACAGATCCATCCATGTAGGAGGTACAGTGACACATATAGCTTATGCCTTAGGTCTCGCCCCAAAATTATCTCATCTGACCCCATATTGTGGCTACACCCTTATTGGTCTGAACCATTGTTTGGATCGTGGCTTAATGAGAAGAGTTTTCTTTGGTCCTACTGATTTCAAACTCCTAATAGACGATGAGACTATCCACTACTTTGGATTACCAAATCCGACCTGAACCAATGTCCACAATAAAGAAAATTGGTCGTATGCCCTAGAAGGACAAGATGAGACACCTACCAGACTTAAGACCCCACCTGTTCCTTAATACCATCCTATGCCTCTCTCAGAAAGGACCACATTGTATTCCTCTAATATTCATCTGCAGCAACGTGACATATATGCGGAGTTCGATATTATGCGCAAGGAAATCTTTTCTCTTCGTGAAGAACTGACTGAATTAACCTTACAGCTGGAGGTCTCCGACGTGACATATGTCACTGAATCTGATTCCTTGTATCGGAAATCTATAGTCTCAGACGCCAGCTTGCAGAGGCGCAGGAACCCTGTCCACATATGAATTAGGGTGCCCGTTGCCAATCACTTTAAAGGAGTTACTAGCGCATTGAGGACATTGCTCACACTGACTGTGGAGGAGATTTTTACTGCGTTACTATCATGATTTTTACCACACTGCTAACATTTCTACCATACTATTATGGCTACTTTAATTCACCCCAAACATATTTTTTATTTTCTCATATACAAACTTACCGGTTAATTTTCAAATTTTAACTTATCAGAAAAAAAAATTAAATATTTCATTTTTTACATGATCTTTATTATTATTATTATTATTATTATTATTATTATTATTATTATTATTATTATTATTATTATTTATATCTAATGCGCATTTTTATTTATACCATATAAAAATATTATTTATGTTTTTTGCATGTACAAATATCGCAGAAGACGCTACACACATTCCCAAACGAGGATCGAAACCCATCCAAAGGCCCAAATCCCGTGTTGGGTCAAGAAGACAAAGATGGCAGGCGTCATCCCCCCTAGGCGAACGCCAAGACGTCTGGGACCTTTACGGGACAGAATTGAGAAAATCCTCATTTTCTCTATCCTCTTCATCTTCAACCTCCAAAAACTCTCATTTTCTCCACTATTGACCCCATTAAAAACCCACTCAAACTCATTAACCCATCATTTAACCACGATTTTCAATTATCTCACTCACTTCCCATTTATAAAAATCCAACCTTTCATCCATTTTCCACAAATACCCCAAAATCCCAAAATCCACTAAAACCCTCATTTTCTTCAAAACAACCACCAACAAAAACAACCATGGAGCTGGGACAAATAGTTTTTTGTGAAGGAAGAGACAAAGATAGGAAAAGGCAGAAGTTCGAAGACTTGCTGACACGCGAAATTTTTGCGACGAGGTACATTGATGAAAATTGTCTTTACAGTCTGGGCATTCATTTTAGCGTAGTTTATCTGTTGAATATTTTACATTTGCATGAAATTTTTATTCGTAGAGAACCCACCTATGAGAGGCTGACTCGAGAATTTTTTAGTTTATTGAGTTATACTGGTAGAGCTAACACTGCCAGCACCGTCGGTACGGTGAAATTTCGAATGTTTAACATGGAATATGAATTTACCACTTATACGCTGACAGGGCTGTTAGGATTCCCATTTGAGGAGTGTGCCATTTGTGAGGTGCCTTTAGACATTGAGTGGGAAATTAAGGCTTTCCAACTGTGGAGAGACCTGACAGGTCATGTCATTAGTTCCTTCGAGGGAAACTTGGCCTCCGACATACATAACCCGACCATACGTGTCTTCCGTCATTTGCTAGCTGATACCATCTTTGCCAAAGAAAGCTCTAACAAGTTAAATTCCAAAGAATTCATTTTTTTACAGGCTGCCCTTTATTGCAGGAGATTGAATCTTGTGCCTTTTATGTTGGTGCATATATGCGTTGTTGTGAAAAAGAGAGGAACTATGTCATTTGGGGGATTGATTACCTCTATTGCACGTGCCCTCCAACTTGACGCCGAGATAGCCACTTTAGAACTACTCCCACCTCGCACCATAAACTTAATTTTTTTGAGAGATATGCGATTGTGCATGTGAGAAAGGAGGGAGGATACACCCTCATGGTTCGAAATATGGCTATATCGAGTGTAACTTTACCTTGTTCCTGTTGTACCGATGTGTGACACCAAAGGAACTGGATGTATGATTTTCAGGATGACCCTGTTCTCGGTCCGTTGCCACCAAACGTCCCGGAGAACGAAGGTAACGAGACCGATGACGAATATGAGCGGATGAACCAATCCTTCATTCATGATATTCCTCTTTAGGCATCACCTGCACACACTCCACCTTTTACTAACCCTTCTGCAGGTGCCCCTTCTAGATACTATTCCACAGAGGAGATGTGGAGGCAGCAACAAGCTCGCGAAGAGGAACGTGATGGCTTGTTCTATGCCATGTATGAACAGCAACAGGATATGATGAACTTCATGCTTAATTATAAAGTAATGTTTAGTGAAGGTAAAAAACATAAAAATAGAAGAAAACTCCAAAAACAAGGAAAGTAGGATTCACATTCATGACCTTTTCCCTTATAACTCACACATGCTTTTTACCAATTGTGTCATTTTATTTACTCAAAATAAAGTTGCACTAGAAAGTATATGAAGGGTGAGAAAAATTTAGGATGTGACACGTCTCACTTCATATACTCTCTTCCCCCACCATAACTCAACAACACACGAATGACAACAACAATATGAGAACAAACACCACAACTTTCACTTTCTCAACACTTCACTACAATATAGAGGTTGTTTTTCTTAAAATCTAATGTGTTGTTTGTTGTAAATCTTTTAGTTTTAGTATGTTCTAATTTTTGTTGAGAGAGACATGAGAGATAGAGAGGAAGAGTTTGGATGTTAAAAAAAATGTTATTGTTGTTGGTAACAAGCGCATGAGAAGGAAGAAAAGAAAAATTTTCATGCAAAACTCTCTTTGCTACGTGTCAATTTAGGGGTGGGAGACCAAAATTTTAAAAAAAATAATAATGTCTTTCACCCTAATGCAAACCGCCATTTTTTCTTCTTTGTTTTATTATTATTATCATTTTTTATTTTGTTTATATTATAATAATAATAATAATAATAATTATTATTATTATTATTATTAATATTATCTTTATTATTAATTATTACCATTATTATCGTAATTATTATTTTTATTGATTATTATTATTATTATTATTGTTGTTGTTGTTGTTGTTGTTATTATTTTTTATTATTACTATTTATTGAATACTATTATTTTTAATATTTATTATTGAATATTATTGTCACTATCAATTATAATTATTATTTATTTTTATTGTTAATTTTATTTTTTATTTTTATTTGCTTTTTATGTATTATTATTATTGATTTATTATTGTCATTTATAATTATTATTGTTATCATTGATTATTGATTATTATTATTGTTATCATTGATTATTGATTATTATTATTATTATTATTATTATTATTATTATTATTATTATTATTATTATTATTATTGTTTATTTTTATTATTTATTATTGTTTATTATTTGTTTATTATTATTGTTATATTTATTTATTAATTAAATTGTTTATTTTAAATTATTCAAAAGAAAATTTGATTTTTTTTCCGTCGATTTTTCACAGATGCGTTGCAATTTTATAGTTAAAATTCAATTTAACTTCAGAAACTGCTTAAATACACAAAGTTTTGTTGACCGACTTCAGATAGTGTTTCCTACATGAGTCTCTCTATGATTGCTTAACATAGTGCTAAATTTTTTAGTTTGTTTGGTATTTTATTTACCTCTAAAAAAATGTCTTTTAAAGATCATCGGTTCTTCACAGATGAGATGATGTTTCAGAGTTAAAATTCAATTTAATTTCACAAACTGCTTAAACACATAAAGTTTTGTTGACCAACCTCAGATAGAGGGATTCCTACATGAATCACTTTATGATTGCTTAACATAGCACTAAATTTCAATAGTCTAAAACACTTATTTATTTCCAATCTCTTGTCTTTCTCTGATGTTTTTTACACCGATTTCATTGTTGTTTACATTTGCTATTTATAGTTGTTTATCGAGCTTGCATTGTTAATTACCATATCCGTTTATCCCCATTTGACAAATTGTACCCTCATTCCCATAAATATGTAATAAGCTTATAACTTACCTTTATTGTTTTATTATCTTAGTTGATTGTTAATTCAAAGATTAAAATTAACAACTTTTAGAAAAGAACAAAAAACAAACACTCGATCCAACTTTGAGTATTTTTCCTTAATCAAAACCATTAATACTTTTCACTTCTCAATCATCTTCAAACCCTAAAATCATTTCATCCCGTTTTAGTTCAAACGCAAATAAAAACCTCGATCAACATCTAGCGCCTTTTATCCAATTCAAATCAAAATATGTAATCATGCTTAAACATCGTTTCAAAAAGGGTGAAAAGAGAGATGATCTATAGCTTTCGATTTTAGTCCTCAATTGTTTAGATACAAGTTGCCTTACTTGGCCATTTTAAAAGTTGTCATTCGTTAAAAAAACTTCTAATCTGATTCACCTCAAACCATTTTCATAATCAAACTCAAGTCAAACTCATTTTCGTAATAACTTGGATAAAAAATGAGGTGGTATAGAGCCTTCTATTCTCTTTCCCGAGTATTTGGATACGAGTAGCCTTACTCGGCCATTCGAGTATTTGTCGTCCGTTCAAAACACATTAACCTTATTTAAATCATTTTACAATTAAGGATGGAAAGGGAGATGATCTAGAGTCTTCTATTCCTTTCCTCGATTATTTGAATACGAGTTACCTTACTTGACCATTCGAGTAATCTTCATTCAATAAAACACCTAATAAATCAAACTTGTGTTCCGCATTTGTGCACCTTCAAAAACATTTTTTAGAAATGAGTATGCTTTATCCATATTGATGTGAAAGAAACAAAGGCTTTAGTCTTCGAGAGCGAGCAATAAGAAAAGGTTTAAAACACTTGATATGTGTAAACGATTACTCTTTAAAAGCCATCAACCCAACAGTTCTCTCTTAGTAGAACTACGTAGCCTTAAGTTCTTCATAGCACTTGAAGATACGTAGAAACATGATTTTGAAGTCTTGTAAGGCATCCCTTTAATAAAACGTCCCCTTTTAAAAACTATCGTTTATTTCTTTCTCCCGCTCATTAGGTAGAAGAAATAATTAACATATCTAACATTTCTATTGTAAATCTAACTAAGAGGTTCCCGTTGGATACAACTGATGTGTGGGGTGATAATACTTTTCCATTGCATAACTAACTTCCGAACCTGAATTTGATTGCGACGACCATTTTTTTTTCTTTGAAGGGTTTTATCAATATTTCCCTTTTATGCTTTGAAATAAATAAATTTCGGTGGTGATTTGTTGAACATCTTTTCCACGATCGTGCAAACGCTTTACGAATGATCGCATTTTTCGAGATGTAATACAAACACACTTAACTATGAAGTTCTTATTGTTAAGCTACCGAAAAGAAGATGCATCTTATTGGTATAGGTAGTATCAATCAATCCTTATAAGCCTTTATTTAACCATGCAATCACATACCCGTACAACCTCGGGATCCTCTCATTCAGATGTGAATTCAGTCGACCACTCTTCGCTCTCTTCGGTCTCAGGTGTTATAACCACTCCCCGCCCTCTTCGGCCTCAAGTGTTACATTCCCACTAGCTTCCGCTTGGTTCATCTTCGAACCATTATGTAACACCATAACTTTCCCCCATAATATTTTGAATAAAACATCAGAGTAATTAAATCAAACACATGCAACTTAGGATGTTACGATCAACATATAAAACCTACTCATCAGACTGACTATGTAACACTTATATTTTTGTATAATCATAAAAACCTGAACATGTCTGAACATTACTTTTATTGCAGCAGAATAATAAAAATAATTTATCGTTTCATGGTATATAAAAGTTATCATAGAATCACATAATTCATCAAAACAGAAATTAAACATAATAAAGGAGATGTTCACAAATCTCAAGGAAATATACATCATAAATGTGTTCCAAAGACTCCCAAGTGTTACAATCAGATTAGACACCAAACTATAAAGAAAAGGAGTAAGGAGACTTCATATTCAACTCACATCTGAGTCCTACTGCAGAGTATCTGCACATTACCCACGTGTAGGTGATATTCAAACAGAATGGGTGAGATATCATGATAATATAAAGGAAAGCATGATAAATAGTATGCATCAGGTTAACACATGCATTATCACCTATTCTTCAACACAACCCAACCAACACCAACACTAAGTTATCCAAGCATAAAGGCAACACAACAACAATTCAGCTAAATACTTCATATTAATCAACCAACAACATCATTACTAATTATTTTCCAACCAACATGAAAATCACATGATAACAAGTCCAAATAATCACACAACACCATATATTTAGCAAGATAACAACATAGTTAATATGTAATTCAATGAAACTCACAACTTGACTCAATGCATATGCATTTGGTACCAATTTATGTGAATACTCAGGTTCATCGTTTTGATCCCTACCTCCTAAGATCATAACCATTCACTGATCCATTACCTCCAAATCAGTTGTCGGCCAAATCCACACCATGGGATTTTAGGCTCACCAACAATATACCATTTTCCATAATGTATGCAATGTAACTATTTATGCATACAACAATGTCAACATCATCGTGCACAATAACCCATCACCAGGGTTAGTGTATACCGCCCAAAATGGCCAACACACATAAAGTATATTTCAGAGAATATGGATATATATCTTTAATACAATCATAACAACATCATTAAAACATCCTCGTATTACCATCATTAACGTCACAACAACATCCTAGTAACAACACTCAAGATTTGTCACTTACAACAAGACTTCTTAGCATACACAACAAGTAATAATCACATTACTAAACATATTAAACATATAAATACTTGGAAAACAATTCACCTATTTATACCATGTTAAATTTCTATTTATTAGCTTTTTGAAGCTTTAAACGGTTCGCTATTTGGATATACGGTTAAAAAGTTATGATCGAAGCCGTATTTAACATTTTTTGTGTGCTGACGCAAAGGTCGACGCATACAACCAGTTTTCCAAAGAATTCGTTTCTGGAAGCTACAGGTCGACGCATAAGGCATGCAGGTTGATGCATACTGTTCCGCTTGCCCAAAAATCACTTTTTGAAAGCACTTTTACACTAGTTTATCATATGTTAGAACCCAGGCTACGAAATTCTACCACCATAGACCAATTTTTCTGCTATTTTAACATTCTAAAAATCAATGATTTTCTTGTATTACTCATGGATTAACATCATGTAATCATCAATTTCCTATCTATAATTCAAACCCTCATAACTCATATAGGAAAACGACATTCATCATATAATCAATATATTATAACAGTATCATCATCCACTATTTCACAATATTCATAGCATTATCAAAAACAGACAATTTATTAATTTAGAGAAATCAAGGTTCATAGCATAGAAGAGCACAACAACCCACAGTTTAAGAACCTAAACCCTTACCCACTATTTATCTTATTATTCCTTAGAAGATCAGAACCCCACCCCTACCTTAGATTGATGAGTTTTTCCCTTCTCTAATGGAATTCTTCTCTCTTCATTGCCCTAGCCTCTTTCACCTTCTGTTCTCAATTTCACCTACGATGTAAAAACTAACTCCACTATTCTCCAATTCCCTTTATAAAATCCTTTAACTATGGTTTACCTCTTTTACCCTAACTCATCCTCGTACAATTATCACCCTCTCCTTCAAATCTCTACACATATAATATTCCATTTTATTTTATTTCATTATATTATTATTATTAATATTATTATTGGTCCCATCTAATTAAATTAATAATAATAATAATTTCCAACAATTATTTAATTGAATTAATATCCACCTCATATTAACTAATTAAATAATTATCACTAATATATCCTAATTAGTTTTACTTCTCACACCACCAATCTCTACTCAAACTCTCACACACTTCTCAATTCTCAAGGTCTAGTCTTAAAGTTACTACTCCACACCAATGGTATCCCCAAACACAACAAAACACACATAATCACATTTATACACACAATTTCACATAATTAAATTATGAAAAATAATTAAAATAAAATGGGGTGTTACACACATCATACTGGAGAGGTCTGCTCTGATATCATAAACTAACACATGTCTTTTTAGCATGCTTTAACCTCACTAAATTTTTTTCCGAGAAACTTCCCAGAAGGTCATTAATCTAAATACTACTCCAAGTCAAGCTCGTTCAACTATGGAGTTTTTATTTGTTATGCTACCGAAAAGAAGATGTATTTTGTTGATATATGTAGTCCCAAAAAATTCTTATAAGCCTTTCTTCAACCATGCAGTCATATACCTATGCAACCTCAAGATCTTCTCACTCTGATATAAATTCGAGCGACCACTCCCCACACTTTTCAGCCTTAGGTGTTACAACCACTCCCCACCCTTTCACAACACACATAAAGATTAACAATGGTGACAGACATAAGAAAACAAATAAGAGGGTGATGATCCCTCTCCACCCTTCATGCAATTACACCCATATATGAGTAATTCTCTCTTACCTTAATTTTCCAGCAAAAATTCCAGCTTTGGCTATGGAGTTTTCTAACTTGTGCTCTCTTAGGTTTTCCACTATTTTCCTCCTTGCACCACTTTCGCGTGCTCTGTTTTTCCTCCTTAACCTTTTCATCTCATTTTTCTTTTAAACAAAAACCTAATTCCAATTATTAATATTTCTATTTTTTTCATCATCTTTTGAACTCTTACTCCTTGTCACACTAATTTCCACCCCATATCCCACTAATTGATATTTTATTTAATTTATATTATTTTTAATTAATGAAAAATAATGATAATTCATAAATTTTTTATCCAACCTCCAACAACCCCACAAAATACACATAACACCCAATAAATCATTTAAGCACATAAAAATCAATAAATTATTTAATTTAAAAACTGAGGTGTTATAGCCGACACCCTAAATGATTTACTGATTAGGGCATTAGCCTATATCAACTATGAAGAAAAATTTAAGGCTGAGTAAAAGGAAAGATACCGAAGAACATAGAACTTTAGTTGTTGTAAAAAGGAAGAGATTGTGGACCACAATAATGGTTTATTGCTTAAACTCTCCTGAACACTTAAAGGGGCAAGGGAGAGGTATCGACCCTTGATCAAACATGATCCCTAGAGACATCTAATAAAACTTCGAGTGTGATGTCAAAAAATAAGTTGTCTCCTAGAGAAACAAACTCAGGACTTAAAGTAATACCATCATAAAAAAGGGTAAAAACAATCATAAGTGACCAAAACTGAAATATACACCATAGAGCAGGAACCATGAAATTATCTCATTTATTAAAGACACAAATACACTGGTTACAAGCACACTAGAACAAAACAAACCCTCACATCTGGATAATCAACAAAGGAGATCAGTTTCCTATCTTTCATCGCCTGGTCATGACAAACTTGTTCTCGAGAGATATGCCTATTGGGATAAAAATACTCCATTTGTTGCAGAGAATTTTCAAAAGTCACAAGCAATAAAGTAACTCTCATTCAATAACTTTACATACTCTTTGGCCAAGGAAAAATTCCCAAGACAAATATATGGAAGGTTGCCTTCATCCTTTTCCCAACCTTGTTAAGACTCCTTCAAATATGCCTCAAGTTCTTATATCTTTTTTATAGCAAGATACAATGGCTAATTTGCTTCATCGATAGCGACCTCAATCCTAAATAGTGATGCATAAGCAGATACTAAGGATTCATTATTCTTTGTCACTTCCTGCACGAGCAACTTCACCTTCTTAACCAGCGTGATTGGGTACTTGAAAGGTTCCATAATAACCCCTATAACAAAAGTGAGGTAGATGCCCCTTTTAGATTACTCCCAAATATCGGTCTCGCTCAATAATATGGGCATCAACATATTGTTTGAACACTTCATTCTCCCTCTGAAAATAGTCAGGCAACAAGGCTTCTCATCGCCTAGCAACGCCAAAGGCCAAGTCTGATAACTCCTTATGACGAGCTTCTTTTTTTAGAAATAAGAATAACCATATTCAAAGATAGAATACCAGAACTCCCTAACTATCATCAGACCAGGGCAGTCCAACTACACAAGAGGAAATTTAGGCGGAATTGATGCAAAATACCCCATAGGGTTAATCCTCCTTAAATTTCTTAATTAGGGGCGATTAACAAGAGACCCTTATACCTGAGGCTTATCAAGCTCAAAACTTTTTGCATTATCGGGCTGCGACGAATCTAAAGCATTATCCATCGTACCTAGCTAGATAAATCCATGATTTTCACACGTGTGTGAGTAAGCGTATCTCGGGTAACCAAAACAGAGAGGACCCACGTTTCTATAATAATTCCTATGGTTAGAATATTGTTAGCACTACTAAAGAAAGGGGTAACCCGATGAGTCCTCCTCTTTTGATGCATTGTATTCTCACATTGCATTTTATCTGCAAGAAAATAACAGATAAATTATAGAAGGAATCACAAAGTAATACTAAAAAAGTGAAGATTCCCCAATTCACTCACTAAAAGATCCTTCCTGGCATCTTTTGAGTCGACTTCCCTTAGTAGATGCATCACTACGGGCCTCTTTAATTGCTTATTCGATATTACGTCGCGAGGGATAACACTGCTAACATAACCTAAAGCCTTGAAGAAGGACACCAAACTATTTTTTTTGGAAAATGTATTCTCGAGTCAAATCGTCCATCTTGTAAACATAAGACTGCAACTCTGACAAAAAGTGGATTTGCCGCCAAAACATGGAGAATATGTTCAAACATTGGTAATGCCATCCATGGTTTATTAAGCATATCCTAACATAAGCTTTTTTCATTAAGAATGATGGACAAGAAAAATTGATGCTTAAAATAATTCACACTATCTGAATAAACATCAAACATATCAATATACTACCGAAGAGATATCAAGCCTTGACCATTTGGTGAAGCAGTCGAGCTATGTTGGGTTTTGAAAAGGTGGAAGAAGAGCGTCAAGGTTAGCACACTCTTCTTATATATGCACCAACATTGAAAGACTTTAAAGTAAGCCCAACTCACCTGATGCAATTGTGAAGGGGCAATTAACATTTGGTTAAGAATGTTGATCTCAAAACCATTTAAAGTTAGACAAAAACCTATTAACGAAAACAAACACTTACGAGGAGGGGTGACACACCCGTCATACTTGTTAGACACCTTCTTGTGTTCCTCAGGAACGAGTATTCCTCACTCACACAAAGACCCCACCATGATGAAAGTTTAATCCAAGCTGCCCTTATAGGCGAAAGCAAAGGTGGTGTCCAATGTCTCCAGATCCACTCACACTGACGACTCGTGCCCCTCTTCCTTACAAAGCATAATAGACAAAATTTTCACTATGAAGAATATTGTAAACATAAAAAGGTAAATATAAAGGAATAACACTCACATCATACATACCAATAACATAAGTTCGAGCCTAAAAAAAAACTAGAAACCCATTTTCCAAAAACCTTATTAGATAAATAAGCGAAAGCAAGAAAATTATTTACTTTACCTTAAAAGAAATGAGTTGGTTGCCTATATGTTCTAAGAACCCCCGAACAAAGATTACATATGAACTTAACTAGGAAAGCAATACATAAAACATTATGAGGAATAACGAAGTTGACAAGACAAAAAATAAGATATTTGTTAGTTGCAAATGGCAAAAAGGGAGAAACTGACACTTTAAGAATATTTTGCGTGTGTCTTAATCATAGAGGATCATATGATCCATTACACAATATCAAAAGTCGAGATTATATCAAAGATTGCTCAAAAGTACTCGAGTACCCTAAGAGGAGACATTACCAACTAGCATAGGGACATGCGTCAGAGATTCCCTACGAAGTGTTACCCATTTCAAGAAAGACATTTAATGTGTTTGCTCTTAATGACAGTGACATCCAAACAAGGCTTTTCACCTTCTCAGGCCAAGCAACCGAGATAGGGCGTATACGACAAACCTTCGTCCTGCCAATAGAGACACGAGGTCACCCACAAGGTCCAAGGAGAAAGAACCCATATGCAAAACAAAGGAAGCAAATGTGAAGAACATGTGTTCTGCCATTCACTCATAAAGTATACAACTCCGCTCTTGAGACATCACATACCACCAAAATCAATCAGACGACTGTCCCCACACGACTCAAAATCCATTTTCTATTATATAAGAGAGAAAACACACAATTCCTAGGTAATTCAAATCCATTCTCACACTTACATCACTTTTTATTCTCTCGATGACTTAGACCCCATATTTGTCGCATCAAAAACCACTCCACCATATCAAGATTCTACTTCACAAAAATAATATCGCGTGTTCGGACTTATACTCATGCACTAGATGTCTCTACACATCTATAACAATCTAAACATTTAGAATCTTATTTAAAATCTAGCAAAATGTTTTATTATAAATAAAATCATGTCACTTTGTATTTTATTAATTAATTAATATTTGTCAGGCAAAGGGACTTGCCCCAAGTCCCAACGGTGCCTTTTATTTGTTCATTTCCACAGATTAGGTTTTAAGAAGGAACCAGAGTTTCACTTCTTATCGGTTCAAACACACGACGTCTTCCTTATCGTTTAACCTAGAAACTTCAATCTCGCCGCCGGTTCCATTTCTTCTTCGCCGCCGGTTCCATTTCTTCTTCACCGCCGGTTCCATTTCTTATTCACCGCCCCTCCTCCTTCCACCGCCATTCTACAGGTTTCAAAGCAATTTCAATTTCGTGTTGCTTCACTTAACTTTACATTCATTCATCGTAGAATATATATTTTTAGGGTTAATAAGTATCAACAGGTTTAATTGAACGAATTTTGTCATGTTAACATATATTTTCATCGATTAATGCAGCGAACAATTGAGGAATCATGTCTAGGGTTTTGGCGCAGTCAATTAACGTCCCTGGCCTAGTGGTTGGCCAAAGACATGGTGGCAATAACAACAAGGGTTTTGGGAAACCAAGAAGGTCTGTTAAAATGATGTATGCTAGAGTGGCTGGTATCTCCGGGTTAAGAACTTTGAATTCTTTGAATACGATGTTGAGACCCAGTCAAGATTTTCATTCTAGGGCGTTTAGTCAGATGGGGATTAGTCGGGCGAAGAGCGGTAGAGGTAATAGATGTGTAACGAAAGCTATGTTTGACCGGTTCACTGAGAAGGCGATTAAAGTTATTATGTTGGCTCAGGAGGAAGCGAGGCGTTTAGGACATAATTTTGTTGGAACGGAACAGATTTTGTTGGGTCTTATTGGTGAGGGTACTGGTATTGCTGCTAAGGTTTTGAAGTCTATGGGGATTAACTTGAAAGATGCGCGTGTGGAAGTGGAGAAGATAATTGGAAGGGGCAGTGGTTTTGTTGCTGTTGAGATTCCGTTTACTCCTCGTGCTAAGAGGGTTTTGGAATTGTCGTTGGAGGAGGCTCGCCAACTTGGTAAGCATTAGCATTGCCTTTATTTGTGGATTTGTGTATTTTATAGTTTGTGAGAATTTTGTTTATGGCTTGATATTTGTATGATATATTCCAAACATGACTTGATTGATCTGATGGTTGGTTAATCTGAATTTGAATTAAATGCATTCAAAGTGAGTTGAAATTTATGTATGGATTGGCGTTAGTTTATCTTTTGGCCAGCCTTTTCGCCTTTTAATTGGAGCGTGGTTAAAGAGTTCACGCCTAATAATTTGTTTGCACTTGCTGAAATTTCGGCTCACTCACATTCAAAGTGAGTTGAAATTTATCTATTGATTGGCGTTAATTTATCTTTTTGCTGCCTTTTCTCCTTTTAATTGGAGTGTGGTTAAAGAGTTCGCGCCCTATAATTTGTTTCCGCTTGCTGAAATTTTGGCTCAATCGCGTGTTGGAATTGTCAGGTCACAATTATATTGGATCCGAGCACTTGCTTTTGGGTCTTCTTCGGGAAGGCGAGGGTGTGGCCGCCCGTGTTCTTGAAAATCTGGGTGCTGATCCAAATAATATTCGAACCCAGGCTAGTATTATGTTCTCATTTATTCCTTTTGCATATTTTTTATTTTATAGTACATATGTTCATCTTAGTTATGTTTTTGTGTGTTAATCTTGTACTCTACTGGATGGGAACAGGTTATTCGCATGGTTGGCGAGGGTGCTGATAGTGTCGGGGCTACTGTTGGCTCTGGAAGTAGTAGTAACAATAAGACGCCAACTTTGGAGGAGTATGGGACCAATTTGACCAAGCTAGCTGAGGAGGTAACTTACAAATTCTAGTTTCTTCATCACAGGTGGTAGTTGATGTCTCATTCTGCGTTGAATGTACTGATTTTTCTCTTTTGACCTTGTCCCAAAAAATCAAATTCCCAGGGGAAATTGGATCCTGTTGTCGGTAGGCAGCCTCAAATTGAACGTGTCACTCAAATCTTAGGTCGTCGTACCAAAAATAATCCTTGTCTTATTGGGGAACCTGGTGTCGGGAAGACAGCTATTGCTGAAGGTCTTGCTCAACGGATTGCAAATGGCGATGTCCCCGAAACCATAGAGGGAAAGAAGGTTGGTATTTTGTTTCTGTTGTAGAGGCTATAAATAGGTGTTAATTTGTTTCATGGGATTTGCTCTTTCATTTCCAGCACCATGGTCATGTTAGTTAAACTTGCTCAATCCTGGTCTGATTATAGTTTTTCGATATGGAATTTTATGATACTTTCGGGTGTCGTGAATGACGTAAAATCCTTGTTCTGTATGATTTAGGTTATAACCCTAGATATGGGTCTACTTGTTGCTGGAACTAAATACCGTGGAGAATTTGAGGAGAGGTTGAAAAAACTGATGGAGGAAATCAAACAAAGTGATGATATAATACTTTTCATTGATGAAGTGCACACTCTAATTGGAGCAGGAGCAGCTGAAGGGGCAATTGATGCAGCCAACATATTGAAACCAGCTCTAGCTAGAGGGGAACTACAGGTAATTTTTTTTTTTTGACATCTCAAAAATGGATACTTTTATCTACAAAAAATATTTTCTTTCGACTTGCAGATCAATGAGCATATGCTTGCAGAAATTTCAATAGTTATTTTTGTAATACTTTTCTCAACAGTTTGTTTTTAATAATCAGTATGAAAAAT
This sequence comes from Lathyrus sativus, assembly GCA_963859935.3. NCBI lineage: Eukaryota > Viridiplantae > Streptophyta > Magnoliopsida > Fabales > Fabaceae > Lathyrus > Lathyrus sativus. Next base: position 675,077,808 of record OZ012741.1, read on the forward strand.
TGAAATTGCGAGCGAGCACTTTGAATCGACTGTAAAATGTGAGTACATACTTAAAATACTTATGCAGTGTATAGGAGCCACCACATTAGATGAATATAGGAAGCACATTGAAAAAGATCCCGCTTTAGAGAGGCGATTCCAACCAGTTAAAGTGCCAGAACCAAGCGTGAGTGAAACCATACAAATTCTGAAAGGGCTTAGAGAGCGCTACGAGATTCACCACAAGCTCCGTTATACCGATGATGCTCTTGTAGCTGCCGCAGAGCTCTCTCATCAATATATCAGGTTTGTCATAAAATCTATTTATGCACATTTTCAATATTTTTTGGTATGAAAAAGGCATACTTTTAAAGTAAAATTTTTAAAACTAAAATAAATCTGCTGGAATTTATCATTATGCTTTTGAATTATTTTGGAACATTTATTTTGGAACTCATGGAATTTATCAAGCACAACTAGAACATTTATGCATGCTATTTATTTTGGAACGCTCTTGGTTGTTGAATACAAGTGATTAAGTTCTATCCTGTTATTTTCATACTTGCTGTTTAATTGTATTTTCTAGTTCATGAATTAATTGTCTTCTGCAGTGATCGGTTTTTGCCTGACAAAGCTATTGATTTGATTGACGAAGCTGGATCCCGTGTCCGACTTCAACATGCACAGGTATTGATCATCTACCATTCCCCAAACCAACAGTTCATCTCTTGTCTGTTATTGAGCTAATTGGGCCATATTTACATGCTTTGCAGTTACCTGAAGAAGCAAGAGGTCTCGAAAAGGAGGTTAGGCAGATTGTCAAGGAGAAAGATCAAGCTGTCCGCAACCAAGAGTTTGAGAAGGTAGTGCTTTATTTCAAGACTTAACTTATAAACTTTTTACCCTACCCAACATTTTTAGAATACTCAATCATCCCTTTTCTTATTATATAACATTATATTTTTCTATAAAAGAAAAATAAGCCAAGTTAGCCAATTTATCTTTCCTAAAGTTCTATAGCAACTAGAGTCTAGTTTTTGTTGAAGACATTGTAGTGGTTTGTTCCTTCAATAATACATTTCCATATTCTTTTTACTTTTGGCTAAATATTATAATGCTGATGATTCCTTAATTCTTGAATAGGCTGGAGAGCTGCGGGATAAAGAAATGGATCTTAAGACTCAGATATCAGCACTTATAGAAAAAAACAAGGAGATGAGCAAGGCAGAGAGTGAGGCAGGAGACGAAGGTGCACTTGTGACTGAAGTTGACATACAACATATTGTTGCCTCCTGGACTGGTATCCCTGTTGATAAAGTCTCGGTTGACGAATCTGACCGCCTTCTCAAAATGGAAGACACCCTACACCAACGCATTATTGGTCAGCATGAAGCAGTCGAAGCCATTAGCCGGGCTATCCGCCGAGCTCGTGTCGGACTTAAGAACCCTAATCGGCCAATCGCCAGCTTCATCTTTTCAGGTCCTACTGGTGTGGGGAAGTCTGAGTTGGCCAAAGCATTGGCCACATACTATTTTGGATCCGGAGACGCCATGATTCGGCTTGACATGAGTGAGTTTATGGAAAGGCACACAGTCTCCAAGCTCATTGGTTCACCTCCTGGATATGTTGGTTACACCGAGGGTGGTCAACTGACCGAGGCAGTTCGGCGTCGACCCTACACTGTTGTACTATTTGATGAGATTGAGAAAGCCCACCCTGATGTCTTCAACATGATGCTTCAAATCCTGGAAGATGGTAGGCTAACAGACAGTAAGGGAAGAACTGTTGACTTCAAGAACACACTTCTTATAATGACATCAAATGTTGGAAGCAGTGTGATTGAGAAAGGAGGCCGTCGCATAGGATTTGACCTCGACTTTGACGAGAAAGACAGCAGTTATAACAGAATCAAGAGCTTGGTGACCGAAGAGCTGAAGCAATACTTTAGGCCAGAGTTCTTGAATAGGCTGGATGAAATGATTGTTTTCAGGCAACTGACAAAATTGGAGGTCAAGGAAATAGCTGATATAATGCTGAAGGAGGTGTTTGAGAGACTGAAAATTAAAGAGATTGAGCTCTCGGTGACAGAGAGATTTAGGGAGAGAGTGGTCGACGAAGGTTATAATCCTAGTTATGGTGCCAGACCTCTAAGAAGAGCGATAATGCGACTTCTGGAAGACAGCATGGCTGAGAAGATGCTTGCTAGGGAGATTAAAGAGGGTGACTCTGTTATAGTGGATGCTGACTCTGATGGCAATGTGATTGTACTCAATGGCAGTACTGGTGCTCCAGATTCATTATCAGACGTTCTTACTGTGTGATAAATATATGGTTGTCTATGGACATGAAGCTTTTTAATTTGGACTATGGCCAACAAAGCATAGTAGAAAATGGTCTGGGGGACCCTGGATAGGCTGCATAGTTGAACAATTTCATTTTTTAATGAAAACCAGACATTTGATGGTCTGTATTGCCTTAAGGGCGTGTCTGTAAACTATTTTTTTTTTTTTTTTACTTAAGATAGACTTTAATTTTATATTGCATTACTTTTAACAATGAATGTAGGATATTGGTGGATGATGATACAAGTAGTCATAAATGTTCAAAACCTTGTCACTTCAAAACTATTTTGCTCATATTGGACAGAAAAATTTAATTAAGCACTTTGTTATGATCGAATATAGCTCACGAGACAAGTGGCAATCGTAAAAATTGAGGAAGCAAGAGGCAAATTTTCTTACACGATATAATAATTGGATTGGGGAACCACTGAATATCATTTTTTGTTGTGAACCGAATCTATATTTAACTAATGGTTATATAACTGAATTGATAAGCAACCAACAAAACTCAATCTGATTCTGAACCATTGGAAGAATTGAAAGATGATCAACAACACTAAACCTTTATATTAGTGAAGATTTCAACCCTTTCAAATGTTTCTTAATCAAATAGCATTTTGGTGATATATTTATACCTTTTTACTTAATGGTTTCATGTGAATTGATTTACGACGTTTGAAAAGGTTGTTGAGTTGAGATTGAATAGTTGAGAATTGTTTTGGTCAAGGCTTAATCTAGTGTTAACAATGGTGAATTGGAAGTACTATTTGTGGTCTGCATTACATGATATGTAATTTTAGAAAAATATAGAGGTATTAGATCTCTCCCTTTCATCGAAAAGAAATGACGAAGAATGTAAAGTATACAATTCTTACAACCTCAGTTAGCCCTCATGATGAAACTACATTGTCACTACATTTCAATAAAAAAAAGTTTTGATGGGGTCTGATATATGGAATCTCTTCAATGTGGAAGGTGATGAGAAAAAAAAGGTAAATGTCAATATTGTAGAATTTTAATTAAGTATAATAATGGAACAAGTGGTATGAAGAATCATCTAGGTAAATGTACTACTTATGATAATGGTAAAATCCAAGTGATCCAACCAAACAAAAGAAAAAAATCACTAACGAAGGACAAGTAGTTTGTTCACCAAACAATTCTAAATTTGACCAAAAGGTATGTTAGGCACAACTTGTAAAAATATTAGTGTGTTGAACTTCTATTTTTGTGTGTGGAGAATGAAGAGTTTAAAAAACTATTAATCATATTCCAGCCTAAAATATTCCGTTGAGCTTCCATTTTGTTTTATTATGATAAGATTTCTTCTACTCATCTTATTACTTATCTACTCATAATAAAAAAACAATATCTTAAACTTACACAAGCATATATTACCAACATTTAACTGACAATAGACCAATTTCGATGATTCATACCACTAACATAATAACACAAACATCAACTAGTTAAAAATACATGTTCATTCATACAACATTCAAGTTACATATGTTGAAATACGTTTGGTTCTACAACTATCCTTGAGTTTTGATGATAATAAAATGTAAATGAATAATTTTATTCTCTAATAGTTTGTTGAGTGTGCAAATTCTGAACAAGCTTGAAGTAAAGTAAAGCTAAATCTGATCAAGTAAGAAGCTGAGTGAATACGACTCTAAACAAACCAAGATGTTGGACAAAACTGTTCAAATCAGACCCTGAACTATGATATAAGAGATTCCAAACTTTGGACATCATTAATAACTGAGCCAAAAGTGTTCACTTGAAGAAGTTCTGAAGTTAAAGTCAACTTTGATGGTCATCAGTCAACACTTATGAAGTAGACGTCTCTGATGCACTCTGATTCACTCAAAGCCTCATCTACTCATTAGATTCTAATGTCTGTTCTCAAGGCTCTAAACTTTGAACATATGTTAAAACTCTCATATGCAAAGACAATGTTCTAGAATGTTAGAATGGATGAATAATTCTTATAAAAAGTGCAAGTTAAACACCAAATAAAAAAGTACCGTACTTCACACGGCTATAAATATTTTATATCAATTACTCAAGATTTATGGCTGACTCTACCTACTCTACAACAATAATGTACTTTGAAGAAAGTTCTAATCATATTCTTCAACAGTCTTATTTATAAAAAGGACAAAGACATTGTGAATAGGGATCGATGATGGGTGATTAAAAATAAGAAAAATAAAATAAATAGAAGGCTTTCGCTCAGAAAAGTGAAGAAACTTCATGATGAAGAAAATTCAATAAAGAAAATCATCTTCAAGAAAGAAAAGATTGAAGAAACAACTTGAGCTTCATTTCAAATATTATTTAGTGTAAACCTAAATTTTATTGTGTGTATTTTGCTTAGTGAGAAACATCATTGTAAACACAATTAACTTGATTAACAATTGTTAATTTTTTTTGAGAGATTAAGTTTAGTCAGAATTCTCAAGAAGTCATAGACGGGTAATCTTTGAGTTGTATTTCCTTAAGAGACTAAGTTTATTTAGAATTCTCAAGAAGTCATTGACGGGTAGTTTTTAAGTTGTTTTTTCTTGAGAGACTAGGGTATAGTCAGAACTTTAAAGAAGTCTTAAACAATTGACCTTTGAGTTGTATAATCAGTTTGATTATTGGATTAAGTCCTTATTGAAAACCAAAATAGCAGCGAACCAAGATAAATAAAATAATTGTTTTATTTACCTTTATCATTATTGTTGTTGTTTGTGTTATTGATTTGCAAACGTTTTAAATCCAGAAACCCAATTCAAACACTCTTTCTTGTGTTTCTTGATCTCTCAGTTGGTATCAGAGCTTCAGTTCTGATTATTTATTCGTTTTGTCAAATACTTAACCGTGTTAGAAAAAGATCCATTTTTTGAAACACAACATGACTCATACGAACAATAGTAAATACTATTATTTTGTCAATCCCCGGATCTTTAATGGAGATAAATTTGATTACTGAAAAGACAAAATATAAAGTTTCTTTCTTGGGCAAGATTCAGATTTATGAGATATGGTTTTAAATGGCTATACACATCCTTTGGATGCTAATGGTGTAAAGTTTGAAAAATATCAGATGAATAAGCAATAAAAGGAGGATCACAAGAATCATCATAGATCCAAAAATATTTTGCTGTATGCTATTTCCTATTAAGAGTATGAAAAGATTACAAATAAAGACTCTTCTAAATCTATATTTAATTTCTTAAAAATGACCCATGAAGGAAAGGAGCAAGTTAAGGAAACTAAGATTTTGGACTTAATCTAAAAGTATGAAGTTTTCAAGATGGAAGAGGATGAAATAGTTGAGGAAATATTCTCAAAATTTCAATCTTCTATTGCCAACTTGAAAGTCATAGATGTGGTTCTGAAGACCAAAGCCTTTCAAGTTAAAGAAGGTGAATCTGAAGATGACACTTTCTAAAGAAGAACAAACTTATATGGCACTCAAGGCTAGCACCTCTGGATCAGAATCAATCAGAATTAGATTATGAGTCATATGCAGACTATGACGAGGTATTTTCTAATATCACTCATTATGAATTAAAATTATATTTGGCTGAGATTTTTGGAAAGAGTCAGAAGTTTCAACAAAGATGAAAGAATCTCAAACAAATTCATGTAGTCATTTCTGAAGCCCATAGTGATCTGCTGAAAGAAAACTCTATTTTAAAAGATAGAGTCAATAGTTTAGAAAATGAAAGCTCCACCCTAAAAATCAAGAGTGAAAATTTTAGAAAAGAATTTCTTTCAAAAGCTCTTATGAACATTGATTGTGCTTCCAAGAAATATGAAATTTCTTTTAATTTTTTAAAGATAAGAGCATAGATAAAAATAAAATGGCTTCAATGTCTATGAAATTAGTGGTAAAGAGAAAAGAGGCATTGATTATGCTAAACCAAAAAACCCCATATTGAAGCCTAAACCCAAAGATAATATGAAAAAGCCAAGGACTATGCATTTCGATTCAACGTACGGTCACTATCATTATATATATTATGCTAATAAACTATGGGTTAATAAAACTTATGGAAAAAATAATCTCATAGGACCAGAAAATATATGGCTCACAAAAGATAAAATAATTTATGTTGCAGACATCCTAAATAACAAAGTTGAGACACTAACTATGGTGTCTGAAATATGAATGCTCTCAACACATAAAGGCAATAAAACATATGTTCCAAGGTCTGGAACTTAAGGCCTGTGGTTTGTAGGTTCTAAAGGAGTCTAGGAAAGTAAGATCATTGGTTTAGAATCTATTGGTAGTCATTATCTTCTCTCTATCTCTATTATTGCATTTTATGCTTAACACTAACATGTTTGATTCTCTACTCAAGAATGTATCATGTTAATATACTCTAATATGCTTAAAAGGCTACAAAGTATGTAACACTAAAACTAAAATTTTTGAGGAATCAATTCATGTTAAGTTTGATGATAAGCTTGACTCTGAAAAAGTCAAAGCTAGTTTTAAATCTACAGATCTGAAATTAGCTAGACTAACTTTGAGGACATATCTTATGATATACTCAATGAGAAAGCAAAAATCAGAACTAGAAGGTGCTGACTCATTGTTGATGCGGTAAAGCAGCAAGCAAAAAATATTAAGTAACCCAGTTTTGTCGTCTCCACAGGGATTAGTGCGACTTGAACGCCGTTCAATGGTTTCCATATTTCCAAGCTTCTTGTTCAAAAGGTTTGGTTAAAGAGGTTCAAAGAACCATAAATAAAAACAGAAAATATAAAATAAAGACTGAAATATAAACGGAGCCTTGTTGGGATTGGATTTCATCAATTAATAACATGTGCATTCTTCTGATCAAATTAAACACAGTGCAATCATTCGTCTAATATCCTTACGTATCACTCACGACAGAGCTTATCTCTAACGCAACGTCAAGAAAATAACCGTATAGTCTCATTGTTGATCTCTCACACAACTCGACAACACGGAACATAAAGAACTGATACCATAAAGGTATCAAAAGATTACAATCCAAACCCCAACAAGAGATCGAAGATCTTACCTCCTCCCTCTTAGGGTTTTATGTTTCTCTCTCTAAAGAAATGAATAGAGATGAGTTCTAATGTTCCAAAATGTTACTCTCTCAAGTTTTCTCCCAAAAATGGAGTTATGACCTAAAAATACAAGAAAATCACTTAAATACACGTTCAGGTTCTGTCACGTTCGCTAAGCGAACAGCTAGCGAACGCGCACTTTTGGCACTTTCAGATCTGTTCAATTCTGGGCTCGTTCGCTACCTGCTCGCTAGGCGAGCTGCTAGAGAGCGTTCGCTACCTGCTCGCTAGGCGAGCTGCTAGTGAACATTCGCTACCTGCTCGCTACGCGAAAATGACAGCATTTTGCCACTGTAAGTGTTCGCTAGAGACTCGCTGCGCCTTCACCTAGCGAATGCTCGCTACTCCCTCGCTGCATCTTCGCCTAGCGAACTTGCTGTTTGTTTGCTTTCTTTTCTTGGTTCCTTTTCCCATTTCTTGTGTCTTACTTTTCAATTGTTTTGTGTCTAATTCCTGCACAATAGCACACAAATCAAAGGTACCAAGATATTTTCACACTATATTGCAAACCAAACAAAACAAGAGTGGTTTTCAACACTTTTATGACAAAAATGAGTGAAAGATGCCAATATATGATAGATCAAATAAGTGAAATTTGGCATCTAACAACTCGCCCCAACTAGCTTTTTGCTTGTCCTCAAGCAAAGTATGTCTCTCATTTTGCAACAAGAGGATTTGCTCAAGATTAAGATTCACCCAAGAATGGATAAAATTGGCTCAAACACAAATGATGCAACAAGTCATGGTTTCAAATGTTTAGAATCAAACAATGCAAAAGAACTAAATTCTTAAAACAAATATAAAGCCATGCATCAATCAATAACTATGTTTTTCAGGAATGAATCACTCTAACTCTCCTCTTCGAATAAGGATTGAAGAAATTACGCGTTTGCAACCGCGGGGACAATTTCACTCAACTAACAAACAATATCAATATCAATTAAATTCATACAAAATCTAACAATCAAAAGCAAAAATATGGAAGCAAGAAGATCACTAAGGTCTTTAAGGTTATAGCTTGGTCGGGTTTACAAACAAGGGACATTTCTAAGGCCATCGAAACGAAATTGCCGATGCAAAAGAGGCATTCACCGTACACATTATTTACATATCTCAACTTCATTCCATTCATTTCTTAATTGCAAACCTTCCCAACTTTATTTCACAACTTATTCTTTCACTATTTTTCTTTTCCAAGCAAGCATTCTTTTTCTCATATTATTTTTTTCATCATTTTTTTTTTTCATTTTCACATAACAGTTTTTTTAATGCTTGCTTGAATTTTTGTAACTACCTACTATCTTCCTTTTTCATTCGCCCCAACTTAACTTTTACTCAATCCTCAAGTGAATGCTCTTAGCTTTTTATGGCAAAGAATGCAATTAAAACAAATTCAAGGGTTCAAAAAAATTTTTAAAATCTCACAAAATTAAGAATGAGATTCACATTGTTTAGGCGCAAAGTGGTTAACGAATTTTCTCTACTCACGGGTAAGTTGCATTTGGACATAGTTGTGCTCAATATAAACAAGTGCCTTGATCATTTATAATGCTTCCACAAATTCATAATGATACAAAGATAAAGCATGAATCATACAAATCAACAAAGTTTATCAGAAATCCAGCATTTAGTAAACAATGGAAGCTTTCTCACAAATTGTGGTTTTTGGTCCTAAGTGAAACAATCATTTAAACAAGTTGCTAAAAGAACAAATTTAATTTGCACAAAGACTTAAGTTCTTAAGCATTCTAAAATTCTAAATAAAGGAAACCATGTACCTTGACAACATCACTTGTTTCATACTATCATTGCCATCCAAACCCGGTCGAAGCTTCATTGAATGCTTTTATACCGATAGCAACCACTCTAGAAGGAGTTTTCGTCATTCCTCAACACACTAGAAAAAAAACATAAAAAGAAACAAATATGTACAAAATGTACAAAGCTTAAAAACATAGAACCGTTGCAATGCACTTCAAAATCTCAACACCAATCCCCGGCAACGGCGCCATTTTGTTGATGCGGTAAAGCAGCAAGCAAAAAATATTAAGTAACCCAGTTTTGTCGTCTCCACAGGGATTAGTGCGACTTGAACGCCGTTCAATGGTTTCCATATTTCCAAGCTTCTTGTTCAAAAGGTTTGGTTAAAGAGGTTCAAAGAACCATAAATAAAAACAGAAAATATAAAATAAAGACTGAAATATAAACGGAGCCTTGTTGGGATTGGATTTCATCAATTGATAACATGTGCATTCTTCTGATCAAATTAAACACAGCGCAATCATTCGTCTAATATCCTTACGTATCACTCACGACAGAGCTTATCTCTAACGCAACGTCGAGAAAATAACCGTATAGTCTCATTGTTGATCTCTCACACAACTCGACAACACGGAACATAAAGAACTGATACTAACGCAAATGCTAAGCCTAAAACTATCTCTAGCAATTAGGACCTAACAGGTAATCATCCTAGTTCCAGATCTGAAAAGTATATCTCTATCACGATTCAAATCAAAGATAAACAGGTAAGCAAAGATGTTACCCAAATCAGATAAACGATTGTTTTGCATAAAATACAACGATCATAATGCGTACACACGCTTAACCCTTTTTACATGTATTCATCTAATCCGCCAAATGCCGGTGAACATCGTTCTTCATCACTATTATCACATACCCACACAATATCATATTGATCCTACCCATGCTACCCATGCTACTTAATCAACACAACACCATAGAAGATACAATGAATATCAACTTCAAAACCATGTCAAAAGTTTGTTCATTGATAGAAGAAAATCTGAGATCAAAGATGTGAAATGGTTTTGTCAAGACCCACAAACAAGCAATCAAAGATAAACATTCAATAGAGAATCCAAAATAGTTCACAAACATAAACTAGATGAAATACATAAGGTATCAAAAGATTACAATCCAAACCCCAACAAGAGATCGAAGATCTTACCTCCTCCCTCTTAGGGTTTTATGTTTCTCTCTCTAAAGAAATGAATAGAGATGAGTTCTAATGTTCCAAAATGTTACTCTCTCAAGTTTTCTCCCAAAAATGGAGTTATGACCTAAAAATACAAGAAAATCACTTAAATACACGTTCAGGTTCTGTCACGTTCGCTAAGCGAACAGCTAGCGAACGCGCACTTTTGGCACTTTCAGATCTGTTCAATTCTGGGCTCGTTCGCTACCTGCTCGCTAGGCGAGCTGCTAGCGAGCGTTCGCTACCTGCTCGCTAGGCGAGCTGCTATTAAACGTTCGCTACCTGCTCGCTACCTGGTTGCTACGCGAAAATGACAGTATTTTGCCACTGTAAGTGTTCGCTAGAGACTCGCTGCGCCTTCGCCTAGGGAATGCTCGCTACTCCCTCGCTGCATCTTCGCCTAGCGAACTTGCTGTTTGTTTGCTTTCTTTTCTTGGTTCCTTTGCCCATTTCTTGTGTCTTACTTTTCAATTGTTTTGTGCCTAATTCCTGCACAATAGCACACAAATCAAAGGTACCAAGATATTTTCACACTATATTGCAAACCAAACAAAACAAGAGTGGTTTTCAACACTTTTATGACAAACAAGTGTGAAAGATGCCAATATATGATAGATCAAATAAGTGAAATTTGGCATCTAACAACTCGCCCCAACTAGCTTTTTGCTTGTCCTCAAGCAAAGTATGTCTCTCATTTCGCAACAAGAGGATTTGCTCAAGATTAAGATTCACCCAAGAATGGATAAAATTGGCTCAAACACAAATGATGCAACAAGTCATGGTTTCAAATGTTTAGAATCAAACAATGCAAAAGAACTAAATTCTTAAAACAAATATAAAGCCATGCATCAATCAACAACTATGTTTTTCATGAATGAATCACTCTAACTCTCCTCTTCGAATAAGGATTGAAGAAATTACGCGTTTGCAACCGCGGGGACAATTTCACTCAACTAACAAACAATATCAATATCAATTAAATTCATACAAAATCTAACAATCAAAAGCAAAAATATGGAAGCAAGAAGATCACTAAGGTCTTTAAGGTTATAGCTTGGTCGGGTTTACAAACAAGGGACATTTCTAAGGCCATCGAAACGAAATTGCCGATGCAAAAGAGGCATTCACCGTACACATTATTTACATATCTCAACTTCATTGCATTCATTTCTTAATTGCAAACCTTCCCAACTTTATTTAACAACTTATTCTTTCACTATTTTTCTTTTCCAAGCAAGCATTCTTTTTCTCATATTTTTTTTTCATCATTTTTTTTCTTTTCATTTTCACATAACAGTTTTTTTAATGCTTGCTTGAATTTTTGTAACTACCTACTATCTTCCTTTTTCATTCGCCCCAACTTAACTTTTACTCAATCCTCAAGTGAATGCTCTTAACTTTTTATGGCAAAGAATGCAATTAAAACAATTTCAAGGGGTCAAGAAAAATTTTAAAATCTCACAAAATTAAGAATGAGATTCACATTGTTTAGGCGCAAAGGGGTTAACGAATTTTCTCTACTCACGGGTAAGTTGCATTTGGACATAGTTGTGCTCAATATAAACAAGTGCCTTGATCATTTATAATGCTTCCACAAATTCATAATGATACAAAGATAAAGCATGAATCATACGAATCAACAAAGTTTATCAGAAATCCAGCATTTAGTAAACAATGGAAGCTTTCTCACAAATTGTGGTTTTTGGTCCTAAGTGAAACAATCATTTAAACAAGTTGCCAAAAGAACAAATTTAATTTGCACAAAGACTTAAGTTCTTAAGCATTCTAAAATTCTAAATAAAGGAAACCATGTACCTTGACAACATCACTTGTTTTATACTATCATTGCCATCCAAACCCGGTCGAAGCTTCATTGAATGCTTTTATACCGATAGCAACCACTCTAGAAGGAGTTTTCGTCATTCCTGAACACACTAGAAAAAAAAACATAAAAAGAAACAAATATGTACAAAATGTACAAAGCTTAAATACATAGAACCGTTGCAATGCACTTCAAAATCTCAACACCAATCCCCGGCAACGGCGCCATTTTGTTGATGCGGTAAAGCAACAAGCAAAAAATAATAAGTAACCCAGTTTTGTCGTTTTCACAGGGATTAGTGCGACTTGAACGCCGTTCAATGGTTTCCATATTTCCAAGCTTCTTGTTCAAAAGGTTTGGTTAAAGAGGTTCAAAGAACCATAAATAAAAACAGAAAATATAAAATAAAGACTGAAATATAAACGGAGCCTTGTTGGGATTGGATTTCATCAATTGATAACATGTGCATTCTTCTGATCAAATTAAACACAGCGCAATCATTCGTCTAATATCCTTACGTATCACTCACGACAGAGCTTATCTCTAACGCAACGTCGAGAAAATAACCGTATAGTCTCATTGTTGATCTCTCACACAACTCGACAACACGGAGCATAAAGAACTGATACTAACGCAAATGCTAAGCCTAAAACTATCTCTAGCAATTAGGACCTAACAGGTAATCATCCTAGTTCCAGATCTGAAAAGTATATCTCTATCACGATTCAAATCAAAGATAAACATGTAAGAAAAGATGTTACCCAAATCAGATAAACGATTGTTTTGCATAAAATACAACGATCAGAATACGTACACACGCTTAACCCTTTTTACATGCATTCATCTAATCCGCCAAATGCCGGTGAACATCGTTCTTCATCACTATTATCACATACCCACACAATATCATATTGATCCTACCCATGCTACCCATGCTACTTAATCAACACAACACCATAGAAGATACAATGAATATCAACTTCAAAACCATGTCAAAAGTTTGTTCATTGATAGAAGAAAATCTGAGATCAAAGATGTGAAATGGTTTTGTCAAGACCCACAAACAAGCAATCAAAGATAAACATTCAATAGAGAATCCAAAATAGTTCACAAACATAAACTAGATGAAATACATAAGGTATCAAAAGATTACAATCCAAACCCCAACAAGAGATCGAAGATCTTACCTCCTCCCTCTTAGGGTTTTATGTTTCTCTCTCTAAAGAAATGAATAGAGATGAGTTCTAATGTTCCAAAATGTTACTCTCTCAAGTTTTCTCCCAAAAATGGAGTTATGACCTAAAAATACAAGAAAATCACTTAAATACACGTTCAGGTTCTGTCACGTTCGCTAAGCGAACAGCTAGCGAACGCGCACTTTTGGCACTTTCAGATCTGTTCAATTCTGGGCTCGTTCGCTACCTGCTCGCTAGGCGAGCTGCTAGCGAGCGTTCGCTACCTGCTCGCTAGGCGAGCTGCTAGTGAACGTTCGATACCTGCTCGCTACCTGTTCGCTACGCGAAAATGACAGCATTTTGCCACTGTAAGTGTTCGCTAGAGACTCGCTGCGCCTTCGCCTAGCGAATGCTCTCTACTCCCTCGCTGCATCTTCGCCTAGCGAACTTGCTGTTTGTTTGCTTTCTTTTCTTGGTTCCTTTGCCCATTTCTTGTGTCTTACTTTTCAATTGTTTTGTGCCTAATTCCTGCACAATAGCACACAAATCAAAGGTACCAAGATATTTTCACACTATATTGCAAACCAAACAAAACAAGAGTGGTTTTCAACACTTTTATGACAAAAATGAGTGAAAGATGCCAATATATGATAGATCAAATAAGTGAAATTTGGCATCTAACAACTCGCCCCAACTAGCTTTTTGCTTGTCCTCAAGCAAAGTATGTCTCTCATTTCGCAACAAGAGGATTTGCTCAAGATTAAGATTCACCCAAGAATGGATAAAATTGGCTCAAACACAAATGATGCAACAAGTCATGGTTTCAAATGTTTAGAATCAAACAATGCAAAAGAACTAAATTCTTAAAACAAATATAAAGTCATGCATCAATCAACAACTATGTTTTTCATGAATGAATCACTCTAACTCTCCTCTTCGAATAAGGATTGAAGAAATTACGCGTTTGCAACCGCGGAGACAATTTCACTCAACTAACAAACAATATCAATATCAATTAAATTCATACAAAATCTAACAATCAAAAGCAAAAATATGGAAGCAATAAGATCACTAAGGTCTTTAAGGTTATAGCTTGGTCGGGTTTACAAACAAGGGACATTTCTAAGGCCATGGAAACGAAATTGCCGATGCAAAAGAGGCATTCACCGTACACATTATTTACATATCTCAACTTCATTCCATTCATTTCTTAATTGCAAACCTTCCCAACTTTATTTCACAACTTATTCTTTCACTATTTTTCTTTTCCAAGCAAGCATTCTTTTTCTCATATTTTTTTTTTCATCATTTTTTTTTCATTTTCACATAACAGTTTTTTTAATGCTTGCTTGAATTTTTGTAACTACCTACTATCTTCCTTTTTCATTCGCCCCAACTTAATTTTTACTCAATCCTCAAGTGAATGCTCTTAGCTTTTTATGGCAAAGAATGCAATTAAAACAAATTCAAGGGTTCAAGAAAAATTTTAAAATCTCACAAAATTAAGAATGAGATTCACATTGTTTAGGCGTAAAGGGGTTAACGAATTTTCTCTACTCACGGGTAAGTTGCATTTGGACATAGTTGTGCTCAATATAAACAAGTGCCTTGATCATTTATAATGCCGCCACAAATTCATAATGATACAAAGATAAAGAATGAATCATACGAATCAACAAAGTTTATCAGAAATCCAGCATTTAGTAAACAATGGAAGCTTTCTCACAAATTGTGGTTTTTGGTCCTAAGTGAAACAATCATTTAAACAAGTTGCCAAAAGAACAAATTTAATTTGTACAAAGACTTAAGTTCTTAAGAATTCTAAAATTCTAAATAAAGGAAACCATGTACCTTGACAACATCACTTGTTTCATACTATCATTGCCATCCAAACCCGGTCGAAGCTTCATTGAATGCTTTTATACCGATAGCAACCACTCTAGAAGGAGTTTTCGTCATTCCTGAACACACTAGAAAAAAAACATAAAAAGAAACAAATATGTACAAAATGTACAAAGCTTAAAAACATAGAACCGTTGCAATGCACTTCAAAATCTCAACACCAATCCCCGGCAACGGCGCCATTTTGTTGATGCGGTAAAGCAGCAAGCAAAAAATATTAAGTAACCCAGTTTTGTCGTCTCCACAAGGATTAGTGCGACTTGAACGCCGTTCAATGGTTTCCATATTTCCAAGCTTATTGTTCAAAAGGTTTGGTTAAAGAGGTTCAAAGAACCATAAATAAAAACAGAAAATATAAAATAAAGACTGAAATATAAACGGAGCCTTGTTGGGATTGGATTTCATCAATTGATAACATGTGCATTCTTCTGATCAAATTAAACACAGCGCAATCATTCGTCTAATATCCTTACGTATCACTCACGACAGAGCTTATCTCTAACGCAACGTCGAGAAAATAACCGTATAGTCTCATTGTTGATCTCTCACACAACTCGACAACACGGAACATAAAGAACTGATACTAACGCAAATGCTAAGCCTAAAACTATCTCTAGCAATTAGGACCTAACAGGTAATCATCCTAGTTCCAGATCTGAAAAGTATATCTCTATCACGATTCAAATCAAAGATAAACAGGTAAGCAAAGATGTTACCCAAATCAGATAAACGATTGTTTTGCATAAAATACAACGATCAGAATACGTACACACGCTTAACCCTTTTTACATGTATTCATCTAATCCGCCAAATGCCGGTGAACATCGTTCTTCATCACTATTATCACATACCCACACAATATCATATTGATCCTACCCATGCTACCCATGCTACTTAATCAACACAACACCATAGAAGATACAATGAATATCAACTTCAAAACCATGTCAAAAGTTTGTTCATTGATAGAAGAAAATCTGAGATCAAAGATGTGAAATGGTTTTGTCAAGACCCACAAACAAGCAATCAAAGATAAACATTCAATAGAGAATCCAAAATAGTTCACAAACATAAACTAGATGAAATACATAAGGTATCAAAAGATTACAATCCAAACCCCAACAAGAGATCGAAGATCTTACCTCCTCCCTCTTAGGGTTTTATGTTTCTCTCTCTAAAGAAATGAATAGAGATGAGTTCTAATGTTCCAAAATGTTACTCTCTCAAGTTTTCTCCCAAAAATGGAGTTATGACCTAAAAATACAAGAAAATCACTTAAATACACGTTCAGGTTCTGTCACGTTCGCTAAGCGAACAGCTAGCGAACAGCTAGCGAACGCGCACTTTTGGCACTTTCAGATCTGTTCAATTCTGGGCTTGTTCGCTACCTGCTCGCTAGGCGAGCTGCTAGTGAACGTTCGCTACCTGCTCGCTACCTGTTCGCTACGCGAAAATGACAGCATTTTGCCACTGTAAGTGTTCGCTAGAGACTCGCTGCGCCTTCGCCTAGCAAATGCTCGCTACTCCCTCGCTGCATCTTCGCCTAGCGAACTTGCTGTTTGTTTGCTTTCTTTTCTTGGTTCCTTTGCCCATTTCTTGTGTCTTACTTTTCAATTGTTTTGTGCCTAATTCCTGCACAATAGCACACAAATCAAAGGTACCAAGATATTTTCACACTATATTGCAAACCAAACAAAACAAGAGTGGTTTTCAACACTTTTATGACAAAAATGAGTGAAAGATGCCAATATATGATAGATCAAATAAGTGAAATTTGGCATCTAACAACTCGCCCCAACTAGCTTTTTGCTTGTCCTCAAGCAAAGTATGTCTCTCATTTCGCAACAAGAGGATTTGCTCAAGATTAAGATTCACCCAAGAATGGATAAAATTGGCTCAAACACAAATGATGCAACAAGTCATGGTTTCAAATGTTTAGAATCAAACAATGCAAAAGAACTAAATTCTTAAAACAAATATAAAGCCATGCATCAATCAACAACTATGTTTTTCATGAATGAATCACTCTAACTCTCCTCTTCGAATAAGGATTGAAGAAATTACGCGTTTGCAACCGCGGGGACAATTTCACTCAACTAACAAACAATATCAATATCAATTAAATTCATACAAAATCTAACAATCAAAAGCAAAAATATGGAAGCAAGAAGATCACTAAGGTCTTTAAGGTTATAGCTTGGTCGGGTTTACAAACAAGGGACATTTCTAAGGCCATGGAAACGAAATTGCCGATGCAAAAGAGGCATTCACCGTACACATTATTTACATATCTCAACTTCATTCCATTCATTTCTTAATTGCAAACCTTCCAAACTTTATTTCACAACTTATTCTTTCACTATTTTTCTTTTCCAAGCAAGCATTCTTTTTCTCATATTTTTTTTTTCATCATTTTTTTTTTCATTTTCACATAACAATTTTTTTAATGCTTGCTTGAATTTTTGTAACTACCTACTATCTTCCTTTTTCATTCGCCCCAACTTAATTTTTACTCAATCCTCAAGTGAATGCTCTTAGCTTTTTATGGCAAAGAATGCAATTAAAACAAATTCAAGGGTTCAAGAAAAATTTTAAAATCTCACAAAATTAAGAATGAGATTCACATTGTTTAGGCGCAAAGGGGTTAACGAATTTTCTCTACTCACGGGTAAGTTGCATTTGGACATAGTTGTGCTCAATATAAACAAGTGCCTTGATCATTTATAATGCTTCCACAAATTCATAATGATACAAAGATAAAGCATGAATCATACGAATCAACAAAGTTTATCAGAAATCCAACATTTAGTAAACAATGGAAGCTTTCTCACAAATTGTGGTTTTTGGTCCTAAGTGAAACAATCATTTAAACAAGTTGCCAAAAGAACAAATTTAATTTGCACAAAGACTTAAGTTCTTAAGCATTCTAAAATTCTAAATAAAGGAAACCATGTACCTTGACAACATCACTTGTTTCATACTATCATTGCCATCCAAACCCGGTTGAAGCTTCATTGAATGCTTTTATACCGATAGCAACCACTCTAGAAGGAGTTTTCGTCATTCCTGAACACACTAGAAAAAAAACATAAAAAGAAACAAATATGTACAAAATGTACAAAGCTTAAAAACATAGAACCGTTGCAATGCACTTCAAAATATCAACACCAATCCCCGGCAACGGCGCCATTTTGTTGATGCGGTAAAGCAGCAAGCAAAAAATATTAAGTAACCCAGTTTTGTCGTCTCCACAGGGATTAGTGCGACTTGAACGCCGTTCAATGGTTTCCATATTTCCAAGCTTCTTGTTCAAAAGGTTTGGTTAAAGAGGTTCAAAGAACCATAAATAAAAACAGAAAATATAAAATAAAGACTGAAATATAAACGGAGCCTTGTTGGGATTGGATTTCATCAATTGATAACATGTGCATTCTTCTGATCAAATTAAACACAGCGCAATCATTCGTCTAATATCCTTACGTATCACTCACGACAGAGCTTATCTCTAATGCAACGTCGAGAAAATAACCGTATAGTCTCATTGTTGATCTCTCACACAACTCGACAACACGGAACATAAAGAACTGATACTAACGCAAATGCTAAGCCTAAAACTATCTCTAGCAATTAGGACCTAACAGGTAATCATCCTAGTTCCAGATCTGAAAAGTATATCTCTATCACGATTCAAATCAAA
Source organism: Lathyrus sativus (assembly GCA_963859935.3). Taxonomy (NCBI): domain Eukaryota; kingdom Viridiplantae; phylum Streptophyta; class Magnoliopsida; order Fabales; family Fabaceae; genus Lathyrus; species Lathyrus sativus. The sequence goes on from OZ012741.1 coordinate 675,096,827, forward strand.
GATAAACAGGTAAGCAAAGATGTTACCCAAATCAGATAAACGATTGTTTTGCATAAAATACAACGATCATAATGCGTACACACGCTTAACCCTTTTTACATGTATTCATCTAATCCGCCAAATGCCGGTGAACATCGTTCTTCATCACTATTATCACATACCCACACAATATCATATTGATCCTACCCATGCTACCCATGCTACTTAATCAACACAACACCATAGAAGATACAATGAATATCAACTTCAAAACCATGTCAAAAGTTTGTTCATTGATAGAAGAAAATCTGAGATCAAAGATGTGAAATGGTTTTGTCAAGACCCACAAACAAGCAATCAAAGATAAACATTCAATAGAGAATCCAAAATAGTTCACAAACATAAACTAGATGAAATACATAAGGTATCAAAAGATTACAATCCAAACCCCAACAAGAGATCGAAGATCTTACCTCCTCCCTCTTAGGGTTTTATGTTTCTCTCTCTAAAGAAATGAATAGAGATGAGTTCTAATGTTCCAAAATGTTACTCTCTCAAGTTTTCTCCCAAAAATGGAGTTATGACCTAAAAATACAAGAAAATCACTTAAATACACGTTCAGGTTCTGTCACGTTCGCTAAGCGAACAGCTAGCGAACGCGCACTTTTGGCACTTTCAGATCTGTTCAATTCTGGGCTCGTTCGCTACCTGCTCGCTAGGCGAGCTGCTAGCGAGCGTTCGCTACCTGCTCGCTAGGCGAGCTGCTATTGAACGTTCGCTACCTGCTCGCTACCTGGTTGCTACGCGAAAATGACAATATTTTGCCACTGTAAGTGTTCGCTAGAGACTCGCTGCGCCTTCGCCTAGCGAATGCTCGCTACTCCCTCGCTGCATCTTCGCCTAGCGAACTTGCTGTTTGTTTGCTTTCTTTTCTTGGTTCCTTTGCCCATTTCTTGTGTCTTACTTTTCAATTGTTTTGTGCCTAATTCCTGCACAATAGCACACAAATCAAAGGTACCAAGATATTTTCACACTATATTGCAAACCAAACAAAACAAGAGTGGTTTTCAACACTTTTATGACAAAAATGAGTGAAAGATGCCAATATATGATAGATCAAATAAGTGAAATTTGGCATCTAACAACTCGCCCCAACTAGCTTTTTGCTTGTCCTCAAGCAAAGTATGTCTCTCATTTCGCAACAAGAGGATTTGCTCAAGATTAAGATTCACCCAAGAATGGATAAAATTGGCTCAAACACAAATGATGCAACAAGTCATGGTTTCAAATGTTTAGAATCAAACAATGCAAAAGAACTAAATTCTTAAAACAAATATAAAGCCATGCATCAATCAACAACTATGTTTTTCATGAATGAATCACTCTAACTCTCCTCTTCGAATAAGGATTGAAGAAATTACGCGTTTGCAACCGCGGGGACAATTTCACTCAACTAACAAACAATATCAATATCAATTAAATTCATACAAAATCTAACAATCAAAAGCAAAAATATGGAAGCAAGAAGATCACTAAGGTCTTTAAGGTTATAGCTTGGTCGGGTTTACAAACAAGGGACATTTCTAAGGCCATGGAAACGAAATTGCCGATGCAAAAGAGGCATTCACCGTACACATTATTTACATATCTCAACTTCATTCCATTCATTTCTTAATTGCAAACCTTCCCAACTTTATTTCACAACTTATTCTTTCACTATTTTTCTTTTCCAAGCAAGCATTCTTTTTCTCATATTTTTTTTTCATCATTTTTTTTCTTTTCATTTTCACATAACAGTTTTTTTAATGCTTGCTTGAATTTTTGTAACTACCTACTATCTTCCTTTTTCATTCGCCCCAACTTAACTTTTACTCAATCCTCAAGTGAATGCTCTTAACTTTTTATGGCAAAGAATGCAATTAAAACAAATTCAAGGGTTCAAGAAAAATTTTAAAATCTCACAAAATTAAGAATGAGATTCACATTGTTTAGGCGCAAAGGGGTTAACGAATTTTCTCTACTCACGGGTAAGTTGCATTTGGACATAGTTGTGCTCAATATAAACAAGTTCCTTGATCATTTATAATGCTTCCACAAATTCATAATGATACAAAGATAAAGCATGAATCATACGAATCAACAAAGTTTATCAGAAATCCAGCATTTAGTAAACAATGGAAGCTTTCTCACAAATTGTGGTTTTTGGTCCTAAGTGAAACAATCATTTAAACAAGTTGCCAAAAGAACAAATTTAATTTGCACAAAGACTTAAGTTCTTAAGCATTCTAAAATTCTAAATAAAGGAAACCATGTACCTTGACAACATCACTTGTTTTATACTATCATTGCCATCCAAACCCGGTCGAAGCTTCATTGAATGCTTTTATACCGATAGCAACCACTCTAGAAGGAGTTTTCGTCATTCCTGAACACACTAGAAAAAAAACATAAAAAGAAACAAATATGTACAAAATGTACAAAGCTTAAATACATAGAACCGTTGCAATGCACTTCAAAATCTCAACACCAATCCCCGGCAACGGCGCCATTTTGTTGATGCGGTAAAGCAACAAGCAAAAAATATTAAGTAACCCAGTTTTGTCGTTTCCACAGGGATTAGTGCGACTTGAACGCCGTTCAATGGTTTCCATATTTCCAAGCTTCTTGTTCAAAAGGTTTGGTTAAAGAGGTTCAAAGAACCATAAATAAAAACAGAAAATATAAAATAAAGACTGAAATATAAACGGAGCCTTGTTGGGATTGGATTTCATCAATTGATAACATGTGCATTCTTCTGATCAAATTAAACACAGCGCAATCATTCGTCTAATATCCTTACGTATCACTCACGACAGAGCTTATCTCTAACGCAACGTCGAGAAAATAACCGTATAGTCTCATTGTTGATCTCTCACACAACTCGACAACACGGAGCATAAAGAACTGATACTAACGCAAATGCTAAGCCTAAAACTATCTCTAGCAATTAGGACCTAACAGGTAATCATCCTAGTTCCAGATCTGAAAAGTATATCTCTATCACGATTCAAATCAAAGATAAACATGTAAGCAAAGATGTTACCCAAATCAGATAAACGATTGTTTTGCATAAAATACAACGATCAGAATACGTACACACGCTTAACCCTTTTTACATGTATTCATCTAATCCGCCAAATACCGGTGAACATCGTTCTTCATCACTATTATCACATACCCACACAATATCATATTGATCCTACCCATGCTACCCATGCTACTTAATCAACACAACACCATAGAAGATACAATGAATATCAACTTCAAAACCATGTCAAAAGTTTGTTCATTGATAGAAGAAAATCTGAGATCAAAGATGTGAAATGGTTTTGTCAAGACCCACAAACAAGCAATCAAAGATAAACATTCAATAGAGAATCCAAAATAGTTCACAAACATAAACTAGATGAAATACATAAGGTATCAAAAGATTACAATCCAAACCCCAACAAGATATCGAAGATCTTACCTCCTCCCTCTTAGGGTTTTATGTTTCTCTCTCTAAAGAAATGAATAGAGATGAGTTCTAATGTTCCAAAATGTTACTCTCTCAAGTTTTCTTCCAAAAATGGAGTTATGACCTAAAAATACAAGAAAATCACTTAAATACACGTTCAGGTTCTGTCACGTTCGCTAAGCGAACAGCTAGCGAACGCGCACTTTTGGCACTTTCAGATCTGTTCAATTCTGGGCTCGTTCGCTACCTGCTCGCTACCTGTTCGCTACGCGAAAATGACAGCATTTTGCCACTGTAAGTGTTCGCTAGAGACTCGCTGCGCCTTCGCCTAGCGAATGCTCGCTACTCCCTCGCTGCATCTTCGCCTAGCGAACTTGCTGTTTGTTTGCTTTCTTTTCTTGGTTCCTTTGCCCATTTCTTGTGTCTTACTTTTCAATTGTTTTGTGCCTAATTCCTGCACAATAGCACACAAATCAAAGGTACCAAGATATTTTCACACTATATTGCAAACCAAACAAAACAAGAGTGGTTTTCAACACTTTTATGACAAAAATGAGTGAAAGATGCCAATATATGATAGATCAAATAAGTGAAATTTGGCATCTAACAACTCGCCCCAACTAGCTTTTTGCTTGTCCTCAAGCAAAGTATGTCTCTCATTTCGCAACAAGAGGATTTGCTCAAGATTAAGATTCACCCAAGAATTGATAAAATTGGCTCAAACACAAATGATGCAACAAGTCATGGTTTCAAATGTTTAGAATCAAACAATGCAAAAGAACTAAATTCTTAAAACAAATATAAAGCCATGCATCAATCAACAACTATGTTTTTCATGAATGAATCACTCTAACTCTCCTCTTCGAATAAGGATTGAAGAAATTACGCGTTTGCAACCGCGGGGACAATTTCACTCAACTAACAAACAATATCAATATCAATTAAATTCATACAAAATCTAACAATCAAAAGCAAAAATATGGAAGCAAGAAGATCACTAAGGTCTTTAAGGTTATAGCTTGGTCGGGTTTACAAACAAGGGACATTTCTAAGGCCATGGAAACGAAATTTCCGATGCAAAAGAGGCATTCACCGTACACATTATTTACATATCTCAACTTCATTCCATTCATTTCTTAATTGCAAACCTTCCCAACTTTATTTCACAACTTATTCTTTCACTATTTTTCTTTTCCAAGCAAGCATTCTTTTTCTCATATTTTTTTTTCATCATTTTTTTTTTCATTTTCACATAACAGTTTTGTTTAATGCTTGCTTGAATTTTTGTAACTACCTACTATCTTCCTTTTTCATTCGCCCCAACTTAATTTTTACTCAATCCTCAAGTGAATGCTCTTAGCTTTTTATGGCAAAGAATGCAATTAAAACAAATTCAAGGGTTCAAGAAAAATTTTAAAATCTCACAAAATTAAGAATGAGATTCACATTGTTTAGGCGCAAAGGGGTTAACGAATTTTCTCTACTCACGGGTAAGTTGCATTTGGACATAGTTGTGCTCAATATAAACAAGTGCCTTGATCATTTATATTGCTTCCACAAATTCATAATGATACAAAGATAAAGCATGAATCATACGAATCAACAAAGTTTATCAGAAATCCAGCATTTAGTAAACAATGGAAGCTTTCTCACAAATTGTGGTTTTTGGTCCTAAGTGAAACAATCATTTAAACAAGTTGCCAAAAGAACAAATTTTATTTGCACAAAGACTTAAGTTCTTAAGAATTCTAAAATTCTAAATAAAGGAAACCATGTACCTTGACAACATCACTTGTTTCATACTATTATTGCCATCCAAACCCGGTCGAAGCTTCATTGAATGCTTTTATACCGATAGCAACCACTCTAGAAGGAGTTTTCGTCATTCCTGAACACACTAGAAAAAAAACATAAAAAGAAACAAATATGTACAAAATGTACAAAGCTTAAAAACATAGAACCGTTGCAATGCACTTCAAAATCTCAACACCAATCCCCGGCAACGGCGCCATTTTGTTGATGCGGTAAAGCAGCAAGCAAAAAATATTAAGTAACCCAGTTTTGTCGTCTCCACAGGGATTAGTGCGACTTGAACGCCGTTCAATGGTTTCCATATTTCCAAGCTTCTTGTTCAAAAGGTTTGGTTAAAGAGGTTCAAAGAACCATAAATAAAAACAGAAAATATAAAATAAAGACTGAAATATAAACGGAGCCTTGTTGGGATTGGATTTCATCAATTGATAACATGTGCATTTTTTTGATCAAATTAAACACAGCGCAATCATTCGTCTAATATCCTTACGTATCACTCACGACAGAGCTTATCTCTAACGCAACGTCGAGAAAATAACCGTATAGTCTCATTGTTGATCTCTCACACAACTCGACAACACGGAACATAAAGAACTGATACTAACGCAAATGCTAAGCCTAAAACTATCTCTAGCAATTAGGACCTAACAGGTAATCATCCTAGTTCCAGATCTGAAAAGTATATCTCTATCACGATTCAAATCAAAGATAAACAGGTAAGCAAAGATGTTACCCAAATCAGATAAACGATTGTTTTGCATAAAATACAACGATCAGAATACGTACACACGCTTAACCCTTTTTACATGTATTCATCTAATCCGCCAAATGCCGGTGAACATCGTTCTTCATCACTATTATCACATACCCACACAATATCATATTGATCCTACCCATGCTACCCATGCTACTTAATCAACACAACACCATAGAAGATACAATGAATATCAACTTCAAAACCATGTCAAAAGTTTGTTCATTGATAGAAGAAAATCTGAGATCAAAGATGTGAAATGGTTTTGTCAAGACCCACAAATAAGCAATCAAAGATAAACATTCAATAGAGAATCCAAAATAGTTCACAAACATAAACTAGATGAAATACATAAGGTATCAAAAGATTATAATCCAAACCCCAACAAGAGATCGAAGATCTTACCTCCTCCCTCTTAGGGTTTTATGTTTCTCTCTCTAAAGAAATGAATAGAGATGAGTTCTAATGTTCCAAAATGTTACTCTCTCAAGTTTTCTCCCAAAAATGGAGTTATGACCTAAAAATACAAGAAAATCACTTAAATACACGTTCAGGTTCTGTCACGTTCGCTAAGCGAACAGCTAGCGAACGCGCACTTTTGGCACTTTCAGATCTGTTCAATTCTGGGCTTGTTCGCTACCTGCTCGCTAGGCGAGCTGTTAGTGAACGTTCGCTACCTGCTCGCTACCTGTTCGCTACGCGAAAATGACAGCATTTTGCCACTGTAAGTGTTCGCTAGAGACTCGCTGCGCCTTCGCCTAGCAAATGCTCGCTACTCCCTCGCTGCATCTTCGCCTAGCGAACTTGCTGTTTGTTTGCTTTCTTTTCTTGGTTCCTTTGCCCATTTCTTGTGTCTTACTTTTCAATTGTTTTATGCCTAATTCCTGCACAATAGCACACAAATCAAAGGTACCAAGATATTTTCACACTATATTGCAAACCAAACAAAACAAGAGTGGTTTTCAACACTTTTATGACAAAAATGAGTGAAAGATGCCAATATATGATAGATCAAATAAGTGAAATTTGGCATCTAACAACTCGCCCCAACTAGCTTTTTGCTTGTCCTCAAGCAAAGTATGTCTCTCATTTCGCAACAAGAGGATTTGCTCAAGATTAAGATTCACCCAAGAATGGATAAAATTGGCTCAAACACAAATGATGCAACAAGTCATGGTTTCAAATGTTTAGAATCAAACAATGCAAAAGAACTAAATTCTTAAAACAAATATAAAGCCATGCATCAATCAACAACTATGTTTTTCATGAATGAATCACTCTAACTCTCCTCTTCGAATAAGGATTGAAGAAATTACGCGTTTGCAACCGCGGGGACAATTTCACTCAACTAACAAACAATATCAATATCAATTAAATTCATACAAAATCTAACAATCAAAAGCAAAAATATGGAAGCAAGAAGATCACTAAGGTCTTTAAGGTTATAGCTTGGTCGGGTTTACAAACAAGGGACATTTCTAAGGCCATGGAAACGAAATTGCCGATGCAAAAGAGGCATTCACCGTACACATTATTTACATATCTCAACTTCATTCCATTCATTTCTTAATTGCAAACCTTCCAAACTTTATTTCACAACTTATTCTTTCACTATTTTTCTTTTCCAAGCAAGCATTCTTTTTCTCATATTTTTTTTTTCATCATTTTTTTTTTTCATTTTCACATAACAATTTTTTTAATGCTTGCTTGAATTTTTGTAACTACCTACTATCTTCCTTTTTCATTCGCCCCAACTTAATTTTTACTCAATCCTCAAGTGAATGCTCTTAGCTTTTTATGGCAAAGAATGCAATTAAAACAAATTCAAGGGTTCAAGAAAAATTTTAAAATCTCACAAAATTAAGAATGAGATTCACATTGTTTAGGCGCAAAGGGGTTAACGAATTTTCTCTACTCACGGGTAAGTTGCATTTGGACATAGTTGTGCTCAATATAAACAAGTGCCTTGATCATTTATAATGCTTCCACAAATTCATAATGATACAAAGATAAAGCATGAATCATACGAATCAACAAAGTTTATCAGAAATCCAACATTTAGTAAACAATGGAAGCTTTCTCACAAATTGTGGTTTTTGGTCCTAAGTGAAACAATCATTTAAACAAGTTGCCAAAAGAACAAATTTAATTTGCACAAAGACTTAAGTTCTTAAGCATTCTAAAATTCTAAATAAAGGAAACCATGTACCTTGACAATATCACTTGTTTTATACTATCATTGCCATCCAAACCCGGTCGAAACTTCATTGAATGCTTTTATACCGATAGCAACCACTCTAGAAGGAGTTTTCGTCATTCCTGAACACACTAGAAAAAAAACATAAAAAGAAACAAATATGTACAAAATGTACAAAGCTTAAATACATAGAACCGTTGCAATGCACTTCAAAATCTCAACACCAATCCCCGGCAACGGCGCCATTTTGTTGATGCGGTAAAGCAACACAAGCAAAAAATATTAAGTAACCCAGTTTTGTCGTTTCCACAGGGATTAGTGCGACTTGAACGCCGTTCAATGGTTTCCATATTTCCAAGCTTCTTGTTCAAAAGGTTTGGTTAAAGAGGTTCAAAGAACCATAAATAAAAACAGAAAATATAAAATAAAGACTGAAATATAAACGGAGCCTTGTTGGGATTGGATTTCATCAATTGATAACATGTGCATTCTTCTGATCAAATTAAACACAGCGCAATCATTCGTCTAATATCCTTACGTATCACTCACGACAGAGCTTATCTCTAACGCAACGTCGAGAAAATAACCGTATAGTCTCATTGTTGATCTCTCACACAACTCGACAACACGGAGCATAAAGAACTGATACTAACGCAAATGCTAAGCCTAAAACTATCTCTAGCAATTAGGACCTAACAGGTAATCATCCTAGTTCCAGATCTGAAAAGTATATCTCTATCACGATTCAAATCAAAGATAAACAGGTAAGCAAAGATGTTACCCAAATCAGATAAACGATTGTTTTGCATAAAATACAACGATCAGAATACGTACACACGCTTAACCCTTTTTACATGTATTCATCTAATCCGCCAAATGCCGGTGAACATCGTTCTTCATCACTATTATCACATACCCACACAATATCATATTGATCCTACCCATGCTACCCATGCTACTTAATCAACACAACACCATAGAAGATACAATGAATATCAACTTCAAAACCATGTCAAAAGTTTGTTCATTGATAGAAGAAAATCTGAGATCAAAGATGTGAAATGGTTTTGTCAAGACCCACAAACAAGCAATCAAAGATAAACATTCAATAGAGAATCCAAAATAGTTCACAAACATAAACTAGATGAAATACATAAGGTATCAAAAGATTACAATCCAAACCCCAACAAGAGATCGAAGATCTTTCCTCCTCCCTCTTAGGGTTTTATGTTTCTCTCTCTAAAGAAATGAATAGAGATGAGTTCTAATGTTCCAAAATGTTACTCTCTCAAGTTTTCTCCCAAAAATGGAGTTATGACCTAAAAATACAAGAAAATCACTTAAATACACGTTCTGGTTCTGTCACGTTCGCTAAGCGAACAGCTAGCAAACGCGCACTTTTGGCACTTTCAGATCTGTTCAATTCTGGGCTTGTTCGCTACCTGCTCGCTAGGCGAGCTGCTAGTGAACGTTCGCTACCTGCTCGCTACCTGTTCGCTACGCGAAAATGACAACATTTTGCCACTGTAAGTGTTCGCTAGAGACTCGCTGCGCCTTCGCCTAGCGAATGCTCGCTACTCCCTCGCTGCATCTTCGCCTAGCGAACTTGCTCTTTGTTTGCTTTGTTTTCTTGGTTCCTTTGCCCATTTCTTGTGTCTTACTTTTCAATTGTTTTGTGCCTAATTCCTGCACAATAGCACACAAATCAAAGGTACCAAGATATTTTCACACTATATTGCAAACCAAACAAAACAAGAGTGGTTCTCAACACTTTTATGACAAAAATGAGTGAAAGATGCCAATATATGATAGATCAAATAAGTGAAATTTGGCATCTAACAACTCGCCCCAACTAGCTTTTTGCTTGTCCTCAAGCAAAGTATGTCTCTCATTTCGCAACAAGAGGATTTGCTCAAGATTAAGATTCACCCAAGAATGGATAAAATTGGCTCAAACACAAATGATGCAACAAGTCATGGTTTCAAATGTTTAGAATCAAACAATGCAAAAGAACTAAATTCTTAAAACAAATATAAAGCCATGCATCAATCAACAACTATGTTTTTCATGAATGAATCACTCTAACTCTCCTCTTCGAATAAGGATTGAAGAAATTACGCGTTTGAAACCGCGGGGACAATTTCACTCAACTAACAAACAATATCAATATCAATTAAATTCATACAAAATCTAACAATCAAAAGCAAAAATATGGAAGCAAGAAGATCACTAAGGTCTTTAAGGTTATAGCTTGGTCGGGTTTACAAACAAGGGACATTTCTAAGGCCATGGAAACGAAATTTCCGATGCAAAAGAGGCATTCACCGTACACATTATTTACATATCTCAACTTCATTCCATTCATTTCTTAATTGCAAACCTTCCCAACTTTATTTCACAACTTATTCTTTCACTATTTTTCTTTTCCAAGCAAGCATTCTTTTTCTCATATTATTTTTTTCATCATTTTTTTTTCATTTTCACATAACAGTTTTTTTAATGCTTGCTTGAATTTTTGTAACTACCTACTATCTTCCTTTTTCATTCGCCCCAACTTAACTTTTACTCAATCCTCAAGTGAATGCTCTTAGCTTTTTATGGCAAAGAATGCAATTAAAACAAATTCAAGGGTTCAAGAAAAATTTTAAAATCTCACAAAATTAAGAATGAGATTCACATTGTTTAGGCGCAAAGGGGTTAACGAATTTTCTCTACTCACGGGTAAGTTGCATTTGGACATAGTTGTGCTCAATATAAACAAGTGCCTTGATCATTTATAATGCTTCCACAAATTCATAATGATACAAAGATAAAGCATGAATCATATGAATCAACAAAGTTTATCAGAAATCCAGCATTTAGTAAACAATGGAAGCTTTCTCACAAATTGTGGTTTTTGGTCCTAAGTGAAACAATCATTTAAACAAGTTGCCAAAAGAACAAATTTAATTTGCACAAAGACTTAAGTTCTTAAGCATTCTAAAATTCTAAATAAAGGAAACCATGTACCTTGACAACATCACTTGTTTCATACTATCATTGCCATCCAAACCCGGTCGAAGCTTCATTGAATGCTTTTATACCGATAGCAACCACTCTAGAAGGAGTTTTCGTCATTCCTGAACACACTAGAAAAAAAACATAAAAAGAAACAAATATGTACAAAATTTACAAAGCTTAGAAACATAGAACCGTTGCAATGCACTTCAAAATCTCAACACCAATCCCCGGCAACGGCGCCATTTTGTTGATGCGGTAAAGCAGCAAGCAAAAAATATTAAGTAACCCAGTTTTGTCGTCTCCACAGGGATTAGTGCGACTTGAACGCCGTTCAATGGTTTCCATATTTCCAAGCTTCTTGTTCAAAAGGTTTGGTTAAAGAGGTTCAAAGAACCATAAATAAAAACAGAAAATATAAAATAAAGACTGAAATATAAACGGAGCCTTGTTGGGATTGGATTTCATCAATTGATAACATGTGCATTTTTCTGATCAAATTAAACACAGCGCAATCATTCGTCTAATATCCTTACGTATCACTCACGACAGAGCTTATCTCTAACGCAACGTCGAGAAAATAACCGTATAGTCTCATTGTTGATCTCTCACATAACTCGACAACACGGAACATAAAGAACTGATACTAACGCAAATGCTAAGCCTAAAACTATCTCTAGCAATTAGGACCTAACAGGTAATCATCCTAGTTCCAGATCTGAAAAGTATATCTCTATCACGATTCAAATCAAAGATAAACAGGTAAGCAAAGATGTTACCCAAATCAGATAAACGATTGTTTTGCATAAAATACAACGATCAGAATACGTACACACGCTTAACCCTTTTTACATGTATTCATCTAATCCGCCAAATGCCGGTGAACATCGTTCTTCATCACTATTATCACATACCCACACAATATCATATTGATCCTACCCATGCTACCCATGCTACTTAATCAACACAACACCATAGAAGATACAATGAATATCAACTTCAAAACCATGTCAAAAGTTTGTTCATTGATAGAAGAAAATCTGAGATCAAAGATGTGAAATGGTTTTGTCAAGACCCACAAACAAGCAATCAAAGATAAACATTCAATAGAGAATCCAAAATAGTTCACAAACATAAACTAGATGAAATACATAAGGTATCAAAAGATTACAATCCAAACCCCAACAAGAGATCGAAGATCTTACCTCCTCCCTCTTAGGGTTTTATGTTTCTCTCTCTAAAGAAATGAATAGAGATGAGTTCTAATGTTCCAAAATGTTACTCTCTCAAGTTTTCTCCCAAAAATGGAGTTATGACCTAAAAATACAAGAAAATCACTTAAATACACGTTCAGGTTCTGTCACGTTCGCTAAGCGAACAACTAGCGAACGCGCACTTTTGGCACTTTCAGATCTGTTCAATTCTGGGCTCGTTCGCTACCTGCTCGCTAGGCGAGCTGCTAGCGAGCGTTCGCTACCTGCTCGCTAGGCGAGCTGCTAGTGAACGTTCGCTACCTGCTCGCTACCTGTTCGCTACGCGAAAATGACAGCATTTTGCCACTGTAAGTGTTCGCTAGAGACTCGCTGCGCCTTCGCCTAGCGAATGCTCGCTACTCCCTCGCTGCATCTTCGCCTAGCGAACTTGCTGTTTGTTTGCTTTCTTTTCTTGGTTCCTTTGCCCATTTCTTGTGTCTTACTTTTCAATTGTTTTGTGCCTAATTCCTGCACAATAGCACACAAATCAAAGGTACCAAGATATTTTCACACTATATTGCAAACCAAACAAAACAAGAGTGGTTTTCAACACTTTTATGACAAAAATGAGTGAAAGATGCCAATATATGATAGATCAAATAAGTAAAATTTGGCATCTAACACTCATCATAACCTGTGAGGAAGTTCAAGAAAAGACTATTTTATTCTGAAGTTTTAATTCTAAGTGAATAGACAGAACTAACCTTATATGAAGTGAGCTCTTCAAATATCAGAAGCACCAACAAACAGATGAGACCAACAATCAGATTCAGAACATGATGTCAAGAGTCCTTTCTAGACTTCCTTCCCAACCATAAATCTTGTTTAACCTTTTTTTTGTGACTCTGTCTATCTTGTTATCTTTTTATTCAATTTATAAAAAGTCTGTTTCTCATTTAATCCTATTCTTTTCGCTTGATGACAAAATGGGAGAGAATGATATAATTTTGATTCATATTTTTCTCAAAATATAATTTGTTATCAAAATTTTCTAAAACATAATCTAGGGGAAGCTTGCAAACCTCGATCTGTGAAGTTAAGTTAAAAAAATTTTGAAGTCTAAAACTCAGGGGGCACTTACGAACCAAACTCTGACTTTTAGCTGATTATTTGCTTTGCTAAAAGTCAAAATTATTCGTCAAAGTTATAATGTTTGTCATCATAAAAAGGGGGAGATTGTTGGAAATAGTTTGGTTCTACAACTATCGTTGAGTTTTGATGACAACAAAGTGTAAAAGAACAAATTTATTCTTTAACAGTTTGTTGAGTGTTCAGATTCTAAGCAAACTTGAAGTGAATTAAAGCTAAATCTGATCAAGTAATAAGCTGAGTGAAGATAACTCTGAACAAACCAATATGTTGGGCAAAGATGATCAAATCAGACTATGGACTATGATGTAAGAGATTTTTAACTTTGGACATCATCAGTATCTCAACCAAAAGTGATCACTTGAAGAAGTTCTAAAGTTAAAGTCAACTTTGGTGGTCCCCAGTCAACACTTCTGAAGTATACGTCTCTGATGCACTCCAATTCATTCAAAGCCTCATCTACTCATTAGACTCCGATGTCTATTTTCAAGGCTTTGAATTCTGAACATACGTTAAAACTCTCATATGTAAAGATAATGGTCTAGAATGTCAGAATGGATGAATAGTTCTTATGAACAGTACAGTTTAAGCGTCAAGTTAAAAATTACTGTACTTCAAACAACTATAAAAGATTTTCTATCAACTACTCAAGATTTATGGATGACCCTACCTACTCTACATCAGTATTATGCTTTGAAGAAAGTTCCAATCCTATTCAACAACGGTCTTATTTGTCATCTATAAAAAAGACAAAGGAATTGTGAATAGGGATCGATGATTAAAAAGAAGAACAAAAAATAGATAGAAGGATTTCGCGCAGAAAAGTGAAGAAACTTCATGATGAAGAAAATTCAATAAAGAAAATCATCTTCAAGAAAGAAAAGATTGAAGAAACACCTTGAGCTTCATTTCAAATATTCTCTAGTATAAACCTAAATTTCACTAAGTGTATTAAATTTCACTATGTGTATTAAGTTTATACATCACAAGCAAGGGAAGCACTGATGCACATATGTCCAATCCTATTTCTTGACTCCCCAGTTTATTTTGTTCATTTCTTTATGAAATGTCTTATCCCGTCCTATGCATAAATCAAGTCAAAAGTTTTTGTTTCCATAAGAAAACCTTTAATATTGAATAAGTTGAATTCCATATGGTTTATATGTCAAAGATAACAAAACATTTGTATGTAACTTTTTTCTGTACTATACATTCCATAAATTTGTCTAGTATACTTGGAGAAGATTTGACACATTTAATCGCACGGAGGATTTTTTATGCAATTTTTATCCTCTTTGAATATTGATTTTACAATTAAATTCAAGATATGCGTGTGACAACACATGTGGATAACCACAACACATTCTGACCCAACTGTATAATCAACTATAAGTAGTTTCTATTGATCTATTATCGAGTGAGACGACCGTTGAGTGGGACTAACACTTCCACTACGGCTAATCTTCAAAGCTGTTAATGCCTTTTGAATCTCCATTGTCATGGCACTATCTACACTACCAGATGACAGCTTTTTATGTGATTTCTGCAGGTGCAGTTTTAGCGAGCTGCTGCTTAGCCCGGCATTTTTCCCGCAGATGGGACAAATTTTCATTGTTGGTTTCCTCTGTTGCCACTCCAATGAAATCTTCCCATGTATTTTCTGATCCAATACTTGTAAGATCTTTGCGAAACCATCATTTGGCTGTGCTCGACGGTGAGCTTGTTTCATTGTTTGCCATGCTTTTGATAAAGTATACTTCCTGCACAAGTAAAGCCTTCAGTTCGAAACTGCCTCAACAGTGATAGTCTTAAGACCATGTTTGTTTGATAAACAACTTAACTTAATTAAGCGTTTATGTATAAATTATTTCTCTGACAAAAGATTAAATAAAGTCAAATTGTTTTTATATAAACTTTTCTAGAGAGCTGATGAATATAAGCTAAAAACGACTTATGGCCATGTCATAAACTGTTTTCATAATCTCTCCCAAACAGGCTAAACAAACTCAATTAAATCAATCCAAACAGGCCACAATTTTACTTACTTTCTGAGCATTAGGTAAGCAAGGACCAATGTAACACTCCTGCTTTTCCCTTCAAAGCAATGGACTAAAATTTTCTGACCTTTTTGTTCAACACTATCTATAAAATCACAAGCTTCATCAAATACAGTGGTGATGTTAAAATCTTCACTGTCATAGACCTGTTCAAATGAGATTGTAAATAAAACTAATATGAATATATCCCCGAGATAACCTAATGTTAAAAGAAAAGTTGTAATAGAAAAGAAATAAAATATTGTATAGCTTACAGAGAAATTTTTGTATTCAAAAATATCAGGAAATTGAGTTTCAGATTGTCCGATTTCATTTGTACATAAACACAAAATATGTGTAATTCCCAAGTATTGTAGAGTGTAAACAGATCTTGCAGCCAGTGCCCCACCAATGAACAGAGAACTTGTAACAGCAGATGGTCTCTCGGTACTTGCAGCATCCGATATTAATGCAATTCTCTCGAGAATATGCTCAAGTCGGACCTGAAGGTTGAAAGGATAATTCATCACAAATAGGAATCCTTCATATGTGAAAGGAGCCTATTATATTTCAATTTTGAATCTTCTGAAGAGAAACTAACCTTTAGTTCATATGCATCAACAACACTGTTGTTATCACTACCCTCAAAAAATCCTGTATTGAAATTGTTCTCCTGGCATAGCTTGACGGCATCATTTTTAAGCATTTCATTCCACTGTTCCAATTCTTTACTAGATTCAGCATCAACCTGAAAATCGTTATAAAGTGTAGAACTCATGTAAATTGTGACATCCAAAAAGTGAAATGGAAAAGATTCACCAAATCAACTATTTATAGTATTCAGTATCACAAAACCATATGCTACCAACCTTGGCAAATTTATGAAAGTCGCGAAGCTTAGCTGTCAAACGGAGATTACGATGTGGCTCCCCATTTCCTTTAGAGAACTTTCCATGCCAATTTTCTCTGGACACAGAAGTCAAGTCACTACAATCTCTATTACATGAAGACAGTGACCTTGAGGTAGTTCTCTGTAATTCTGAATCAGCAAAATCTTGATTGTTATCATTGGCATGCCTCTCTTTACTTGTTGGAGAGCAACTACCACCACTAGCCAGTGAAGGTGAATCAGGAACCAACAAGTCCTCTCTGTCAGACTCCCCTGAAGATATTTTGCTTATAATGTTCATAAATGATCGTAACAAAGTATCAAGTCTTTGGTGAAGGGTGAGTAGGAATATATGAAATCCTTGTAAATCCCTAAGCGCACCTCGAAAACCAGTACGAAAGGCATGAACTGATGTCATGTCCATTGAAGGTATATCAGTTGTATCCATGTTTTCTGGTAGAGGACATCCTAATTTCCCTCCAGTTATATCATGTAACAGGTTTGATGCATACTCAGAGCTATTGATTAGCAATTCAACCAACTTAGGATAATTAACCTGATCATTTGCACGTTTTCCAGCAGGGGGTCGTCGAGGAACACCAGAATCAATGACTACAATGTTAAGGTCAGAAGCCATTGATTCTCCTGATGCTTCACTTTTAAGGCTTATGTCAGTGGACATTGGCGATTCTACTACTTCTGAAAGGTCGGAGGCTTGTGATATTAATTCAGAATTATGGGAACTCAATCTGCTATCTACTGAACTCGACCTTCTGTCTTTTTGAAGTGCCCTAATCACCTTTGGTCTATAAAGATTCATTGCAGAATCTAAGGCTGCCTCTAGTGTATTTGTATTTGCACAAATCATCTTTTCAGCCAACAGCAAGTTTGCAGAATTCCCTCGCCATCTAAGCTCACGGCAAGGGAGCCTATCTTCATTTCGAATTACTAAGTCCAACATCAGTACCCTGCCAAGAGCTTCTGATGTTTTTTCTGCAGATTCTCGTGACTCAAAGGCACTACTGTTTTCAAGCAAAGGTGAACCATGTACATAACTGCAATAAGATGGTAATTCTTTAGAATAAACAATCAAAAGTTATTTCTACATTTGTGCGGGTAGCTGTACTTTTTTACTTCACATTAGTACCACATGATGTAGGTACAGAACCTCTTTTTCCCTTATTATATATAAAAACTAATATGCATAGTGCTAATCATTGACAAAGTTATTGGAAATGTCTTAGTGAGCAAATATGTTGTGTTAACATGCAGATGCCTGACCATGTTAAAATCAAATTTGAACGATACCTCATTAAAAACAGACACCGGCTAAGCTCTAGAGCTTCCAAAAGTTCAAAACACGTCACTTCACCTACTTCATCACTCTGAGAATTTGCCGCCGCTTCTCTAGCTTTTTCTGTAGCTTCCTTGATTTGTTGCCATTCTAAACTGGTATTATGAATGACTCTAGCCTGCACACTCCAAATTAGAAAAGAGAATGAATATGGTACAATTACAGTTGATGGCCTACGTTTGAATATGTAGTGCTTGTGTTACAAAAACCAAATGGAATAACCTGCGGAGTTTGGATTCCTAGCCACTTAGCAAGTTCATAACCAAGGCGTTCAGACTGTGTTGCCATTCTTGATGATGATATTTTTATAACAGCTGCTTCCTCTCTCGGAAAAGCATCAGCACTCCCTTGACCATTGAAAAAGGCAAAAAAGACAACACCTCCAGAATTCACGGTTACCTAAGTGCACACAACTTAGGAAAAAACTAAGATAGAAATTGAGAAAACACACAATTGATGCACACGTCTCTATAATTAGCACTGATACAAAACGCAACACAATCACCATAACGTAGGGTGCAAATAGGTTTGCATGAATGACATGCAAATTGTACCCAAGCTATTTACTCCTCAACATTGAAGGAACTTCTAGTAAGCACATAAAGTATTATATTAATGAGGGTAGAAAACGGATGAACCTCAAGAGCTTTGTTCATTTCATCCTCAGAGTGTTCATTGCTACTGCCGTGTTCAGTATGGTGCAGTGAAGAGAGACCATCCCAAGAAAAGGAGCTTGATTCAATATCCAACATTGCAGCTTTCCCAAGTCTCTCCCACAAGCTAATTTCTGTTTGATCAATTTGCATATCGCATTTCTTATCATCAATCGAGTCTCTGACGCTGAAAACAGATTATATAAACATCAACAACAGACACAATGTTTAACTTCTCAAAGCCATACCTAAAGGCTAAAAATTGCAAAAATTCTTGTTAATGCCCGTGCCTGTGTGGGCGAAGCGGGTATATCAGAGGGTGTGAGCCTAAAATCTTGGCCTGCTCAGCAAACAAATGCGGGCAAAACAGGCAATGTCCAGCGGGCCGGATCTATTTTGCCACCCATAAATTTCCCACTCGGTGGGAGGGATAGCTCAACTGACTAATTTAACAATTAACTACTAACAATTTGCCCTTAAAAAAAACTAATTTTACCATACAAATCAATTCAATAAACCATTTAACAACCAAAAGAGAATGTGAAATAGTAAGAAACCTAGAATTAGAAGGCATGGTGGTTGAAGAACTACGAGGGAAACCAGAAGAGCGATACTTGGAAGTACGTTTACGAACCAAATGGAGCCATTGCGTGAACCTAAACGCAGGCCCTGCAGTTATATCTCCCAACATATACAAAGCCTGCAATACCCATTTCCACCATTTCACAAACAATTTCAAAAAGCTTCAATTTTTAAACATTTATCATTAATCCATTCCCAAAACCCAAAATAGAAATTGAAAATAAAAAGATACCCGAGAAGTGACGGTGAGAGGCAAGGGAACCTCAAATTCAGAATCAGAGTCGTCAGTTAGGAATTCCAATTCCTTGTCTTGATCTTTTCCCTGCAATGTCCATTGCCACATACAAAAATAATGTTGCTGTTAATTTGAAAAGATCATGATGAGATCCAATTATGGATTGGATCTGCAATGCAAGTATGAGTGAGTGCAAATCACAATATAGAACATGGTTGTGTGATAAGATATAAAGCTAAAGTGATGATGATGATGATGAGAACATGAATGAATATAAAGTATGCTTTGTAATTTTTCTTTTTATTTATTTATTTTTGTAGGTGTATGTATATATATATTTATAGATAGATATGTTGTTGAGTATAAAAGAGGGTTTTGAACCTGCTTTTGATGTTTTGCCATAAGGTATAAAAAAATGTTTGGAATATGTATGGGGAAGGTAGCCTAGGTAGGTCAAAATACAAGAGAAAAATGGATGGTATAGAAGGGAAAGAAATGTGCTTTTTTTAAGGGAGAGAGAGATGATGGCCACTTCATCATGTGTAGAATACAACATAGGATGAGAAACACAAGACAGAAGTACAGAACAGAAGGATGCTTCAATGTCTGTTGTATGATAATAGTAGTAACAAATTAACAAGTAGTACAAGTATAAATAAAAAGTTGATGGTGTTTGAGTTCAGAGTGGAACTGAGAGTGGGTCATGTCGGTTGGTTAAGTTAAGCAAATCATGACAGTGGTGGACTCTAGTGAATAAACAAAGTAATACTTAGAATACTACTTATTAGGATTAATCTTTTTGCTTGGTAGGTTAATCCTCCTAAATATTTTAATATTTATTTTTAATTCCTCAAAACTTTTTTTTAAACCAATGTCATCTTAATGTTTTTCATTTTGTCTTTTTTGGATAGTTTTGATTAATAAAAACTTTCGTAGTGGGATATTTGACACTTTTTTAACATAAGAAACTCATACAGAATGATTTGAGCTATACTACTCATTAACTTGAATCATAATGTTTTATTTTCTGAGAAATTTGATTATAGAGTCATGGATTGAGTCAAGATAAGCTATGACTCAAATCATGAGCATGTTTTGGAAATTAGGACTTTGCGTTAGAGTTGTATGACTCAAGTAACAATCTCTTTTTATTCGAATCATAAGGTGTTTTGACTCGAATCATGAACATGTTATGGAAATTAGGATCTGACACAGGTTGTATGGTTTGAGTCACAATCTCTTTTGACTTGAATCAAAAGGTGTTTTGACTTTAACCATGGACTAGTTTTTTAGTTGTGATTTGCTCTTTGGAAGTGTGATTCGAGTCAAGCTTTTGTCTGACTTGAATCACATGACCCGAGTCAAGAAGAGTCATGACATGAATCAAATATGATAAAGTATATTTTTTCTTCTCTTGACTCAAATTATTTTCTTATTGAAAATTTTGGCAAGCACACGATGGATGTTATTCCCAAAGTTATAACATCCACTGTGACATCTGCTACTTAACAACTAATAATCTGTAATAATAAAAGTAGTAAAAATACAACAATTGTTTACCCAGTTCAGTGTCAACAACACCTACATCTGGGGGCTACCAAGTCAGGGAGGAACTTCACTATTAGCAGAATTAATTCAGAGTCAAACAACACAGTTTGCACTCCTCACTTAAAACCTACCCAATGACAATTCAGCCTAGAGACACTCTAGATCTGAGTATTTCCACTCACTCCCCCTCAATCACTCCACAGTGATATATAACTCTCAATTACAAAACAGTTGAGGAGATACACTCCAAACACACCTTGATCTTACTTCACAACTTTGATCAAGGAACTCAACACTCTTGCTTCATAGCTTTGAGTGAGACACAACCTAGAATCTACCTATCCAATGCAAATCATCCACCAGACAATTTCTTGGAGTACAAGTATTCCTAAACAGAATTCACACGTGAAGACTAGCCTTCTTTACTCACAAGGACTCTGCAATCTGCACTCTTACTTCATTTGTCAAGAGCTGCTGTTCAGGATTGCTTCTTCTGATATTTATAGCAGCTGTCAGTCCTTTTGGGCCTTGGTGCTCAAATTAGGTTTTGTCCATAACAAACCTATTTCCAACGATCTGCACGCTTGCCACTTAATTCAGGGATATTTTAGTTCGCCTAGGGATTCTAGAAAGTCTCCTGATATCCAGCTTGAACTCTTATTCTGTTTTCTGGTTTATAGCTACCAGGAAAAAAAACTTGCGTTTGATGTCATACGATCCAAGTCATAACATTGGATATGACATCCAGCTTAACTTGCTTTTAGCTAAGTCAATTTACCCTGCACTGTCCACATTATGTATGCACTAACATCAGTTATGACATACACACATGCTCTAGTGTTTTACCACAAAATGCAGCCAATCAAGAGCACTTACAAACTCCCCATTTGGTAAATTTTTGGCTAAAATAACCTATTAACATATTAGAGTTTACCCACAGCAGAAGACTTATGATGTGTCCTGTCATGCAAGATAGTTACTAGCTCAAGCCTCTCTGAGTCCTCACAGTTAGCTCTCACTGTTATAGCTCACTTTGTTAACTATCTGTAGAATACCACTACAGATGTCACTCTTTGCTGAGTGAGTAACACATAGAGTTACTCCCCCTCAACTGATACATCTTATTAGTTTAACACTTCTCATGCACACCCTGTGTTGTACTCCAAAATTTGCCCAACCTTTTTTTACCTGGTTGATTGTTTTATTGCATTAACATTTGCATAGTTATATCATTTGCACATCATGGTATCATTCATAGTAGGGGATCAAGTGTGGTTCTTATCAAGAGAAGCCTAGCAAGAGGTCTCATTCAACATTGAGAAGTTGTCAAAGTCATCAGAAGGTGGTTTGAGTGCCTAAGGGTTTAGATGTTTGAGTGTGAATCTTCTCCTAACTTGAGGATCAACTGAAGACTATCAGAGGGTTGTGAAGTGTTGAATGTGAGAAGAGGATGTGTATGGAGCTCATAGAATTCCTAGAGGGCCATGGGAGAGTTTAATCAAGTCATTGTGTCAATTGCAAGAGCCACAGTTGAGGTGCAAGCAATTAGGGTTTCATCTGGGTTAATCCTAAGTCAACTGGGAAGTTGAAGAGTATCAAAGCCTACTTTTAGGTCATGAGGTTCATGAAATGATATTTTGAGACATTTGTGGTGTTGTGCCAAGATCAAGTCAAGAAAAGTCAAGAGTGTGGGAAGTTGCTAAATTAGGGTTTCAGTGCAAAATTCCCTGTTTAGTGCCTAACTTCAAGACCACATAAGTCAAGATACAAGTTTCAAATGGATCTTTGGCCAACATGAAACTTGTAAAGCATCTCAATACCTTTAATTTGAGTACTATAAGTCCTCAAGGGGATTTATAGAACTCATGTTATGACCCAGACAAGTTACAAGTCCTCAGATGCCTCTGAAATTTGTCTATGAAAATCATCTGACTTCAAAGCTATTTTTGACCTAGAAGGAGGTTTCACTTGAACTTTTGGCCAACATGAAAGTTGTTCCTAATGGTCTTAGATTTCTAAATTGTACTAGAAGTCTTCCATCTGATTTGTAGAACTCAAGTTATGAGGTTTACAAGTCAAGGGTATTTTGGGAAAGTGAGATTATAGGTCATTTTCAATCATAGGTCAAAATCTCCAACTTGCACTTGTCAAATGGATTTTTGTTCAACATGAAAGTTGTTCAAAATGTGGTTTTTAGGCTAACCAAGAGGTCATGATGGATTGATTGGGCTCATAGCAAGGCTTGGTTTGAAATGGTTTGAATAAGAAAGATTTTCAAATGGATTAAGGAGGGAAAATTGATTTTTTGAGTTAAAAGACCAAAACATGTCAAGTAGCTATGTTTTTTGAATGGAAATTGAATTTTAAGCACTTTGGCATTAGCAGAATTTTGAGTTTAGGTCAAGTTTTACAAGTTATCATTTGGTTTCTTCATTTGCAAGTCACACATCCAAAATACTCACCAAGGCATTTCAAGCACTCTTTTTGGTCTGAATACACTCACAAGGCAATGTGCAATTGAAAGGGAAGATTCTAGAACAGTTTCCATGGCCAACTCTCGACTGTCATGTGCAACTTCAAGAGCAAAATCAGAAAATGCAATTGGCCGGAATGGGCCTCAAATTGAATTCAAAAGCCCATGGAAACATTCTATACATTCATTGGATTGATTTCAGATCAATTTTGGAACCATTTTTGTGCCAGAAAGCTGAAGTTGCAGTTGAGTTTTCAAGAGGAGCAAGTGAAATCGTATTTTGAGTTCCAAGCCAATTCAGTGCAAATTAAAGGTTGCAAACTCTTCCTAGTGCATCATTGAACGTATCTGGAGAGTTTTGGAGGAAGAACTAAGCTCCAAGTGCCTCTGTTACTAGATCTACAACAGGTTAGTAACTTTCAAAATTCCACATGAATTAACATGATGTAGTTAGATTTGAACTTGTGGTTAGGATCTAGGCAAGATGTAGATCGTTTTAGGATCAATTTGGAGACATTTGATGATAGTTGATCATGACATAACAATTCTGTTTGGATTCGAATCTCTTGATTCATGAGGAGTTAGAGCAATTGATTAGATCAGGTTGATCAGTGTAGCATAAGGATGATTTCTATGGTTTTAATTTGGCAATTGATGATGTTTGATCTGGATGCTATTTCTGAACTTTGCTTCGAGTTTTAGTACCTATTGAGAGTTGGATAATTTGAGTAGGAGATTTGAGATCCTGATGAAATTCTGAGTAAGATTGGTATAAGGATTGCTGTTTTTGGACACCTGTAACCATTGCCTCGCCGGAGAAGAAAACCGGAGTCTTCTCCGGCCACCACACTGAATCTCACTCCGTTTGGTCTTTGATTTGGAGAAGACGAGCTTGGAACCATCAGATCAAGCCTTGACTGAAGACTCTTCCACGTATCCAACATCCACGTCTTATTTTTTTTTGGTTGACTTCTGAGTGATGAAACGATGTAGTTTCATTAATTGACGTGGGCACGCTCCTGGCTCTTGGATCAGCTGACTGGTCACCACATCCATTGGCTCATGTTTTATTTCAGCTTTTATTTATTTTAATCATTTTTGTTTTATTTTAAATGCATTATTGATTCAAAAAATCACAATAAATTCATTCTTGATCCAAAATTTGTTTTAAAAATATCTCCATGATCTCGAGAGAATTTGTGATTTTCTGAAATCAATAAAATGCATTTTCATGCATTTTTCAATTTAATTTGATTTTTATTATTTTGTTTAATTCTTTAATATTTGCATATTTGATCACCTGTCTTGTTGAATTTTGTTCTCTCAATTGTTGTTGAATTTGGCTTTGATTTTTTAGTATGTTTTAGGGTAGATATTCATATTCCCTCAGAATTTTTGGTAGAATTTTAGAACAACTTTAGGTTCTGTTTTAGGTGTTGAGATTAGAGCCTTCCCAAACTTGTGGATCACCTTGATACCCTTCAACTTAGAAATTATTTAGGTGACTTAGAAGTTGAATTAGGCTTTAATACTTTATCCCTAGGTTGTTCAAACATGAATGTTCCCCTAGGAATTTTATTAGAATTTTATAACTTTGTTTTCTATTTTAGTTGTATTTTGCAAGTTGCTTGTGCTTGTGGTGTTCTTTTCTTTAGTGCTCTTGTTTGTTTGGTCTTGTTGGTGACTTTGGAGCTGGAGTTGCTTGGATTCCTTCTTGGGAGGTCTTCTAGATTCGGTGTAGATGTTGTGGCTTGAAGATTGGAGCTTGGAGTTGAAGCTTTCTTCTCTTTTAGGAGCTTTTTAGGAGCTTAGGAAATTAGGGTTTTAGGAAGAGCCATTAGGACTAGTTTTGATTCTTTCATCAAACATAGAATGCATTGTGTGCTTCTATTCTATCCAATGATGTAAAGTCCTCCTAGGGAAACTCCATCTCTCCTTTGGAGGGATGTGTGGTATGCCCATAGTTGAGTAGAACTTTGAGGATGCCTTTCCATTTCAATGTTGTTACTTGATGATTTCCTTTGGTTTTCATTTGGTTCTCAACATTGCAACCTTGATCTTAATGATTAATCCTTTGCTTGGAGTGTGCTTGCTAGAGCTTGAAAATGAAGTTTGATGAAGCTTGAAGATAGAAGCTAACTTGAAGATGAAGAATTTTTGCTGTCAACTTTGCTGCCAAGAGGATTTGCTGTTTAGAGCTGCTGCTGTTGAGTATCGAAGTTGCTGAAGACTGTTGCTGCTGCTTGGGCTGCTTTCTCTGTTTCTTTTCTTTTGTTGTATTGTCTGTTTGCTTGTGTTGATTACCTCTAGGTTTGAGGTGGAGCTTGTCTCCTCTTGCCTGTTGTTTTCTTAGGTTTGAGGTTGAGCCGGACTCCCTTGTCTCGCTTGTACTGTTGCATAACATGCATTTTACTGTTTACTGTTTACTGCTTGCTTTCTTTTGCTGTTTCCCCTAGGATCTCTGATTTCCTCTGTGCAAGAGGGAATTATGACAGACATTAGGTTTTGACCCATGCATGATAACTGTAGGTAGATTCCCTTTCAACCATAGTTTTAGGGTGTCTTTCTCTTCTTTTCTCAAAATAATTCAAAAACACAGTAATAAGGTTAATTGAAGTCGTGCGTTACGAGCCTTAAGCTATCTGGGAAAAGGTTGGTGGGGGGTCTCTCTCCAGTAATCTGGACGTTAGTGTGGTACCCTTTGGGTGACATACGAAGCGTTCACTCCTGGGTCATAGTCTCTAGTGCAACTGAGATTGCAAACATCCTAAAAAACATTTCTTTCGTAAAAAACTCAAACAAGCATTCAAACTATGTTTTTGTCCTCATGGACCTTTAATCAGGAAAACCCTTTCTTAAGGAGATAAAAAACTGTCAGAAAAACTTGTGTCTTCCGTAGCCCGAACTACGTTTGCTCTGATCTTTCATGCTGTATGAAAGTACGTAGGCACGAGATGCGACATCTCGGCAAGCAACCTTCCCCCCCTTTAACCCGTAGTTAGGCGAACTACGTTGACTCTGATTTCTCGTTTTAGACAAGAATACGTAGGCATAAAGTGCGATACTTTGCCGAGTCATTTTCTTTTCTTTTTAACCCAGACCTTTAGAGTAGATAGGTAAACATACCCTTAGATAGAAAACAAGCGTGGATCCCGTCGAGTACGACGGAAGTGAGGGGTGCTAACACCTTCCCCTTGCGTAACCGACTCCCGAATCCAGGATTTGGTTGCGATGACCATTCCTTTCCCTTTTTGCGTTAGGTTTACTCTAAGCGTTTCCTTTCCCTCTTATGGGATAAATAACGCACGGTGGCGACTCTTCTGTCATAGCCGGCGCCGATTTTCGCAGTAGCGACACCCTGCAGTCACATATACAAGCATCTATCCTGTGGATGTCCAGACATTCAGAATGACATTCTGAAGTCACACACACCTATGCTACTCCCCCTGAAGAGTTTCACAAGACTCTCTGCTACTATCATGCAGACACACACACACACACTCCTAAATACCTTCTAGGATTACCCATTGTACACATTGTTAGCAACATACATAATCAACCAAACAGTCTAACAAACATTCCTATAGGAATTCACACACATGCTAGCACATATGCTCTTCAAGCTATCCACCTGTTCTTCACTGTTCTGCACATTACCTGCACCTGTTCTGGAATATCTGATGTATCTGTTGTTTTCTATTATACACTTTCTCTCCCCCTTTTTAGCCACAAATTAAAATCCAACTAAAACTTAATATATATTATACATTGTAACATAACTGTAGTTAGGGATGCTGTAAACAAACTGCTCATAAGGAGCATTCACAGATATCAAATCATACAAGTCTTTACAAAAGATCTTAAGGCAATATCAGACCAGCAGCACACAGCCTCATCAGCTCAGCAAAACAGCAGCCTGAGCCATGCATCACCAACAATTACTTTTCCTCCTCTTCAGCAGAGCTGGACCTCTCCTCTGAAGTGACTTTTGTACCGGTTTCCTTAGATCTGTCCTTACCTGTTTCCTTATCTTCACCACTGGCTTTCTCAAAACTATCATCAGCTGCTTCATGGTCATTATCACCTGAACCATTACCATCTCTCTCTTCAGAGTGAATTCAGACCCCACATCTTACTCAAGGGTTCTGATTAATTCTTCTTTCTAGTATCCAGTTCCTTGCAAGTTTCCTTCAACATTGAAATTACTTCAGCTTTTCTTGATTTTGATGATCCCTTTGATGTCTCAGCTGATGTCATAACAATATCAGGAACATGAGTCCCCTGAAACATCTTATGATGAAATGACAATGCGGTTTATCTCTTGCTTGCAACATCATTCTTCTTTAGGATGTTGGGATGTTGATCACAGATGATTCCACATATAAGAGAGGGAAAAACAATAGGGCCCTTAATACTGTAGCTACCAACATGCTTCATGGTTTTTTCATGAATGTATGTTCCATAATTGAGCTTAGCCTTAGTTCCTACAACATATATGAACCTTCCAAGAATGGTTGCCACTGTTGTCTTATGATTGGTGGGCACCAAATTTGCAGCACCAATTTTGTGAAGCATAACATATTTAACACTTAGTTTGCTTGCTACAAGCTTCCCTTTGGAAGGCCACTTCTTGACCTGTTTAGCAGTTATTTCCTGACATACTTGATGGTTTGAGACTCTTATTTCAGTCAGGCCTTCATTAGGTCTCCCCAAGTACTTGTTGATGATAGTTGCTGTAAAGTTGATACATTCACCTCTTACAAATACTTTGCCAAACTCACTGGATTTACTATCAGCACATGCACCTGATAGATTGACTATGAATTCTTTAACCAACGTTTCATAGCATTGGGAGAACTGAGTCACATTTTTCACCAAGCCAACATCTTTGATGAGGGCCATGATTTCTTTATTTTCAAGAGCATTCTGAGCAAGCTCTCTCTCTAGGGCCAACCTCTTGTGATACACGTATTTCCATCTGATAACACTTGATGGATAGTGAAATGAAATGTTATCAATTGGTACTTCATAAATACTTTCAGCCAGTTTGCTTGTGGAAGGCTTTTTCTTGGTTTGGATGTCAGTGACATCAACAACAACATCATAGTCTATTTCTGATTCTGAACTAGATTCAACTCTCTTCTTCTTTGTGACAACTTTGCTCCAGCCTTTAGAGGGTCCAACCTGAGCCCTCTTTGTTCCAACCTTCTTTGTGGAAGTTTCTTGCTCAGTACTCTTCTCACCATCTTTCTTCTTGGGGGAAATTTGATCAGCTACCTTTTTCCCTTTTCGTGTCATCAGCCTTTTGGCTATGCCTGGATTGAGTTTGACTATGAGATCATTGTCAGAATAGTTGTCTAGGTCTACCACTTCAGTATCTGTGGTGTCTTGCATTCTTTTACCCATTTGTTTAGCCTCTTCACCCGTGTTCCTCCCTTTTGGTGATGTTGCAACATTGGGTGAGACATTTGCTTGATCATGCAGTTTAGGATCAGACCCCTTCAAGCTAGAAAACGTGGGTATGTTGAGTATGTTGGCGACTATTTTCGCAATGGCAAGATGGGTTTGTCTAACTTCTGCGTTATTGAGATCATCAGGTGCAGTAGACGAAGGAACTTGACCTATGACACAGTCATTTGGCCTTCTTGCATGGGGTTTGCTAGGTTCATTCATCAATAATTCGTCCGGTGTCACCATGCTCAATGGAGCTACTTCTAGCACCTCGTTAGGGTTTAACTCCTTGGCTTTGTTGGACATGCATTTGGATGGGGATGATTTTGATTGTTGTGACATCGTTGGAGACGTTGATTGAGAACAGAGGAGTTTCCTTTCGTTGGAGGCTGTAGGGAAGATGAACAGTTTGATCGTGAACCAAGTGGTGTAGGAGTTTGATGTGTAGGGGCTAAATATATGATATGGCAAATGAGGAGGGAACTTAATGTTTTGACCAATTAGTAAATGATTGAATTTTATTTTACAATTCCCTATTCCCATTAATTGCTATAACTCACCATTACTCAAGGGCCTCACTTTTTGTAGATCATTTTTATGGTCCTTGACACTTCTTGCACCAATTTCAGCCCTATTTATTGCATACTCATCAGGTATTGCATAAATCCCTTGCCATTTACACGAGTGACCCCTGAGCATGCCTCCCTTGACCTCACCAGGACTTGGTTGAATGGTGCGCTGGATGTCACAAAACAAGGTCATGACATCCGGAGTAACATTGCTTCCTTTAGGCAGGGTAACATCCATGGACTCCATCAGGTTCCAGTATAGCCTATCTAGCTTTCCCTGATGACTAATATTTGGGTATCCCTTCTTGGCTTGCTTCCCTATATGACTTTTCTTACATCTTGCCCTTCTCTCTGAAGCACCCTTTGAAGATCTTCTTGCTGATGTGTTAGACCTTCTATTTTTTCTGTCTTTCACCAGCCATAATTTGTCCTTAGTTTCCTTTTTATCTAGGTTATTGAGGATACTTCTGGGCTCCCACAGGTAGCAATTATTCATTGCTCTGGATCCCCTCATTTCTTCCTCTCCTTCTTCATTGACAATCACACACTTATCCTTTGAAAAGTGGACTTTTAAACCTTGATTACATAGCTGACTTATGCTTATTAGATTAACCGTCAGTCCTTTAACCAACAAGACATCCTTCAATTTTGGGGCTTTAAGACTGTCAAGATGTCCAACACCTGTGGTTTTTCCTCTAGCTCCATCACCAAAGGTTACATGACTGGATGTATGAGGGTTGAGTTTTGTCAAGTGATCCCCAATTCCAGTCATATGTCTGGAGTAACCACTGTCAAAGTACCAATCCTCTTGGGTTGGCATCCTTAAAGCAGTGTGAGCTGCTAAGGCCATATTCTTGGTAACCCAATGTCTTTGCCTGTTAGGAGCACCCTTCTTAGTTCTTGCTTGAAGCTGCCTTTTGACATGAGCACTCTGTTCTTGACGAGGATGACTAGGAAATCCATGCAGCCAGAAACACATAGATTTGATATGACCAAGTTTTTCACAGTGGTAAAATCTATACCCTTGGAATTTACTTTTGACTTGATTCCAGTTTCTGTTAGTTAGATGTTGTGACATTGGTCGTGACATCCTCTTTGGCTTCTGGACCTCAGGTTGTAATCTCTTGAGTTTTAACACAGGATTTTGTTTATCAACAAATCCTAGTCCAGACCTATCTCCTGAGGTTTGTACACTCTGAAGGATTTCCTCTAGGGTGTCAGTCCTAGAATTGAGCATCCTTATGGATTTTGTCATTTGATCCTTTTTACTTTTCAACTCCTTCACTTCACTTCTGAGTGTGTTTATTGTAGCTAGATGCTCTCTCTTTTCAGCTTCTAACTCCTTGATGATTTTCTTTTGTTGCTCTCCTTGCTGAACCAGTTCTGTGCTTCTGATGTGAAGTTTTTTGTATGAGGCTGCAAGCTCCTCAAAGAACAACTCTTCATCACTTGAATCACCATCAGAGATGCACACACTGTTAAGAGCAGTGACATGTTTAGCTGATTCCTCTTCTGATCCACTGTCAGAATCTTCATCAGACCAAGTGTCTGTTAAGCCTTTTCCCTTCTTTTTGAGGTATGTGGGACATTCCCTTTTAACATGTCCATATCCCTCACACTCATGACATTGGACTCCTCTGCTTTGGCTGACTTTATCTTCAGATTTCTCTTTATCAGAAGGCATGCTTTTGGTATAAGGTTTAGACCTAACATCTATCCTTTTGACCAGTTTGTTGAACTGTCTTCCAAGTAAGACAATTGCTTCAGACAAATTCTCCTCCTTTTCACCATCTGAATCAGCAGTGTTTGAGACAAGAGCTATGCTTTTGTTCTTTTTTTCCACAGCCTGATCACTCATTCGTATTTCAAAGGTTTGAAGGGAACCAATGAGTTCATCCACTTTCATGTGGCATATGTCTTGGGCTTCTTCAATGGCTGTAACTTTCATAGCAAACCTTTTAGGTAGTAACCTTAGAATCTTTCTTACAAGCTTCTCTTCAGTCATCTTTTCTCCCAGAGCTCCTGATGTGTTTGCAAGTTCAAGAACATTCATGTAAAACTCATGAATGGTCTCATCTTCCTTCATTCTCAGACCTTCAAATTTGGTGGTCAGCATTTGAAGTCTTGACATTTTGACCTTGGAAGTTCCTTCATGAGTAGTTCTGAGAGTGTCCCAAACATCCTTTGCTAGTTCATAGTGGTGTACCAGTCTAAAGATGTTTTTGTCTATACCATTGAAGAGAGCATTCAATGCTTTAGAGTTCCCAAGAGCTAAGGCCTCTTGCTCTTTGTTCCATTCCTCTTCAGGAATCAACACATCTACTCCATCCTTGTCAGTCTTCACAGGATGTTTGCAGCCAGAGTTTGCAGCTCTACAAGCCTTGATGTCTAAGGATTTTAGGAATGCAATCATCCTAGGCTTCCAATAATCATAATTAGATCCATCCAGAATTGAAGGTCTATTAGTGAAACCTATATCCTTATCCATAGTACCAGAATTTGTTTTCCCTAGATTTCACTCAGATTTAAACAGGCAGGGTGCCTGCTCTGATGCCAATTGAAAATTCTAGCAAGCACACGATGGATGTTATTCCCAAAGTTATAACATCCACTGTGACATCTGCTACTTAACAACTAATAATCAGTAATAATAAAAGCAGTAAAAACACATCAGTTGTTTACCCAGTTCAGTGTCAACAACACCTACATCTGGGGGCTACCAAGCCAGGGAGGAACTTCACTATTAGCAGAATTAATTCAGAGTCAAACAACACAGTTTTCACTCCTCACTTAAAACCTACCCAATGACAATTCAGCCTAGAGACACTCTAGACCTGAGCATTCCCACTCACTCCCCCTCAATCACTCCACAGTGATATATAACTCTCAATTACAAAACAGTTGAGGAGATACACTCCAAACACACCTTGATCTTGCTTCACAGCTTTGATCAAGGAACTCACACACACTCTTGTTTCACAACTTTGAGTGAGACACAACCTAGAATCTACCTATCCAATGCAAATCATCCACCAGACAATTGATTGGAGTACAAGTATTCCTAAACAGAATTCACACGTGAAGACTAGCCTTCTTCACTCACAAGGACTCTGCAATCTGCACTCTTTCTTCTTCTGTCAAGAGCTGTTGTTCAGGATTGCTTCTTCTGATATTTATAGCAGCTGTCAGTCCTTTTGGGCCTTGGTGCTCAAATTAGGTTTTATCCATAACAAACCTATTTCCAATGATCTGCACGCTTGCCACTTAATTCAGGGATATTCTAGTTCGCCTAGGGTTTCTAGAAAGTCTCCTGATATCCAGCTTGAGCTCCTATTTTGTTTCCTGGTTTATAGCTACTAGAAAAACAAACCTGCGCTTGATGTCATACGACCCAAGTCATAACATTGGGTATGACATCCAGCTTAACTTGCTTTTAGCTAAGTCAACTTATCCTGCACTGTCCATATTATGTATGCACTAACATCAGTTATGACATACATACATGCTCTAGTGTTTTGCCACAAAATGCAGCTAATCAAGAACACTGACACTTACTATTTTCGAATAATCATTTTTGTATTTAACTAGAATCAAAATGTTGTTTTACACTTATTTTGTGTCTTATCTCTAACACATATAAAAGTTAAATCTCTCTCTCTCTCTCTCTCTCTCTCTCTCTCTCTCTCTCTCTCTCTCTCTCTCTCTCTCTCTCTCTCTCTCTCTCTCTCTCTCTCTCTCTCTCTCTCTCTCTCTCTCTCTCTCTTAACTTGCAAAATAACTTTGCATAATCTTTTCACCATCTTTGAAAAATCTTCAGTGTTTTGTCATTGACACAAGCACTCTCTCTCTCTCTCTCTCTCTCTCTCTCTCTCTGATTTCCTCTGTGCAAGAGGGAATTATGACAGACATTAGGTTTTGACCTATGCATGATAACTGTAGGTAGATTCCCTTTCAACCATAGTTTTAGGGTGTCTTTCTCTTCTTTTCTCAAAACAATTCAAAAACACAGTAATAAGGTTAATTGAAGTCGTGCGTTACGAGCCTTAAGCTATCCGGGAAAAGGTTGGTGGGGGGTCTCTCTCCGGTAATCTGGATGTTAGTGTGGTACCCTTTGGGTGACATACGAAGCGTTCACTCCTAGGTCATAGTCTCTAGTGCGACTGAGATTGCAAACATCCTAAAAAATATTTCTTTCGTAAAAAACTCAAACAAACATTCAAACTCTGTTTTTGTCCTCTTGGACCTTTAATCAGGAAAACCCTTTCTTAAGGAGATAAAAAACTGTCAGACAAACTTGTGTCTTCCATAGCCCGAACTACGTTTGCTCTGATCTTTCATGTTGTATGAAAGTACGTAGGCACGAGATGCGACATCTCGGTGAGCAACCTTCCCCCCTTTAACCCGTAGTTAGGAGAACTACGTTGACTCTGATTTCTCGTTTCATACGAGAATACGTAGGCATAAAGTGCGATACTTTGCCGAGTCATTTTATTTTCTTTTTAACCCAGACCTTTAGAGTAGATAGATAAACATACCCTTAGATAGAAAACAAGCATGGATCTCGTCGAGTACGACGGACGTGAGGGGTGCTAATACCTTCCCCTTGCATAATCGACTCCCGAATCCAGGATTTGGTTGCGATGACCATTCCTTTCCCTTTTTGCGTTAGGTTTACTCTGAGCGTTTCCTTTCCCTCTTGTGGGATAAATAACGCACGGTGGTGACTCTTCTGTCATAGCCGGCGCCGATTTTCGCAGTAGCGACAGCTGGCGACTCTGCTGGCGACTTCAACGGTTCCCTATGCGAGTCAATCCTAGCGCTTGTTTTCCCGTCTAGGGTTTTGTATGTATTTATCTTTCTGTCTTTACTTTCAGTACTGTATATTTGTTATTGCACTGTGGGTAGAGGGTTAGTTTCAGAGATAAGTCGGACCTGGGCTTGAGTGCACATAGACTTAGAAGTAGAGAGTAGTGGTTAGCCTGCTTTCTTTGCTTGCACCAGCTAGCTACGAAATTTACACTCAGACGAGATTCTCTTTGATGGCATTTTGCCTGGCCCTTTGGGCTCGACAGGTTGTTGGATTTGAGGGTTGTTGACTCTGGGAACCTATCATTTGGGATTCGGCTAAGTGAGGCCTCTTCAAGGGATGGTGATGCCACACCTTCTGGGTATCGTATCATCGCTCTTGAAAGTCTGTGACGCTGATGACCGCATAGGATGCCGTACCTCGTCTGCGAGTTAAGTACATACCTGTGAGGGGTAAGTGGGTCTTTTTGCAGGAAAACTCTGGCCTCAGAACACCTGGTTTGTCTCTGTCAGTGAGAATTGGTTGTGAGAGTTCTTTTGTGGTTGGTTTGGTTTGAGGAGAATATCTGATGGTTCTCAAGTTGCAGTACAGCCCAACACAGTTCTTCATCATTGCACTTGATCCTCTGTTTGCATATGCATCTGCATTTTCATGTTTGCATTTCATTAACATGTATTTATGTTGCAAGTGTGTTTTCCCCCTCAGATTCTAGTGTTCTTCTTGCCAGACATGGAGTCCATGAAGAGGACAGTTGCTTACAGGTTGCCTTATCCAGATGTCAGTTCCTTATTGCAGTTGGTTGCTCTAGCAGATCAGAGAGTGAGGGCTGAGTTTAGAGGGTCTTATAGGAAATTGCTCAGTTTGGTGTGCAGACCTTCTGTGTTTGAGATGACTGGATTGTATACCCTGATGCAGTTTTACGAGCCTCAATTGAGATACTTCTTGTTCCCTGATTTTATTCTGGCTCCTACTTTGGAGGAATATTCTGATATGCTAGGAGTTCCTGTGTTAGATCAGATGCCTTTTATTCAAGAGGATACTGATCCTGAGTTAGCTAAGCTTGCTGAGATTGTCAGTTTAGATGCTTCTGAGTTCCCCGGAGGTTTGGTCAAGCTGAATGGAGCTTATGGTTTTCATCTTTCTTGCTTGGTTGAGAAGGCTACGCAGTGTGCGAAGGATGGATGTTGGATTGTCTTCAGTGCTATTCTGGCTGTTTGCATTTATGGAATTGTATTGTTCCCTAACTTGCCTGATTTTGTTGACTCAGATGCTTTCTTTATTCTTGCCTCGAAGAATCCGGTGCTTACTCTTTTGGGTGACGTTTATCATTCTATCCACTATAAGAATGAGAAGTGTCGGGGAAAGAATGTTTCTTGTTGTGTACCTCTTCTATACAGGTGGTTTCAGGGACATCTTCTTAAGACGGGACATTTTGTTGATATTGCTGGTACTTTAGATTGGTCTTCCAGATTGATGGGATTGTGTGCTGAGAATATTGTTTGGTTTGATCGAAACCTGCTCGGAACGAATATTATATATAGTTGCAGTGGCTTTCCGAACATTCCTTTGATTGGACGGAAAAGTTGTATTAACTATAACCCTTCTCTGCTTGTGAGACAATTTGGTTATGCTTTGAGGGACTCTCTGGTTGAAGACGAGATACAGGAACCTCTGTATCTCACAGGTTTATTAGATGGAGATGTTTTGGGCAGATTGAGGCGTGCTTGGGGTAGTATTCACAGAAGAGGAAAGACATTGCTTGGCAAGGGTGATAGTCGAGCTTATAATCCTTATCGGCTCTGGATTCATGAGAGAGTTAGGACTTCTTTGATGCCATATCCTGCTGTAGAGCCTTCGTGTCTTCCGGTGATTGAGGAACCTACTTCAATAGAGATCGAGAAGTATAACAAGCTGCTGGCTGAAAAGGAAGAGTTGCAAAGAGCAAATGAAGAGCTAGAGAAAGAGATTTTCCAGCTTCGACATGAGAAGAATGAGGCAACCTTCACTTTGAAGAAGCAGACTGAGATGATTAATAGGTTGGGTTCAGATTTGACTGAAGAGACCAGCAGGAGAGAGAAAGTAGGAGTAGCCCTGAATGGTGTTAGTAGTGTACTTGCTACT
Source organism: Lathyrus sativus (assembly GCA_963859935.3). Lineage (NCBI taxonomy): Eukaryota > Viridiplantae > Streptophyta > Magnoliopsida > Fabales > Fabaceae > Lathyrus > Lathyrus sativus. The sequence goes on from OZ012741.1 coordinate 675,133,122, forward strand.
AAGAAAGAGCTTCTGAACAAGGCCTATTCTCGACTTTCCAAATGGGAATTTTTGTGGGATGCCTGTGTAGAGGACGCCAAAAAGTTGAGATCCACTGTTGAGCGACACACATTACTGATACAGGAAATAATCTCCAGACCAGGTCATCCGGAGACGTTGAGGCTATTGGAAGATGTCTGTGCGCGCCATCCGTCCTGATTTATCTTTGCTTTTCTCTTGTTATTCGTACTTATATTTTGGCCATTGCCAGGCTTGTTGGCCGAGGTCTTTTCAGTTGTATTCGGTTGTACCTTTATACTCTGCCTCTGGGCATTTGTTTATGTATGAGGTTTCTGATTCTGTGCTTGATTACTTGGGACTCCATTGTTGTCATGGCTTCTTCTCCGAAACTGGAATCGGGGGGGGGGGGGGAAATTAACCTGTTGCATATTTACATGTGTGCATTTGTATCTTCATATTGCATGGCAGGTACTTCTTTTGAGCTCGAATCTTATCTCCTGCGTCTTACAGGTTGTTTCAAGATTGACGAACAGAGGACTCACCAGTACGCTACAAGAAGCAACAGTAAGAAGATCATGGATCAGGTACAATCTAAGATGCAGGAGATCCGGGATAGGTTGACCCAATTCATGCAGACAATGGAGGTTGTGGCCAAAGGCCAGGAACATCTTCAAACTCTGGTGCAACTGCTGCTGGCGCGAGCGGCTGGTAATACTGAATATAACTTTGTTCATGTTGAGACTCCTCGCAGGGAGGAAGTGATACCAAATGCTAGTGAGAATGGTACTGGCAACGGCAACGGCAACGCTGGTAACAGAAATGTTGATAATGTTAATGGGAACGTGGAAACCAACAGGAATGTTGGTGTCAATACTGGTTTGAGTGACAACAATCAGGGTCTTGGCTTTGGCAATCGGGATGGCAATGATGGCTTCAATAATCAAGGCTTCGGCAACAGAGGGTTTGGTGATAACAATCAAGGTTTTGGTAATAATGGCTATGGCAATGCTGGGTTTGGAAATGTGAATACCAATGGTGCTGGGATGAGTCCTTTCAATACTGGTTTTGGGACAGTGGATGCTAATCAAGAGCTTGGCAATCTGAGGTATGATCCCAGGTTCTTCCAAAGTGGTCATGGTTATGGTCGTAATGCTGCTTATGACGGATATGGTAATGAGGGTCCGTACTGGAATAGAGATCGTCAGGAAGACGCCTTTTCTGGGCAAGGCATGGGTTTTGAGGGTCCCACTGATAATGATCGGATGATTAAAATGCTGGAAGAGCAGATAAGAGGTATAACCAATCAAAATTCTGCAGGTTTGGACATGGCCACCATGGGGCTGGTTCCCGGGCTGAGGGTGCCATTGAAGTTCAAAGCTCCCACTTTCGATAAATATAAAGGGTATACATGCCCACGGGTTCATGTGCGTTCATATTACCGGAGGATGTCTGCTTACTCTGATGATGAGAAGATGCTTATGCATTTTTTCCAAGATAGTTTTTCGGGACCATCGTTGGAATGGTACATGGGACTAGAGCCTGCACAGATCGGAAGTTGGAAAGAATTGGCTAATGCTTTCGTCAGACATTACCAGTACAACAGTGACCTTGCACCAAATAGGGTCCAGCTTCAAAGTCTTTCACAGAAGAACGGGGAAAGTTTCAAGGAGTATGCTCAGCGTTGGCGGGATCTGGCGGCAAGAGTCCACCCACCTATGGTCAAAAGGGAATTGATTGATATTTTTGTTGGAACATTCTTTGGGATGTACTATGATAAATTGCTCAATTGCTCGATGGGTAGTTTCTCTGAAATGATACTCATGAGGGAATGAATTGAAAACGACATCAAAATTGGTAAGATTCAAGCCGGTGAATCGACCTCAGCTGGAGGTGCAAAAAAGTTCTTTGGTGGTAAAAGACAAGGAGACGCCAGCGCAGTGTATGGTGGTCGAGGACAAGGTAGGGGTTAGAATCAGTATATTCAACAATAGGTTGCTAGTGTGATGATCCCTATACCTCAACAACGACAACAACCACAACAACAGCAGCAACAACAACAAAGGCAGAATCCTACTCAGAGAAGGATTCAGAATGGGAGGCCGAAGAGGGTATTTGATACACCTCCGTCAACGTATGCAGAACTGCTCCAGACGCTGTTAAGTTTGAATCTAGTTGAGAAGAGAACGTTGGACCCGCCCACAAGAGCGCTTCCTTACGGGTATGATACTAGTAAGCAGTGTGAATTTCATTCTGGGGCACCCGGACATGATATCGAGAGTTGTCATGCTTTTAAACACAAAGTCCAAGATTTCATTGATAGTAAAGTCATTAAATTCAGTAATGATGGTCCCAATATTGTACAAAAACCAATGCCGAATCATGGAGCGAATTTTGTTCTGACAGAGGAGGATTTGGATTTGGTTATGGACGTAGATGATTTGAAGACACCTTTAAGCTATGTTAAAAGCAGATTGTTGAAAGGAGGGGTCTTCCCCGGATGTGATGAGTACTGTTTGGATTGTTGGACCTGACCAGAGGGCTATATTGATTTGAAGAGAGGTATCCAGGCCATGATTGATGAGGGAACTTTACAGTTTGACCGCACTGCTATTGAAAAACCTGATGAGGTAAGATGTGAAAAGCAGGGTGAGGCCGCAACAGTTACAATTCCACGAAAGACTATTACGATATCAGCGCCCGCCAAGCGGCCAACTATCACTATGATGAAAGCAGGATCCGTTCCTTTTGAGAGTATGAAATCCATTCCATGGAATTATGGATTGGAGGTTTTTTGCAACGGGGAAAAGATTAATGTGGATAGCCAGCCAGCAGGGGCAGTGGGCAATATTGTTGAAGCGGGAGGCATGACCCGCAGTGGTAGAATCTTCACTTCACCTGAAATTGAGGCTGAGAGGATTGCTAGAGGCAAAACCAAAGTGAATGAAGGAGGACCTTCCCAGTCAAAAGAGAAAGAAACATCGATCAAGGATGTATAAGAGTTTATGAGGTTGATTCGCAAAAGTGACTATAAGATTGTGGATCACTTGCAGCAGACGCCCTCCAAAATTTCAATACTATCTTTGTTGCTTTGTTTCGAGGCTCATCAGAATGCCTTGTTGAAAATCTTGGACACGTCTTTTGTACCTCAGGAAGTAACTGTTAATCAGCTTGAGGGGGTACTGGCGCATGTGAATGCCGGACACAGCCTGGGATGTACTGATTTTGATTTGACGCCTAGAGGTCGGGACCATAATATGGCTTTGCGCATTTCAGTGGAATGTCGGGGAACTGTTATGTCGCACGTTCTTGTAGACACCGGATCATCTTTGAATGTGTTTCCGAAGAAGGCTATGATGAAGCTAGATGTCCGAGGAATCATATGCACGGCAAGTGACTTGGTCGTGAGGGCTTTTGATGGGACTAGGAGGTCGGTGTTTGGATCCATAACCTTGCCATTCCAGGTCGGGCCGGAAGTGTTTGACACAGTGTTCTACATCATGGACAGACATCCAACTTACAGCTGTTTACTCGGGCGACCATGAATACATTCTGCAGGGGATGTGACATCCACGCTACATCAGAAGCTTAAATACATGGTCGGTGACAGTGTTGTTACTATTTGCGGAGAGGAGGACATTCTGGTTAGTCATCTTTCATCATTCAAGTACGTCGAAGTGGATGGGGAGATCCATGAGACGCCATGCCAAGCCTTCGAGGGGTTGCAGATCAAGGACAAGTCTCATGTTCCCGTCAAAGGGTCAGAGGTGGCCATATCTTCGTACAAAGACGCTCAGGCAGTGGTTCAGGCTGGAGTAACCAAAGGATGGGGCAAAGTCTTGGAAATTCCTGTCAAGATGGACAAGTTTGGGTTGGGGTATCGCCCGACATCGTCACCTTCCGCATCAGGCGTGCCAAAGTTCAAAGGACCAGTGGTGATCACTCCAGGTGGGGTCTGTTATGAAACAATCAATGCTGTTTCCGATGCTGAAGACAGAGATAGTGATTGCGATATGGACTCGTGGATCAAGCCCGGCGTGCCAGGACAGAATCTGTGCAACTGGTCTATCCAGGAACTTGTCCCAGTGACTACAAAACAGTAATGATTTGTTTTCTCAATTATTGTATGATCCTGTGTCCTACCCGGGGCATGGTGATTTTGTTTTTAGGGCTACCTGCTTATGTGTGTACTTTGCTTAATCATTAATAAAGGCGTTTTTCTCATGCAAATTTTGTGATCCTTGTTTTTCCTGTTTTTGCTTTGACAATAAAATGGCAACGTGGTTATGGGTTTTGTTTGCATTATTTGAAACATTTAACCATTCTCATTGCAGGATTCATATTTCAGACGACACCGATCACAAACTTCCTATGACTCGCTTCGACTTCGAGCACCCGATATTTAAAGCAGAAGAAGAGATTGTTGAAGATAACGACTTATCAAAAGAGCTGACTCGACTTTTGAAATAAGAAGAAAGAATCATTCTTCCTCATCAGGAGGACATTGAAATTATCAACGTGGGGTCTGAAGAGGTTGTCAGGAATATCCGGATAGGGGCTGCACTGCAAAGTGATATCAAGCAAAGTTTGATCGAGATGCTTCGGGAGTACAGTGATGTCTTTGCTTGGTCTTACGAAGACATTCCTGGGTTGGATACTGATATGGTGGTTCACCGTTTGCCATTGCGCGAGGAATGTCCGCCGATTAAGCAAAAAGTCAAAAGAACTAGACCAGATATGGCTGTGAAAATTAAAGAGGAAGTGCAAAAACAATGGGACGCCGGTTTTCTGGCTGTTACAACTTATCCCTCATGGGTCACCAATATAGTACCTATACCAAAGAAAGATGGTAAGGTGCGGATGTGCGTGGACTATCGAGATTTGAATAAGGCGAGCCCAAAGGACGACTCTCCGCTTCCTCATATTGATGTGCTGGTCGACAACATCGCTCAATTCTCCGTGTTTTCCTTCATGGACGGCTTTTTGGGCTATAATCAGATAAAGATGGCGCCGGATGATATGGAGAAAACAACTTTTATTACCCTGTGGGGAACGTTCTACTACAAAGTGATGCCCTTTGGTTTGAAGAATGCCGGGGCAACATATCAGCGAGCTATGATAACACTCTTTCATGATATGATGCATAAAGAGATCGAAGTCTATGTTGACGATATGATTGCCAAATCCCAGACGAAGGAAGAACATTTGGTCAATCTTCTGAAATTGTTCAAGAGGCTTAGGAAATTCAGGCTGAGGCTGAATCCTAACAAGTGCACCTTCGGGGTGAGATCTGGTAAGCTATTGGGGTTTATTGTGAGCGAAAAAGGAATTGAGGTTGATCCTGCTAAGATAAAAGCAATACAAGAAATGCCTACGCCGAAAACAGAAAAAGAGGCTCGTGGACTTTTAGGGAGGTTGAACTACATTGCTCGGTTCATATCTCATCTAACGGCCACGTGCGAGCCATTATTCAAGTTATTGAAAAAAGATCATGCTGTGACCTGGAATGAAGATTGTCAAAAGGCGTTTGAAAAAATAAAAGAATATTTGCAGGAACCTCCAATATTGATACCCCCAGTAGCCGGGATATCATTGATTATGTATTTGACGGTTCTTGAGAAAAGTATGGGTTGTGTTCTCGGTCAGCATGACGAGACTGGACGCAAAGAGCATGCGATTTACTACTTGAGTAAAAAGTTCACAGATTGTGAGTCCCGTTACTCAATGCTCGAAAAGACGTGTTGTGCGCTAGCCTGGGCTGCCAAACGTCTGAGACAATACATGCTAAATCATACAACCATGCTAATTTCAAAGATGGATCCGATCAAATACGTGTTTGAAAAGCAAGCACTTTCCGGAAGGATTTCCCGATGGCAGATGGTATTGACAGAATACGATATTCAGTATGTTTCTCAAAAGGCTATTAAAGGTAGTGTTCTCTCAGAATACCTAGCTGAGCAGCCAATTGATGATTACCAGCCGATGAGGTTTGATTTTCCTGACGAGGATATCATGTACTTAAAAATGAAGGACTGTGAGGAGCCGTTGCCTGATGAAGGTCTAGAGCTGGGTTCCAAATGGCAATTGATATTTGACGGTGCCGTCAATTCGTATGGAAGTGGAATAGGGGCAATCATTACTACTCCCCATGGGCCGCACATCCCATTCACTGCCAGATTGACCTTTCCAGTTACCAACAATGAGGCCGAATATGAAGCATGCATTATGGGGCTCGAAGAAGCTATTGATCTGAGAATTAAAAATCTTGATGTGTACGGAGACTCCGCTATAGTTGTGAATCAGATCAAAGGAGAGTGGGAGACTCGTCAGCCCAATCTGATACCCTATATGAATTATGCAAGGAGGTTGTTGCCTTTCTTTGACAAGTTGGAACTGCACCATGTACCACGAGCAGAAAATCAGATGGCAGACGCTCTCGCGACTTTGTCTTCAATGTATAAGGTTAACTTCTGGAATGAGGCTCCCAAGATAGTTATTTCTCGCCTTGATAGGCCCGCTTTCATATTCGCCATTGAGGAAGCTTCCGATGGCAGACCGTGGTATTATGATATCCAGAATTTCCTAAAGAACCAAGAGTATCCGACTGGGGCATCTAGTCGTGATCAGAAGACTCTTAGGAGATTGGCTGGCAATTTCTATCTGAATCCGGATGGTGTTTTGTACAAAAGAAACCACGACTTGGTGTTGTTGCAATGTGTGAACGAGAAAGAGGCTAAGTTGCTCATGAAAGAAATCCACGAAGGTACATTTGGCATGCATGCCGGCGGACATGCAATGACGAGAAAGTTATTACGAGCAAGGTACTACTGGATGACAATGGAAACAGATTGTTTCAAGTTTGCAAACAAGTGTCATAAATGCCAGATTTATACGGACAAGATTCATGTGCCTCCGAGCCCTCTGAACGTTATATCGTCGCCTTGGCCTTTTTCCATGTGGGGAATTGATGTGATTGGAAAGATTGAGCCCACGACATCCAACGGACATTGTTTTATCTTGGTAGCTATTGATTACTTCACCAAATCGGTTGAAGCGGCATCGTATGCTAATGTTACCAAGCATGTGGTGGCCAGATTTATCAAGAAGGATATTATCTGCAGATATGAAATCCCGAAGCGGATCATCACTGACAACGGTTCGAATTTGAATAATAAGATGATGAAGGAATTGTGCCAGAATTTCAAAATTGAACATCACAACTCTTCTCCTTATCGGCCCAAGATGAATGGCGCTGTTGAAGCGGCCAATAAAAACATAAAGAAGATCGTTCAGAAGATGGTTGTGACTTACAAGGATTGACATGAAATGTTTCCTTTTGCTTTGCACGGTTATCGTACGACGGTACGCACATCAACCGGGGCAACTCCTTTTTCACTGGTATATGGTATGGAGGCTGTCCTACCATTGGAGGTTGAGATTCCTTCTCTGAGGGATTTGCGTGATGTCCAACTAGATGAGGCAGAATGGGTGAAAAATAGATTGAATCAGCTTAGTTTAATGGACGAGAAAAGACTGGCTTCTCTAGCATATGGTCAGCTGTATCAGAGCCGAATGAAGAAAGCTTATGATATGAAGGTGTGTCCTTGAAGCTTTCAGACGAGCGATCTTGTGCTGAAAAAGATTCTCCCACCACAATCAGATCACAGGGGCAAATGGACTCCCAATTATGAAGGTCCATATGTCGTTAGAAAGGTTTTCTCTAGAGGTGCCTTACTGTTGTCCACCATGGATGGTGAGGATTTTACATCCCCTGTGAACTCGGACGCAATTAAAAAATACTTTGCTTAAAGAGACCCGCTGGACAGAAAAAGAATATCTAGGCAAAAATGGGGCATCCCGGCGAACCATAAAAAAGGAATAAAAGGTTCGGGCAAAAGTTAGGGACAAAATTGAAAAATGTACACCCGCGAAGTTGAAAACCTGAAAAGGGCAATTTCGGCAAAAAAGGGTATCCCGGTGAATTGAAAACCCGCAAAGGGCGGTTCACGCAAAAGTTAGGGATTTGAAAAAGCAAATGACTGCGGTACGAGTTTGATACTGCGTTGCTTAGTGGTTTGGGAGTACCTGAGAGTCGTATATCCAAAACAATCTCTTCCGAAGATCGAGTATCGGGAAAAGTGTCAGAGTCAGGCGAGTCATAGGAGGATCAACTCATGGTGTTCGTCTGTATCACGTTGCCGACATGTATACAAATTTTTCTTTGTACTTCTGTAATATTTTTATTTTGTTTGTGCGTAACTTCCTCTTTTCAGGAATTGCATCCAGTGTACAAAATTTTGCCTATTTACAGGCCCGTTATCAATGAAGCATGTTATTCAGTATTTGATGCTTGTTCTTTACTGTTTTGTTTGAGGAAAACACCGATGTTTTTGATGAACTTGCATGTACATAAACTTGCTGGCCCTTGCCAATAATTGCTAAAAATTTGAATTGACTGAACGAATGTCACGGATACTAACCGGGATAGATCTTGTTGTATAGAGTTGTTTGTCTCGTTTGTGTTTTGCAGGGTTCTCACCTTTGAAGCAAACAGTCAGGAAATTGGTGTTCCCCAGCCAAAGTCCTGTGACAAATTGACTATATCACTCCTCAGCAAAAGGAAGTCACATCTTATCTCAGAGGTAGTTGAGATGACACTTATCCCTACTGGATGTGGGTTGTCTTCCCCAGAAGAGTGTTCCCCAGGAAAGTTGCCAATAAAGTATCCTCAGTAGATCTGAATGTCCCCAACAGAAGGTGCATTCCCAGCAGTGAGTATGTGCATACTCCATCCCCAGCATGGGTAACTCCCGCAGAGTATAACCAAGTCGTCTTTGGTTCAAAAGGATTATCCTCGCGCAAGACTGTTTTTCCTTCTCCCCAGCAGGTTGTTTTTTCCTCCGACAGGATGAACATCCCCAACAGAGTTCAAGCTTATGAGTCATCCTCCGATAGGATGGTTATCCCCAGCGGAGTTGGTTGTGCCGTTCCAGCATTTATTTTGGTGAAATATGTTTGTGATACCTGGTTATCCCCAGCGGATTAGGTCTTGTCTTCGGTATTTATTTTGCTGAAGCGCCTCTTGGCATCTTTGCATTTTGCATATATCATCATATTTGCATTTACTTAAACGCGTAGCATTTCCATGCCATATGGAGCATTACGCCATTGTCAAACATACGCATTTTGAAACATAAGCCAGGGTGGTTACCTCTTCGGTTTCAGGTGTTGTTCCCTGCAGAGGAGTGAGATTCTTGCTCAGAAGGATTTCCAGATATTCAAATTCTCGGCGTGAGATAGGTGATGATAACGTTCGTCCCCTAACAGAGTTGCTTGGTTAAGTTTCTCTTCGTCCCCAGCGGGATTCTTCTCAGGTTGCTGTTACGTTAGTAGTAGAAGATTTCATGCCTTAAACTTTCGGAGTTGTCACTAGTGACTTCTCCGGTGAAATTTTTCCCCACAGAGTTGTTTGGTTAAGTTTCTCGTATTCTCCAGCAAAGTATTCTTCAAATATATCTGTGTTAACAGAGATTGTTACCTGTGATGGACAGAGATTGCGCCTGTGTTGACAGAGATTGTTACCTGTGATGGACAGAGATTGCGCCTGTGTTGACAGTGATTGTTACCCGTGCTAACGGTGATTGTTATCCGTGTTGACGGAATCGTTACCCCGTGCTGACGGTGATTGTTATCCGTGTTGACGGAATCGTACCTGTATTGACAGTGATTGTTATCCGTGTTGACGGAATTGTTTCCCCGTGCTGCCGATGATTGTTATCCGTGTTGACGGAATTGTCTCCCCGTGCTGACGGTGATTGTTATCCGTGTTGACGGAATCGTACCTGTGTTGACAGGGATTGTTACCCGTGCTGACGGTGATTGTTATCTGTGTTGAAGGAATCGTACCTGTGTTGACAATGATTGTTACCTGTGTTGACAGTGATTGTTATCCGTGTTGACGAAATCGTACCTGTGATTGGATAGAGTTTGTTATCCGTGTTGACAGAATCGTACCTGTGATTGGATAGAGTTTGTTATCTGTGTTGACGGAATCGTACCTGTGTTAACAATGATTATTACCCGTGCTGACGGTGATTGTTATCCGTGTTGACGGAATCGTACCTGTGTTGACAGTGATTGTTACCTGTGTTGATAGTGATTATTATCCATATTGACGGAATCGTACCTGTGATTGGACAGAGTTTGTTATCCGTGTTGACAGAATCGTACCTGTGTTGACAGTGATTGTTACCCGTGTAGACAGAGTTATTACCCGTGATCGATGGAGTTGTCCCCAGTAAGGTTAACAATGATTAGTATCCGTGTTGACGGAGTCATTACCTGTGATTGACAGAGATCGTTATTCCAGTTGTGGATGGAATTGTATCCATGGTGATGGAGTCTCTCCTCGTGTTGACGAAGTTTAGTTCAGTTGTTGACGGAGGTGTTTCTTGCAAAGTTAATTCGAGGCCTGTGGTGTCACACAGGGGGTTGATGTTGAAGTCCAAAGTTTTATCAGAGGATTGATCAGTTGTTGCAGTAACAACTGGGCTCAGTATAGTGGATGTTGTTTCTACAAGCAGTTTTCGCGGTGTATTTCTGCGGTTGGCAAATTTACGGGTTTCTTGGTATTCAACCGTCTTCTACCTCGATTGTTTGAAGGCCGTTCGCTCTTCACCCAGTCGAGTCCAAGCCATTTGAATAGGGGCAGTTGTTGTACCCCAAAATTTGCCCAACCTTTTCTTACCTGGTTGATTGTTTCATTGCATTAACATTTGCATAGTTATATCATTTGCACATCATGATATCATTCATAGTAGGGGATCAAGTGTGGTTCTTATCAAGAAAAGCCTAGCAAGAGGTCTCATTCAAGATTAAGAAGTTGTCAAAGTCATCTGAAGGTGGTTTGAGTGCCTAAGGGTTTAGATGTTTGAGTGTGAATCTTCTCCTAACTTGAGGATCAACTGAAGACTATCAGAGGGTTGTGAAGTTTTGAATGTGATAAGAGGATGTGTATGGAGCTCATAGAATGCCTAGAGGGCCATGGGAGAGTTTAATCAAGTCATTGTGTCAATTGCAAGAGCCACAGTTGAGATGCAAGCAATTAGGGTTTCATCTGGGTTAATCCTAAGTCAACTGAGCAATTGAAGAGTATCAAAACCTACTTTTAGGTCATGGAGTTCATTAAATGATATGTTGAGACATTTGTGGTGTTGTGCCAAGATCAAGTCAAGAAAAGTCAAGAGTGTGGGAAGTTGCTAAATTAGGGTTTCAGTGCAAAATTCCCTATTTAGTGCCTAACTTCAAGACCACATAAGTCAAGATGCAAGTTTCAAATGGATCTTTGGCCAACATGAAACTTGTAGAGCATTTTAATACCTTTAATGTGAGTACTAGAAGTTCTAAAGGGGATTTATATAACTCAAGTTATGACCCAGACAAGTTACAAGTCCTCAGATGCCTCTGAAATTTGTCTGTGAAAATCATCTAACTTCAAAGCTATGTTTGACCTAGAAGTATGTTTCAATTGAACTTTTAGCCAACATGAAAGTTGTTCCTAATGATCTTAGCTTTCTAAATTGTACTAGAAGTATTCCATCTGATTTGTAGAACTCAAGTTATGAGGTTTACAAGTCAGGGGTATTTTGGGAAAGTGAGATTATAGGTCATTTTCAATCATAGGTCAAAATCTCTAACTTGCACTTGTCAAATGGATTTTTGTTCAACATGAAAGTTGTTCAAAATGTGGTTTTTAGGCTAACGAAGAGGTCATGATGGATTAATTAGGCTCATAGCAAGACTTGGTTTGAAATGGTTTGAATAAGAAAGATTTTCAAATGGATTAAGGAGGGAAAATTGATTTTTTGAGTTAAAAGACCAAAACATGTCAAGTAGCTACATTTTTTGAATGGAAATTGAATTCTAAGAACTTTGGCATTAGCAGAATTTTGAGTTTAGGTCAAGTTTTACAAGTTATCATTTGGTTTCTTCATTTGCAAGTCACACATCCAAAATACTCACCAAGGCATTTCAAGCACTCTTTTTGGTCTGAATACACTCACAAGGCAATGTGCAATTGAAAGGGAAGATTCTAGAACAGTTTCCATGGCCAACTCGTGACTGTCCCGTGCAACTTCAAGAGCAAAATCAAAAAATGCAATTGGCCTGATTGGGCCTCAAATTGAATTCAAAAGCCCATGGAAACATTCTATATATTCATTGGATTGATTTCAGATCAATTTTGGAACCATTTTCGTGCCAGAAAGCTGAAGTTGCAGTTGAGTTTTCAAGAGGAGCAAGTGAAATCGTGTTTTGAGTTCCAAGCCAATTCAGTGCAAATTAAAGGTTGCAAACTCTTCCTAGTGCATCATTGAACGTATCTGGAGAGTTTTGGAGGGAGAATCAAGCTCCAAGTGCCTCTGTTACTAGATCTACAATAGGTTAGTAACTTTCAAAATTCCACATGAATTAGCATGATGTAGTTAGATTTGAACTTGTGGTTAGGATCTAGGCAAGATGTAGATCGTTTTAGGATCAATTTGGAGACATTTGATGATAGTTGATCATGACATAACAATTCTGTTTGGATTCGAATCTCTTGATTCATGAGGAGTTAGAGCAATTGATTATATCAGGTTGATCAGTGTAGCATAAGGATGATTTCTATGGTTTTAATTTGGCAATTGATGATGTTTGATCTGGATGCTATTTCTGAACTTTGCTTCGTGTTTTAGTACCTATTGAGAGTTGGATAATTTGAGTAGGAGATTTGAGATCCTGATGAAATTCTGAGTAAGATTGGTATAAGGATTGCTGTTTTTGGACACCTGTAACCATTGCCTCGCCGGAGAAGACAACCAGAGTCTTCTCCGGCCACCACACTGAATCTCACTCCGTTTGGTCTTTGATTTGGAGAAGACGAGCTTGGAACCATCAGATCAAGCCTTGACTGAAGACTCTTCCACGTATCCAACGACCACGTCTTATTTTTTTTGGTTGACTTCTAAGTGATGAAACGATGTAGTTTCATTAATTGACGTGGGCACGCTCCTGGCTCTTGGATCAGCTGACTGGTCACCACATCCATTGGCTCATGTTTTATTTCAGCTTTTATTTCTTTTAATCATTTTTGTTTTATTTTAAATGCATTATTGATTCAAAAAATCACAATAAATTCATTCTTGATCCAAAAATTGTTTTAAAAATATCTCCATGATCTTGAGAGAATTTGTGATTTTCTGAAATCAATAAAATGCATTTTCATGCATTTTTCAATTTAATTTGATTTTTCTTATTTTGTTTAATTCTTTAATATTTGCATATTGATCATCTGTCTTGTTGAATTTTGTTCTCTCAATTGGTGTTGAATCTGGCTTTGATTTTTTAGTATGTTTTAGGGTAGATATTCATGTTCCCTTAGTATTTTTGGTAGAATTTTAGAACAACTTTAGGTTCTGTTTTAGATGTTGAGATTATAGCCTTCCCAAACTTGTGGATCACCTTGATACCCTTCAACTTAGAAATTATTTAGGTGACTTAGAAGTTGAATTAGGATTTAATACTTTATCCCTAGGTTGTTCAAACATGAATGTTCCCCTAGGAATTTTATTAGAATTTTACAACTTTTTTTTCTATTTTAGTTGTATTTTGCAAGTTGCTTGTGCTTGTGGTGTTCTTTTCTTTAGTGCTCTTGTTTGTTTGGTCTTGTTGGTGACTTTGGAGCTGGAGTTGCTTGGATTCCTTCTTGGGAGGTCTTCTAGATTTGGTGTAGCTGCTGTGTCTTGAAGATTGGAGCTTGGAGTTGAAGCTTTCTTCTCTTTTAGGAGCTTTTTAGGAGCTTAGGAAATCAGGGTTTTAGGAAGAGCCATTAGGACTAGTTTTGATTCTTTCATCAAACATAGAATGCATTGTGTGCTTCTATTCTATCCAATGATGTAAAGTCCTCCTAGGGAAACTCCATCTCTCCTTTGGAGGGATGTGTGGTATGCCCATAGTTGAGTAGAACTTTGAGGATGCCTTTCCATTTCAATGTTGTTACTTGATGATTTCCTTTGGTTTTCATTTGGTTCTCAACATTGCAACCTTGATCTTAGTGATTAATCCTTTGCTTGGAGTGTGCTTGCTAGAGCTTGAAAATGAAGTTTGATGAAGCTTGAAGATAGAATCTAACTTGAAGATGAAGACTTTTTGCTGTCAACTTTGCTGTCAAGAGGATTTGCTGTTTAGAGCTGCTGCTGTTGAGTATTGAAGTTGCTGAAGACTGTTGCTGCTGCTTGGGCTGCTTTCTCTGTTTCTTTTCTTTTGTTGTATTGTCTGTTTGCTTGTGTTGATTACCTCTAGGTTTGAGGTGGAGCTTGTCTCCTCTTGCCTGTTGTTTTCTTAGGTTTGAGGTTGAGCCGGACTCCCTTGTCTCGCTTGTACTGTTGCATAACATGCATTTTACTGTTTACTGTTTACTGCTTGCTTTCTTTTGCTGTTTCCCCTAGGATCTCTGATTTCCTCTGTGCAAGAGGGAATTATGACAGACATTAGGTTTTGACCCATGCATGATAACTGTAGGTAGATTCCCTTTCAACCATAGTTTTAGGGTGTCTTTCTCTTCTTTTCTCAAAATAATTCAAAAACACAGTAATAAGGTTAATTGAAGTCGTGCGTTACGAGCCTTAAGCTATCTGGGAAAAGGTTGGTGGGGGGTCTCTCTCCAGTAATCTGGACGTTAGTGTGGTACCCTTTGGGTGACATACGAAGCGTTCACTCCTGGGTCATAGTCTCTAGTGCAACTGAGATTGCAAACATCCTAAAAAACATTTCTTTCGTAAAAAACTCAAACAAGCATTCAAACTATGTTTTTGTCCTCATGGACCTTTAATCAGGAAAACCCTTTCTTAAGGAGATAAAAAACTGTCAGAAAAACTTGTGTCTTCCGTAGCCCGAACTACGTTTGCTCTGATCTTTCATGCTGTATGAAAGTACGTAGGCACGAGATGCGACATCTCGGCAAGCAACCTTCCCCCCCTTTAACCCGTAGTTAGGCGAACTACGTTGACTCTGATTTCTCGTTTTAGACAAGAATACGTAGGCATAAAGTGCGATACTTTGCCGAGTCATTTTCTTTTCTTTTTAACCCAGACCTTTAGAGTAGATAGGTAAACATACCCTTAGATAGAAAACAAGCGTGGATCCCGTCGAGTACGACGGAAGTGAGGGGTGCTAACACCTTCCCCTTGCGTAACCGACTCCCGAATCCAGGATTTGGTTGCGATGACCATTCCTTTCCCTTTTTGCGTTAGGTTTACTCTAAGCGTTTCCTTTCCCTCTTATGGGATAAATAACGCACGGTGGCGACTCTTCTGTCATAGCCGGCGCCGATTTTCGCAGTAGCGACACCCTGCAGTCACATATACAAGCATCTATCCTGTGGATGTCCAGACATTCAGAATGACATTCTGAAGTCACACACACCTATGCTACTCCCCCTGAAGAGTTTCACAAGACTCTCTGCTACTATCATGCAGACACACACACACACACACTCCTAAATACCTTCTAGGATTACCCATTGTACACATTGTTAGCAACATACATAATCAACCAAACAGTCTAACAAACATTCCTATAGGAATTCACACACATGCTAGCACATATGCTCTTCAAGCTATCCACCTGTTCTTCATTGTTCTGCACATTACCTGCACCTGTTCTGGAATATCTGATGTATCTGTTGTTTTCTATTATACACTTTCTCTCCCCCTTTTTAGCCACAAATTAAAATCCAACTAAAACTTAATATATATTATACATTGTAACATAACTGTAGTTAGGGATGCTGTAAACAGACTGCTCATAAGGAGCATTCACAGATATCAAATCATACAAGTCTTTACAAAAGATCTTAAGGCAATATCAGACCAGCAGCACACAGCCTCATCAGCTCAGCAAAACAGCAGCCTGAGCCATGCATCACCAACAATTACTTTTCCTCCTCTTCAGCAGAGCTGGACCTCTCCTCTGAAGTGACTTTTGTACCGGTTTCCTTAGATCTGTCCTTACCTGTTTCCTTATCTTCACCACTGGCTTTCTCAAAACTATCATCAGCTGCTTCATGGTCATTATCACCTGAACCATTACCATCTCTCTCTTCAGAGTGAATTCAGACCCCACATCTTACTCAAGGGTTCTGATTAATTCTTCTTTCTAGTATCCAGTTCCTTGCAAGTTTCCTTCAACATTGAAATTACTTCAGCTTTTCTTGATTTTGATGATCCCTTTGATGTCTCAGCTGATGTCATAACAATATCAGGAACATGAGTCCCCTGAAACATCTTATGATGAAATGACAATGCGGTTTATCTCTTGCTTGCAACATCATTCTTCTTTAGGATGTTGGGATGTTGATCACAGATGATTCCACATATAAGAGAGGGAAAAACAATAGGGCCCTTAATACTGTAGCTACCAACATGCTTCATGGTTTTTTCATGAATGTATGTTCCATAATTGAGCTTAGCCTTAGTTCCTACAACATATATGAACCTTCCAAGAATGGTTGCCACTGTTGTCTTATGATTGGTGGGCACCAAATTTGCAGCACCAATTTTGTGAAGCATAACATATTTAACACTTAGTTTGCTTGCTACAAGCTTCCCTTTGGAAGGCCACTTCTTGACCTGTTTAGCAGTTATTTCCTGACATACTTGATGGTTTGAGACTCTTATTTCAGTCAGGCCTTCATTAGGTCTCCCCAAGTACTTGTTGATGATAGTTGCTGTAAAGTTGATACATTCACCTCTTACAAATACTTTGCCAAACTCACTGGATTTACTATCAGCACATGCACCTGATAGATTGACTATGAATTCTTTAACCAACGTTTCATAGCATTGGGAGAACTGAGTCACATTTTTCACCAAGCCAACATCTTTGATGAGGGCCATGATTTCTTTATTTTCAAGAGCATTCTGAGCAAGCTCTCTCTCTAGGGCCAACCTCTTGTGATACACGTATTTCCATCTGATAACACTTGATGGATAGTGAAATGAAATGTTATCAATTGGTACTTCATAAATACTTTCAGCCAGTTTGCTTGTGGAAGGCTTTTTCTTGGTTTGGATGTCAGTGACATCAACAACAACATCATAGTCTATTTCTGATTCTGAACTAGATTCAGCTCTCTTCTTCTTTGTGACAACTTTGCTCCAGCCTTTAGAGGGTCCAACCTGAGCCCTCTTTGTTCCAACCTTCTTTGTGGAAGTTTCTTGCTCAGTACTCTTCTCACCATCTTTCTTCTTGGGGGAAATTTGATCAGCTACCTTTTTCCCTTTTCGTGTCATCAGCCTTTTGGCTATGCCTGGATTGAGTTTGACTATGAGATCATTGTCAGAATAGTTGTCTAGGTCTACCACTTCAGTATCTGTGGTGTCTTGCATTCTTTTACCCATTTGTTTAGCCTCTTCACCCGTGTTCCTCCCTTTTGGTGATGTTGCAACATTGGGTGAGACATTTGCTTGATCATGCAGTTTAGGATCAGACCCCTTCAAGCTAGAAAACGTGGGTATGTTGAGTATGTTGGCGACTATTTTCGCAATGGCAAGATGGGTTTGTCTAACTTCTGCGTTATTGAGATCATCAGGTGCAGTAGACGAAGGAACTTGACCTATGACACAGTCATTTGGCCTTCTTGCATGGGGTTTGCTAGGTTCATTCATCAATAATTCGTCCGGTGTCACCATGCTCAATGGAGCTACTTCTAGCACCTCGTTAGGGTTTAACTCCTTGGCTTTGTTGGACATGCATTTGGATGGGGATGATTTTGATTGTTGTGACATCGTTGGAGACGTTGATTGAGAACAGAGGAGTTTCCTTTCGTTGGAGGCTGTAGGGAAGATGAACAGTTTGATCGTGAACCAAGTGGTGTAGGAGTTTGATGTGTAGGGGCTAAATATATGATATGGCAAATGAGGAGGGAACTTAATGTTTTGACCAATTAGTAAATGATTGAATTTTATTTTACAATTCCCTATTCCCATTAATTGCTATAACTCACCATTACTCAAGGGCCTCACTTTTTGTAGATCATTTTTATGGTCCTTGACACTTCTTGCACCAATTTCAGCCCTATTTATTGCATACTCATCAGGTATTGCATAAATCCCTTGCCATTTACACGAGTGACCCCTGAGCATGCCTCCCTTGACCTCACCAGGACTTGGTTGAATGGTGCGCTGGATGTCACAAAACAAGGTCATGACATCCGGAGTAACATTGCTTCCTTTAGGCAGGGTAACATCCATGGACTCCATCAGGTTCCAGTATAGCCTATCTAGCTTTCCCTGATGACTAATATTTGGGTATCCCTTCTTGGCTTGCTTCCCTATATGACTTTTCTTACATCTTGCCCTTCTCTCTGAAGCACCCTTTGAAGATCTTCTTGCTGATGTGTTAGACCTTCTATTTTTTCTGTCTTTCACCAGCCATAATTTGTCCTTAGTTTCCTTTTTATCTAGGTTATTGAGGATACTTCTGGGCTCCCACAGGTAGCAATTATTCATTGCTCTGGATCCCCTCATTTCTTCCTCTCCTTCTTCATTGACAATCACACACTTATCCTTTGAAAAGTGGACTTTTAAACCTTGATTACATAGCTGACTTATGCTTATTAGATTAACCGTCAGTCCTTTAACCAACAAGACATCCTTCAATTTTGGGGCTTTAAGACTGTCAAGATGTCCAACACCTGTGGTTTTTCCTCTAGCTCCATCACCAAAGGTTACATGACTGGATGTATGAGGGTTGAGTTTTGTCAAGTGATCCCCAATTCCAGTCATATGTCTGGAGTAACCACTGTCAAAGTACCAATCCTCTTGGGTTGGCATCCTTAAAGCAGTGTGAGCTGCTAAGGCCATATTCTTGGTAACCCAATGTCTTTGCCTGTTAGGAGCACCCTTCTTAGTTCTTGCTTGAAGCTGCCTTTTGACATGAGCACTCTGTTCTTGACGAGGATGACTAGGAAATCCATGCAGCCAGAAACACATAGATTTGATATGACCAAGTTTTTCACAGTGGTAAAATCTATACCCTTGGAATTTACTTTTGACTTGATTCCAGTTTCTGTTAGTTAGATGTTGTGACATTGGTCGTGACATCCTCTTTGGCTTCTGGACCTCAGGTTGTAATCTCTTGAGTTTTAACACAGGATTTTGTTTATCAACAAATCCTAGTCCAGACCTATCTCCTGAGGTTTGTACACTCTGAAGGATTTCCTCTAGGGTGTCAGTCCTAGAATTGAGCATCCTTATGGATTTTGTCATTTGATCCTTTTTACTTTTCAACTCCTTCACTTCACTTCTGAGTGTGTTTATTGTAGCTAGATGCTCTCTCTTTTCAGCTTCTAACTCCTTGATGATTTTCTTTTGTTGCTCTCCTTGCTGAACCAGTTCTGTGCTTCTGATGTGAAGTTTTTTGTATGAGGCTGCAAGCTCCTCAAAGAACAACTCTTCATCACTTGAATCACCATCAAAGATGCACACACTGTTAAGAGCAGTGACATGTTTAGCTGATTCCTCTTCTGATCCACTGTCAGAATCTTCATCAGACCAAGTGTCTGTTAAGCCTTTTCCCTTCTTTTTGAGGTATGTGGGACATTCCCTTTTAACATGTCCATATCCCTCACACTCATGACATTGGACTCCTCTGCTTTGGCTGACTTTATCTTCAGATTTCTCTTTATCAGAAGGCATGCTTTTGGTATAAGGTTTAGACCTAACATCTATCCTTTTGACCAGTTTGTTGAACTGTCTTCCAAGTAAGACAATTGCTTCAGACAAATTCTCCTCCTTTTCACCATCTGAATCAGCAGTGTTTGAGACAAGAGCTATGCTTTTGTTCTTTTTTTCCACAGCCTGATCACTCATTCGTATTTCAAAGGTTTGAAGGGAACCAATGAGTTCATCCACTTTCATGTGGCATATGTCTTGGGCTTCTTCAATGGCTGTAACTTTCATAGCAAACCTTTTAGGTAGTAACCTTAGAATCTTTCTTACAAGCTTCTCTTCAGTCATCTTTTCTCCCAGAGCTCCTGATGTGTTTGCAAGTTCAAGAACATTCATGTAAAACTCATGAATGGTCTCATCTTCCTTCATTCTTAGACCTTCAAATTTGGTGGTCAGCATTTGAAGTCTTGACATTTTGACCTTGGAAGTTCCTTCATGAGTAGTTCTGAGAGTGTCCCAAACATCCTTTGCTAGTTCATAGTGGTGTACCAGTCTAAAGATGTTTTTGTCTATACCATTGAAGAGAGCATTCAATGCTTTAGAGTTCCCAAGAGCTAAGGCCTCTTGCTCTTTGTTCCATTCCTCTTCAGGAATCAACACATCTACTCCATCCTTGTTAGTCTTCACAGGATGTTTGCAGCCAGAGTTTGCAGCTCTACAAGCCTTGATGTCTAAGGATTTTAGGAATGCAATCATCCTAGGCTTCCAATAATCATAATTAGATCCATCCAGAATTGAAGGTCTATTAGTGAAACCTATATCCTTATCCATAGTACCAGAATTTGTTTTCCCTAGATTTCACTCAGATTTAAACAGGCAGGGTGCCTGCTCTGATGCCAATTGAAAATTCTAGCAAGCACACGATGGATGTTATTCCCAAAGTTATAACATCCATTGTGACATCTGCTACTTAACAACTAATAATCAGTAATAATAAAAGCAGTAAAAACACATCAGTTGTTTACCCAGTTCAGTGTCAACAACACCTACATCTGGGGGCTACCAAGCCAGGGAGGAACTTCACTATTAGCAGAATTAATTCAGAGTCAAACAACACAGTTTTCACTCCTCACTTAAAACCTACCCAATGACAATTCAGCCTAGAGACACTCTAGACCTGAGCATTCCCACTCACTCCCCCTCAATCACTCCACAGTGATATATAACTCTCAATTACAAAACAGTTGAGGAGATACACTCCAAACACACCTTGATCTTGCTTCACAGCTTTGATCAAGGAACTCACACACACTCTTGTTTCACAACTTTGAGTGAGACACAACCTAGAATCTACCTATCCAATGCAAATCATCCACCAGACAATTGATTGGAGTACAAGTATTCCTAAACAGAATTCACACGTGAAGACTAGCCTTCTTCACTCACAAGGACTCTGCAATCTGCACTCTTTCTTCTTCTGTCAAGAGCTGTTGTTCAGGATTGCTTCTTCTGATATTTATAGCAGCTGTCAGTCCTTTTGGGCCTTGGTGCTCAAATTAGGTTTTATCCATAACAAACCTATTTCCAATGATCTGCACGCTTGCCACTTAATTCAGGGATATTCTAGTTCGCCTAGGGTTTCTAGAAAGTCTCCTGATATCCAGCTTGAGCTCCTATTTTGTTTCCTGGTTTATAGCTACTAGAAAAACAAACCTGCGCTTGATGTCATACGACCCAAGTCATAACATTGGGTATGACATCCAGCTTAACTTGCTTTTAGCTAAGTCAACTTATCCTGCACTGTCCATATTATGTATGCACTAACATCAGTTATGACATACATACATGCTCTAGTGTTTTGCCACAAAATGCAGCTAATCAAGAACACTGACACTTACTATTTTCGAATAATCATTTTTGTATTTAACTAGAATCAAAATGTTGTTTTACACTTATTTTGTGTCTTATCTCTAACACATATAAAAGTTAAATCTCTCTCTCTCTCTCTCTCTCTCTCTCTCTCTCTCTCTCTCTCTCTCTCTCTCTCTCTCTCTCTCTTAACTTGCAAAATAACTTTGCATAATCTTTTCACCATCTTTGAAAAATCTTCAGTGTTTTGTCATTGACACAAGCACTCTCTCTCTCTCTCTCTCTCTCTCTCTCTCTCTCTCTCTCTCTCAACTTGCAAAATAACTTTGCATAATCTTTTCACCATCTTTGAAAAATCTTGAGTATTTTGTCATTGACACAAGCCTCCCCTCTCTCTCTCCCAACTTGCAAAATAACTTTGCATAATCTTTTCACCATCTTTGAAAAATGTTGAGTGTTTTGTCATTGACACAAGCTCTCTCTGTCTCTCTCTCTCTCTCTCTCTCTCTCTCTCTCTCTCTCTCTCTCAAATTAACCTTGAAGAAAAACCTTTTCTAGTGTTGATTTATTGAGTGTTAACAAGTGTTGCATGATATTTTTCTAAAAGAAATTCATCTACAAACTCTAGACAAAAAAAACCATTGTTGTGTGTTACTCAACTCTAAGAGAGATTTGAAAGTGCAGTCACATTATTGTATGTCATCATTTTATTTGTTTTGATGTTTTTTTCAATTTGAGTGTATATGTTATAATTTGTTCGCTTATTTGTGATTTTCATATTATTCAAATATTCACGTGTTCGTATTTCATTCACAATTGAGTTGTAATATATTCGCTTCACCTATTTAGCATTGTACCATTATGACCCTTCATTTATTAATAAAAATAGAAAGTTGATCCATGATAGTGTTCCTTTTTTAGCCTAATAAATTGCTTTTTGTCATTTCAGCAGATCTTCCCTTGAGTCAGAAATTAGAAATCTTAGATCAAGATGTTAAGTGACTTGATTCGAATGAAGTGGTAAGTGTGACTCGAATTGTGAACCATGTTAAAATTGGGATTTGCTTCTGGATGATTTGATTCGAATCACAATGTCATGTGACTTGAATTATGTTGTAATTCTGATCGAATCACAAGTCTCCATGAGAATAGGATTTGGATCTATTTAAATTGAATCGAATCATGAATTTAACTTGACTCAAATTATAACACCTTGTGAATCGAATCATGGTTTCTTCTTGACTCAATTCATGGATTCACAAATTCAATTTTTTAGTTTAGATTTAAATAGTTGTTTCTTTGATGAAAGTTAAAAAAAATGTGTGAAACCTTTTGGTGTGTATATTCCTAGCACGTTTAATCTTTCTCTTGTTTTCTAGAACAACTTATTAAGTGTTAATTCTTGTTAGATTCACTTATTTTTGTTGCACTTTATTCTTGTGCAATTTTTTGTTATTTTGAGGCAATTAGAGAGAGTGAGTTGATCAGTCATGCAGTGATTCATGGTTGATCAAGTTCATGATATCCATCAAGATCCAAAACCAATGTATCTAATTCCTTGACTAACACCTTGTGAACTAGTGTGTTTGTGAGATTCCTTTGGTAGTGTTCATCATCTTCATCCTTAGTCTTTTTCCATTGTTGATGACCTTCATCTCTAAATATTAGGTGTTGAGAGAGACCGATGGTACATTAGGATATCTAATGTTTTTGTGTGAAATTCGTTGTTTGTAACAGGTGCATGTATCATTTCTTGAATATAGTTTAGACCTTAATGGTATTTATCAAGAAGAAAGTTTCATTATAATCCATGGAAGACTTTGGCAAAGCCTATTACATATTGTTCATATGGCAGAGTTGGAAGATATCCAAATTTGATGAGATTGTGGAAAGGCTGGTCGCAGAGAAAGTTGGGAGTTGTACAATCAATGCTTAGCTATGGAAATTGCTCGGACAAGAAACAAAAAGGATCAAGGTGGATTTCCACATACGAAGACTTGGAACAAAATTATTGTGGATAACAAGATTATTGAATCAAGATCTTTGGGGATCTTGGTTTTGTTAGCAGTTTGAGTCTCTGCATCAATAAAGGGAATCACCGTGTGATATTTCGTTGTAATCAAAATTCTTGTATCACTTATCAAAATAGTGGAAGAACATGATTATTTCCTAATAGTTATTTAACACCATTGAAGAGTGGAGTAGGCAAAGAAAGGACAGACATTAAACCACTATATATTGCTATTGGGTTAGTGCATTATTGCATCGTTTGTATGTCATTTAGGTTATATCGTGCTTATAGAGATTTAATGTGTAACCTTAGGTATGAGATGCATAAATCTTATTAGATCATGTCATACCCCAATTTTGACCATAAATCGCCAAATCAATACATAGCATAACATTTTCATCATATGTGCATTAACATGTCATCTAACCATCTGGCATTCAGAAATCCAAAAAAATATGGGCCTTTTGCTTCCATTTTCGTGTTGTCTAAGCTCAGGTCTTTCAAGAATGAATTAAGGTTCAAGCAAGGTTGTTAGGTCAAGTGTGTATGTAGTAATGGTTGATATTCAAGCAATTTTGACCTAATCTTGGTCAAACAAGGGGTTTTCTTCAGTATCAAGTTATCAGGTTGTGGCAAAGACAATTGTTTTAGAGTGGATAATCATCAGGGCCAGTTCACTTTCAATTATGCTTTTGGTGCAATAGCAACACGGTTCATATCTCAAGTCATCTATGTCATTGGCTATTTTAAAGACAAGTGTGGTTTAAATTCATGTGCTTTGTGTTTGAGAATACAAGTCAGGGTTCTATACAAGTTCAAGTTACTTGATGAAGGTGAGTTGCAGAGCCATCAAAAGTCAAGGCATTTGGTCAAATATTTGAAGTCATTTGCAAGTCCTGATTATGAGATTTATGTTCTTGTCATATGATAATTCCAGCTTGCTATTCAATTCAAGACTATTTCAAGATGGAATCATGATGTCATTCAGGGTTTCAATGCCTTTCTGGTATGATTTTGATGAAGAGTACAAGATGCTGAAAATTGGTTTCAAGGATGATTTGTTGGTTCAAGTCAAGAATGTGACTTACTCAATATTGTTTCAAGTGATTCACTTTTAGTCATTTCTGAAGAATTAATTCATGGTTTAGTCAAAATTCTAGGTTGGTACGTTTTGGATTCAATTGCATGACATTACAAAGTCAAGGCTACAAATCTAATTCGTATCCAATTTACACCAATTCAAAACTCCAAGTTACAACTTCATTCAATTTCTCAAATTCATAACCAAGTTCAATTTCCATTCAAATTCTCAAATTCATAACCAAGTTCAATTTTCATTCAAAAGATGATTGCAAGTTTCTTTCCAAAAGTTCAAATTCATGCCAAAATTCCAAGTTTCAATCCAAGATCCAAAGTTCAAATTCTTAACAAAATTTCAAAGTTCAAACTCATCCAATTTCAATTTTCACTCAAGATTTCAAGTTGCAATTTAAGATCCAATTCATGACCAATTTTCAAATTCCAAATTCTATATTAAATTCAAAAATTCCATTAAAGATTCATCTTCAATTTCTTATCAAGTTCATGTCAAGCTTCATCTGCCACTTCAAAACTCAATCTTTAAATTTTTTTATCCAATTTCAATTTATATTCAATATTTCAAATTCAAGTTCAAGTTCATTTCAAAATTCAAATTTCTAATTTCATGTCAAATTACATTTTATTCAAGATTCAAGTTGCAATTCATGACCAAGTTTCAATTCCAAACTCATGACAAATTTCCAAATTTCATCAAAGATTCGCATTTTAAGTTCATCTCAAAATTTCAAGTTTCAAATCCATGACAAGTTCATTCTAAGATTCAAGTTTATTTCCAAGTTTCAATTCATAATCAATTTCAAATTCATGATCCAATTTCAAGTTTCATCTCATGTCAAAGATTTCTAGTCCCAATTTTTCATTCAATATTCAACTCATGTCAAAGGTTTCCATTTCATTCCAAATCCAATGCTAAATTACAATTTCATTTCAAAGTTACATTCCAAACTAACTCAAGGCCCATGCATGAATTATCAAAATTACAAAGAATAATACCAAAAGGCATTCTTCAGCCAACAACAAGGTACAATGCAAGCCATGAATTACAAAGTCACCACTATTTTAGCAAACTCCAGCCCGCTACTAAAAATACTACCTCTAACCACTTTCAATGAGCCACCAAAACATAACTTGCAGCAAATCTCACCAAGCCATAAGCTAAGGCAGACATACACACCAAAAATTTACGCAGTGGCAGCACAAAACCTGCCTGTTCAAGCCGCACT
The DNA here is from genome assembly GCA_963859935.3 of Lathyrus sativus. Classification (NCBI taxonomy): domain Eukaryota; kingdom Viridiplantae; phylum Streptophyta; class Magnoliopsida; order Fabales; family Fabaceae; genus Lathyrus; species Lathyrus sativus. Next base: position 675,159,032 of record OZ012741.1, read on the forward strand.
ACGCACCCGAGCCTCTTTATGACCTCTACAATAACCGGAATTTTTACATCAATAACCATGTTTTACTATAATATTTTCCAATCTACCCACATTTCCAACAAAATTTCCAAACTACCCAAGTTTAAAAAAAAAAACGTTTTCTGTCAAGGGAGGCACCATTTGAAATGGCTCCCCCTTTAAAACCCAAAGGGAGGTATCATCTGGGCTGAAGTCTCGTTTAGAATTTAGAAGGGTGTGCCAAATGCATTGGAGTCACCTCTTAAATTATAAAGGGGCCGCCAAATGCATTGGAGTCACCTTATTTCGTGATAAAATATTTAATTTTTATTAATTCATATATTATATAATTTTTTAATATTTATTATTAATTTTTTTGAAAATTTTCTTATATAAATAGATGTCATGACTTGTATAATCTTTCACACTTAAATTGTCATTGTTTCTTACAATTTTATCAGGTACAATAATGTGTCTTAGAAGATATAGGCATGTCACTTTTTCAAGAACCAAGCCTCTAATAAGGATGTTGTTTTGGAACATCCAAAGTTTAGAGCAACTATAAAGAAATTTGAATCGTTGGTTAGAAGGAGACATTCCAGATGGTGAAAGAATTAGAAGTATTGGAAGACTTGTTTCTTACTTCTCGATTGCAGATGGCAATATATGACGTGAGTGGGTACGAATTAAAGATGACAACGATGTTAGGTCTATGATGTTTTGAACTGATGATATTAATTTGATTGTTATATCTTAGTTTATGTTGTATTAATCTCTATATTTTTAATGGTTTGTGTTGTTGCTTTAGAAGTATTTTAGTTTGTTTTCTTGTAACCAGAAGTTGTTATAAATATTAAATTCGAAGGTTACACATTTTTTAATGACAAAAGTAAATCTATCTAGAAATTGTTCCAACATTTAGACAACGTTTCCTCGTATGCCCGGGAAGACGACATATTCCACACAATCTTTCCATTTTCTCAGTTGTATCTATTTCAGTTCTAATTCACGTGCTTTTGGGGCGGCCATGTTTGTTTCTTCTCATGTTTTCGTTGTGGTAAATTGTGTCCCCATGATAGGTTGGCCAATAGTCCTCACTAGCTACCACTAAAAAGTTATTATTGTAGATACCAAATAAGTTCACGACCTTGTAAACTTCTGATAGTTGCAAGAATGGATCATGACAAACACTGGAACATGCCACAATGACATGTGAACAAGACATTGGGAAGGTTTGAAACTTTCCGCAGTCGCACCAATTTTTATGAACTTGCACCCTATAGTATACCCTTAGTCGACCCTTATTACGATCCTTTCTCTCGTCAAAAATGAAGCTATAGTTGTGACAATCAAATTCTCTAACTCGATGTGAGGCTGCTTTAACAGTTTCCTCCTTCATATATTTCATGCAGATTTCGCTAAATAATTGCCTTGATTCCAAAACAACGCTCCATTTTTTGCCTCTTGCCGTAAAAAGTGACCCCAATCTATAATAGGTTGCTCTTACCAACACAGTGATGAGGAGATTTCTAGTTCCCTTAAATATGCCATTTAGGGATTCCATAAGGTTTGTGGTCATGTGACACCATCGACATCTGATAACGCAAAATCATATCGTTTATTTGGCTTGATTTACATGTATTTATTTGTGACTATTGTTAATTTATCTTGATTTATGTTCTAGTTTACGGTTAATTTACTTCGTTGTGCAAATTGTGGAGAATTTGGATTAAAGAAAGAATAGAAGAAGAAATGGAAGGAAAAGAAAGAAGAAAGAAAGAAATTGAGAAGAAAAACAGAAAGTACAGATTTTGTGCGTGTGACGCTCGTCACAGCTTCCTCACGCTCGTCACGAGTATCACGGTCGTCACAAGACCATCACGGTCGTCACGTTCAACACGACTGTCACAAGACCACGACGACCGTCACGAACCAAGTATCAGAATAAAACCGAAGTCTGCACGACCTGCAACTAAATCTCTTCCTACACTTTCTCCACTCACTGCACACTACTGGAAGTTACTCTCACTCACTCCATAACTCTTGCATGATCTCTAGAAGTTGAGAAAGGAAATATCTCCTATAAATAGGCCTGAGATTCACAGCATTTGGGGGGAGGGGGGGGGGGACTTCGATGTATCGAAGTACTGCCAAAATTCCCACTGAAGCCATTTTTATTGTCTTTTATTTTCTTTCCTTTTTTTTTCCTTTAGTTCAGAGCATTGTATTTCTTTCTGCAATTTCGTTTCTCCATAGTAGAATCCTACCAACATTGTGGAGGACTACTCAAGAATTCAGTTTCAGTACTACTTTCCAGGTTCTTATTAATTGAATTATTATTTTATTTTATGTCATAATGCATGTTTTATTATTTTGCGGTTTATGTTTATTTCCTTTTGCATTAATTATCATGTCTAACTAAATTAGTTTTATCGGTATGTGATCAAATTAGTAGGATGGTATTCGATAATATCCGGTGCACGTTACCTTTTTACAAACAATCTTTCTGGCCGTAGTTTTTAATCAAAATCTTCTAAATAAACCTTCGTCGCGAAAGCGAGAAATTATTTACAATAGTTTCGCCACGACAGTGGGAAATTCATTAAGACACAAACCGGCACGCGAAAGCTGGGGTTCAAACCGGATAGTAAGAACTAGGCATTTATTTTAAATACAGCGAAAACACTTTAAAAGAAATCAGAACTTAGTTGTTTTCAAAAAGTGATTTTAACCCCGAATGGGACAGCGAAAGCGTACATTCCGCCTTAGAGTCATGACTAGAGTCAACAACCATCGTGAGGTAAAGGTCTTTAAACGAGTATTTTCCCCTGAAAAATGTTTGCAAAGACTAAAAAGCACCGGCGACCTGTCAAATCCCCGAAAACTAAAGCATTACATACCGATATCCCTTTACCGCTTTTTCCTTAAACCAATTATCTTTATTTTCTTTGCATTTAATTTCATTCGCATTTAACTTTCCAAATTCTATTAGACTTAGCTTTGCACTGTAACAATAGATAACGGTAGGTTGACATTGGACTCTGTAGGTTCGACAATCTTTTATATTACTTCGATATTTCTGTGCACTTGCGGACGCATCAAGTCTTTGGCGCTGTTGCCGGGGACCAACAATCAATATTGTGATTCCGTTGTTGCATAGTATAGACTAAGGCACTCTTATCTCAGTTACTATGTATAACCCATATTTCCCTTATAACTACCACCCCCAATATTTCGAGGAACCACAAGTTCCGCTTAAATATGACCTCGAAATATTATTAGAAGATTTCAATACGACGCACTCTCACCCAAATTCCCTCTACGATGACGACTCCCAATGTTTTGAGGAAACGCAAGGTTTCGATACATCTAACCTCAAACTACTACTAGAAGAATTCAATGAGACGTTTACTCACTCTAGGATAGAATCTATGATGGAGGGCTTTGTGGAGACACAAACTCTCCAAAATGAAGATTTTAGAAAACAACATCTCCAAATTAATGAAGACCTTAGGCAGATGAACGTTATTGTCGATTCCCTCGCAACTCACAGCGAGACTTTGGAGATTCAAACCTCACTGCTTAGACAAGAACCTTTAGGACCCTTCCCAGAGGGACATGTGAATGTTGTAACAACCGTTAATGAAGAACAGATAGAATATCCTAGGGAGAGAGATCATGAGTCTGAGGAGAGTTCTAGTGAGAAAAGCATAATTATTGAGAAAAATCCACCGACACCACCCGAAAGGGAGGTTTTCGAAGAGGTAGATAAGGAAACACCTATTGTTGCTCCACCTCCCTATACCCCACCTAATTCTTTCTCACAATTGGCTGTGGAAGCTAAGGTAGACTCCCAATCCAAAACACATGTGGAGGAATTGGAAAATATCCACACCAATGCACCTTTGTCTAAGGTCCTTCACAAAAAAGGAAAACTCGCGGACCATGAAACTAGGGTCGTCATTACTGTTAAAAGGGTAAGATTAACTTTTGAGGTGGTGGATGATATGACTAAGCCCAAATTTGAAAAACTGATACTTAGGATAGATCCAGGACCACCACCACACGTTCAAAACAAGGAACCACCCTACAGAAGAAAGAAACGAAAAGGTGAGGGATATGAGAGATGGCTTGATAAGTGGCCATGGAAACCGAAGATTATTCAAAGTTCGATCGAGGAACCATTCTTGAAAGAACCACCATGAGTACTTGCACTCCTTGGCCATCGAGCTATCGACGTTAAACAAAACGCTATGTGGGAGGCAACCCACAAGGTCTTTATTTTAATTTTTTTGTTTAAGTTTGTAGAAAATAAAGAAATCTATCGCTTGTTACGCTTTAGCTATATCTAGGCGAAAAACTCTCTAGATGACGATCTAAGAAGATGAGCTACGCCCACGGACATTCCTACGAGTGTCACTGCTGGTGGGGACACTGATGATGAGTACTTCCTCTTGAAGCAAGCAACATGATGAGCTGGTTCGAGAATTACACAAACAAAGGTATCTCAAAATGCCCATCGCCGAAGTAGAAGTGATCAACAAAGACAAGGATAGCAAGAGCAGTAGCATTCATACAGGTTCTATCTTTCCTTTTCCACCTTTTACTAAAACATTGAGGACAATGTTTGGTTTAAGTGTGGGGGAGGAACTCTATTGTTTTACATTTTATTCCATGCTTCTAGGAATTTTATCTATTTTTAACATTATGTCAAAGTCTTTGCATGTGCTGTCGAGTCTTTATGCGTGGTTTTCGCTTGTTATTCAAATTTCCCCATAATTTCAAATTTTCAAAATTTTAACCTCCAGCAAATTTTAAATTTTTGCTTCGATTCATGACATGGTACTCTGAGAGTATATAGGCTGTTCATGCTATGTTAGAAAAACTTGGGAAAGTGTTGATAAAATCGATATCATCCTAACACCCTTAACCCCCTAAATATGCAAAATCAATTTGAATACCCATTATGCCGAAACCTTAAAGCTCCAGGTTCTTGTAGTAATCCCTAAGTAGTTTATTTAAGCATTCAGCACCATCCTAAACACACTAAGTAAGAAACCGATGCAAATAAGTGTATGATCTCTAGTTTAAAATGAGAAAGAAAAATTATGAATAAAAAGACATGTTCCTTCAAAGTTAGGTGCTCCTCACCCGACCACTTAGCCCAACGGTACAAACTCTTTAAGTTAAATTGATACTTAAGCATATTTGTAGAGAAAAATGAAATAACAATGAGATCATAGTCGCTAACAGGTTTACTTCCCATGAATGTGTAAGGATAACGGGCTTAATGTGATTGCAATAGAATGAAATGGGGTGAAAGAGAGCATGAGGTATAGGTTGAGTTATAATAGCATGATTCATGTTAGTTTGCATAAGTAGGGAGTTTTTGAAAATGTGTCATTACGGTATCCTTAGTATTAATATTTAGTACCTATTGATCTAACATTAGCCTAGAAGCCACGTATGATTAGAGTCTCATCGTGTCTTTGTTTCGAACTATGCTTATTTCTTTTTACCGTGTTGGTTGGTTTCTTGAGGACAAGCAATAGTTTAAGTGTGGGGGTGTTTGATAACGCGAAATCATATCGTTTATTTGGCTTGATTTACATGCATTTATTTGTGACTATTGTTAATTTATCTTGATTTATGTTCTAGTTTACGGTTAATTTACTTCGTTGTGCTAATTGTGGAGAATTTGGATTAAAGAAAGAATAGAAAAAGAAATGGAAGGAAAAGAAAGAAGAAAGAAAGAAATTGAGAAGAAAAACAGAAAGTATAGATTTTGTGCGTGTGACGCTCGTCACAGCTTCCTCACGCTCGTCACGAGTATCACGGTCGTCACAAGACCATCACTGTCGTCACGTTCAACACGACCGTCACAAGACCATGACGACCATCACAAACCAAGTATCAGAATAAAAAAGAAGTCTGCACGACCTGCAACTAAATCTCTTCCTACACTTTCTCCACTCACTGCCCACTACTGGAAGTTACTCTCATTCCCTCCATAACTCTTGCATGATCTCTGGATGTTGAGAAAGAAAATATCTCCTATAAATAGGCCTGAGATTCACATCATTTGGGGGGAGGGGGGACTTCGATGTATCGAAGTGTTGCCAAAATTCCCACTGAAGCCATTTTTATTGTTTCTTTTATTTTCTTTCCTTTTTTTCCTTTAGTTCAGAGCATTGTATTTCTTTTTGCAATTTCGTTTCTCCATAGTAGAATCCTGCCAACATTGTGGAGGACTACTCAAGAATTCAGTTTCAGTACTACTTTCCAGGTTCTTATTAATTGAATTATTATTTTATTTTATGTCATAATGCATGTTTTATTATTTTGCGGTTTATGTTTATTTCCGTTTGCATTAATTATCATGTCTAACTAAATTAGTTTTATCGGTATGTGATCAAATTAGTAGGATGGTATTCGATAATATCCGGTGCACCTTACCTTTTTACAAACAATCTTTTTGGCCGTAGTTTTTAATCAAAATCTTCTAAATAAACCTTCGTCGCGAAAGCGAGAAATTATTTACAGTAGTTTTGCCACGACAGTGGGGAATTCATTAAGGCACGAACCGGCACGCGAAAGCTGGGGTTCAAACCGGATAGTAAGAACTAGGCATTTATTTTAAATACAACGAAAAAGCTTTAAAAGAAATCATAACTTAGTTGTTTTCAAAAAGTGATTTAAACCCCGAATGAGACAGCGAAAGCGTACATTCCGCCTTAGAGTCATGACTAGAGTCAACAACCATCGTGAGGCAAAGGTCTTTAAACGAGTATTTTCTCCTGAAAAATGTTTGCAAAGGCTAAAAAGCACCGGCGACCTGTCAAATCCCCGAAAACTAAAGCATTACATACCGATATCCCTTTACCGCTTTTTCCTTAAACCAATTATCTTTATTTTCTTTGCATTTAATTTCATTCACATTTAACTTTCCAAATTCTATTAGCCTTAGCTTTTCGCCGTAACAATAGATAACGGTAGGTTGACATTGGTCTCTGTGGGTTCGACAATCTTTTATATTACTTCGATATTTCCGTGCACTTGTGGACGCATCAGCATCCTCCATCAAAATCCCTTGTTCATTTCTCCACTAGAATGCTATCAACCCAACTTAATGCTTCTATGTTTGACAATCTTATTTCTTTGCAGTAATACATGAACGATGGTTGGTTTAAAGCATACCCATGTTCACAACTTTTGTACGGAGATTTTTGGTCTTTGATTTCCCGCATAAAATTTTGAGCAATGTGTCTTATGCAGTAGACATGGACAGAAGGAAGATTGTGCCAACCATTAGTAAGACTATTGTAAGTGCTCACAATAGAGGCATGTCTTTTGGAAATCAGACATAAGTTGGGTTGCGAGGCAACATGTGTTCTGAGATTTTTGAGGAAGAAACTCCAAGCTTCACCCGTCTCACCTTCGACTAAAGCAAAGGCAATCAGAAATATATTATTACTTCCATCTTGTGCTACTGCCATCAGCAATATTCCTTTGTATTTTCCATACAACCATGTTCCATCGACTTGAATAACAGGTTTTCAGAATGCAAAATCTTTGATACACAGTTGAAATACCTAAAAGAGACGAGAGAATATCCTACTTCTATCAACACACGTTCCACCAGGAATGTATGCGGAAGCGACTCCAATATTACAACCGTACCAGGAATATATTTTTGAAGTGCTAGCAAATACTGTGGAAGTTGACTGTAAGATTTTTCCCAATCCCCATATACATGTTCAACCGCTTTAATTCTTGCAATCCAAGATTTCCTGTACGATGGATTATATTTGAACCATGCAACGACATGAGAGATAATTATGCTTAACTTCGTAGATGGTTCTACGCCCACAAGATGCAAAATCTCTTGGCATATTAATTGAGAGCCTAGTTTACCATGATCTTGCCGATTAATGTTGGTTGTGCAATTGTGAGGTGGATCAATAAAACCTACCTCCCAACAATCACTTCTCTTCCGATAGGACGCTGCTAACCGAAACTTATAAAGTTCGGTACGAAAAACTACGACATAGATTTTTGAATCATTGCGGTTTACTTCAAAATCAACAAAATTTTCCATGTGAAACTTTATTATAGCTTTCATGCACTCTGCTTTTGTGCGGTACTGGTTTCCCACTTTCAAGACACCTTTGATTTGTTGGGAAGGATTATAGAACAGATCCGAGGATGACTTGTCTCCACTTAATTGCAAGTTAGTCATGTACTTGAGAGGATAATAGACATGAATTAATGGTAATGTTGCTTCGTCTACGTCTTCAAATGGAGTGATTGCGGTGTAGTCCCCAGTCCCAAACAAATTCACCATTTGATCAACCATGGCCTCGAGTTCTTCTTCCTCTTTGTCAACTACATCAACTTCATCTTGTTCCAATAACTGTGACTGATCTATTACTTGAGATTCACCAAACATTTGGGATTGTTAAGTCTAACAGAGTAATAGATACAACTCGATATAATCGAACTCAAAGTGTTCATGACTATCAAACATACGTTGAATATCGTTATCGTCCTGTATATTCTATTGAAAATACTTGACCTGGCTATTTAAAAAAACTGGACTTCTATATATGAATTGAGAGATTGGACCAGACAAAATCTTTGACTCTATTTGCTCTTTGAAATGCAAGAAATTTGATTTCCTGCTCATTGTTAATCGGGTAACATCAGTATTTTGAAACCTAAAACCGGAAACTTCAGAGAAGTATCTGTCTCCATTAAAATGAGCATGAACAATATAATTTGTTGTTCTAAACATATTTACATGTAATGAAATGTAGTTTAGATGATATTTACCTTCTTCAATGTGTACTGATACATATAATAAACGTAGCAGAATAAAATAATATTATACCTTACAAGGGAAGCGCCAAATGCTTTGGAGCTCCTTCATTAAATTATAAGGGAGGCGCCATTTGGGATGTAGTCCCCTTTTCACAAAATATAACTATGGTGCCATTTGAAATGAAGTCAGCATTTAAAATAAAACAGGGACATCATTTGTTTTGGAGTCACCCCATCAATGTATACGAAAATGGAATCTTGCATGCATGCAATCTGCCAAGTGTGACAATTCATCTACCTCATTATTTTTCTGCATGGCAATCAATGTATCATCTCCAACAATTTATTTTTTCCATCTACCACAATTCAAAATTTTTACTATAAATACATAGGAGATTTCAATGTAAAATTCATCAATCCTATCCAACAAATATTTTCTTGTTATAATCACATTGTATATTCTATAGAAAAATGTCTCTATTAACATTGGGAGAGAAACATAGAGGAACACCAAACAACACTGCTTCTTATGTAAGTATAGTGTTCCATTGTAGCTCACTATTTTTGTTATAATCACATTGTTGTAACAATTTGTAGTTCACTATTTCTTTTTTGTTAGAATACTCATGACTTATGAACTCGTGGGCATAAATATATCCATATTTTGAGCGCACATGATTTGGAGAACTAATAAAAATAAAAAATTATTTCGCGGATACAAAGTTCATTCTAGCGCTCCAAGAAAGGTGGCGTTCCGAGACGCATACATTTCATCTTCCAACATGTGAATGTGTTGTTAATCTCGAAGACACTTACATGTTATTGGGTTTAACTTTTAATGGTAAAGCGGAAACGGTCTAACCAATCTTCGTGGTAGTATGGCAGAAGAACTTTTAGGGGTCGCCACGATCCCAAATGATTTGAGGGGTAAAAAACTATTAATATCATGGCTCAAAATTTTTTATAAAGCAATAAGATTAATTGTAGACTCTCCAAAAATATTGAAAATAAGAAAAACTAGAATTTATATCATGTTACTAATAGGTTTATTTTTATATCCGGATGCAAGTGGTAACACTGTTCATCTTATGTATTTATCTTTATTAGAGGACATAGATAATAAAAACATATAGTTAGGGGTCCGCCCCACTACCGCACCTATATAGGTCTTTGTGTAACAATGCAATGGGAAATTCGTCTAATTTTACCGGATGTGTTGTTCTTATTCAAGCTTGGGGTTGGTCAAGAATGACCAATCTAGCGCTTATCAGTCACAATAATTTTGGATTTCCATACGCTACAAGATAATTTCTTAGACCAATTCTTTGAAAACTTTATATTCTCTTATTTAATTTATCCTATTATTAACAAATGTTTCCTTTTCGATTCATAGGTGGTCTGCACTTGGGATGAATTATGACAACTGTCCCCATTACAACATCACCCAATACCAAAATCTTCTAGATCATTTGGGTTAAGATGATTTACCGTCACTGACCTACCTATTTAGAATAGAGTCACCTTAAATATTAACATATTATTTACATATACTAAATATTATTTTTTTCTCCTACAGTTTATTTGGCGGTCATATCTTGGTATAGAAGTCACTCATGAAGTTAATGAACACGAATTTGCTGTGTGGAGTGCAAAGGTACCAATTATTAACTTCACCATAGTGAAAATGCACAATAGTGATTGTGTCAAGCTTCAATTTGGAATGCTACAAGATATTCCATGTCCACCAAAAAGCATCCCTAAGAAATATCACACAAGTAAAGTCTCCGACCAATGGGACTATTCCCCATGGACCAACTTTGCAAAACATGAGTGTCGTGAATGGAAGCATCGTCACCATTTTGTTTTGTCCGACACTGTGTTGCCATTTGAGAAAAAACCATCTATCCAATACATGAATCAGTATAGGTCGGTTACCATTGGTTTCATTTTTCATTCTAGATATCTGGTTGACCCACGCCAACAAGCCTCATCATCATGAACCCAACCGCCGACCCAACCCCATTTCCAACAACTAACCAAACCCCCACTCACACAACCACAACTCCATGAACATACCCCTTACCAATCCACCCCATTCCAACAGAGTTATTCATAGTCCCGTTACCAACAAAATCCACCACCATACCAAACATACTCCTATGATACTACAAACCAATTTAACATGGAGTATCAAACACCTAATCAAACCTTACCCACCCAAACAATTACACCAATGTCACCTTACGACCAAGCAGACTATCATCCTGATATAGCCTCATCGAGCCAACCACCCCAACAAAATTATGAAGGCATGGGAAACCCCATTAATCTGGATGACTTTGCGGATATCGACTCAACTTCATGGGCCTAAGTGATCCAATATCTTGAAAATGACCCAATACAACCCTAGTGGACCCGACGCTACCATAAAGACCACTGAGGAATGTAAGTACTCAAGGATGCGGTACCGGCGAACATTTCGCTCGACCTAATCATAAAAATTAATGTATCATATTTCGCCTATGTACTCATTTATTATTAAATGAAATAGTTAATTATTACTTAATATGTTATTTATTAAATATTATTAAAAAATAATTGTTTAATGGTGACTCCAAATAAAATGGCGCCCCTCCTAATTCATAAAGGCGACTCCAACACAAATGGAGCCCCCTCCTAATTCATAAAGGGGTCACCAAACCAAATGGCGTCTCCCTTCAACGATTTTTTTTTTAACCAGGGTATTTTGGAAAATTGTTTAGAAAGTTGTTTACTTTGGAAAATATTATTATAAAAGGTGGTTTATTTGATAAAATGTTCACAATAACCACTATACAATTCCAAACCGTGACAGACCTGCAAAAATGAAGGGTACCATCCCACTTCGCGACAAAAAACATCAGCAGCCAGTACAAGAAAAAAATTGCAAAAACAATCTCTTAAATTCATTCTTCGAGCAACATCGGTTTTAACCTTTCCCATATATACCTTTTTCCCTTAAAAAAATTACTCTGCACTCTTCATCCATCAACAACAACAACCAAACACTTTCAAATATGAGAAACAAAAAAGACTGGCCTTCTTTAATGCTTTTTCTACAATGTAAACCACAAAACCATATCAAAAAAATTAAAAGTTTCAAACCATTTTTTCTTCGCCTTCAGAATTTATTCATTGCAAAACTTCATTCCACATTCAACTCGCTTCCCCTCACCTCCTTCCTATTTTCATTCTCATCACTCTTAACAACCTATAACTCAATCCTTCGACCCACCACAAACTGTTCCTACAACAACTAACATCAACAACAGAAAGAGAGATGAACAGAGAGATATGTGGAATCAACCAGGAGAGAGATGAGAAACTAAATCATAAACCGCGAACGAGAACAGATTGAAACAGAGAAAGAGATTGAGAAGAAGAGAGAATGAAACGAACCAAATTAACAACACAACATGAGCGAGCACGAACAGAAGCAATTGAGAAAAAATTGGAGGAAGGTTGGGACGAGATATGCATTATTGTTCTGTTCTCTATTTATTTCATGATTGTGTTACTTTTCTTTTTAAAATTTGTTTTTGCATTGACGAATCTGATGATACAAGCAGTGCCTTATCTTGTTTATTTTGATAAACCTGATATTGGTTGCTATCTTGTTGGATTCTTGTCCTCGTGTTTGGATCTTGGGCTTTGCTAAGCCCATTCTGATTTCTAACACACCACCCTTATTCTTGCTCACCTGCCTTGTTTTTTAGTTACATGGGATTTGAAGCCCATTTATCATTTCTAACACACATACATAATCATGAGTGATACACCCCACTCTCTTTTTACTTTTTTTTTCTTTCTAATTTGTTATTTTTCTTTCTTTTAATTTTTCTTCAACTTTCCTCTTTTTATTTTTTTCCTACTATTTGTTTTCTTACAATTTTTTGTGAGTCTTTTATTTATTATTCATAATTTTCTATGATTTTATCTTATTATTTTTACCTCCTTTTGTTTCTCTTTTATTTTTGGTTGACGAGTCTTACATATCATGAATTATTGGTTGTTCAAAATTATTCAATCAATTACTTCTAGTTGATCGTTTAGAAGACTATTCCATTTTGCTAGTGCACATGTAATTTAAATTCAATTCAATTTCTTATCGCTTTCCTTTCCTTTTACTTGATTGTATCTTGTCATTTGCATGCTAATTTTCAAACTCTAAAGCATACTTGATCCATATATCAAGCCCTACCCTCTCTTGTAAGCCGATTGTCTTATGCATCACCATCAGTCTTACCCTATACCCATTAGGAACTCCTTTCCACTTAGTTCAAACCCTCACTATTTCGAACACCAATAAACCCTTGATTTAACATCAAGTGGCATTTTCTCAATCAAATCAACACATTTAACAACTATGAAACACTTTTCAGTAAAAGATGAAAAAGGAGCGGGGTGTAGTCAACATCTCCCCAAGAATGAGAATCTGAGATGTAGTTCTCGTGGTTCAAACTCTTGTCATCCTAAAATTAACCAAACAAACTGTAGTTACCTGAACTACGATTGCTTCGAATTTCTCGTTGCACTAGGAGGATACGTAGGCACGAGATTGCAAAGATCTTGGCGAGTATCCTAGGAAAATAAACCATCTAGTCCTTATTCTCTTTCCTTCCTAATAAATTGAGAAGCCTATCACTTTTAAGTAAACACTAACATACACACACCTAACCTAACAGTTCCCATTGAGCACAACGGACGTGGGGGGTGCTAATACTTTCCCCTTGCTTAACCAACTCTCGAACTCAGACATTTTGGTTGCGATGACCATGTCATTTCCTTTTATTTATGGGTTTTATCAATATTTTCCCTTTCTCCTCACAGGAATAAATAAAGTTCGGTGGCGACTCTGTTAGTCTATCCAGCAGGTGTGAGATTGCGCTTCGCGAGGTCGTCTCTCCTTTTTTGAGGTACGACAGATTGTTATAAGTTCAGTTATTTCTTGAATGAACATCTATGTAAAGTGTTTTTAAATCGTGTTGTTTAAAATGAATTTGGTTATCTCGTAATTGACATGCTTTAGAAGTAATCAAGTTCTTAGTGATATCCTGTAATAACTCAGTTGGTTTAATTTATTGAGGTGCTTCCAAGCTCTCTTAGTGTTGTGTTATGCTTCCACGTTTCTTAAAATATATGATTTCGTTTATGTGACCTAAAATGTTCTTGAAATTGTCTTTTTGGGGAAAGATCTATTCAACCCCCATCTAGACCTCTTTATTTCCAAATTCTCACCTAACAATTGGTATTATAACATGGATTTTGATCAAACTCTTGCGACTCCAAAATTTGAGGATATGGTTCCATCGATCCTAGACGAGTTTTTCTATCTGTTTGAAAGCTTATGTAATTCAATGAATTCCAATCATATTACAAAGCTTTCCTAATGTCTGATCATTCATTGTGTGCATTACATAGATTAACTTAAAGTAAAACCTTACTAGTTATTCTTCAAACATTAATTGTATTTAAGATATCCTCTAAGTTTTTTATTCATCCAAGATTGAGCTGACAATATTTTGAGGTATGTGCAACGTAACCGGAAACCTGACACTATGTCTTAAAGTTTTCTCTTGATTAATCCTAATTAAATATTGATGTACATTCACAAAACCATGTGCTTGAAATTTTGAGAGATAGAAGAAAGAAATACAAAACATTTTCAAGTGACTTCTTCTCTGAAGTTTCAACAATTAAAAAATATTCAAGAGTAGAAATGTTTTCCTTGAAGTGATAATAATTTTCAAAAAGTTGAATCAGTTATTCGAAATTGATAAGATGTATCAATCAATGATAATCAGAACATCCGTCATTCAAGTTCATCTAAAGCTTTATGAAGCAAAATCTAATAGTATTTTTTTCAGACGTGCAAGAGGAGTTGTATCTAATTAGTAATATGATTTATTGTATTTTAGCTTATGATATTCTTGTTGTTGATTACTTACTATTTTCGTGTGCAACAAGTTGAGACTAAACTGTCTAAATTGGTATGGTCAATCCAACCCTCCTTTATTTCATTTTGGGTATAAATCTGATAATTATTTGCGTGCTAGATGTGTTATTTTTTTGAAAGGTGATGAGTATGTGATATGTTTCTGCATCTTATGCTTAATCATTTAGAGAATGAGAGAGAGAGAGAGAGAGAGAGAGAGAGAGAGAGAGAGAGAGAGAGAGAGAGAGAGAGAGAGAGAGAGAGAGAGAGAGAGCATATCCTATAAGAATGCCATTTTTATGTGAGAACATGAGAATGAATCTGAACCATTAGACTTTAAAATAAATGGTGGAGATTATGTGTGATTTTTTCCTCTCTCCTCCATCATTTATTTTAATAATGGAGGAGAGAGAAAAAAAACCTACATATAATCTCCACCATTTATTTTAAAATCTAATGATTCTGGTTCATTCTCATGTTCTCACATAAAAACGACATTCTCATATATATATATATATATATATATATATATATATATATATATATATATATATATATATATATATATATATATATATATATATATATATATATATATATATATATATATATATATATATATATATATATATATATATATATATATATATATATATATATATATATATATATATATATATATATATATATATATATATATATATATATATATATATATATATATATATATATATATATATATATATATATATATATATATATATATATATATATATCATTCATCTATTCATGCATCATCATTTATTTCTTTCA
Source organism: Lathyrus sativus (assembly GCA_963859935.3). Lineage (NCBI taxonomy): Eukaryota > Viridiplantae > Streptophyta > Magnoliopsida > Fabales > Fabaceae > Lathyrus > Lathyrus sativus. Next base: position 675,174,636 of record OZ012741.1, read on the forward strand.
TTAAAAATAATTTTTGCATTTACATTAAAATTTTTATAATTAACATCATCTTTAAAATTTTAGTTTAATTAAAACCTTTTTCTGATGCATTAACTCTTTCATTAAAAAAATTTCAAAATTTGAGTGCTTGATTCAAATCACTCTTTTAACCTGATTCGAATCAGAAATCTGGAAGTTGGTGAGTTTTTAGGTTGTTTAAGTTGATTCGAGTCAGACATCTTACTTTATCCAAATCAAAGTGCTTTTTTTCTCAAAATAAAAAAATTGTGATTTGTATCACAGATAAAACTTAATTCGAATCACAAACCCAAAAGTCACGTTATATTTGATTTTGTTCATTTTTTAAAAAAATTCATTTCATTTCATCTCTTCATTTCAAAAATCTCTCATTCCTCTCAAACCCATTTTAATGAAAATCATCGTCATTTATAAATTACCATCCCATTCATCATCAATTGTTATCTGTCTTCATCATATTCATCATAAAAACCCATTTCCTCCATCATCATGTCTTCAAGCCTCCCTCAAAAGAGCTTGTCAGAGAAGCAAAAAAAGTAAGAGACAAGTTTCATTATCAAGTGAATCTCCTCCCATTCTAAAGAATCCAAGAAGAAAAGTTCAAGCAAGTAAATAATTGTTTGATGCTTGAATGAGTAAGAAGACAAATGTTCTACAGGAAGCCAAACAATTGGGCTAAAGTTGACGACTTTAATCTCTAATTGATATGGGTACTTCTTTCTGACATAAATTTTAACTGGGTAAAATTCATCATTGAAAGGATTATCCATTGCAAAGAGAATACAAAGGCCTTTTTTTCACTTCATTTGTATAGCTGATTATAAAGCTTAATGGAATTGTGTCCAAGGAAGAAGATTTGGTGAAGCTCCAAAGATTCTGGACGAATCTAGAGTTTCTATGATGAGGTATTACAAAGACATTAATGGTGTTTATTAATACATTGAGAAATCTGGCAAGCAAGTGTATGATGACCGAATTGTGGAGCCGGTGAAAGATCCTTCTGATGAGGTTGGTGCATCTAGTACGGGGTTGTTATCTGCAGATGCTAGGCCGTATTTTGATGAGCGGTTCGGGAAGATCTTGGTAGATAATCAAGTTAACTAAGAAAGTACCATGGGCCAAATTAAATTTGTGGCAAAAGAAACGGAAGAGGGTCGAGAGAAGTTGACGGAATAAATGAACATCGAGATGCATGCTAGTGAAGCTAGAGTTCTGACTAAATGGAATATGTGAGACATGTTGTTGAACATATTGGTATTTCCAATTTCACTTTTCCTCTTGATACTTCTCATATTTATCCAGAGTCTACTGATGCTGCTTGAGATCCTACATCTTCCACCCCATTTACTGAAACAACTGACTTACCCTGATTTTCTTTTCTTTCCATGCATGCCATTTCATAACATTTACATTTTGAGATAATTATGTCATTTTGGATTGACTGGCTATTTTGTGATTATTGACTCTATGTTTTAATTATGTATTATGTGAAAAGTTTTCGTCACGTATTTTATAGTACCCCTATGATTCAAATGTCATATCTTTATCTTGATCATTTTTGTTAAAATTGTGTGTTTGCGATAAATGGTATCGTTTGCAATTTTATTTAGGTGTAACATTAGTTCGCTAGTATGACTTTATTTTTGGCTATTGTATTATCATGGTCTTAGTTGTTGCATTGTTTTCTCTTTCTCTCTTATCTTTTTTATATTTTTCAAAGAGGTAGAAGATATCGAGATATTATCAATATTCACACACATTAAGTGTTTAATGTAGGGAGAGATTTAGAGCTCAAGTGACGTGTTGTACGCTCATCTATAGTGCGCTAAGAAAAATCTTCGGATTCATTTTATCTTCAAATTCCAAATAATCTCTCAAATAAACTGATCAATATTAATATCTCAAAATTTGCCAAACATCAAAAAAGGGGGGGACTAAAAGTGCAACCACGTTATCATATGGTATCATTTTTTTTATGTTTTTGTTAATTTGAGTGTATATGTTATAATTTGTTCGTTTATTTGTAATTTGCCTATTATTCAAATATTAATGTGTTTGTATTTCATTCGCATTTGAGTTGTAATGTATTTGCTTAAACTATTTAGCATTGTACCATTAAAATCCTTCATTATTTAATTAAATTAGAAAGTTGATCCATGTTAGTGTTCCTTTTTTAGCCTAATAAATTATTTTTGTCATTTTATAAGATCTTGCTTTAATCACAAGTTAAAACTCTTAAGATTAAGATGTTAAGTGACTTGATTCGAATCAAGTGGTAAGTGTGACTCGAATTAGGAACCTTATTAAATTTGGGATATGCCTCTGGATGATTTAGTTCGAACCAAAAAAGTCGACTTGAATCACAACCTCATGTGACTCGAAACATGTTATAATTCTGTCTCGAATCACAAGTTTCCATGAAGCTATGGTTTGGCTTTGTTTAAATTGACTGGAATCATGAATTTAATTTGACTCAAATTACAACACCTTGTGACTCAAATAATGGTTTCTTCTTAACTCGAATCATGGCCTCACAAATCCAGTTTTCCATCTTAGATTTAAATAGTTTTTCCTCTAATGAAAGTAAAAAGAAACAGGTTTGTAAAACCAAAAGAGACAAAAATGTCAATTTGTCTTTTTTTCTTTAGTTTTTCTATTCCTAGCACCTTTAATCTTTCTCTTATTTTCTAGAACAACTTCTTGAGTGTTAATTCTTGTCATATTCACTTATTTTTGTTGCATTTTATTCTTGTGCAATTTGTTGTTATTTTGAGGAAATTAGAGAGAATGAGTTTATCAATCATGAAGTGATTCATGGTTGATCAAGCTCATGATATCCATCAAGATCTTAAATCCATTTATCTATAAATTTGACAGAACCTTGTGTGTGTGTGTTTTTCATTCACCTACATCTAATTTCTTGACTAACACCTTGTGAATTAGAGTGTTTGTGAGATTCCTTTGACGTTACCACAATCTTCATCCTTAGTATTTTTTCATTGTTAAGGACATTCATCTCTAAAGATTGAGTGTTGAGGGAGATTATTGGCACATTAGGGTGTTGCGGTGAGAATCGTGATAACAAGCTATTGATTAACTTGAATCTTTAATTCTTAAATTCACAACCTGACTTTAATTTATCCAAAGGAAAGGTCTAAAGAAAGAAAAACCCTTTTCGCGATGTAACAACAACGCTAAGAGATTCGGGGATCGGGGGTTGGTTATGCATAAGGTAGGTATTTCACATCCTAAACATCTGTAGTACTCTACAGGAACCTTTTGTTTGTTTGCATGCTAAGTTTGGCAAGTATTTGCTAAGATTGGAATTGGGTAAAAAAGTGAAGGTTATAACCTAAAGATAGTTTCTAAGTTTGCTCGCAAAGACGTCGCGTCCTCTGCCTACGTATCCTAACTAGGATAGAATCAGAGCAACCGTAGTTCACCTCACTAAGGTTGAAGAACACTTGATTATGATCAAGGTTCAAAGGGGAACAAACATATCCATGCTTGTGTAGAGTTTCACAAAACTCTCTAGATCTATGTTGAACTCTCAAGAAAGGGAAGTAAGTAATCATGTCCATGATTCTTACATAGAGTTAACCAAACTCTATCCTAAAGTTCTACGTTGTAGACCAATTGGTTCTATCCAGACCAAAAGGTGGGAGAAGGGGGAAGGTTGCTCGTCAAGATATCGCATCTTGTGCCTACGTATTCTCATTGTCCAATGAGAAATCAGAGCGGTCGTAGTTCAGGCTCGAACTACAGAATAAGGATCTTTTGGTTCTTTCCAGACCAAAAGAGGGAGAAGGTTCTATCCAGACCTATGAGTTTTAAATCCTATTGGTTCTATCCAGACCAAAAGGAGGGGGAAGGTTCTATCCAGACCTATGTTTTAATGAGCTATCTATGACTCAAGGATCAATAGAGAGACTTTCCTTTGGAAGGGAATGTATGAGGCAACTTGGATGAGAACTAAAGAGTTTCATCACTTTGGGGAAATAAACTTAACAAAGCATAAACATTCAAACATGATGAATATAAAGAGATATGGTTACAACCAAGAATAAACAAGCACATTACAATAAGCAAGGATTTCAATCAGGATGAATGGTTACAACCAAAAGCAAGCATTTAAGATATTACAATATCAGGCAATGATTTCAATCAAGATAGATGGTCACAACCAAAGCAGACATCAAGATATTACAATATCAATGATTTCAATCAAGGTAAATGGTTACGACCAAAGCAAGCATCAAGATATTATAATATCTAGAAGGGGAACGTTCTTTCAAGACTTAATGAAAGGTGAAAACCAAAGCATATCTTAACGAAGAATGGGGTACATCTTAATAAAGATGGAAGGGGGTCTTAACAAAGATGCATCTTAACAAAGATGAGGTTTCATTAGGGCTTACAAGATGGCATGTATACTTACAGGCATCATGCTTAATCAAATAATGTCACAACAAATGTAAGTGAGAAGTTCAAAACTTCATGGGAGAAAACTTTCAAGTTTTAATGATGATTACACACAAATGCTTACAAGCAAGAGTTTTAGTCAAACTCAAGTACACAAGGATGCTAACAAGCCAAAATCATAACTTTAAAATAAAACTCAAAAGAGAATGAAATTAAAGTTTTGAAATGAATAAATGAGAGATAGGAAGGTGAAAACCCTAAAAACATTCATGGTAGCATGTGAAATGCAAGTAGAAAGTTCACATTTATGAGTTTTAGGTTTACCTCTTGAAGCAAGCTTAAGAAATAAGAAAACCAGAGATATTGAGAGCTCTTACAAGGTCTTAAAATGTTCCTAGGTTGATGAATAGATTCTCCAAACAACCTCCAAGCAAGCTAGTGGACGAAATGCCTTGTAAATGAAGGAAAAACTCTAAAATCCAAAGATTTCAAAGACCAACTCACTCAAACCTTGTTACATAAGGGTGGAAGTGATTTGAATAGCTTCAATACATCATATTTGATGTGTTTGAAGTGTTTCTTGAGTTGGAAAAAGTTTGGAAATGGTTTTGGAAGGTGTTTTGCAAAAATAGATTTTGAGGGATTTTGGAGACTTAGTGAGATTTTGCAAGAATTTGGTGATTGTGTAAGGGAGAGAGTTCTAGATGGTTTATAGAATGGAGCTGGTGTTTATGATGTAGGAAGTGAGTTCTATTTATAGCCAAAGGCCTTGGATCAAGGTATGGGCAAAAGTGAAGCAAATTGCCAATTTTAACCTTCCATCATGAAAATCTTTGAGTTTTCCAATGCAATCTTCATACTTGTCTTTAAGCCACTCTACTAAGATATTCTCCATGCCCTATATATTGTTTTCATCATGCTTGATAGGTTAGGAGGTGACTTGTTGAAGTAAAGTTGATGATTTGACAAGGGTAGCCACCTTTTTTCTCTTTCTTCACTATTCACTTTTGCAACTTGCATTAAATAATGATTTCCTTTGATTTTTGTGCCATTTTTGTGTGGATTGATATTAAAATGTTAATTATCAATTCAAACATCATAAATAAGGTTTAGTCTTTGATTAGCATTGATTTGGAAAGGTTTTGGAATAAAAAAACTCATGCTGACCTAATTTTGCGAATGTGAGTTTTTGCCAACTTGTGGATCTTGGTTCTCTCTAACCAGGAAGAGTTATGGAACCCACTTGTACTTTTTAAAAATCCCCAATTAGGTACTAAAATATTTATGCTTGTTTTAGGAACTCATTCCCCTTGAAACTAGGTCAAAAACCCTTGTGTGGTTAAGGAGTTATGGCTTTGCCCTTTTCAAAACCTTAATTTCCCAACTTTTCGATCAATTCTTGATCCAATGGTCACCAAAATTCATGAATAGATGTGATATACCATTAGGAACATAATTGCATTCAATTTTGGGTCAAAACCATGTTGGTCAATGAGTTGACTTTTCAGTCAGACGAACCGATTGATTGAAGAACTCTGAATCGACTGTTGGTGTTCTAGGTATCTTGAAGCCTTGAAGCTTCTTGAGTAGACTTTACTAATCCATAGGAACTTCATGGACCATGATCCCACCATTGGAACACTTTTTAAATCAAAAGTCAAACTACGGTTGACTTTTCATGATCGAAAACCCTAATCGGGTATCCTGAACTGCACCGTTCTCAATTCCTGGGTGACAACCTCAAATTGGATTCATACTTGACCCCATGTAGTATCCTTGATCTTGTTTATAGTTGAATCAATCCAACACATTGATTGATCAAACCACAGAAGCCTCGATTTTGACGGTACGAAACCCTGATTTATCTGTATCTTGACAAAGATAAACTTGAAATGGGTTAAGGGGTCAAAATTTGGGGTGCAACAGTTGCCCCTATTTAAATATCTTCACTAGATGGCAATGAGAGATGACAATCCTCATAGAATCTTAGTGAAAGGTATTTAAATATAGCAAACCAGAAATTTTGTCCCTTAGATCCGATGGTATGCAAAAGGACAAATGCTGAAATGCAAATGAGTTCTAAATGGTGTTTTATGATGCTTGAATGCAAGACAGATGCAGACACACGAGCAAATATAAAAGAACGGCAATACGAAGAGTAACCACTCACGAGGGACCCGACACACCGGGGAAAGATTCAAGGCAGAGTAAGCAAGATAGTTCAAACATGACTAAAGATGTTGTTCAAGGGGATCTTTCACATAGGGGACACAAATTCCAACAGGGAAGACACATCTTTACTGGGGAAAGGAGAAACCAACCTTACTGGGGGATAACCGGACAAGGAAGCCCACTAGGGGAGAAGACAATTCTCACCGAGGAAACGAAAAAAGAGAAACGCAAACTTCACTGGGGAAGAAACCCACTGGGGAAAACTTTGCTGGGGAATAATTCCACTGGGGAAGCACATCTTCGCCGGGGAAAAGACGGAACGGAGACACAAATCTCAACAGGGATAACCAGATGAGAAATTTCCTATAATGAAGATTTCAAACGGGATCTTCAGGAAAAGGTTAGAAACAAGACTGGACGCGCCGGGGAAACTAGTATCCTCTAGTTCTCCGAGACTCGACTGGGAAAGCAAAAGCTTCAATGGGGAAACCGGTGACGACCAGAACAACGAACAACTTCAACTAGTGTTAGTCTCCATTAGACTTACTTAGGATGATGGTGATGACCAATCCAACAAACGATTTCCAAAAAGTGCTAAATACCACTAGACTTCCTGGGGATATGGTGACGACAAATCAAAGTTCCAATTACAATTGGGAAATCCAAACAATATCGATAAAACACAGGACTTCGGCTGGGAATTGGTAACAACCGACTAATAATGATTAGTTTTCAAGCAATGCCAATAACTACTGGATATTAATTACCGGATTTTCAAAGAGTTTGGTGACCACCAGATCTTCAAACAGGAAGCACATATATATCCCTCAATACCTTAAGAACAAAAGATAATACCCTCAATACATTAGGATATAGCAGAGACACAACCCTCAACACACTAGGATTGGACGAAGACCCTCAAAACTTTAGGATCAAAAACTAATACCCTCAAAATATTAGGATATAGAAGAGACACAACCCTCAACACACTAGGATTGGACGAAGACCCTCAAAACCTAAGGATCAAAAACTAATATCCTCAAAACATTAGGATGAAGAACACTTCATGCAAATGCAACCACTTTAGTCTCTGGGAACTTCTGAACTCGGGATTCAAGGTATACATCTCCAAAGGTACACAACCTGTGCTCGGGATGGCAACAAACATCTTCCAAAGGTACAAAACCTGTGCTTGGAATCAAACAATACATCTCCAAAGGTACGAAACCTGAGCTTGGGATGGCAACAAACATCTATCTCCAAAGGTACACAACCTGTGATCGGGATAGAAACAAACATCTCCAAAGGTACGAAACCTGTGCTTGGAATCAAACAATACATCTTCAAAGGTACGAAACCTGAGCTTGGAATAGAAATAAAATTTCTTCCAAAGGTACGAAACCTGTGCTTGGAATCCAACAATACATCTCCAAAGGTACGAAACCTGCGCTTGGGATGGCAATAAACATCTATCTCCAAAGGTACACAACCTGTGCTCGGGATAGAAACAAACATCTCCAAAGGTACGAAACCTGTGCTTGGAATCAAACAATACATCTTCAAAGGTACGAAACCTGAGCTTGGAATAGAAATAAAATTTCTTCCAAAGGTACGAAACCTGTGCTTGGAATCCAACAATACATCTCCAAAGGTACGAAACCTGAGCTTGGGATGGAAACCATCGTGACTTAGTTTGGAATGATACACAACCAAATTGTTAGTATCCATCGTCGATGGATTTTTATAATGCCAGTTACCAACAGGCCTTACTTGAAATATGATTGGTCACCACCAAATTACTTATACCAATATCCATTGGATTTTCAAACGATGCTGGTTACAACCGTGCGTCGACGTCCTTAAGATAAACTTCTCAAATGAGACTGCCATTTATCATTGAAGGATGATAAGCTTCTCTCAAGAGATTGCCACTCATTGCTGAAGACGATTAAACTTCTCCGAAGAGACTGACATTTATCGTTGATGAAGGTTAAGCTTCTCCCAAGAGATTGCCACTTACCGCTGAAGATGATTAAACTTCTCCGAAGAGACTTCCATTTATCGCTGAAGACGATTAAACTTCTTCGAAGAGACTGCCATTTATCGCTGAAGACGGTTAAACTTCTCCGAAGAGACTTCCATTTATCATTGATGAAGGTTAAGCTTCTCCCAAGAGATTGCCACTTACCGCTGAAGACGATTAAACTTCTCCGAAGAGACTACCATTTATCGCTAAAGACGATTAAACTTCTTCGAAGAGACTGTCATTTATCGCTGAAGACGATTAAACTTCTTCGAAGAGACTGTCATTTATCGTTGAAGACGATTAAACTTCTCCGAAGCGACTACCATTTATCGTTGAGGACGATTAAACTTCTCCGAAGAGACTGCCATTTATCGTTGATGAAGGTTAAGCTTCTCCCAAGAGATTGCCACTTACCTCTATTGTAATGTAAGATGTTCTTCTTGATAGATAGTGCAAAATAAATGCACGTCCAGGTAGGTTCGACGACCGACAGGGACCAAACTTCAATCTAGAACTAAGTTAGAAAGAAACTGTCAAACAAGACTCCAACCATTGAGAAATAAACTCGAATGGTGACTTACCTTATCCAAACATGGAAAAAGACAACTGAAGAAACCATCATCCACGAGGATTAAACTCTGTAGGGAATTGAGAAAGGATGGACATTTTATGCTTAAGGGCTGAAAACTCTATTAGAGAGAGAGATAACATACCCAGTCACTGAGGAGGGGACCAAAGTGAAACAGGAACAAGTAACAACCAGAGATAGCAAAAATGCATGGATTTTATGCATATGCTTATGCCATGCTTATGTTCATGCTGACGAAATAGGCAAAGCAAAATAGGAGATGAAGTAAACATCTCGACACGGAGACCTAACCAACTTCACCAAAATTGGACATCAAAGGGATGATCATGAAGAACAATAATTCCACTTCAAGGTTACCACCTTCTTTGGGAGAGAGTAATCTTCTTAGGCCAAAACATCATGACTTCACTTGGATATCCATCATAAGTTTGAATTCTTTGCTGAAGGAAAATCATATCGAGAGATTCCCAGATCAGCTGAAGTAACAACTTAATCAGAGAGCTGACAAAGGGTATCATGAAACCAAAATCCTTCTGCCCCATTGATAGTATAACAATCCTCTTCAGTGAGCAACGACTCTTGCGACAAACAGTCTTCAACTATTTTTGCCTCAGATTACATGGTCTGTGGGAAGAAACCATCAAGAGAACTAGCATAAAGATGTTTCAATGTCTTCAAACTCTTATAGAGAGAGATTTACAAATCTCGACGTGATTGCCCCAGTTTAACGGTGCTTGCACAACAAAGTCCAGGACTGTGGAAGTAACGACTGGGGAACAAACTTGCCCTTGCTAGCTGGTAACTGCAAAAGATTTTCCCTAGACTAAATTGTTCATTGAGAGCTTCATCTGGTCTTGACCTGGTTGGCTCTGATTAGCTGAACATTGTAACAAATAATTAACAAATCCTTCAAATCGGTTTCCCCAGGCTGAGCTTCCTTCATCATGTCAAATTCCCTAGCTGACAGCGTTTGTTGGGATTCCTTTGACATCAGATCCTCTTGCACGCAATGTTGTTTATTAAAAATTGGCAATTTTCAATGTAAAATTCATGCAATCTTTTGAAAACATTTTTTTTGATGAAACACACACAACGGAGTGATCAAGTGATCAAAGTGAAAGTGATCCAATCATCTTATAAATGATGGATAAAGTAATGAACACACACCAACATCAAAGATCATTAGGAGTCAGGTTATCCAACCTTGCTGTAATATGCTTTCAAAACAACTTTACCTCAATTAGGTCTTTTAAGGGTTGTAACGTGGCCTGGTTCATGGTTCATGAAACAAAGGATAAAGGCTCAAAGTTATTTGTCCCACCCACTCTCCATGATGAACTCCAATCCTACGCTCAGTTAACTCAAACTACACGTTCAGGTTCTTACAGGTTTTTAAGAATTGAACTGATGATAGTTGGTGATGGTTTACAAACCTCGGGTAGTCACTACTCCCTTACAGTATTTGATAGCTTTTGCCATTTGAGGATTTTTAAAGTGAAGAATCTTACAAAATTCCTCTCTTTTTATCCCTGACTTTTGTCTGAACTTCTTTGTTCGAATATATTGTCAATGGGATGCCCCATTTTTGCCTAAGTCTCCTTCATAGGTTTCAACTTAGCAGGCTTTTCAATTTTCTTTTTTCTTCTTCTCTTTTTTTTTTTTGAGATAGGAGGTGACCACCTAGTTTAATGGCTACGGCGAACCATCATCGTCTTTTGAATTTCGACATTTGTTTGCTGTGTACGAAGAAAAACCTGAGTGCACCATCTTTATATGAAAAATGCCTTGTTATGCACATATCTTCAAGTTAACTGAGAACTACCCGCCCCCAGGTTTGAAATTTAAGGTTTTTGTTTTTGTAAAGCAAGAAAACTCCTACTTCTAGGCTTGAAGTGGTTAACGAGGGATTATCTTCCTTTTTTCTCCAGTGTTTAGGGATTGAAACAATGCCTTACATCATTGGCAAAGTTAAATTGAAAGCATATCAACAGCAGTTATGGATATAGTTCTCATCATCCTCCCCAATCTTTGCTTTAAACAATAGTTCAGTAAAGAAAATAAATTTTTGCATTTTTCGTTATCTTATAACAATGAAAGGAAAAAGAAAGAGTGAAACTAATGGACTTAATCAAAAGATGCAGAAACATTTCAATAATCTTGCCAATTCAAAATGAACAATAGCTTACAAGCAATTCAAATGCAAAGAAAACACAATAAAATGCTGAAACAGTCTACAGCTGCCAGCCTCAGGGAATTAAAATTGATAAGACAAATTTCAAATTTCAGGCCTTATGCGGGGAAACACCTTCAACAACCACATGCTCCTTGTGATATAAAATTATAAGGGGTCTCGCAGGTCCTTTGCCTTTGGATTTAAGAATCGTGGCACTGTCATTTGATTTATCCTCATGAGGTTTCAACAACTCTTGCAGTCTTAGTTTAAAACCTTCACATTCTTCAACTAGGTGCCCTGCTGTCCCAGTATGATATCCACATCCCAATCTTGGATGGTCTTCCTCGAGGATCAAGTGTTTGTTAATGATTAGCTCTTGTACAAGATAACTCAATGCTATACATGCATCTAAGTTATGTCCTTCAGCTCCTTTGTGAAATTCACAGTTCAGGTTCGCATTATACCATGGTCCTAGCACAGGATTGGATAATCGTGGAGTCACTAGTGAGTTCTGAATCAGTAGCGGGTAAAGTTTGCTTAACGGTACTGGAGTTGGTCTACCGCAAGTCTTACTTTTCCTAACATGATTTTTCTTGTTTGATTTCTGGCTTTGAAAACCTTGAGGAGGAACAAACACCGACTGGTGAGAGACTTTAGTTGAACGCCCTAGTGCCCCAGTATGATAGTCCCATTTAGCGTTGGTACCACAATTCAGAGGGTAAGAAGGAATTACTGGTTTCAGCTCCTTTGGTATTATCAATTCGCCTTAGATCAAATCTGGCAAAATCTGATTGCGTGACATTGGAAATGGACTTTCTGGTTTCCTTGGTTTTTGTTGGGCGTGCTGATGCGATTGACGGTTATCTGGTGGTTGATACCGATAATGTCCTTGAGTTGGAGGAATCATCAGAGATAATGCATCCCTAGTTTCTTTGGACGTCACATGGTTAAGGTGACCTTCCTTTTTCATCATGTTCTGCAATGTCTCTAGAACCCAATTCATCTGACACTTGAGAATTTGGATGACCTCCTTCAGCATTTCCTGAGCTTTCAAAAGTCCCTCCACTGTTGCCATTTGTCTCGGATATGTGCTAGATATCCCTTCTCTATCTCTGATCAAAAGCGACGCAAGGCTGAGAAATGCAAATGCATAATGCAAATGCAATGTAAAAGCAAACTGGTTTTACAAAACTCAGAAGATTGACTAGGTCAAAACCCTCATTTCATCAATCGTTGGAAAAGTTACAACTTTTAAAAATACCAGAGATCGACTGAGTTTTACAAAACTAGTTGCGACATGATATGTTTATGGTGATATGATGAGATGATGCACACATAACATAAAGGCAAGTATTCACAAATACAATGCATACATAAAGACCTCCTAGGCTCAAGATCAAAGCAAGGAATCAAAGGTCTACCCATCCCTAAGGATTTGTACTATGGGTTAATTTGTACCTGCCGAACAGGTTCTTAACAAAGTTCCCAGGGTCAACAACCCATCTTTCGGATATTATCAATTTCCCAAATTACTCGGTAATCGATAATATTCTCAAGAGAGTATCCCCCAAGTGTAGTATCCCGTATCAACTACTTCAGAAATACTTCATTATAGCCATCTCACTATATCCTAATAAGGCCAAAGTGGGGTAGAGTGTAATCTAAAAGTCTACAGTGTCATGGGCTCCTTCGTCGAAAGTAGCATTATTTTCATGAATACTCGATCAACAATACTAAACTTTCAAGAGGGCCTACACTGAGCGGTGGTTTCTCAAGTTAGCTTGGTCGGGAATCAACTCCCTATAAGCCTTCTTGAATATACCACCATCCTATCATAAGTGCACTCGAGTCCGGGTATAGGAACGTCTCACCACTCGAAGCACCCAATACCCAACATACAAACAAATATATTGACAAATATACATGTTAAGCAAATATTTACAAATATAGCATGCAATTAAACAAAATAGGATAAACCCTCAAGTTTAGTAATCTCTCCCCAGTGAAGTCGCCATTTCTGTTGCGGTGAGAATCGTGATACCAAGCTATTGATTAACTTGAATCTTTAATTCTTAAATTCACAACCGGACTTTAATTTATCCAAAGGAAAGGTCTAAAGAAAGAAAAACCCTTTTCGCGATGTAACAACAACGCTAAGAGATTCGGGGATCGGGGGTTGGTTATGCATAAGGTAGGTATTTCACATCCTAAACATCTGTAGTACTCTACAGGAACCTTTTGTTTGTTTGCATGCTAAGTTTGGCAAGTATTTGCTAAGATTGGAATTGGGTAAAAAAGTGAAGGTTATAACCTAAAGATAGTTTCTAAGTTTGCTCGCAAAGACGTCGCGTCCTCTGCCTACGTATCCTAACTAGGATAGAATCAGAGCAACCATAGTTCACCTCACTAAGGTTGAAGAACACTTTATTATGATCAAGGTTCAAAGGGGAACAAACATATCCATGCTTGTGTAGAGTTTCACAAAACTCTCTAGATCTATGTTGAACTCTCAAGAAAGGGAAGTAAGTAATCATGTCCATGATTCTTACATAGAGTTAACCAAACTCTATCCTAAAGTTCTATGTTGTAGACCAATTAGTTCTATCCAGACCAAAAGGTGGGAGAAGGGGGAAGGTTGCTCGTCAAGATATCGCATCTTGTGCCTACGTATTCTCATTGTCCAATGAGAAATCAGAGCGGTCGTAGTTCGGGCTCGAACTACAGAATAAGGATCTTTTGGTTCTTTCCAGACCAAAAGAGGGAGAAGGTTCTATCCAGACCTATGAGTTTTAAATCCTATTGGTTCTATCCAGACCAAAAGGAGGGGGAAGGTTCTATCTAGACCTATGTTTTAATGAGCTATCTATGATCCAAGGATCAATAGGGAGACTTTCCTTTGGAAGGGAATATATGAGGCAACTTGGATGAGAACTAAAGAGTTTCATCACTTTGGGGAAATAAACTTAACAAAGCATAAACATTCAAACATGATGAATATAAAGAGATATGGTTACAACCAAGAATAAACAAGCACATTACAATAAGCAAGGATTTCAATCAGGATGAATGGTTACAACCAAAAGCAAGCATTTAAGATATTACAATATCAGGCAATGATTTCAACCAAGATAGATGATCACAACCAAAGCAGACATCAAGATATTACAATATCAATGATTTCAATCAAGGTAAATGGTTACGACCAAAGCAAGCATCAATATATTATAATATCTAGAAGGGGAAAGTTCTTTCAAGACTTAATGAAAGGTGAAAACCAAAGCATATCTTAACGAAGAATGGGGTACATCTTAATAAAGATGGAAGGGGATCTTAACAAAGATGCATCTTAACAAAGATGAGGTTTCATTAGGGCTTACAAGATGGCATGTATACTTACAGGCATCATGCCTAATCAAATAATGTCACAACAAATGTAAGTGAGAAGTTCAAAACTTCATGGGAGAAAACTTTCAAGTTTTAATGATGATTACACACAAATGCTTACAAGCAAGAATTTTAGTCAAATTCAAGTACACAAGGATGCTAACAAGCCAAAATCATAACTTTAAAATAAAACTCAAAAGAGAATGAAATTAAAGTTTTGAAATGAATAAATGAGAGATAGGAAGGTGAAAACCCTAAAAATATTCATGGTAGCATGTGAAATGTAAGTAGAAAGTTCACATTTATGAGTTTTAGGTTTAACTCTTGAAGAAAGCTTAAGCAATAAGAAAACCAGATATATTTAGAGCTCTTACAAGGTCTTAAAATGTTCCTAGGTTGATGAATAAATGCTCCAAACAACCTCCAAGCAAGCTAGTGGACGAAATGCCTTGTAAATGAAGGAAAAACTCTAAAATCCAAAGATTTCAAAGACCAACTCACTCAAACCTTGTTACATAAGGGTGGAAGTGATTTGGATAGCTTTAATACATCATATTTGATGTGTTTGAAGTGTTTCTTGAGTTGGAAAAAGTTTGGAAATGGTTTTGGAAGGTGTTTTGCAAAAATAGATTTTGAGGGATTTGGGAGACTTAGTGAGATTTTGCAAGATTTTGGTGATTGTGTAAGGTAGAGAGTTCTAGATGGTTTATAGAATGGAGCTGGTGTTTGTGATGTAGGAAGTGAGTTCTATTTATAGGCAAAGGCCTTGGATCAAGGTATGGACAAAAGTGAAGCAAATTGCCAATTTTAACCTTCCATCATGAAAATCTTTGAGTTTTCCAATGCAATCTTCATACTTGTCTTTAAGTCACTCTACTAAGATATTATTCATGCCCTATATATTGTTTTCATCATGCTTGATAGGTTAGGAGGTGACTTGTTGAAGTAAAGTTGATGATTTGACAAGGGTAGCCACCTTTTTTCTCTTTCTTCACTATTCACTTTTGCAACTTGCATTAAATAATGATTTCCTTTGATTTTTGTGCCATTTTTGTGTGGATTGATATTAAAATGTTAATTATCAATTCAAACATCATAAATAAGGTTTAGTCTTTGATTAGCATCGATTTGGAAAGGTTTTGGAATAAAAAAACTCATGCTGACCTAATTTTGCGAATGTGAGTTTTTGCCAACTTGTGGATCTTGGTTCTCTCTAACCAGGAAGGGTTATGGAACCCACTTGTACTTTTTAAAAATCCCCAATTAGGTACTACAATATTTATGCTTGTTTTAGGAACTCATTCCCCTTGAAACTAGGTCAAAAACCCTTGTGTGGTTAAGGAGTTATGGCTTTGCCCTTTTCAAAACCTTAATTTCCCAACTTTTCGATTAATTCTTGATCCAATGGTCACCAAAATTCATGAATAGATGTGATATACCATTAGGAACATAATTGCATTAAATTTTGGGTCAAAACCATGTTGGTCAATGAGTTGACTTTTCAGTCAGACGAACCGATTGATTGAAGAACTCTGAATCGACTGTTGGTGTTCTAGGTATCTTGAAGCCTTGAAGCTTCTTGAGTAGACTTTACTAAGCCATAGGAACTTCATGGACCATGATCCCACCATTGGAACACTTTTTAAATCAAAAGTCAAACTACGGTTGACTTTTCCTGATCGAAAACCCTAATCGGGTATCCTGAACTGCACCGTTCTCAATTCCTGGGTGACAACCTCAAATTGGATTCATACTTGACCCCATGTAGTATCCTTGATCTTGTTTATAGTTGAATCAATCCAACACATTGATTGATCAAACCACAGAAGCCTCGATTTTGACGGTACGAAACCCTGATTTATCTGCATCTTGACAAAGATAAACTTGAAATGGGTTAAGGTTAGTTAACCAAATGAATATGATCCTAAAATGATAATGAGGATCTAAGGGGTCAAAATTTGGGGTGCAACATAAGGTATCTAATGTTTTTGTGTGGAGTTTGCTATTTGTAACAAGTGCATGTATCATTTCTTGAATACATTTTGGATCTTATTGGTATTTATCAAGAAGAAATTTTCATTATACTCCACAAAAAAGTTTGGCGAAGCCTAATACAAATTGTTCATAAGGCGGAGTTGCAAGATGTCGAACTTTGGTGAGATTGTGGAAATGCCGGTTGCAGACAATGTTGGAAGTTGTCCAATCAACGCTTAGCTATGGCAATCGCTCGGAAAAAAAATCATCGGGATCAAGGTGGATTACCACATACAAAGACTTGGAACATAATTATTGAGGATAGCAAGGTTATTGGATTAAGATCTTTGGGGATTTTTTTGTTAGCAGTTTGAGTCCCTGCATCAACAAAGAGAACTATCATGTGATATTTTGTTGTAATCAAAACGTTTGTATCAAACTTATTAAAATAGTCGAAGATCGTGATTATTTATCCCAATGGTTATTTAACACCATTTAAGAGTGGGGTAGAAAAAGTGAGGACGACACTGAACCACTTTATACCTTTGTGTATCTTTCCTCTCCTTCCTTACCTCCTTTAATTTTCAGCATTCATTAATATTGCTATTGTGTTAGTGCATTATTGTATCATTTGTATGTCATTTACGTTAAATCGTTCTTATAGATATTTAATGTATAAGCTTGGGTCTTTGATGCATTAATCTTATTGGATCATCATAAGTTCAATTATGTCTTGAATGAATATCTATGTAAAGTGTTTTTAAATTGTGTTGTCAAAAGTGACTTTGGTTATCTTATAATTAATTTACATTCGAAGTAATTGATAACGCGAAATCATATCGTTTATTTGACTTGATTTACATGCATTTAATTGTGACTATTGTTAATTTATCTGGATTTATGTTCCTTCATACGGTTAACTTACTATGTTTTGCAGATTATGGAGAATTTGGATTAAAGAAAGAAAAGAAGAAGAAATGGAAGGAAAAGAGAGAAGAAAAACAAAAAATAACAGAGAAATGGATTTTGTGCGTGTGACGCTCGTCACAGCTTCCTCACGGTCGTCACGTGCAACACGGTCGTCACAAGAGTGTCACGACCGTCATGAACCAAATATCAGAATGACGTCCAAATCAGAAGTAGCCACAATCACTCTCAACTTAATTTCTCCCTACACTTTCTCCACTAACTGCCCACTACTGGAAGTTACTCCCACTTCCTCCATAACTCATGCATGATCTCTGAAAGTTGAGAAAGAAAATACCCTATAAATAGGCCTGAGATTCACAGCATTGGGGGGGGGGCTTCGATGTATCGAAGTGCTGCCGAAATTTCCATTGAAGTCGAATTTACGTTCTTGCATTATTTTCCCATTTCCTTTCCTTTTTATTTTCATTTGTACCGCTTTACTTCCTTCCTGTACCTTTACTTCTCGCCAAGGTAGAATCCTGCCGACATTGTGGAGGACTACTCGAGGATACGAGATCAGTAAGATTTACAAGTTTTTATTAATTGAATATTTATTTTGTTTCTGTCATAATGCATATTTTATTATTGTGTTGTTTATGTTTATTTCCATTTGCATTAATTATCATGTTTAGCTAAATTAGTTTTATCGGTATGCAATCGAATTAGTAGGATGGGATTCGATAATACCCGGTGCACCTTCCCTTTTACAAACACCTTTTTGGCCGTAGTTTTTAATCGAAATCTTCTAAATAAACCTTCGTCGCGAAAGCGAGAAATTATTTACAGTAATTTTGCCACGAAAGTGGGAAATTCATTAAGGCACGAGCCGACACGCGAAAGATGGGGTTCAAACCAGATAGTAAGAACTAGGCATTGATTTTAAACACAGCGAGAGCGCTTTAAAAGAAATCAGAATTTATTTGTTTTCAAAAAGTAGTTAAAACCCCGAATGGGACTGCGAGAGTGTACATTCCGTCTTAGAATTATGACCCGAGTCAACAACCATTGTGAGACAAAGGTCTTTAAACGAGTATTTTCTCCTGAAAAGTGTTTGCAAAGACTAAAAAGCACCAGCGACCTGTCGAATCCCTGAAAACTAAAGCATTACATACCGATATCCCTTTACCGCTCTTCCTTAAACCAATAATCTTTATTTCCGTTGTATTTAATTTCATTCGCATTTAACTTTCCTAATTCCATTAGCCTTAGCTTTACACTGCGACAATAGATAACGGTAGGTTGACATTGGTCTCTGTGGGTTCGACAAATCTTTTATATTACTTCGATATTTCGTGCACTTGCGGACGCATCAGTAATAAAGTCTTTAGTGATATCTTGTAATAATTCAGTTGATTTAATTCATTGGGATGATTCCAAGTTCTCATAGTGTTGTGTTCTGCTTCTGCGTTTATGAAAATCTCTGGTTTTGTTTATGGGGCCTAAAATATTTTTGAAATTGTCTTTTTTGGGATAAATCTATTCAACCCCATTAGACCTATTTGTGTATATATTCTCACCCAATAAAATTATGAGATCTATTCATGAAGGGATTCATTAGGTGTTTTAATACTCTTGTGAATATTTTTTGTTTTTCAGTTTGAAAAATTAGATTGTGGTTGTGATTTTTGGAGATTAACATCCAACGAAGAAAAAGAAGAGTTTCATCTCCAAGTGGTCTTGGAGTTTCTAGACCATTCAAAAAGTTCAAAGATTTAGACAAGAGAATTTTATTAGAGTTAAGTGAAGATCATCAGGGAAATTTTTTAGAGTGCTTTGGTTCTGAGAAGGTGGTTTGATTTAAGATTGAAAATCTTAAAGGATTTGCAGTCTGATGAGAATCAAGATTCAGAAACGTGTTGTTTAGCAATTAGCTTTAATTAAGATTCAGAAACGTGTTGTTTATCCATTGTATCAAAAGACACTTGCAATTTTTCTATTAGTGGAAGATTCAACAAGTTCTGATTGTTTTTTTTTGAAAACTGGACTACGTGCAAGCGAGGGCAACACACCAAACTAATATAAATCTTGATGTATATTTTCTCTTTCCATTCCCTCTTTTAATTTATGTATATAATTCACACACTCTTAAGTTTCAATTGCTTTCTAGTTTGCATCAAATTAGATTTTGTTGCTTATAAATATTTAATGTTTAAGCTAAGGTATGTGTTAGATCTAATCTATTAAACATTTATTTTTAGTGATTATTTTGAAAAACTATAATTCTAGTAGATTGTTGTATCAATTAATCAAATTTTGTTCAAACGTCTTTAGTTGAATCAAATTTGATTAATTATCATATTGTTGATTAGTTGATTCATTATTATCTAGTTGTCATTTAATTCATACATACATAAATTTGATTGAGTAATCTTTTTTTAAAATGTTTTTTAAACTTCCGCTTCCGCGCACTTTAACTCTAATTTTTAAAAACTTTTTAAAAACTCTTTTGTAGAGGAAGAGTCTATTCAACTTCATTCTTGACTATTCTACTGTCATATTTAAATAAACATTTGACTTTAAAGTTGGTCTTTTGATCAAATTTAAACATATTGAAAAGAATGCGCGTCCGTACACTTGATGTAAATAGATAAAATGAGTATATTTGGTGAAGTTGTTCGATTGTTAGGAATCATTAAGGAAAGAACCTAAACCTTATCTATTGTATTCCTAAGCAAAATAATCATTAGGGGTTGTGAGAAAGAAAAATTATATAAATTAGGATTTGTTCACCTTGAACTATGAAAGCTAATTTCTCTTAACTTTTATGTATGTCTTGTAAAGACTCATTGATAGTGAATCTCTCTCCTCCATACATAAGTCAATTTAATAAACAATATTGTTGTGAGAATCATCTACTATTTTCATCTTTGTTTTTAAATCTATTGTTGTTTTCTCTACACATAAGTTTCACATTTTTTCTAGTTTAAATCTTTAGATTTTTGGGGTGTTTAGTTTTGATTTCCATTATTTTTTTCCACTTTATCTTGTTGAATTCACAACAAGTAGCATAATCTGTTGAAACAAAATAAAATTTTCAAGTGTCCATAAATGGGATATTATTTTTTTTTTCAAGTTAAACAAAATTACAATGAAAATAAATCAAATTCCTTCCTAAAGAATACTCATAAGCAAAAAAGCAGGCCAAAATATGATTATCCTAACTCAGTTGCACTTCAACTCTCAATGTATTTCCCATAGAGCTAAGCTTCATCTTTCTTTTGAATCAGTTTCTCTACCAAATCTGCTGCTTCTTGAATGGTTGTGATGTTTTCAGAGTTATCATCCTCAATATTAAGCCCAAACTCTTCCTCTAAGCCCATCACTATTTCCACCTGCAATATCACAAAAACCATAGCTCTAACGTCAGCACCACAAACATTCAAGAAACATTGTTGCAACTTGAAAGAAATCAACAGTTGAACTTTTACTGTGTCAAGGGAATCAGCACCAAGATCTAAAAACTTGGTTTCTGGAGTAACGTCAGTTTCAGGAGTCAAAGCAAGTTGTTTCCTCACAATTTTGCTCACTTTCTGCACTGTCTCAGGTTGTGCCTGAACCTAACAAAATTCAAAGTTTCTATTGTTACATGCAAGTTTTTTGACAGAAAAAATGTATTCAAGAGCATCAAACTTACTGCAGAAATGCGAAAACCGGAGGATCTCAAAGAACGGAAGTTCGTCCTTGTCCATCCTACAGAAACTGCTCCAAAACTTGAAGTTCTGTAAGAAACCTACATGCATGTTTTAACAAAAGCACAACATATAAATACTAAGCAAGTATATGCATTAAGAGAGAAGAAAGATAAAAAAAATATGAACCTGGTTAGTTCTTGTAGACAAATGGAAAGAGGGTTGAAAGGCAAGAGAAGTGGCTGAAAAAGAGGCCATTGTGTTGAAGATAGATAGAGAGGAATGAAGAGTAAGAGATGTGGATTGGGTTGATGAATGAAACGGTGTTATCTAGTTGATGCTTAGTTGGAAAGTAAAGCCATGTCATGTCGGGAACAAAGTTGGATTATGTGGATGATCATTGTATGAACGAGTGGTGAGTATTGCTTTTGGAATGTAACTATCTAATCCAATAATTATGTGGCAAGTTATAAATTACTAGAAGTTAGTACTAAACATGATCATGATCATGATGATAATGCACATTTTCAACACTAACAATTTTTCTTGTTCATCTCCACTCTCTTTGACTTTACTTCCATAGGTTAATATTTTCTATTACAATCTATCTATTATATTTATAATATATTAATTCTGATATGCACACTATTAATTTGCCACATCAGCTATAAAATATTTCACATTGCTATATAAAATATATATTTTCTCAAATTTAAATTTAATAAAATTGCATCTAATTAAAATTTAACTAGAGGTTTGAGTTTGAATTCAGTCATGAACACGCAAAAATATTAAATCTCTTAAAGCAGAATTTGCCATCTATTATGATTTTATATGGTTCAAAAAATTAATCTTTGCAGTTGCATGTAGAAAGTACCAGATTTATAACCAAAAAAAATCACGACACTATGCCAAAAAAGACCTTTAGCAGCGCTTTTTTTTGCCTTTAGCAGCGCTTAAAAGCGCTGCCTAAAGTGGCGCTGCTAAAGGTAAAGACAGCGCTTTTTTTTTGCCTTTAGCAGCGTTTTTTTTTTGGCCTTTAGCAGCACTTTTTTCACCCTATAGCAGCGCTTTCATAACCGCTGCCTAATCCCCCTTCATCTCCCCCCTTTAGCAGCGCTTTTTAAAAGCGCTTTCTTAGACCCCCCATTTAGCAACGCTTTTTTAAAGCGCTGTCTTAGACCCCCCTTTAGCAGCGCTTTTTTAAAGCGCTTTCTTAGACCCTCATTTTCCAACCTATAGCAGCGCTTTTTTATGCCTCTTTTTGCCCCTTTAGCAGCGCTTTTTTTAAAAGCGCTGTCTATTCTTCACGATTTTGAATTTTTTTTTTATAAAAATAATCACATTTTTTATATATTTTTCAATAAACCTGCTTATAACAAATACATTCCCTGCTTATAATTCAGGTCTTTAGTTCAACAGTTTGTCCTTATATATAACAATTATTGTGGCCTTATTTTTGTGTATTCATCAATTTGCAATATTATACACAATAACTAAAGTATACATTATAATTCATCACTTTGAAATATTATACACATAAACCTGCTTAAATATATTACAACACAGTCCGATCCTCAGAACAAAATCATATATACAATCAATTCACATATAATTACAAATCTGATAACTTTACAAATAGATACAATATCAGATGTCACATTAGGAAGAAATAAACTTAACAATCTTTACTTGACTATTGAATTCTGTATGAGACTGCATGGAGTTCACTATCAGCCACAAATACACGGTTTTCTTCAAGCTTTGTATCATTATTCAATTGAATGTCTTCCAAGCTTAATTCAATAGAACATGATTCATCTTAACAACAGCACAAGCAAAAACAATAATAGATAAGTAACAATACACTTGAACAGGCCCATGTAGATCATTAAGTACTAGATTTCTATGAAATTTTCAGTTCTTATCATTATTTGAAGTTTCTGTTAATCAGATTAATAATTAAATATGTATTTATAGAATTAATCTTCATTATCATTACCTTCCAATATATATTTCCTCATGAAGTACCAAAGCAGCCAATACAGTCACAATCACTGTCACAAGAGGGCTAAACAATGCAGAGAAAAGAGGTCCTCTCTGTGTTATGCACCATGCTTGAAGACAAAACATAACCGCTGATCCCATAATTCCCTACAAAATATATTTATTACAAATTATCTAGGATTATGATGTATAAATATTGGTGTGTATCATCATGAAAAATTACCGCATATAAAGTGGAACCAAATTGAAGTAGAGAATTAATCTTCCATGCATTAAGGTCTGGCTCCAAGAATACTGTCACTACGGCTGATTGTAATGTTGAAATGAAACACATCCAAGCTGACAGTGATAAATAATTAGGATGACTTTTGTAAACTGGAACCTGAAAAATATATAAGGGTGAAATGTTATATGTTTATAGAATAATAGTTATATCATAAGTATTAATTAATAAGATTTTAAAAAACAGTCTCTAATGGTACCGATATTGATTTTGTTATTGATTCTGTTATTGACGATTTTTATGATAAGGAATTAATTATGGTTAATTCACATCCGCAACAACCACTAACACCTGTGCCGACTAAAATCGCGTAAGCATAGACCGTTATTTAAGACTTTGATTGTACTGAAATTAAGTACCTGCAAAATTAGCCAAAATGACCAGGCAACACTACTTGCCAAAAGAAAAACACATCCTAGCAACCAATTCTTATCAGTATCACTTCCAGCCATGATTGATTTTGAAGGTATGATCGTTGCATTTAATAGTTTTGGACCCTTCAACAATACTATAGACAAAGCTCCACAAATACATATCAAAGTCCCCACAATTTTGGCTATAGTTCTCAAACTTCTAATATTTACTTTTTCCATTCTGTAAAATATTCAAAGAAACATATTATTATTGGTTTGAATTTTGATTGACTAACAAATATAAGTTAAGTTAGTTATTAATTACCCTACAAAGGCTGCTATTAAAAATGTAACTCCGGGAATAAGATTGATCATGGCACTTGCAATTGAAGAAGACGAAAGATATAGTCCCTCAAAATATAGATTTTGATACAATGTAATGCTGCAACATCAAACATCATTATACATATACAAACATAAAGCTGTATGAATGATCTATACATTCTAAAACTATATCCACATTCATGAAGACACGTGAATTCATTAAATGTTGTGTAACTCGCCAAACAAACTTTATTTCAAAAAAGTTGTCGGATCTATATATTTATGTTTTAAAATTTAATAAATAAATAAGGATTATTTGTGAATTTAGACTATTTCATAGAAAAATAAGGATTAAGAAAAATAAATAAATTTCAAGATTAACAGAAACTTAAAGCTTTCATCTAAATCACAAATAGTGTGAAGTTTCTAAAGCAACATAATCTAAAAAATCATTGAATATATGTGCAGTATTTCCCTTATAAAAATTATTAGTAAAAAGAACTCATATAAGGTGTGGCATTTCAGCAAACACCTTGTATACGGCTAGATATAATGAAAGTTAACATAAGTAAATTCATTGTGGCATTTCAACAAACACCTTGTATACAAAACTCAAGCCAATATCAAACGAGTAATTTTCATCAACGGTATCAACAAAAACAAGTCAAAAACTTAGAAAAGAAGTAACACTAACATCATATAATCCAAAAAAATGAAATACTAAGACATTAATCCAGAAAAATGCAAAATGAAAAACTTCAAATACCGTAACAATGGACGGACGACGGCAGAATGAGGTGACGACGGAATGACCAGAGGAAAGACGACGGACGGAGGCTGTCAGACGGAGGCGCGGACGGAATGCGTCGATGGTGACTGTTCTAATTCTGAATAGGGCAACGTTCGCGAGTGGAAATAAGAAAGAAGAAAACTGTTCTGATTCTGTGAAAATATTGAAATTTTTTAAATTTATGCTACTTAAACCTATAGCAGCGCTTTTTTTGGCATTTAGCAGCGCTTTTAAAAGCGCTGCTATAGGTCTGCCTTAGGACCCCCTTTAGCAGCGCTTTTTTTTGGCATTTAGCAGCGCTTTTTTTTGGCATTTAGCAGCGCTTTTAGAAGCGCTGCTATAGGTATGCCTTAGGACCCCCTTTAGCAGCGCTTTTTTTGGCATTTAGCAGCGCTTTTAAAAGCGCTGCTATAGGTCTGCCTTATGACCCCCTTTAGCAGCGCTTTTTTAAAAGCGCTTTCGTAGACCCCCCTTTAGCAGCGCTTTTTTAAAGCGCTTTCTTTGACCCCCCCCCCCCCCTTTAGCAGCGCTTTTTTAACAAGCGCTGTCTTAGGTATGCTATTTTTTTGTTTTTTTTTTCATGACCCTTTAGCAGCGCTTTTTTAGAAAGCGCTGTCTTTTGTTGCGCTGCTAAAAGTCATTTCTGGCGTAGTGCGAATTAGATCAATTATATTTTTCAACCCACTCATCACGCGGACATACACCTAATTAATAATAATAATCTATCCATATTTCTTCATCCAATAATACTTACACAACCTCATCCAACCATCCCTTTTCCAAAATCCTCCATAAGTCACTCTTCAAAATTTTATTGCATCCTTACCTACTCCTCCTACACCTATAACCATAAATGTTATACATACACCTACCTCATCCACACAATAAAATGATCAATCATCCACTCAAACCTCCATAGATTTATCATTACACATAGATGTGTATGCATTAATATAGTCTCGACATCATGTGTATCTTCACCCGTTCATAAGAACAATGAATAATATTCACACACTGAATCCTAAGTACCTTTTCACTGCCAAACATCATCTCTCTCTCTCTCTCTCCCTCTCTCACACACACACATATGTTTAATTCTAACACTCAAAACAAGTGAATAGAGAGGTACCATGAAAAATAAAATTAATGCTTTAATCCAACAACGAACATGAGACTTGGTACACTACAAGAAAAACTGGAATTAGCTAGGGGTTAAACCCCTCACTAAGTCAAAAAATCCATCACAAAACCAACATTTGCGAGGGGACAGAGCCCCTAGCTAATCAGGGCATCGCAAATCATTGGTGAGGGGTTAAGCACCTCGCAAAAATGGTGAGGGGATAAGCCCCTCGCAAAATGTAATTTAAAAAAATCCCACTTCTGCACCACAGACGTAGCCACAGAGTAGAGCCAGAGAGGGGTTCAGACCTATCACAACATATTGCGAGGGGTTAAGCCCCTAGCTAAATCACGTGATTCTTTAAATTAGTGAGGGGCGAATCCCCTAGCTAGCTGTCTAATGCACTTGCGAGGGGTATAGCCCCTAGCCAGGTGTCCCCCATTTTTGGATTTGCGAGGGGTTAGCCCCTAGCCAACAGTTATATTATTTTTTTTTAAATTTAATAATTGTATTGAAATAATTATATTATAGAATAATAATATATATAATAAATTTTTATTATATTTTATAATTCTATTATTATACCTAGAATATTATTTATTTATATTTTTAAATAAATATACAGTTTTAATTACTAAATATTCTGTTTTAAATAAATATACAGTTTTAATTACTAAATATTCTGTTTTAAATAAATAAATATTCTATTTTAAATAAATAATATATAATACAAATCTGTTTTATAATATTTTGTTTATAATATGTTTATAAATATGTTTATAATATATGTTTTAAATGTGGTTATAATATAAATCTTAATATGTTTTATAATATATATATATAATGTTAATATTTT
Source organism: Lathyrus sativus (assembly GCA_963859935.3). Classification (NCBI taxonomy): domain Eukaryota; kingdom Viridiplantae; phylum Streptophyta; class Magnoliopsida; order Fabales; family Fabaceae; genus Lathyrus; species Lathyrus sativus. The sequence goes on from OZ012741.1 coordinate 675,201,725, forward strand.
AATTAAAATTTATTTTATAATCTAAATATTAAAATCTGTTATGTAAAACTATACATAAATATGTTATTAGAAAATGTATTACAAATTATATTAATATTTTAGAAAATGTATATATTACAAATTATATACTTTATATAAAAAGTTTGTATATGTAACTTAAATATATTATAAATTATATATTTTTATGATTTAACTCATATTTTTTAAATAAAAGTGTATATTGATATGTATAATCTATTCTTTTATAAAAAAATATATAATATGTTTCCAAATTTAAATAAATAAATATTCTGTTTTTAAAAATAATATATAATATGTTTTAATATTCTGTTTTAAATATGTTTATAAATAAATAAATATTCTATTTTAAATAAATATTATGTTTTAAATAAACAATATATAATATAAATATGTTTTATATTCTGTTTAATATTTAATATAATATAAATAAATAATATTCTGTTCTAATATAATATAATATAAATTTTCTGTTTTAAATATTATGTTTTATATAATATAAATAATATATTCTGTTTAATTATATAATCTATTTAATATTTAATAAATAAACATTCTGTTTTATTTAAATAAATATACAGTTTTATATAATATTCTGTTTTAATATACAGTTTTAATAAATAAATAAATCATAAATAATATATAATATTCTGCTTTAAATAAATATACAGTTTTAAATACTAAATATTCTGTTTTAAATAAATAATATATAATAAAAATCTGTTTTATAATAATTTGTTTATAAGTATGTTTATAATATATGTTTTAAATGTGTTTATAATATAAATCTTAATATGTTTTATATTATAACAGATAAATATGTTTTAAATAATATATATATAAACAGCCACCACAAAATAATATATATATATATATATATATATATATATATATATATATATATATATATATATATATATATATATATATATATATATATATATATATATATATATATATATATATATATATATATATATATATATATATATATATATATATATATATATATATATATATATATATATATATATATATATATATATATATATATATATATATATATATATATATATATATATATATATATATATATATATATATATATATATATATATATATATATATATATATATATATATATATATATATATATATATATATATATATATATATATATATGTATTTTATCAACAGCCACCACACACATAATTTTTGAAATAGATATTCATCTAAAATTTTAAAAAATAACAAAAGTGTGTACCTTTTGATCTTCTTCCTTGTTGCTGGTTCCTCTTTACAAAAACTTGATAACTTCTTTTATTCACAGTACATACAATAAATAAATAAACAAAATTAATTAATAAATCTAAATAATAAAATAAACTATAATTACGAAAATAATAAACATAAATAAAATAACTTACTTTTATAAATGTTGAAAGATGAAGGAGGAAGAAGAAGATAAGAAAATCTGAGAATAAAATGGGAAAGAAGAGGAATGAAATGGGAAAGAAGAAGAATGAAATGGGAAAGAAGATTTAATGTGGGAGGAGAAATGGAGAAGACAGAGAGAGGAATGGGTGGGCTGCGAAATAAATTCAGAATTTAATGTTGTAGTTTGCGAGGGGATACTCCACGCAATGCTCAACGGTCACATGACGTGGCAGCATTTGCGAGGGGCTACTCCACGCAGCATACTCACATGCCATTTGCGAGGGGCATCCCCTAGCCACGTTTTACGTGTGGCAGACCATTGTGCAGAGTGATGCAGAGGAATAATTGCTTTTTCAGTGGGATTTGACTAAAGTAGGGCATTTAGTGAGGGGCTGCCCCTCGCAAAATGGGAATGTAACATGGTGAGGGGCTACCCCCTCGCAAATTGATCAGTCTTTCCACCAAAAAATGCGCTGAACCCTAGTAAAAGTGCATTTCAAAATTCAAAAATTTTTCCCTCCTTCATTGCGAGGGGTATCCCCTAGCTAAATGTTTATATTTTTTTTCTCCCCTATTTTACAGTTTGCGAGGGGTTTAACCCCAAGCAAATAGTTTTATTTTAGTGAGGGGTTTTCCCCCTAGCCCATGCCCCTAGCTAATTCAATGATTTCTTGTAGTGGTACCTCGACCACCAAATAAAAATATCATTGAGTGCAAATGGAATTATCAAGTTAAGGGAATAAAATGGTGATATTGATAGATACCAAACAATATTATTGGCCAAAGGCTTCCACCAATGACTTGGACTCAACTTCAAACAAACACTCAACCTAGTGGTTAAGTCTGTCATTGTATGAATTGTCATTTCTTTAGCTCTATAATATAACTTTACACTACGTCAACTAGATGCCAACAATATCTTCTTTTATGGCTTTCTAACTGAAGAAGTTTGCATGCAATAACCTCCAGAGTTCATCCATCCTGATAAACCTCATCACATGTGTCACCTTAGAAAGTCAATATACGACCTCAAACAAGAATCACAAACATGCTATCAAACTCAATGTAAGTTTCTCTGTGGATATGGGTTTGTTAATTCCGAATCATATTTATCTTTATTTATCTTCCACAAATAAGTCATGGTATTATGCATATTAGTGTATGTATATGATTTCACTATCAAATAAAATGCTACTGTTAAAGTCAATTAGAGCATCAACATACTTGATGATATGGATCCATGTGCTTGCAATTATAATCAAGAAGTGATCTAAGATAATAAAACTTATGAATACAAAGATTCAAGAAGACACTAATTATCTTTGATAATGATGTGGTTTTTATGACAACGCCTGAAGTAGTAACAACACTTGAAGTCAAATAACTACTAAAGCTATACCTAGTGTTCAAAGATGAATAAGGTGGTTGATCAAGGTCAAGCTATCCTTCTTGGTCAAGCTAGAGTTAGCCCAAGTCAAAAATTAAGGTTTATGATCATTGGTGATTGAAAACATCTCAAATGATAGCAACTAATGCAAAAATATATCAAGCCTCATAAAAAAGGCTTAAGGTTATTGTGTGATTATAAAGTCAAAGATAATACCAAGCCTCGATGCTTCAGAGTATAAAAGAGAGAAAGTGTGAAAGCTCAATAGATAGTGTTTGTATGAGTGATCAGTGTATTGTAAAGACACAAGGACGTTTGTGGAAGTAGTGTGACTAAATCACACACATGCGCGTATGGATACACACACACAACATAGAGAAACCTCTCACTTTTTGATTAAAACAAACAAAAATATTTTTAGAGCCAGCCAGTTGATTAAAACATATAACTTTTTTTTTACTTCCTAATCAATTAGATGATGTTTAATCGAGTTCGTTATCGATTATGACAGTCTCTTATTGATTGGTAATGACTCTCTATCAACACCTTTTATTTTAGGCATAAATAATCGATAATTTTCACTACTTAATCGATTAGGTCATTTATTTAGCCTATGGATTTTTCGAAATCTACACCATTTATTTGCCTATAAATAGAAAGCTTTTCTATCATTTCAAATCATCCCAGAAATATTTCCACTTTTCTCACACAATTTATTCATAATGCTTTGAGAGCGTTATAGAGTTTGGTGAGTGTCATACCCCGATTTTGACCCTGAATCGTCGAATAAATGCATTCATCAAACCTTTAACTTCATTTACATAACATAACATGCATCTCATCTCGCATAATGCCCAAAATTTCAGTTGGAATAATTTTTTGAATTAATAGACAGACTGCTTAAACTGAATCTCAACTGTGCGTAATATCAGTTGACGAAAAATTTCAAAATCGAACTTGCAGACATCAATTATCTTAACCTACGGTTCGCGTAGTTTAACCTGGCATGCTCATTTTATTTTTTCGACCACTTTTTCAGTCGCATTTTGATCAGTTTGAGCATTTTAACCGGTCAAAATTTATTTCAAAATTAGATCAAACGTGTTTTTGAGAGATTTATTTCGCGCTGATCATTTTGGTGCATTTATTTTAATTTTTCGAACATTTTTGCGCCCGACCGTTTTTTTTAGTCATTTTATTTTTATTTTTATTTTAAATGTTCATAAAAATAAAATAGGATTAATTGTGGTTTTATTTCAATTTTATTGTGATTATTTTTAGTGTTATCTTATTTATTTTAGTTGTTTTTGTCTTTAAAATTACTCTAAAAGGTCATTTATGGACTTCTAATTTTTTTACTAAAATCCTAAAAAAACACATGCACGCGCATTATCTCTCCACATGTCATTTTCTTGATATTTTGATATTTACTTTTTTTTTTTATATTTACTTTTGATATTTACTTTTTGATATTTACCTCTCCTTTATTTTGATATTCACTTTTTTTTTATAAACTATCATGACCTTTACCTTCCATTTAAATAAGATACCAATATGGAGATGCAGTGTAGATGATAGATATGAAGATGTTGCACATAAAATTTTGTCCAAAGAAAAAGTTAAGAATGCAACTTCATATTCCCTTTGGTGGAAAGATCTGATGTCATGGTATGTAGATGCAACTGAAGCAAACTTCGTGGACTTGGTTACATTCAAGCTGGGGGTGGGAGCAGAATATTATTTTGGAAATCAAAATGGCTCTGTGATAAACCATTACAGTTGTTGTACCCAAACCTTTTTAACACTTCTAATATGCAGTTGGGCTATGTCAATCAAATGGGGCAGTGGAATGAAGGCCGGTGGCGCTGGAATTTTAATAGGGGTGAGTTTGGGGACGAACCGCACTGCAGGAGGAACTAGTGTCTCTTGAGACATTATTGTGCGAAGTCTGTCCGAGGGTTTCTTCTAGGGATGTGATGATATGGCCGTACTTACCTACGAAGCTCTTCACGGTCAAATCCTACTACCTAAGGATGTTAGAGGAAGGTGGCGAACATTTGGAGGATGAAGAGAGGAAATATGCTTTGAAGCTAATTTGGAAAGCTACAATTCCATTAAAGATCAGAACTTTTGCTTGGTGTGTGATCATAGATAGATTGCCTACCTGTGGCAATTTGGTGAAACAGGGTATCATATCAAATTTGTACAAAAAGGTGTGTGTGTTTGTGTATGTTATGTTTTTTGGGTGAGGAAGATATACAACGCATGCTTTTGGACTGTATCAAATCAAAGTTGCTTTGGCATACAATTTGTGGCTGGTTTGAGGTTGATGAGATAATGGTTTCATCGTGTTGTGATCACTTAAGAGCATGGATCCAAATGAATTTGTCGAAGATGTCAATTAATAATGCAGTTGGGATTTGGTGTATGGTGTGCTGAGCATATAGTATGAGAGAAATCAGATTTTATTCAATGATAGGATTTGTATATTGAAGATATGAAACAAAGATGTGTACTTAATGCTTGGTGGTAGATTGGAAGGTCGAGAATTAATCGAGGAAATTGCTCTTATTATGAGTGATGTAAGCTTCCTTGGTTGTTCCTTTAATTTATGGGTTGATTAGTTACTGTCATGAACTAGGGAGATTAGAACATAATGTATTATGACGGTTGTTTTGGGTTTGGGGTCCCTTTTTCCCCTATGTTTATAATACACATTAACAAAGGTCCCCTCTCATTCATAAAAAAATAAACTAAAAAATTATATAAAAAGGATCCACCTTGGGATTCCTCTCTTGGAAAGAGGTATTTTCCTCTCGCTAAGTGAAATTTTAAAATTGAACAGGGTCCAAGGAGACACATTTCAACAAGTTCTGTTTCCGAAAAAATGCAAAACCTCTTGCAGTAGCATTATCCACACGCGGCTACAACCTTTTCCTGTTCTTTCAGCAATGATGACAAGAACGCCGCAGCTTGACACAAGCAAACCTACTCACATCATCGAAGCAGTAACAACAACGTAATCACCTTGTAATTTCGACATCAACATAATTATTTTCGTTCACTCTCCAACCCACAACTCGGACAACAACCGTGACACGCAAGAGAGAGAGAGAGAGAGAGAGAGAGAGAGAGAGAGAGAGAGAGAGAGAGAGAGAGAGAGAGAGAGAGAGAGAGAGAGAGAGAGAGAGAGAGAGAGAGAGAGAGAGAGAGAGAGAGAGAGAGAGATGCGGAAGAGAGTGACAAGAGAGAGATAACACAAACAGGGAGTATTGAAGAGGAAGGTCGACTCTTTCCCTTTTTTGTTGTTGCTGAATTTTTTGTTTTTTTCTTCATTTAAGTCATTTATGTTTTTTTTCATCGAAAATAAGGAAAGGTTGGAGGCGGTTTCCCATCTGGTTTGCAACATTTTTTTTTATTTTTTTATCATTATTCTCTGCATAATTGAAACAAGGGTTTGTTTTGTTTAAGTTTGGGCTTTGGTCTATAGTGGTTTCTTACACCCTTTATTCATGTTTACATTCTCTGTGTTGTTTTTAGTCTTTTAATTCTATTTTATATCTTATTTCTTTTGATTGATTTTATTATTTATTTTTGTAATTTAATTAATTGATTATTTTTGTTAATTGGTTAATTGATTATAGTTTAATTAGATGTTTTTTAATCGCTAAATAAATTACTTGATTAATTTTTAATTTGCCATGTTTAGCCCTTTATTTAGGTGACCTTTATCCATGTTCATATTCTCGTACATGTAATTAACCATGCTAACTTTACTAACATTCCTAATCAATTTTAAAACAATTTCATATCATTTTTCATTAATTCCAATTCAAATCATTTTCACAATCACTTAAACGAAAAGAAATGGTTTAGAGCCTTTTATTCCCTTCTCGAAGGCTTGGATACGAGTAGCCTTACTCGGTATTCAAGTATTCGTCGTTTATCAAAATACTTAACCTATACTTAAATACTATTTCATTAAAGATAAAAAGGGAGATGACCTGGAGCCTTCGATTCCTCTCCTCAATTGTTTGGGTATGAGTTGCCTTACTCGATTAGTCAAACAATTGTCATCTTTTAAAATTTCCAATCCGATTCACCTTAAAACCTTTTCGTAACTTAATTAAAACTTATTTTCCTAATAACTTAGATGAAAAAGAAACTGGTCTAGAGTCTTCTATTCCCTTTTCTGAATACTTGGATACGAGTTGCCTTACTCGACCATTCGAGTATTCGCCATCCATTTACAATACTCTAAATATACTAAATCCTTTCACAATTAAGGATGAAAAGAGAGATGGTCTAGAGCCTTCGATTCCTCTCCTTGATTATTTAGATACGAGTTGTCTTACTCTACCATCTGAGTAATAATCATTCAATCAAAATATTCAACCAATCAAACTCTTTTTTCTCGCAGTCGTGCGGTATTTAAAACATTTTCAAAAACGAAAGACATTTTGTATTAAGATGATGTAGAGCAATGTTTTATCCATAACCGTTGAGTCGAGATAAGTGGCCTGAATGTGATTTGTAAATCCATTTTATGTGATGTAAATGTCCTCCTCACATGTTTTGCGTAAAACAATATTTTACGTCGGTTAATACAAGATATCTTTCGCTAAACTCGACCAACAAACAAACTTTTTAACCCAGAACTACGTGTGTCTTGATTTCTCTTTTGAGATACATAGGAGCATGATTGCGAAATCTTGTCAGGCCCCCTAATAATAAAAAACTTTTTAGGTCATTTTCTATTTTCTTTTCCCTCTTAATAAGTTGAGAAGCCTAACTTTTAAGCAAACACTAACATGCATAATTAACCTAACAGTTCCCTTTGAGTACAACGGATGTGAGGGGTGCTAATACCTTTCCCTTGCGTAACTGACTCCCGAACCTTGATATTGGTTGCGATGACCATGTCCTTATCCTTCTTTTAGGGGTTTTATTTGAAAATTTTCCTTTCTCTATATGGGAATAAATAAAAATCGATAGTGACTTTGTTAAGTCCATCCCGCGAGCGCGATATTGCACTTCGCGAGGTCGTGCACTCATTTTTCGAGGTACGATAGTGAGGAATTCGTTATGTGTAAGGGTTTAATTGTAAATTTACTGAGAGTAATTTTTCTCTTGAGCAAATCATTCTTCTATAGGAAGCAATTAATTTTGTTTGGAGCTAAACCATTATAAAAGCTCTTACTTTTATTTTTGGGGATTAGAATAAGTTCTTATTTGGTTCGTGAGCTCGCCATTGAATAAAATTTCTCTTTTGAGGTTGTGAAGAATAACTAGTGAAAAATCTTCACAACGGTTATCGAGTTGAGTCCGTTTAAAAGCTTAGTATATTTGAGATCAACTCGGTAAAAATCTTGATTTGGTTCGTGTCCATCCCTTGTAAAACGTCGGTTTTGATTTATAGGATAACCAATTTAAGATTTCATCTTGCTTTGAGATCATCCTCTGCAAAATATCCAATGGTCTTAGAGACTAATCTCTTGAAGCTTTGTTCATTGTCTAGTTTGGAGACATAACTGCTTCAAGCCTCAGTTCGTTTTTTATTGAAAGTTAGCCTGAAACTTCATTTTCTTGTATAAGGGGGTTCATGGGTTTAACCTTTTAAAAACTCAAGAAATAATTGATACTCTCAAGATATGTTCTTGGGGAAATAAGTATTTTACTTCTTTAAAATTGAATCTCTATAAATTTCAGGTGTCGTTCTCTCTCCCCTTATCTCTTTTATTTTCTACTTAATTTCTTTACTTTAAAATTATCCTACTTATTCAAACATCTTTTGATAAGATGCTTTCAAACTCTCATTTCAAAAAAAAAAAATCGACAATTTTCAAACCTCCATAATTCAATCTCCTTTCCCCCTATGTATTAAGTCACATGTTCAATAACTCGTGTTTAGAATTAATCATATCAAGAGGAGGATAACTTCCAACACTTTTAACAAGAGCACTTTCTTAAACACACTTCCAATATTTAATGGTGATAGATTTGAGTTATTGAAATCTAAATTTAAAATGTTCATTCAAAGTTTCAATCTTGAATTATCAGAAATTGTAGTCAACCGTCTATTTATTCCTACTCATTGCATAAATAGTGAAGTAGTGGATAAACTAGATTTTCTTTGATTTATAGAAGAAAAAATAAAGTTTGAAATTGAATTTAAATTTAAAATATAAAAAAAAAACATTTTATTTATGTCCTTAGATAAAAATCAATTATTCTATCCATGATTATAATTTTACTTAAAATAATCTATGAAATTTCTCTAAATATTCGAACAAGAGATAATAAAAATTTGAAAATTTGAGGAAAAAAAGATGAGTGCTTCTTTCACAAAATCTTTTCAATCCTTAGAAATTTTGGAAAATGTTGGTGGTTATCAATGGAGACATATCATTATGAGCCTTAACGACAATAATCATATTACTTATTTACTCATAGTTACTATGAAATCAAAGTTGGACATTCATCTAATTCTAAAATTGATGCATTATTCGCTTTGTAATAATTCTACGCAAGCCAAAAACAGTTATATAGAAAATTAACAATAGCTTCCTAATCAGTGTATATAATCATATCTACTGTAAATTAATAAGGTAGGTTGGTTTAAAATTCTCATACTAACTATTGACTATTAATAATTCTTGTAAATGAATAGTGTTATATAATAATTTGAAAATGGTGGACATAATATAGGTGGTGCATTAACTAACTTATAATTTTGGAATGGTATACAAATTCAAAGGGTAAACGAAAATCATGGACACAACACAACCCATATATTACCTCTCTTCTCTTGCTCTTTTTTTCTTTTCTTTTCTTTCCCTCCCTTCATTTTCATACTAAAAACTTCACATTTTCTAACCACACACCCTCCTCTTTTATCGCTCATAAATCTACCTCTTCCACTCAAACATATCTTTCCCATTTTCCACCTTTTCTTAGTTAGTTAGAAACATAAACACAAACACACACCCAAACACTCACACATACACAACAATGGCTTTCTTTGACAAATCATCTCGCAACTCTCTTGTTCCTGGATTTCTTTACTCATCAAATGCATTCTCTCATTTGGATTCTTCTTCAATCAACCATGCACCATCACCACTACCACGTAGGAACAATATTCCTATGATCCCTTCACCGGCGGAGAGTAGTATCCCCATGTTTTCACCTGCATTCTACGCTGCATGCAGCGCCGGTGGAGTCTTCAGCTGTGGCCTCACCCACATGGCTGTCACTCCTCTTGATCTCGTCAAGTGCAACATGCAGGTGTACACGTAAAATATATTATTCCGGTTTTTTTCACGTCGAACGATAAATATAATAGAAAATTTTGATCTTTGTTGTTGTTTTCTTTATCAGATTGACCCTGCAAAGTATAAGAGCATTACATCAGGATTTGGAGTTTTGCTTAAGGAGCAAGGTGCTAGAGGTTTCTTCAAAGGCTGGGTGCCAACTTTGCTTGGTTATAGTGCTCAAGGAGCATGCAAGTTTGGATTTTATGAATTCTTCAAAAAGTATTACTCAGATCTTGCAGGAGTAGAGAATGCAGTCAAGTACAAAACTTTCATATATCTAGCTGGTTCGGCTTCGGCGGAAGTTATTGCTGATATTGCTCTTTGTCCTATGGAGGCTGTCAAAGTTCGTGTGCAAACTCAGCCTGGATTTGCTCGTGGTTTGTCCGACGGGTTGCCCAAGTTTATTAAGGCTGATGGTGTTTCCGGGTACCTTTGCCTCTAGTATTATGTTGTTTCTTATCATACATACATGAGCTATGTTACTATGTAGCATTGACACCTGAGATAGAAGTCGTGTCTGGTATTTATGTTTGTGTCGCTGTTTCATAGTAGATCGGTAATTTTAGATTTTGTAAATTCCAGATTTGATCAGAATTTGATGTGATGTGCAGGTTGTATAAAGGACTCGTTCCTCTCTGGGGCCGTCAGATACCGTGTAAGTCTTTGGAATTATGTCAAATTGTTTTATATTTGAAGCAACAAACTCTTTCCATGTTTAACCAAGCTGTTCAAGTGTTAACGAGTTTCAGTTAAAGTCGAATAAATCTGGAGGACCTGAGTTTGAACTCAAGCTGAAACAATTGTCAAACAACTAATAACTCATTTTTTATGTCTGAAATTTGGCTTTTCTATCAGACACTATGATGAAATTTGCTTCCTTTGAGACTATTGTGGAGATGATCTACAAACATGCCATTCCAACTCCGAAAGCGGAATGCAGCAAAAGTAAGCAGCTTGGAGTGAGTTTTGCAGCAGGATATGTTGCAGGTGTACTGTGTGCTATTGTCTCACACCCTGCTGATAATCTTGTTTCTTTTCTCAACAATGCCAAGGGAGCCACTGTTGGTGATGTGAGTTTATGCATGCATGCATTCATACATGCATCACCATGTTATGTTCATGTGTGTGATTTTTGCTTACTTGAGTCTTTTCACTAATGAATTTGCAGGCAGTGAAGAAGATTGGAGTAGTTGGTCTTTTCACTCGCGGCCTTCCTCTTCGTATAGTTATGATTGGAACATTAACCGGAGCTCAGTGGGGTCTCTATGATTCGTTCAAAGTATTTGTAGGATTGTAAGTACCTCCTCTACAAATTCTTAAACTATTACCGGTCTCTACTTGTCATAGTCTTATCTTGTGTTCGGTGTTCGTGTCTATATCTGTTTCAGAGCTTTCACCATATATGTATAGTTGCTCCATGATGTACAATGTCATATCACACGTCCCATGTTCTGTGATTTGTCTCTCTTTTCAGGCTAATTATTTTTCTTTTTGATCTTTCAGGCTAATTATTTTTCTTTTTGATCTTTCAGGCCAACTACTGGTGGAGCTGCTCCTGCACCAGCCCCTACACCTACCAATTAGAAACCATTCAAACTACTCATGCTAGGTTATGCAGAAGAGAGATTATTTTGACAGACAAATAATTTTAGATTTCTAATGTTTCTCAGCTATCAAAGAACCAGCACATTAGAATATAATTAAGATGAACTTTTTTTTCAATTGGTTTTTTTTATTATGCTTACTCGGTTGTCAGTGTAACAATAGTTTGGATTTTTTTGATTTAATCATATATATGATCGTTTTAGTTCGTGAATTTTACAATTCATAATGTTGAACTTTAACTTCAAGACTTTGCCATCTGAATTTGTTGTACATACAACATCAATGTTAAACTTTAGTAGTATGTCGCCTGCTTGCATAACACTATAAGAACAATATGGAAGTTTCATACTTGAAAAAGGAATTATTCTATGACTAAAATAAATAAATTGGAATAAAAAATAAATAGGTTAACTTTGGGAAATGGACACGATTTTGTGTTTTATGATTTTTTTTCCGCCGACTATTTACTCTTCAAGTTAGGTACCTTGCATAGCAAGATAAGTCCCGTCGAAAAGTTGTCACTACCCATGACAGTTGGTGATAATTTCTGCAAGTACCACTCAAATGTGCTGGAATCTGACCAAATACTTCTGTTCCAATTTTGATCCGACTAGCCGTTCCCCTATGATTGAATTTTTCCTCCGGCATCAATTTTCTGCCAATGTCTAATAAAACGTCAAACTAATGTCCTGAAAATCCAATGGTCATTTAAGACTGACCAGGGCTTTGTGGATATACAGTGTCAAATACGATCCTTGCAAACACGTGCCGTGTTTCTAGCAGGTCACCATGAGCTAAAGATTCATAATCAATTTTTTTGCCTTTCTTGGACGAGAATTTCTTAGAACCACTTGCTTTCAGACAGTCAAAAATGCTTAGAGCTTTAAGGTACATTCCTAATGGGATGAACACCTGTCAAATTGTCAAAGATTAATAATACAAACCCAGATTAATGATGTTAATCAGTAATCATTAAACCAACACATCAACAAAGATAGCCCAAATTCATAAAACACAATCAGATTATCATCAAATATCTAACCTGCCACTTGAACTGTGAATAATGAGTTCAATAATATTCTAGTCCAGTCCATCTGTAGGATAATAATGTCAAGTAGTACGTGTAAAATCAACATAAAAGACATGCTCACCATATCTGAATGAGGGGCTTGAGGATAGTCAGCCATAGCTCGAGCTACCGAGTGCCTAGATGTCATCTGCAACAATGACAGTTTAACAGACTTTGCAAGATCTACAACCTCGTTTGCCAAAGCCTTTGCTTTTAGATTGTAGGGATCTGATAATTCAGGAAATCTGATATCGTGTGGTTTGTTGATCCTCCTAGCTATGTCTACCGCTTCCAACAAATTTCCACCATTATGAACTGCAAGACTAAATGCTGCAATCACCAAGGGATTCCTTGGTTCATCACTCAAAGATTTATGCAATGCAAGGATACCAACCCTGAAAGCATAGATTGTTTATGAGTCTTGCCGTGATGACCCAACATGTAAATCAGCTTATAAATCTTTCTACATATCCTTACTTTTTAGAAACTATTCTTAACAACAAAGAGAAAATGAAAAGAAAACTCAATACAGAGAAAATTAAATTGTAAAAGTCACCCAACAATTTAGATATAAAACTGACTTCAATAAAAGGCTCCCAAAGCATCAATTTGAAAACTTGAACTGCTTCACAATACGATAAAGTTATTGGTTATGAAACTTGAACTAAGGTTTCTTTTACTTTATGAAAATACTTCCTATTTGTCATTTTAATGTGTGTTCATTTTAACTTATTCATAAGATGTGAGACTCTTAAAGTGAACCATTATGATGGAGAGAAGGTGAAATGCAAGCTAGAAATAACGCATTTATAAAAATAATTAATGCAATATTTTGGCATTTTCCTTGTTTTCAAAAAATGCACACAATTGTTCACTTCAGGAGTTGGTATTTCCTTGTTAGCAAGTAAAATTAACACAAATTTTAAAAAATAAAAATATGTAACATTTTCACAGTAAATGGAGCCTAAAATTCTTTGTAAAAACAAGAAATAGGCATTGTTGTTGCATGGATCTTACCATAAGCAGCTATGACACGGACGGTTAGGTGCCAAAAGTTTATCCAAATTGAAGAAGAAAGACTGCACATCAAATTCCAAAAATCCAATAAAAAATGTACCACGGTGGTGCAAAAAATGTTGTACATTTTAAATTGCTATTCAAGTAAAACAGAATAATTCTGAGATAATCTACCAAGCCATATGCAAATTAAGAAAAATAAACCCCCACCCTGGCCCCTTCCATTTTCTGTTCGGAACTTAAAAGTCTTCTGTCTCTTTTAAAAGAAGTATCTCTTTACTGTTCAAAGTCAGATACCAAAGTTACTCAAATAACACCAAGCACCTAACTATGCTGATGAGTACTCTAGTTACTCTAGATGTTTGATAAAAATAAACATTCAAATATCCTCAGGTAGTGAAACCAAGGAACTCAATGTTGTGCATATTCTGGTTTAATACTTTGCAAGGATTGTGTAAAAGTAGGGAAGAAGGAATTTCATTAGTTCATAGACATATACTCCTTCTGTCCCTAATGTATGGTCTTCTAAGCTTTCTATTTTTGTCCCAAAACTTTGTTTGTTTTAGGAAACCAAGATACAATTTAGCATGTTTTTCCTTGCATACTCTTACAAGAACTAAATTTATTGTTTTTTTAATATGTGTGCCCAAACCTTAAAGGACCAAAGATCGAGGATAATGGAGCAAGTATGTGTTTAGAACCAAAAAGTTAAGTGATCTAAGAAAATTGTCATTTGTATGGTATTACCAATAGACCATTCAATACATAACTTGAATCCTGCAAGTTTTCAGCATAAACTTCATAAAGAGAAATGGAGTTACCAAAAGCATATTCGTTCTTTTGTCCCGTCTCCGAAATCCATGACGAACAAAATAAAGAGCCTGTAATGTCAAAAGCGAGCTGAACTAGCATTCCATGATTAAGCTTTAGAAACTAGAATGCCGAATCATCAACTACCTGAAAGGGAAGAAGAATATCTAGAAGTCCAAATTTCCATAATAACCTCAAAGAAGCTTCACCAGATCCATATGCTAGCATATAATTCATTTCCATCAGAAGCCTACCCTAAAAGGCAAAAACAGTTAAGGAGGGACATCTAAGCCGCATTATATTCTCGTCTATGTATAGGATAAAGCAGAGAGAAGAAGTAAACTTTTAAATACCTTATCAAGTCTCAATACTGAATATGAAAGATTTTTAATAGAACGAGCAGTTTCACTTGAAATACTAAACCCCAAGCGAGCAGTAATTCTAATTGCACGAAGAATGCGAGCTGCAGAAACAAATAGAGGCAGAAAGACCTATGTATTCACTATTCAGAAGAGAAGGTGTGTTCAATGAAGTTTACACAGCCCAAAATATGAGTAATGGTGAAAAAATAGGTTTTTATATTGTGAATTGTCACCCAAAACTCACCACAGTCCTCCTGAAAAGAAGTAGCTGCAGGAGCTATGGTTCGAACCTGTTTACATAAAATTATGATGAAAAGTTTAAATTTCTGATTAAAAAAAGAAATATAACAACAGCATCAAAGAGATACATGCACACTTTCGCTTTTATAATATCTTCCATTCCTCCCATGTAATCATATACAATTTTTGCAAATGGATCAAACATAAACCTGAAAGAGTGTAAAACTGGTTAACAGCAGAAAGAGCTGTATTGTAAATATAGTGGAAATGTCATAAACAAACATTTGCAGCAAAACAATAAAGGGAATAGTGTTTCTGCTTTTGAAATTGAAAGAATTGGTGCATTACCCATTGATTGTAAAATCTCTATTCAAACAATTCCTCCAACGAAGATAGTCCTCCTTGTCACATCCCTTAGGTGCCTCAATATCATGAGCAAAGTGTCTACCAGGCTTGCCTCTGGTGGCAGTGTTGAAACTTGAAACCTAATTGGAAGGGAAGAATAAAACTATCATGAAAAGAAGAGTAGGAAATTATTTAAGCAATCACCCAAAGTAAAGATAACTAACCAAAGGTAGAAAGAAACAGATTGAGAAACATAGAAATATACCAACCTCAACGATGATACCATCTATATGAACATGACATATTGGGAACCTTTTACCAACTATTTCACACCATGAAAATGTTCTCATCACCTAAAAATTGAGTCAAGATTCACCAAGCAGAGTTAAGGTTAGAAAAGGACAGGCTCAGAACATATATTTCAATTTAGAAGTTAGATTTCATGTAAAGTCTGCAAGTTACTACCAATGCCTATTAGTTTGAGTGATAAGGAACTCAATTTCCTTAAGGTTTCAAATTCAAATTCTGTTAGTGGAAAATATAAGGCTGGGAGAGCTTTGTTACTCATTTAAGTGGGTCTACTCAGTTCAAATCTGATTACTCAAAAACACAAAGTGTCTTTTGAATACCAGAGATCAAATATAAACATATATAAAATGACTCAAGTGAGAACATTTAGTTTTTGTGAGAAATGAGAACAAACAAAAACAACTATAAGATTAAACTAATGGTCCTTCCTTTCATCGCTCAGCCAGAGTTTTTCCCCTTTAAATCTTTGCAGCACAAAACATTGGTGATGCTATTTAGAAAACAACAAAATGAAATAGTGCAGCAATCACTCAAATGATTCAACGTCATTGAAAGGAAATTAAGATAACCTCTTTAAGATCTGCTGAAGTTATAATATCAAAATCTTTTGGTATTTGCATTAGTATCAGGTCCCGTACACAGCCTCCTACAAGGTAAACATTATACCCTACAACAACAAGAAAAAGGGTTACTAACTATGCACTTCCCTCCCTTAACTCAAAGACATAAACCTAGAAACCTTATTTCACACTTGAGTAATCCGCACAAGCGCACCAAAACATATACCATAGCATAAAGATTAATATTTCCAGATACATATAAAGATGTTCAGGAAGAACGATTATAGACAGAAATTTTTGATCAATTTGAATCATTTGATAATGTAACTCACAAGTGAAAAATTAATAACTATTTTACTCTAAATATAAGTCAAAGGCAGTATCGTTCACACTTCACAGTGATAATGAACTATGTCTAATATCTACTAGGATACACAACTACAACAACAACCAAGCCTTATCCCATTAAGTGGGGCCGGCTACATGGATCAACTTCCACCATAACGTTCTATCCAGAACCATGCTTCTATCCAAATCGTTAATCTCGAGATCTTTTTTAATAACTTCTCTTATGATTTTTCTAAGCTTTCCTCAGCCTCTAGTTCTTTGACTTCTCTCTATCTGATCTACTCTCATTACCACAGAATCTACAAGTCTCCTCTCTACATGCTCAAACCACATAAGTCTATTTTCCACCATATTTTCTACTAAGGGGCTACCCCAACCCAATACTCTCTCTAATATTGTCATTTCTAATCTTATAATGTCTAGTCTTACTAGACATTCTCATCTCTGCTATACTTACTTTATTCTTGTGTTGATTCTTATCCATCCAACATTCTACTAATAAATTGCATTGCAAAGTCATTCAGAATTAAGAACATATTTCCCAAAACATTGACACCGAAAAGGGGTATGTAAATATATCACAATGACTAAGTAAAGGAAGTACAAATTTAACACAATAAAAAAATATAAAAAGTGGCCATTGTTTCTTTCATACGCACAAAATCAAATTTAAGAAGACATACCCTTTTTCTTCAACGCGTTCAGAACCTTTTTAATTGGACTAGCAATCATAGAATTTCGAAATCCAAGCTCTTTGGAATTAAACTTCTTCCATACTGGATTCTTCTTATTCACTACATCAAAACAAAACAAAAAATCTCAATAAAACTCTACTGTTCTTCAATTGAATTCATCAGTAATTAACTTCAATTACCTTGTTTTCGATTTAAGTCTCTATTACGTTCCTGTGGTTCAACAGAAGGTACGGATCTTGGAACAGCCTAGAAACGGAAAGAAACAATTACATACAAAATCAAAAGAGAGAAAATTTGGATTTGAGCAATTAGTTTAAAAGTTGAGATATAAAGTGGTACCTTGCGGACACATTGGAATGGGAGAGGACGAAGATGGAGATTGGATTTGCATACTAACTTTAAGGTGGAAATTGCCATGGAAATGGAAATGAAAGGTTGTGGTTTATTCAATTATTATCGTTTCGGTGCATTGTTGCGGTTCATAGGGTTTAGGGGTTTTATGATAAGCTGCAACTGCGAGGATAATTATTTCTTCATATATCTTTTTTAATAACATTGAAAATTTTCTAAAGAAAAGGAAAGCATAAAAAAAGACTAGGCTTAAGTCTCTCTATTTTTATGTTTAGTTTGTTCTCAAGGTTTTAAATTTTGAAATTTTTATTTCTTTGTTTTTAAATTTTTTTTATTTTTGATCCTCCTATTTTAATATTAGAAATTTTAGTTTTTTTTTTGTTTTTTTTTTACTTTTAATCAGTCTATTTTAAATTTTGATCTCTTTCTCAATTGAAAAATAGGATCAAAAATTTTTAAAAATAAAAATAAGAGGATAAAAAATTTGAATTTTAAAATAGGGGGATCAAAAGTAAAAAAAAAATAAATAAATAAGAGATAAAAATTTCGAATTTTAAAATAGGGGAGTCAAAAGTAAAAAAAAAAAAAAATTAAAAAAATAGGAGAATCAAAATTGCAATTAAGTCAAAACTAGCATACCACACCAAGAAACTTCGTCTAGAGCCAAGTATAGACACGACCATTTAACTTGTTACCCCTCAATTTAAATCTGACCGATATTTTTTTATAATTTTCAAATTGTTTATGGACAAATTTGAATCAAAAGTGAGGACGAAATTTTCGGTAGTTTATTCCAAATTTTTTATAACAAACCAAATTATTGATAGTTCATTTTTAAATTGTCGGCATGAAATTTTTATTGATCTTTTTAAAGAAAAAAATTAACATACCGAATTTTTTGATAAATCTGATATATATCTTATTTTTTCGAATTTTTTAAAATTCCGGTAGTTCATATTCAATAAGCAAAAAAAATTAACACTATCGAAAATTTTGAAAAGTGATGTAATTTATTGGAAATTTTGAAAAGTGCGGTAATTTATCGAAAATTTTGAAATTTTCGATAGTGGGAATTTTTTTTCCAAAAATTCCAGTATTTCTTTAATTTTTTTCAAAAATCATTGATTTTTTAGTCGAAAAATTTCAGTGTTTTTTTAGAATATTTTGATAAGCGCAATAGAAAATTCCAAAAAAAGTTAGTAAATACATAAAGATAATAGTGGATACAATGTGGGGTGTGTTTAATTGATGGAGTGACAAGTTAAATGCTCCAAAGCCACCAATAAAACTACTCTAACAATAGAGAAGGTCAGTCCAAGGAACAAGTTAGAGCCTTGTACTAAGGATCGTCACGAATAGAAATAGATTCCTCCAAAATCACCAACAAGAATAATTTGTCTTAAGAATAAATAAAAAATTCCCGAAATGCCATTGACTCAAATAAAAAATAGGATTCTCAAGTCAGATAGAGAAAGTACAAGAGTATTGCTCCAGACCTACCAAGAAACTAATT
The DNA here is from genome assembly GCA_963859935.3 of Lathyrus sativus. Taxonomy (NCBI): domain Eukaryota; kingdom Viridiplantae; phylum Streptophyta; class Magnoliopsida; order Fabales; family Fabaceae; genus Lathyrus; species Lathyrus sativus. Next base: position 675,221,107 of record OZ012741.1, read on the forward strand.
TGAAGGAGAAAAAATGTTTTTCTCCTAAGTAATTCGCGTTAGTAGGCTTGCCTGAAAAATTACATTCTTCTATAGTTTTTAGATAGACCGCACAATTGAATGTTGAATCCTTAAGAGACCGCCTCTTATCTTACACAACTCATCCACTCAAGCCACCTAAAAATCATACACCTCAAAGGTGACACCACCTCACATGTAACGGATCTAAAGGCCCGCAACACAAACCACATGAAATACCTAATGAGTAAGTAAAATGTCACACTTAAATGGGTCCTCTCTAGTACAAATTTTGTATTGGAGAAGTTGTCAAATTTAGCTTATTCAAAGTGAACTTAATATCGAGATTAACATTGAGAATGGTGTTGTAAAACTTTGCAACTAAGTAAACACATTCATTTTTGTTCCTCCACCACCAACAGTCCCTTTCCAGAGAAAGGATAGTTTATACTCAGCACGGGAACTAGAACTGTGATTGGTTCGTGATGTTGGACTCCTGGTGCAGTGGTGTGCATCTCCGAGTTGCGGCGTGGGGTTGACTTACAAGGTTAACACTCTAATTCCTAAGTCAGTTCACGATCCAAAAATGAGTAAAGTGTAAGTCTGAAAATAGAGTGTGTACCTTACGTATTACGTATGGCAGTTATATGATGGAAAATTTCAATAGGTTGCACATTATTGGGCTCGATACTTGGATCTTACTCGTATTGAGAATTTTTCCATTATAGAATAGTTTTCCCCACAAGCTTGTCGAGTGTTTTATCAGAAAGTCTTTTGAAGTTGAGGTTGACATCTCATCATTAAAGTCGAGCATAAAGAGAAGTGGGAAGGCCATGACATAGTTGTAAAAGTAGTAGGGAATAAGTGCATTGAATGCATTTCTCATCATTGAGAAGTTTCATCGATTTTCAGGCATGTGGCGTTAGGCTCACAGGTTAAGGTGTGGTGCTTAACTATAGGGTGTTCAAGTGCGCTCAAGTTCAGTTGTATTTTTAGGGTATAATCTTATCATTTATTTTAACTTTAAATTTTTCTTTTGATCTGAACCATTATTCATTTTCTATATATAACGGTTTCTTGATCTTTTGGCTAAAATTTTCGTCATTTCTTCAAACTGAACATCAGTTTCACCCCTATGAGAGCGATTTTTCCTTCCCCTTCAAAAATATTTACCTGAGGCATTTTCTTTTTCTTTGGAATAAGATATTTTTCAGATTGCATTTAATTTTCACTTTCTCTCACCCTTTCCAAGTGTCATTCTTATCTTGAACTCATTTTCCTATTTTCAATCTTTACTTTTATTATGGCCCATGTAGATGGTCATCAAGTAAGTTTGTCTAATGATTTTGATAGTAGTGGTTCCTCTCTCTCTCTCTCTCTCTCTCTCTCTCTCTCTCTCTCTCTCTCTCTCTCTCTCTCTCTCTCTCTCTCTCTCTCTCTCTCTCTCTCTCTCTCTCTCTCTCTCTCTCTCTCTTCATTAAGACAAAAACTCATACTAGTTCATACTTCATCCTTTCGGTTATGAGTTGTACTGCTCCTACTATAATAAATGTTTTTTATAGTTATGGATCGAAAAGGGTTTCCAATGATTCCCTTGATGGAGAAACTTCTCCTAACAAGTCTTCTTTTGATGTACTCATTTTTTATAAGTGTGTCATAGGTGATTGTGGACTACATTCCATGTCTGATCCTTCAATAGACATAGTGAACCCTTCCTTTTCTATTTTAGTCCCATAGGAGGTAGAGGTTACTGCTTTGAACAGGGAAGAAACTCAGTCATTCATCAGAACTTATAGGTACACCTTTATTCGAGACACGAGCGATGCAAAGATTAAGGATCATCTTAGACTTGGAACTCAATCTACTAGTATCAATTGGCTCAAGTCCTCAATTGTTAGTATGGATGACAATGTTCCTGAAGACGTATCGATCTTGTGGATCCGACTGAATTGAGCAGATATAGCTAGGTAGATTCTGAGATATTAGGAAATCCTTCCTCTTTCGATAAAATTGAGGTCGTGAAAGAGGCTAACATATAAAAATTATTGTTCTTCTAATTGGTTAGTTTTTCCTACGGAACAGTGTAAAAGGATATGTAGCATCTTTGGGGACTACTTTATCCCCTTCTATGAGTGTCTACTCACTTTAATAAACTTACAGTTACCTCTTACTGGATTCAAAGAGGAGGTGTTGAGGTTCTTAGATATTACGCCCCCGCAACTCCATCCAAGTGCACGGTTGTTAATAAAGGTGTTTCAGTTTTAGGCTAATTATCGGCTTTGAAAGCCTTTTTGTCACCTCATTTTCTACCCTTTTCCCATGGTGCATACTTATCTAGATAATCTTCGGAGTCATTTCATGTTAGTAAATTCCCGTACCTTGGAAGCTCGTTTTTCCTTTTGTCGAGTCCTTAATAAGTTGCCTCTTCTTGTCGGCATCCAAGATTTACCTCTAAACAAATGTACAAATAAGATTTGAAGGTATTAGGTCTGGGTTTATTTTAAACAAGAGTCTTATAAATATATTATCTCCTTGTATTCGCCTACTTCTGAAGAACTTATGATGAAGGAAGATCTTGACATTTTTTACGAGGGTCTCATTTATGAATATGGGTTTGGTCCTTCCGAGGTAAGGCTCTTCATGCTGAGGAAATTGTTGATTGACACTCCTGTCATTGTGGGAGCGGCTAACAATCTTAAAAGGAAAGAGGTATTTGGTAAGGACAGGGAGTCAGCCCGACATCGCCATTTTTGACTTGGTTTATTTGTGCACTTGTAGATAATATGGATTCCTTAAGGAAAATCTTTGATTTGGAAAAAAAGCGTGAGGCTTTGGCTGCTATTACAACCTCTTCAGCTCGAGCTCCAACCCATCCTTATCAAAGGGATTGAAAACTGGATTTCTCCTTCTCCTTTTAATAATAAAAGGGATCAGGGTGAGGACTACAACCCTCTACAAGAAGAAAGCTCAGACAAATAGGCTTGACTATCTTGGGGCACCTCCGTCAGGCTTGCTATAGCCACCTTTGGGTCATCCTCTCCTTTTATGAAGTTGTCGACCATACTTCCCTCTTGAACTCCTCATACCACTCAAGAAGCATTTGCTTTCATATCTAAAGAAGATCTTGCATATCTCTAAAATCTTTCATAAGCAGAAAATATGGATCTCTTTTTTAGGCTACTTTATATGTTTATCGAATGACTTCTTTGTTTTCTCTGGATGTTGTTGGCTAGGGTGATGTTTTAGCTATTGGAAACCCATCAAAGGAGAGAAATACTAGGAAAGGTAAAATATATCCACTTGGTTCCTATGATGTTGACAAATTTGGGTATGGGAACCAACTCCCATTCTTTTTTTCTTTCAAATTGAAGAAGTTCTTCCTGCATGGAATGTATCTAATATTCCTCAATTAAGGCTTCTTTGACATTTTTGGGTTCAATTTTGAAGATAACACACATGTTGGCAATCACTTCTTTAGATATGGTGATGATTCCTTCATTTAGATTTCCAATCACATTTTATATAGGATGATACTTCTGAATTCTGGTAAATGACTCTTTGTTTGTTAGGACATCAGCCTCTATGTCTTCTAAGTTCTTATCTTCTAGGATCTGAATGATGTTAGTTTCTTTGTTTGGAACATCAGACATGACATTATGCTTATGACTAGTAACTTCTTTATCATATTCTTCACTCACTTCATCTTGTTGTGAGTCATCTACAATGACATTGTTAGATTCTATCATGATCTTTGTGATATTATTATATACTCGGTATGTCCTAATGTTTGTAGAGTATCCCAAGAAAATTCTTTCTTCACTTTTAGGATCCATCTTGTGTCTTTGCTCATGGTCAACCTGAATATAACACTTACTGCCAAAAACATGGAAATATTTTACCCATGGCATTCTATCTTTCCACAATGCATAATGAGAAACTTTGGTTCATGTTTGAATGGTTACTCAGTTGTGAATGTGATTACTGGTGAATTTAGTAAACAACCATGATTTTAATTCACTTAAGATATTAACTCAAAAACTTGAAGGATAATTTGTGCAAAAGCTTGCGAAGAAGAGTGTGTGTGATTGTGTCATACCCTAATAATTACCCCTAAGATTCCACATATTATATCCTTCGTATTTCAACCAAGATCACAAGCATGACATCCTCTTAACCTTCACCTCTTTGGGTTTGTCTTTGTGGGAGATCACCAATCATCTTTTTGTTTCTTTTTACCTTTATTATGTGCTTACCTTCTAACTTTGCTAACCTAATTCAAAATATAAAAAATATGTGTTGTTTTCTTTTCTTATTGTACAAGGTAGAAACTTGCAATCAAAGGATCAAGCTTGATTTATAAATTAGGAGTTTGATTCTCAAAGTCAAAGTTTTGGTTAAAAGTGGTCCACAAGAGCTTCATTCAACATAATTTGATCAAGAGAAGTTCAATTTTGGTGCATGATTTCAAAGTTGATTCAGGCATGGTTCATGTGTTTATTTTCGTGCCATCTCCATCCAATTATCAAGAAATTATCAAGATTATTTGAGGGACAATCAAGCTTCTTTCATTTGGTATTCAAGTGTTCATCATTGGGCCTTTGGATGCAAGAAATATCAAGAAATCTCAATTTGGCACATGATTGGTTGACCTAAAATTAAGTATGGCATGTCACTTGGTCCAAAAACCATAACTCTCTCATTTCTCAACATTTTTGGAATCTACTTTGAGCCAAATGTCACATTTGAACTCCTCTACAACTTTTCTTCAAGGTTCAAACATCAATTTTGCCTCTAAGTTCATCAGTCTTGGAATTCGCCAAGATGCCCATGTGTGCATAGAAATAGGTCCAAGACCTGGTTGACCTAATGTCTGACCTGGAACTTCAGGTCATGACCTGAACTTTTCATCCATGACATTTTCAACTCAAGCATCATTTTAATCTGATTCTTTTTTCATTTGATTCTTCACCATGAGAAGATCATTTGGCATGAAAAAAATTTCAAAATGCACAAGTGGATTTCATTTGGCCTAAGCTCCAACATGGTGCCCTAAACTCTATTTTGCACACAGGACCTATAATTAGAAATCACCCAAATCTTCACTTGGGACCACCAGCTCATGTACAACTCATTTTTCCTTGAAAAACGCATATAATGGAGTGCAAAATGACCTGCTTTGGTGCCCAAGTCATGCATTTCATCCCTCAATTTCACACGGATTGCAAAACAAAAATGTCAAATTGATTCACATGTTCCAGATTTGATTTCGCATGTACCATGAGCTCATTGAGTTTCCTATAAATAGATGACTATTTTGCCTTCATTTTCAAGCTTGAACAACCATAAAACCTCTACCATTTTCACTCACGAAAGCACTAAAAAACTAGAAACCCTTAATTCATTTTAAGTTTCTTTTACCTTCAAATCTCTTCCCATAATCACTCATCGACATCATCTAAAGCTAACTAAACCATTACAGCAACTTGAAACCTCCTGCAACCATCAACTCAATTTCACCATTGTTGACCTTCGAAAGAAAAGGTATATATGAGTAAAATTCTTGCACAAACAAGTTACGACACTTTTTGTCTTGATTCACTGATTGAAAACCCTCACTTACCTGTAATTTCTTTTTTGTATTTGTCATTTAATTTTACGTTGAGTAGCTAGGGTTTTCTGTGTTTTTTAGCAAATTATCTCTGCTCAAAGTGAATCAATGACTTTGATGAAGAGAGACGTGAACGATGACTTTAGTATAAGCTTGCACGTTTAGTGTTTGAGCTTAAAAGTCAAAGTTCATGATTATGAAAAATCAAGCTGAAGGTTGAAGATGAAGACATTTGCACGCGTTGTGGGAAAATTTGATTTCTGGCTAACCATAGCATGCAATGTATGTGTCGTACCTCGAAAAATACGATCCTCGCGATGGACGCGGAAAATACGTTCGAAACAGATTCGCCACCAAACTTTGTTCATTCCAAGGATGGAATAAGAAAATATCGATAAAACCTTTAAGGAGATAAGAACATGGTCATCGCAACCAATATTCTAGTTTCGAGAGTCGGTTACATGAGGGGAAGGTATTAGCACCCCTCGTGTCCGTTGTACTCAACGGGAACCTCTTGATTCAATTCGTGAGAGAAAGTGGATACACTTGTTTATCTTCTAAAGGAATTGCTTGCTAAAAGGGAAATGGGTGATTTTAAGATAGGGTTGAAGGTGAGAAAAACACTTAGAAGAGGGGTTGAATAAGGGTTTAGAAATAAATATGGCAATAAAAACAACACAGTATTTTTATCCTGGTTCGTTGAACTCAACTAATCTAGTCCACCCTATCAAGATGATTTGCCTTTCTCCACAAGGATTTAATCCACTATATTCAAACAGATTACAGTGTCAACCACTAAGAACAATTGTCTTAGTCTTCTCAAGAAATCCTGACCACAACTTGTTCTTCTTAAGGAACCTTTTACAAATATATGTAAACTAACAAGTGTTTAAGTTGCTTCTAAAAAGCTATATCACAAACTGTGATTTTTACACTTAGTTTAAGAACGAATAAAACTATTCAGCTTATGAAATAAATTTGTATGAGAGCTTGAGAGTAGTTTTGATTTGATTTCTCAATAATTCGTCAACTTTGAAATGTTGTTAGAGACGTCCTTTTATAGACTAGAAAGTCCAATGCTTGAAGATTGTGCCTTGCTGTGTAGCTGTAGCCTTTTGTCTTCTATTGACTCTAGCTTTCCCAGAAGAGGAATGTTCAGACAAATCCCTTTTGTCTGATTTCCTGTGCCATACATGAATAAGGAAAGATTCGTTTGGAATATGCCAACGGATATATCTTTGAATAATATTTTCTTCAACAAGCTTTTGTCTCAAAGTTATCAACATCAGAGTCTTGATGTTATCAGAGTTTTGCAGCCAGTGCTTACAGCGTGAATATCACTCAGAGCAGAGTTTGAATAACAAAGCCTCTGTACTTGCAGCGAACAGTACTTCAGAGTCTTCTTGAAACAATGCTTGAAACTCTTCATACAAATTCTTCAACTACGCTTCAGAGTCTTCTGCAGCTTCTGCTTCAGAGTCTCTTCTGGCAGCGCTTAGAGTCTTCTAATCACTTGCTTCTGATGCTTCAGAGCTTTGCGTAGAATACTGTTCAGATGCATTTTTGCTTCCATAAGAATATTTATTTTAATATCTGAAACAAAAATACTTGAACAAAATTAGAGTATATATTTTCTTAATACAAATCTTCATTAGAGTTATCATCAAAACATAAAGATATAATTAAACACCAATATATGTTCTAACAAGGGTGCTCGCCAAGGATTAGGGCCTTTGTGCCTACGTATCTTCACTTGTAAGACGTGGAAAATCAGAGCATTCGTAGTTCGTGGGACTACGGGAAAGAGAGGGGATTGTGCTCGCCAAGATTATCGCAATCTTGTGCCTACGTATCTTACATTCAGAAGAAAATGAAGAATCAGAGCAGCCGTAGTTCGGCTAACTACGGTAAAAGGTTTGTGGGTACGGATGACGATTACTTGAAGCTTAAGAAAGACTTCTCGGACCCAAGTAATCAGGAGAGTGAACCAAAGACTTGGAGCTCTCTCTTTTTCATCGTGAAAAGAAGGTTGTATTTGAATGGAACGAGTGTTTAGATCGCATTCTAACTGCTAAACATTGGCTTGTCTGCTCGCTAGGGGAGGCTGAAGCACTAGTTTGTTATGCGCGGAAGAAAGGACTAAACAATGTTCTTTGGGACAGGTTGTTTGAGTTGTGGATAGCACGGGGGAGATGAATACAGTTTGATTGGTTAAGTATTTGGTTTAGAGAAGAAGATAAGTTTGAATAGGTTTTAAGGTTTTAGTCGCACGGGGCGATGAATTAGTGTTTAGAAGTATTTGATGTTTTTTGGATAGGGGTGACGATTACTTGAAGTTTAAGAAAGACTCATCGGACCCAAGTAATCGAAAGAGTGAACCAAAGACTTGGAGCTCTCTCTTTTTCATCCCAAAGAGTAGTTGTGTTTGGAAGGCTTTGAACGATGGGATGTGGTTAAAGTATTTTAACGGATGAGGATTACTCAAAGCTTAAGAAAGACTTCTCTGACCTTAAGTAATCAGAAGAGTGAAACAAAGACTTGGAGCTCTCTCCTTTTCTCATCTAATGTTATGAAAGATCTTAGATATAATTAGAGTGTTTTAATCAGATGACGATTACTCGAAGCTTAAGAAAGACTTCTCAGACCCAAGTAATCGGGAGAGTGAACCAAAGACTTGGAACTCTCTCTTTTTCATCTAAGTGTTTAGGAAAATAGATTTGAATTCGTTTATCGTTTTTAGAAGACAATTGTTCGAGCTTAAGAAAGACTTCTCGGACCCAAACAATTGGGAGAGTGCACCAAAGACTTGGAGCTCTCTTTTTTTCATCTAATATTCAAATTGTGTTCAAGTAATTATTAAGTGTTTTAATTTGATTTGAAGAAATTACTCGATGTAAATCGAGGTTTAAGTTTGCGTATGGAACGAACAAGGTTGAATTAATGGATAGGAGGTCCTATGGGTATAGGGTAAGGTCGATGGCGAGGCCGAAGCACTCAACTTACAATGAGAGATAAGAGGATTTGATGTGTGTTTAAGGAAAATTAAAGGTTAATTGCATTTGCTTTGAAGATACTTGACGTTGGGTCAAGTTTGGAAAAGAATTCGATTTTAATTTTATATGTGAAGTGTGTAGCAAGCATCGTTGTACAAAGCCCAAGAGGAGGCTATAAGGTCGATTACGATCGTAAAAACAATCGGCTTACAATGGTGTTTGAAAATGGGTGTAATACCCCAAATTTTACCCTTTCTTTTTTATTTTTATTTTAAATTCTTATTAACCTAATAAATTAACCTTTTTTTTAGATCTTGTTTTTTTAACTAATAATAATTTAATTAACCTTTTTTATAACTTTACTAATGTTTTTTTATTAACTTTTTTTTTTTCTATTTAGTTTATTTATTTAAAGCTCTTCTTACTAACTTTTAGGATTTAGATTAAAATTTAACTTTTTTTTTTTTCTTTTCTTCAAGAGTAAATTTTTTATAACCTTTTTTTAAATTAATTTCTAACACATTTTTTAATCAAATTCTAATATTTTTTTTAAAAATAAAAATCTAACTTCTTTTTAAAATTAAATCTTTTTTCTAACTTTTTTTAAATCTTTTTCTAACTTTTTAAAATTAAAACTTTTTTTTCTAACTCTTTAAAGTTAAATCTTTTTCTAACCTTTTAAAATTAAAACTTTTTTTCTAACTCTTTAAAGTTAAATCTTTTTCTAATTTTTTAAAATTAAAACTTTTTTTCTAACTCTTTAAAGTTAAATCTTTTTCTAACTTTTTAAAATTAAAACTTTTTTTCTAACTTTTTTAAAGCTAAATCTTTTTTTTCTAATTTTTTTAAAGTTAAATCTTTTTTTCTATTTTTTAAAAAAAAAATCAAATCTTTTTTCTAACTATTTTAAAAGTTAAATCTTTTTTTTCTAACTTTTTTAAAGTTAAATATTTTTTTCTAACTTTTTTTAAAACTAAATCTTTTTTCTAACTTTTTTAAAGTTAAATATTTTTTTCTAACTTCTTTTTAAAATTAAATCTTTTTTCTAACTTTTATAAAGTTAAATCTTTTTTTCTAACTTTTTTAAAAAAAATTAAATCTTTTTTCTAACTTTTATAAAATTAAATCTTTTTTTTCTCTAATTTCTTTTTAAAATTAAATCTTTTTTTTCTAACTATTTTAAAAATTAAATCTATCCTTTTTTTTAAAATTAAATCTAAATTTTTTTTGACACCATCCTTTTTCAAATTAAAATTCTAAATTCCTTTTAAAATTAAATTCTAATGCCATTTTATTTTCTTTTTTAAAATTAAAATTTTAAATTCCTTTAAAAATTAAATTCTAACAGTTTTTAAAATAATTCTAACATTTTTTAAAACCAACATTCAAATATTTTTTTTTTATTTTATTCTAACTCATTTTTTTTAAAAACTCTAATTTTTATTTAACTTGAAACTCTAATCTTCTTTGCTAACTTTTTAAATTTAAATCTCAACACTTTTTTAATCTAATCCAATCTTAATGAATTCCAGATAGAGTTAAATCAAATCAATCAGATCAATCATCATCATAAGAAAATCAGATCTAAATATCAACATCACCATCATTGAATCAAATCTGAAATCATCATAAAAATTCATTCAAATCAAATCAGAGATTGAAAAAGATTGAGATATTCAAATTAAATCTGAGATTAAAAAAAAGATTTAAAAATCAAGTATAAAAGGGACGAAAATCATAACAAGAAAGGAGAGAACTTTTTCGTAAAATCCAAGCAAACTCCGTCAAAAATCCTCTAGCCTCAGGACAAAGCATCATCGGCCATCATCATTCCGTAAGGATCAAAAAATATAATTACAATTTTTGTGTTGCTTTTCATGTTTTTCAGGAAAAAGAGATGAAGAAGACAAATCGACGGCCATGCAAAAGAAGAAGAAGATAACATCCGTGAGAGGCAAACAAGAAGGAGAGGAACACACGCAAACTCAGAGAGCAGAGAGAAGAAGAGTGATGACCGGCCCAACCCTCTTTTTTTTTTTTATTATTGTTTTTCCATTTGTTATTTTATTTTGTTTATCTTTTTTTAAAAAAATCAAGAAGACCCTTTCTTTTTTATAATCAAAAACCTTTTTCAAATTAATTAAAACTCTTTTTAAATAAAATAATCAAATGTTTTTTCAAATAATAAAACTTTTTTATAACTTTAAAGTAAAACGTGTTTTTAACTAACATTAAGATTTTTTAAATTAAACCAATTGTTTTTTTTAATGATTAAATCTTTTTTTCAAAATATTATCACTAAAACTCCTTTTTTAGAATAATTAACCAAACTTTCACTTTTTTATTAATAAATTTTTTTAAAACTCAAAACTCTTTTAATTAAAATTAATCTCTCTTTTCACAAATTTAAATCCTTGGTTAAAAAGACCATAAAAGTCCTCCAAAATTCATACGGTTTGTTTCTCGTTCAATTTTGGATTTCGTTTTCGTCTAACTCCACATACTGACATTTTTGTTTGTTTTGTTTCTTGCAGCTATTATGTTCAATTTGAAACTTATTTTCGGTTTTATATTTAGCTATTATAATTGTAACTGCTTATGGGATGTAATTTTGCGAGACAATTTTCGCGTTTATCTTTCCGCACTTTATTTTCTGCCGTTGTATGTATATTTAATTTCATCACATCTTTATAGTTAATTTCACATCCGAAGGTTAGGTCTAGCGTTTGGCCGCCGCGCTAATAGTCCTCAAAACTTCAAACCCTTACAAACCCTAATTTTCACAAATGCCTCGCCGCAGGCAAAATTACAAAACTACCCCTAGCATTAGGTCAAAGAGCCGCCGCGCTCATTTTAGGGTTTCCCGCCGTGGAATCCCTAACCTAACCTAACCCTAATTACAACTTAACAATTCAACGTAGAGATTTGGAGTTTCTACACTCCGCGTAAGCGTGTCCTTAAGACATGTTTATTCCCCTTGAGACCTTGACCACAGTCAAGAAGTCTCTAACCTCCCTTTTGAGGGGAACTACGATTACTCTGATTCCACTCCCATAAGGATACGTAGGCACAAGATGCGATGTCTTGCCGAGTAAACTTAGAATTAACCCCTTAGGTCTCTTTTCTCACTTTTAATCCTTTTGTACATATACCTTAAGCAAATAAATAAAGCAAAATAGTAAACATTTGAACAAAAGGTTCCTGTAGAGTACTACAGAAGTTTAGGGTGCTAATACCTTCCCTAAATTTAACCAACCCCCGAACCCTAGATCTTTCCCCGCATTGTGTTTACGATGCAAAATAGGTTTTCCCTCTTTTGACCTTTTCCTTCGGATAAATCAAAGAGCGGTTGTGAATTGAATTGCGATTCAAACTAATTAATAGTTTGTGATCCTATTTCCACCGCAACAGAAAATGGCGACTTCACTGGGGACGCCTAACTTTTGAGGGTTATCCCTAACTTGTTCATATTTATTACTATCTGTGTTATTATTCATTTGTATGTATATATTTGTGCTTTGATTGTGGGACTGTTCCTTGTGCTGTGAGATAGGTCCTAACCCGGATCTAGTGTACCTTAGGTAAATGGCAATAGACCAAGGAGACTGTACGACGTATATCGATACGGTTGATCTGGTGGCCATAGTTAGTGCGACTTCTTGGTTGGTGCTTATATTCCTTAAGTCAAGTTGAGGATAATATTGAGGCTGCCATATGTTGTCAATGCACTAACTGACTTTTAGAACCCTAGTTAACTCATCTTGGCCTTTAGAAAGTAGTGAGGTAACCGGCTTTGGTGCAGACTGAAGTTGGTTGACACTCGATACTACGCTCATTGAGATCTTAAACTTGGAGGGTTTTGGTTGGCAAGTAAGTTGCCTTCTGAACAACCACCCTTGTGAAGGATCAATGATATTGAGATCCCTTAGAACCTGGTTACTTTTGTAGGACAGGATGAACCATCTAACTTCAGGGGAGGGTATTTGCCTTTGAACCTCATGCAAGCTTTTAACCTAGGACTTTGTGTGTTTTCATGCATTGCATCCACAAAGCATCTCATCGCATTGTATTTCATGGAGTTCAAACATCATTTATGGATATCGCGGGATACCATAAATAAAAAAAAATATATATAAAATAAAAAAACAAGAAAAAGATTTCCTTGGTACCTCACGACATCAGTAAATGTTTTGAATTCCATAAAATCTTCATTTACATTCACATTTTAGCATCATACTTTTGCATTGCATGTGTCTCCCGATTTCTCACACTCGGTTCTCTCACCTTCCAGTTCTGTCACCCTGAGTTCTCGGCACCAATACAACACCAGAGCTCAAACTCGGAAAAGAATGGAGGATCAGGCAAAAGAGATTGATCGCCTTAGCAATGAACTTGAAGACCTTCGGGGGGGTATGGGGCGAATGATGGAATTGTTACATGTCATGAATGCTAAGATGGATACCCAGCCCACTGTTGTTTCTGAGATTACCGGCGTTATTGTGGACCCTTCACCAAGTGTGACCGTAGCAAGGGACCCACCTTATGGTCTTGCTCCCGGTTTTGTACCTCCTCAAGCCACTGTTCCGATTAATCAACCTGTTCAGCAAGCCGTGCCCTTGTTTTCTGAAGTTTCTAGGGGGGCTCCTATCTTTGCACCACCTGTTGTACACACTCGTGCGCAACCGTACTTCAATGAGACAGTTTTTGATAATCTTGATGAGAATGTTGAGGGTTATGAGAAACATGATAAGCTTCGTGAGGAAGTAAACACTATCGTCCAGAGATTGAAAAAGGTAGAGGGTGATCAAATTTTTGGGACTGCCGCAAGGGATGTTTGTTTGGTCTCGGGTTTGGTTATTCCCCCGAAGTTCAAAACTCCGAACTTCGATCGCTATGAAGGTGCCACCTGTCCTAAGAGTCATCTGATCATGTATTATCGCAAAATGGCTGCCCATGTTGAGAATGATAAACTGATGATTCATTGCTTCCAAGACAGTTTGAAGGGTGCTTCTTCCAAGTGGTATTTAACTTTGGACCAATCCCGCGTTAAGAGCTTTCAAGATTTATCTGACGCTTTCATCAAACACTACAAGTATAATATGGATCTGGCTCCTGACAGAAGACAGTTGCTGAGTATGTCACAAAAGAATTCTGAGTCATTCAAAGAGTATGCTCAAAGGTGGAGAGAGACTGCTTCGCAGGTAGAACCTCCTTTGACCGAGAAAGAGTTAGCTGATTGGTTTGTCGACACAGTTCGTCCAGAATTTTACAAGAGAATGGTGGGTAGTGTGACTTCAAATTTCTCCGACATCGTTGCTGTGGGTGTCAAGATTGAATTGGGTATGAAGAGTGGTAAAATGACAAATAATCATGGCGCTTCTAAGGATCAGCCGAAGAAACCTCCGTATAGCTCCCAGAAAAAGGAGAGTGAGACTAATGCTATATCCTCTGGTAGACCAAGGGAACGCTTTTATCGACATCCGCAAGGTTATGCTCAACCTCAAGGGTACCCAGTCCAACATGCTCAACAACCCTATGTGGCAGCTATTACACCTTCTTTCAATCAACAGGTTCCCATGTATCAACCTATGCAACAACCTCCTGTTTATCCGCCTCCTGTCAACTACCTACAGGCACCCATTACTCCTGCTCCTCAACAGCCAAAGAGTCCGGCTCCTCGCCAGAATATGCCGAATAGAAGAACGTATAAGCCTTGTCCGCCGATTCCAATGACTTTTACCGAGTTGTATCCCTCTTTGGTCAAGCAGGGTCTCATCACTACTCGGGCTTTGGGTCCGCCTCCTAATCCTCTACCCGCCAATTACAACGCCGCCGCTCATTGTTTATTTCATGAGGGTGCGCCTGGTCATGATCTGGAAAATTGTTATGCTCTCAAAAATATTGTCAGGGATTTATTGGAAAAGAAGATTCTGTCATTCGAAGATCCTCAACCAAATGTTAAGAAGAACCCTTTTCCTAACCATGAGAGTGTCAATGCCATTAGTGCTGATTCGGGAGAAGGTTATGCCCTTGACGTTGAACAGATTAAGACTCCTCTCAAAATGTTCCATTCGAAACTGTTTGAAGCTGGTTTAGTAGATACTTCCCACGTTGCATGTGTAAGTTGTGAAGCCAGTACTAAGGGTTGTGTGTTAGTTCAGAACGATGTTCAGAGGCTGATTAATGAGGGTGTTTTACAAGTGACAAGCCAAGCCAAGAAGGATGTAGTCGCTGTGGTTGAGCCTGTTTTCCATCAGCCTGAATCAAAGGGTAAGGTACCAGTGTTTAATTTATCAGGGGCAGGCTCCGCCAACCTCGTGTTCGATATACCAAGGTCGTATATCCCTGAAGTGAATCAGCCTAAGCCTATAGTTATTCGAAGACCGAGTCCGTTTCCTTTCAGTGATCCTAAAGCTGTGCCTTGGAAATATGACGTGACTATGATCAACGAAGAATCTGGGAAAATTATTTTGAAGCAACGACTGAAAACTGTTGAAGATGTGACCAGCGTAACTGGGGCAAGCCATGACGACTCACAATGATCGTAAACCGGACGTTCTTTCCATTGAGGTTCCGCCAAAGGAAACTGTTGCTCTTAGATTTCATAAACATTTAGAAGGATTTTTCCGACAGTTCATTTGTTTATATGCATTTCTCTTTGATTAAGCGTATTTAGCATGTACGAACTTGTTTATCTTTGATGCAACACATATGTTTGTCTTGAATAAATCCATTCGCTTCACTCATTCAAAAACGTTTTCATAAATTATAATGCCAACTTTACCCGATCTCTTGTTCTGATGGAGAATTGGGGGGAGGATGACGAACCCAAAACGTCAGATTTCTTGTCGTATGCTTTCGATTGAAACCCGCTGATGATGTAAGGCATTGTTTCAAATCCCAAACACTGGAGATATAAGGATGTTAATCCCTAGTCAACCCTTTGAGCCTTGAAGTAGGAGTTTTTCTTTCTTTTAAAGAACCTTCATCCTAACCTGGTGCAGGGTAGGTTTCAGTTAAACCGATCGAGCGCTTAGACTCTTAAAAAGGAAGAGCAAACCTTCGAGAATTTATCCTTAGCATCTTAAGAAGTCCAATACAATGACTATCCTTCGGTTACCTAAGGAGTGGGGCAGTCACGAGCCTTTCAAAAGATTTACACGACTTGTGCATAAAGGAATATTCAAAAAAATAAGAGCCCGCTAAGTCAAAAACCTATGAAGGAGACTTAGGCAAAACTGGGGCATCCCGTTGGACTCCAAAGTCAGATCAAAAGACGTTGTCCAGGCAAAGGTTAGGGAATAAAAGCAAAACAAGAGGGTACAATAAATAGTCCCTAGTAAAGAACAAGATCGTGTAATAGGTGAGCGACTGCCATGTCCAAAGCCTTGATAAGTTCTCGACCATAGCAAATCCGCTTGAGATATGAGCGTTCGTATCCGGTTAACTGAATTAGGATTGGAGAACATCACGAAGAATGGGTGGGTACAAATATAACTTTGAGCCTTTATCCTTTTGTTTCTTAAACCGTGAACTGAGCCACGATACAACCTTTAAAAGACCTAATTGAAGTAGGACTTCGGTTGAAAGCATACTTGACAAGATCACGTTTCCTGACTCCTACGAGCTATGCTCAGAAAAAATTCATGATGGCATTATAATTAAAACTTATATCCTGACTAGTGATTTCGGTCACAAGTTGTTGCGATATCTTTTTTTCAAAACAAAAATTCAAGACAAATATATGTGTACATTGACAAGCTCAGGATAGGCATTTCAGGCATGACGACTTTGCTTGATATCTTAGAGATTTACATATGGACATAACCCGTGGAACTTGATGATCCTGCTAAACAGGGGCAGGCAGTTTCCCAGTTCGCTTACCAACGCGAGTCTGACATTCTTAAAGAGCTATTTCCCAAAGATTTCGTCGTAACACGATTAATTTGTGCCAGTTACGTCGAGACCTGACGAATCTCTCAAAGAATTTGAGAACAATGGGGCAACCGGACTCGGTGTTCTCTATAAAATCCTCTTGAGATGACCCTACCTCGCAACGCAAGTATCCTGGGGCACCATGTTTTTAAAGGAAACAAATGGCGACTACTATAAGGTCCTTCAAGATTAAAACCATGTGGTTCCACAACTTTCTTCATGCACCCGATGGATTTTACTCACGGCGGCCTTCGTTCCCCAGTAAATCTCAGTGTTGCAACAGGCTCCCAAGCTATTGCCTCATCACAGTCCCCAGCGAGACTATAAGCTGACAACTTTTTCTTGGGTAACTCAAAAGTGTCCCCCAGGTTTTCTTCTCCCCATGTGAAGACGTGATACTGTACACCCAAGCAGATTACCTTCTCCTCAGAGAATTCAGAACTTTAAAACCAGACTTGGTTCTACTATTGATCTTTCGCACCCATGATTGACGTATTGGTTGCAGAGAACGCAGGGTATCTCCGTCGAGATGTTTATTTCATCTCTCATCCCATCTCTAGTCTGTTTCGTCAGTATACGCAAGGGCATAAGCATCACATGCCTATTTCATTACATATTCATTACATATTCATTACATATTCATTACATATTCATTACATACTCAACATACTCATTTCATAACATCTTGCATAGTTACATACATAGACATTAACATACATTCACATTAACATATGCATCAACATATGCGTTAGCATTCACAGGTTCATTGTGTCTCTCCATCATTTGGTTGTTACCGCCGAGTAACTGGGTTCGTCCATTCTCTCCAAATTGATTGTCAGCCCTAAGCATAAAATACATATGTGTTTCCAGTTTCCCCACGGAGCTCGATCCTCGTGGATGACGGTTACTTCAGCTATCTTTCCTCGCCAGGATAAGATATCTACCCTTCGAGTTCATTCCCTCGATGGAGTCTTGATTACCAGTCTTCTTTCTAGCTCGATCCTAGATTGAATCTCAGTCTTGTCGGTCGTCAAGCCCAATCGGACGTGCATTTATTTTGCACCGTCTAAAGATTTTCACCATACCATGGCAAATACGCGACTGTTCTCGCCCAAGAGAGTTTATCACTGTACCCGGACGTGCATTTATTTTGCACTATCTTTCAAGAAAATCAACTACAATCCTTTACAGATGCACGCCAGTTCACGCCTGGAAAATCCATCAGTACAACACTTTACAATCCTACATGTTACAACCTTTTACACTTTACATTTTACAGCATCAACATACGACATTTCTCACCTAAGAAGTCGATCATATCCTCGTTATGACTCGTAGCAGATGGCCATCTCCATGGAGCAGTTGGGCTTCCATTTATCTGCCGTCTTGAGGTACGAACCAATTCGTATTCAGGAGAGCACGATCTTGAGTTACGAGAAGGTTTGAGCGAAATCATATTCAGAAGAGCACGATTCTGAGTTATGAAGAAGTTCATTTATCCTTTAGTAAAAGAAGGAACGGAATCATATTCAGGAGAGCACGATTCTGAGTTATGAGGAAGTTCAGTTGGCCGTTTTTCAGGAGAGCACGATTCTGAAGAATGAAGAAATTTCAGGAACCGAATCATATTCAGGAGAGCACGATTCTGAGTTATGAGGAAGTTCGATTACCCAGTTTCATATTCAGGAAAGCACGATTCTGAAGTATGGAAAAATTCATTTACAACCAAATCATATTCAGGAGAGCACGATTCTGAAATATGAGTATATTCAGTCATCCAGTTTCATATTCAGGAGAGCACGATTCTGAAGTATGAGTATATTCAGTTTCATATTCAGGAGAGCACGATTCTGAAATATGAAGAAATTCAGTCAACCAAATCATATTCAGGAGAGCACGATTCTGAAATATGAGTATATTCAGTCATCCAGTTTCATATTCAGGAGAGCACGATTCTGAAATATGAGTATCTTCAGTCATTCAGTTTCATATTCAGGAGAGCACGATTCTGAAATATGAGTATATTCAGTCATCCAGTTTCATATTCAGGAGAGCACGATTCTGAAGTATGAGGAAGTTCAGTTTACCCTTTTCATGTTCAGGAGAGCACGATCTTGAAGCATGAAGAAGTTTATTTATCCTTCAGTAAGAGAAGAATCAGAATCGTATTCCAGGCGCCGACCTTAAATGCGAGAAGATTTATTTATCAGATAAGCAGCAGCCTCTTTATTTGAGTGTTTATCCATTTTTTGCACATAAGTCCCTTCCAACGATAAGTGACAGTTCTCCCTCGAGAAGCTTATCAGGGCAATTCTCATCAAAGTCCATTTATTTTGGCATACAGTCGGTCTTTACCCTGTATATTTGCTACGGAGTTCCGAAAAGTCCGTTTGATCCTGTCACGAGGGGTAGTTTACAGAAGCTTGGATGTTATTCCTTGCTCAATGCTCCAGCATTCTGTAATCGATCTTACAATCGTACGTGATCCAGTTTTATTTTTAGATTCCCCAGTGGAGGCCGTCTCATAGGTACCATCTCCATTCGAGGATCTCGTTCCTTTTCTAAAAAGTGACAATTGGTCATTCGCACCAGTTGACTATCATTTTTAGAATTCCCCAGTGATGTACTGTGTCTCAGCGCGTCATTTTCCCCAGTGTGTTTCTTCTCGTGGCGTCTGTCTCGGTGTCGTCATGTTTCGTCAGCATTTTCGCATTCATTATTCCAGCATACGCATCATATCATAGTCATGGCATCATCTGCATTAAGTCGTTCCAGTTTTGTCCATAGCATTGCATATCGTCGCATATAAGGGCAAAATTTTCGGTTATCTATATTTAAATCCCTCCACCATGATTCCTTGAGTCTCCGTCACTCAAATCATCCGGTGTAGCCATTTAAATAGGGGCAACTGTAATACCCCAAATTTTACCCTTTCTTTTTTATTTTTATTTTAAATTCTTATTAACCTAATAAATTAACCTTTTTTTTAGATCTTGTTTTTTTAACTAATAATAATTTAATTAACCTTTTTTATAACTTTACTAATGTTTTTTTATTAACTTTTTTTTTTTTCTATTTAGTTTATTTATTTAAAGCTCTTCTTACTAACTTTTAGGATTTAGATTAAAATTTAACTTTTTTTTTTTTCTTTTCTTCAAGAGTAAATTTTTTATAACCTTTTTTTAAATTAATTTCTAACACATTTTTTAATCAAATTCTAATATTTTTTTTAAAAATAAAAATCTAACTTCTTTTTAAAATTAAATCTTTTTTCTAACTTTTTTTAAATCTTTTTCTAACTTTTTAAAATTAAAACTTTTTTTTCTAACTCTTTAAAGTTAAATCTTTTTCTAACCTTTTAAAATTAAAACTTTTTTTCTAACTCTTTAAAGTTAAATCTTTTTCTAATTTTTTAAAATTAAAACTTTTTTTCTAACTCTTTAAAGTTAAATCTTTTTCTAACTTTTTAAAATTAAAACTTTTTTTCTAACTTTTTTAAAGCTAAATCTTTTTTTTCTAATTTTTTTAAAGTTAAATCTTTTTTTCTATTTTTTTAAAAAAAAATCAAATCTTTTTTCTAACTATTTTAAAAGTTAAATCTTTTTTTTCTAACTTTTTTAAAGTTAAATATTTTTTTCTAACTTTTTTTAAAACTAAATCTTTTTTCTAACTTTTTTAAAGTTAAATATTTTTTTCTAACTTCTTTTTAAAATTAAATCTTTTTTCTAACTTTTATAAAGTTAAATCTTTTTTTCTAACTTTTTTAAAAAAAATTAAATCTTTTTTCTAACTTTTATAAAATTAAATCTTTTTTTTCTCTAATTTCTTTTTAAAATTAAATCTTTTTTTTCTAACTATTTTAAAAATTAAATCTATCCTTTTTTTTAAAATTAAATCTAAATTTTTTTTGACACCATCCTTTTTCAAATTAAAATTCTAAATTCCTTTTAAAATTAAATTCTAATGCCATTTTATTTTCTTTTTTAAAATTAAAATTTTAAATTCCTTTAAAAATTAAATTCTAACAGTTTTTAAAATAATTCTAACATTTTTTAAAACCAACATTCAAATATTTTTTTTTTATTTTATTCTAACTCATTTTTTTTAAAAACTCTAATTTTTATTTAACTTGAAACTCTAATCTTCTTTGCTAACTTTTTAAATTTAAATCTCAACACTTTTTTAATCTAATCCAATCTTAATGAATTCCAGATAGAGTTAAATCAAATCAATCAGATCAATCATCATCATAAGAAAATCAGATCTAAATATCAACATCACCATCATTGAATCAAATCTGAAATCATCATAAAAATTCATTCAAATCAAATCAGAGATTGAAAAAGATTGAGATATTCAAATTAAATCTGAGATTAAAAAAAAGATTTAAAAATCAAGTATAAAAGGGACGAAAATCATAACAAGAAAGGAGAGAACTTTTTCGTAAAATCCAAGCAAACTCCGTCAAAAATCCTCTAGCCTCAGGACAAAGCATCATCGGCCATCATCATTCCGTAAGGATCAAAAAATATAATTACAATTTTTGTGTTGCTTTTCATGTTTTTCAGGAAAAAGAGATGAAGAAGACAAATCGACGGCCATGCAAAAGAAGAAGAAGATAACATCCGTGAGAGGCAAACAAGAAGGAGAGGAACACACGCAAACTCAGAGAGCAGAGAGAAGAAGAGTGATGACCGGCCCAACCCTCTTTTTTTTTTTTATTATTGTTTTTCCATTTGTTATTTTATTTTGTTTATCTTTTTTTAAAAAAATCAAGAAGACCCTTTCTTTTTTATAATCAAAAACCTTTTTCAAATTAATTAAAACTCTTTTTAAATAAAATAATCAAATGTTTTTTCAAATAATAAAACTTTTTTATAACTTTAAAGTAAAACGTGTTTTTAACTAACATTAAGATTTTTTAAATTAAACCAATTGTTTTTTTTAATGATTAAATCTTTTTTTCAAAATATTATCACTAAAACTCCTTTTTTAGAATAATTAACCAAACTTTCACTTTTTTATTAATAAATTTTTTTAAAACTCAAAACTCTTTTAATTAAAATTAATCTCTCTTTTCACAAATTTAAATCCTTGGTTAAAAAGACCATAAAAGTCCTCCAAAATTCATACGGTTTGTTTCTCGTTCAATTTTGGATTTCGTTTTCGTCTAACTCCACATACTGACATTTTTGTTTGTTTTGTTTCTTGCAGCTATTATGTTCAATTTGAAACTTATTTTCGGTTTTATATTTAGCTATTATAATTGTAACTGCTTATGGGATGTAATTTTGCGAGACAATTTTCGCGTTTATCTTTCCGCACTTTATTTTCTGCCGTTGTATGTATATTTAATTTCATCACATCTTTATAGTTAATTTCACATCCGAAGGTTAGGTCTAGCGTTTGGCCGCCGCGCTAATAGTCCTCAAAACTTCAAACCCTTACAAACCCTAATTTTCACAAATGCCTCGCCGCAGGCAAAATTACAAAACTACCCCTAGCATTAGGTCAAAGAGCCGCCGCGCTCATTTTAGGGTTTCCCGCCGTGGAATCCCTAACCTAACCTAACCCTAATTACAACTTAACAATTCAACGTAGAGATTTGGAGTTTCTACACTCCGCGTAAGCGTGTCCTTAAGACATGTTTATTCCCCTTGAGACCTTGACCACAGTCAAGAAGTCTCTAACCTCCCTTTTGAGGGGAACTACGATTACTCTGATTCCACTCCCATAAGGATACGTAGGCACAAGATGCGATGTCTTGCCGAGTAAACTTAGAATTAACCCCTTAGGTCTCTTTTCTCACTTTTAATCCTTTTGTACATATACCTTAAGCAAATAAATAAAGCAAAATAGTAAACATTTGAACAAAAGGTTCCTGTAGAGTACTACAGAAGTTTAGGGTGCTAATACCTTCCCTAAATTTAACCAACCCCCGAACCCTAGATCTTTCCCCGCATTGTGTTTACGATGCAAAATAGGTTTTCCCTCTTTTGACCTTTTCCTTCGGATAAATCAAAGAGCGGTTGTGAATTGAATTGCGATTCAAACTAATTAATAGTTTGTGATCCTATTTCCACCGCAACAATGGGCTTGACATTAAGTCAAAATATTAGTTTTTTAAAAATAGGTTGAACAAGCGTGTGAACAACATAAATATAATTGAGATACGATAGTAAAGCATGCATAAACATCACAAGAAAAATAGTAACCTAAATAGAATGGGGGATGGGCTAAATCTAGACATGCTAACCTAATTAAAATCCTAACTATCTAAGGTTAGTAAAAGAAAAGAAAATAAATTAATTATTTTAGATTATTTTAAAATTTAAAGAGAAAATAAATAATTAAGATAATTATTAAATTAAAATAGAAAATAAGATTAAGAATTTTGTGTTGTCTTAGAATTTAAAAGAAAAAGCTAATTTAAAAAACAATTAATCAAATTAAAATTAATTATCTAATAATATTAATCCTTAAGTAAATTAATTATTATTAAATAAAAAAATTTAATAAAATTAATTAAAATAATAATTCAGAGTTCTTTTAACAGAAAATTAAATAAAAATTTTTTTTGAAGTTTTGTTTTAAGATATAATATATATAAAAAGTTAGTAAATAAAAAACTAAAAAAAAAATGGGCCAAACTGCAAGCAAATATGGGAGTGTTAAAAGTGAAATCACCCCAGGCCCAAAGACTCAGGCCCACGCAGGGGGGAGAGGGTTCACATGAACCCTCGGTCAATTGCCTACAATGTGGACAGATCTAGAACGTTGATCAGATCAAAGTCAATCAAAGACTCATGATCTGATGGTTCATAACGCGCGCACATGATAAGAACAGGGTTGAACCGCATGGGAACACCATAAGGGTCCAGGCCGGTGACACTTGTCACCGGCGTAACCAACCACCTCACACAGTCACATGGCCACGAGAAAAATATAAAAAAAAACTGGTTTTCCCTCTCATTTTCACTTTGACCTAATTTTCAAACCTAACTTCTTTCTCATTCTCACCCACTCTCTCTTATTTCATACTTTGACCCTCTCTCAACCGAAACAATGTCCGCCGGAAACCCTAAAGCTGGCCGGAGAAGGTGGTGGCGCGCGGTGGTCGTCGCTGTCTTCTCCGGCGAAACATCCCCCAAATCAAAAGCTTCCTACACCAACCCCCCTTTAAATTCTAACCTCTATCTAAATCTGAAACCAAATTCACAAAAGAAACAACCAATCATACAAATCAAGTCCATTCCCAAATAAAACCCTACCTTAAAATCGAACAAAAAACACTCCAATTCGAGCTAAGGAGGCACACTAAGCTGAAGGTGAGATAATACTTAGAAGGGGGGGGGGGGGTTGAATAAGTATGAAAGATTAAAACTTAGAATTAAAACACAAGTATTTTTATCCTGGTTCGTTGAACTCAACTACTCCAGTCCACCCTTCCTAGAGTGATTTGCCTTTCTCAATCAAGGACTTAATCCACTATTTAATCAAACAGATTACAATAGTAACACCTAAGAACAACTGTTCTTAGTCTTTTCAAGAGCTACTGATTCCAACTGAATCCTCTTAAGGAAATCTTTTACAATCAATGTAAAACTATTACAAGAGTAAGAATGCTTCTAAAAAGCTTTTATTACAACTGTGAGATTTCTCTTAAGTTTAAGTACAATGAAATTAATTCTAAGAATGAATATGAAAATATGAGAGCTTGAATGTTTTTAATTTCTTTTCAACAAAACGTCTAACTGAAGAATTTGGTGGAGTCTTGCTTTTATAGGCAACTGATCCAAGGTGAGCTGTACGTTGAGAAGAGTGTCCAAAAGGTCTGAGCCTTTTTGTCTTCACATCAAGTGACCTTTCCTAGAAGAAGAAAGCACAGAAAAATCCTTTTTGTCTGTGTTCTTGTGTCTAGCATAAATAAGGAAAGAGACGTTTGATTTACTCCAACGGATATAATCTTTGAATATTTCTTCTTCAGTTTTCAGCAAGTTCATCAGATTCTAATTGGGTTAGAGTCTTCTGATGATGATCAGAGCTTGATGGATCAGAGTCTTCTATAGCAGGTGTGCTTTCAGCGTGTTAAATATCAGAGCATATTTGAAACAGCACTTCAGTACTGGCAGCTTTAGTACTTTCAGAATCTTCTGTAGAAACTATGCTTTGAAAAAACTCTTCATACAAAATTCTTCTTTGCTTCAGATGCTTCTGACTTGCTTCAGATCCTTCTGGAGCTTCTGCTTCAGAATCTTTCTAGAGCTTCTGCTTCAGAATATTCTGGAGTTTCTTGCTTCAGATCCTTCTGGAGGCTACGCTCAGAATCTTCTAATGAGTGCATCTGGCGCTACAGAGTCTAGCTAATTTCTTGCATTCAATTCTGATTTGCTTCTGGAGTGTTAATTTCTTTACTATCTGCAGTAAAAACTCTCAAGAAAATTTTAGAGTATATAATTCTTAAATACAAAATTTCCCAATAGTTATCATCAAAACATAGAGATATTATTAAGAACCAATCTGTGTTCTAACAATCTCCCCCTTTTTTATGATGACAAAAACATCAGAAATTTTGTTTAATTGAAAATATTAAAATTATAACTCCCCCTGAGATGATGAATCTCCCCCTGAGTTAAATACAGATAAGGAATAGAAACTTCCCTTTTGTCTTGAGTAATTATCAGAGTTAGATCTTGTTTGTTTTTTTAACATTTGAAAGTCAGAATGTCTTGCAGATTTAAGATTTAGAGTTTGATAATAGTCAAATGATCTGAGAGACTCAGAGTTTCTTTTATAGAGTATACTTATCAAATGTTTTGAAATACTCAGATTAAATGTTAGATAGAATAAATATGTCTGAAGTTTCATTCTGGTGACGTTAAATTAAACAGTTCAGATCTTTATATTTTCTGCCCCTTTTTTGTCATAAGCAAAAAGTAAAAACTTTAAAAAGACAAATAAAAGGAAACAGTAAATAAGATAATTCAGTGGAGAAAAACGTTGATTTATTCAATAAGTTCAGATCAAGAGTACATGCATCAGAAGATATATCAAGAAATACATAAGCAAAACATCAGATGCAAAAATATCAGAATGAGAAAAAATGAAAATCTAAGAGTGTTTGGACAAAAGCATCTTCAATAGATCTGTAATCTCAGAGGAGGATTGCTCTTGCTTGGACATCCACTTAGCCATTGTTTCATTTTTCTGATCCTGCTTTGACATCCACTCTGTCATGTCCTCAGATTTCTTATCCTGTTTTGCCATCCAAGACTTGATCTCTGATTGACCAGCTTCCAGAGCAGCAATCTTATCTTCAAAATCTGGATGTTCTTTCTTTATCTCAGATGAAGAAGTATGATCAGGTTCTGGAGCTTGAACAGAGTCAATTTCCATTGGTTCTGTAGAGTCTGGAGCATTGGAGCTAGAAGGAAGGTCTACCAGAGTCATGGCCAAAGGATTTTCTTCAGATGCAAGTTCAGTAGATTCTTCAGAAGGTGGAGGAGCATCTGTAAGGAGCAATGGTTCAGATTTCTTGACAGTCCAGAACAGAGTTCTTGCAGCCTCAGCAAAGCTGAGCTTCGCATCATCAGAACATATGTTCTTCAGATTGGAGGCCACAGAGTTGAATCTGTTGATGAATCCATTCCAGATGATAACAGATTCTTTGGCATCCATTGTTGCTGAGCATTTCTTTTGTACAGTACCTAAATACAACTGTATTTCTTGCAAAAAAGTTTGAAATAAATGATTAACATTAAGTCTGGGCTTTGGATGTAACAGAGTTTCCAGAGTTATTGGTTTTGGTTGGGGAGGTGGTGGAAAAATAGATTTCTGAATGGAGATCAAAGGAGGAGGATAGTATGGAATGAAAGGAATTTCAGGTTTGTTAGGTTTGGATCTGTTTAAGGCATTTAACAGATGAGGTTTTATTCTGGTGTTAAAGGGAACCACATCAAAGGGTTTATTTGAGAAGGGTTGGAAAGCAGATTTGGGAGGTTCATCAGAAGCAACATTGTTATCAGATGAAATTGGTATAGCTGAAGCAACAGCTTTATCAGATTTAGCAGAACAAGATATAGTTGCTAAGGAACCTACATCTGACATGGATTTTATATAGTTGAGAATCACAGATGGAAGGGTCATTGTGAGTTTGGGTTTCAAAGGGGTGATAGGGTCAGATGGTTCAACTCTGTCATAAAAGTCTTTGAGTTTGAAGCCATATGCCAAATTGTGAAATAATGATGAAACTTGTGCACAGGAAATAGATGATCTTGGGTTAGAATTGGGAATTAGTATTTCAGACGATGGTGAAGGTGTGGGAATAGGATCTGGAATAGAGGCTTTAAAAGGTATAATGGGTTCTGGTTGGTTTACCTCAGAATCTCTGTGAGAAGGAGAGATGAGAAAATCTGGGTGAATGTCAGATTCTGAAGAGTTGGATGAGGTGGTTGGTGTGCATGAGGTAGAAGATACTTGAAACACAGTTTTTAATGGTGTGACATCAAGAACTTTTGTCTCAGGAATGTGTGGTTCAGAAGTATTGGTTGGTTCTGAAGGAATTTCAGAGGGTTTTGATGGTTGTGCTGAGGTAGGTGAATCAGATGGAATTATGATTGGTTCAGATGAAATTGGAACATAAGTTATTTTATAGGTTCAGAAATAACAGGTTCAGATGCAGTGGGTTCCGATGATTTTGATGGAGGATTATCTGATGGTGGTTGATTTTCAGAGGCTTTTTCTGGTAGAGGTTCTTGTGGTTTTTCTTGTTGTTTTTCTTGTGGGAGCTTTTGTTGTTCAGATGGCTTTTGTTTAAGTGGTTCAGAGGGTTTTTGTTGAGCAGATGGTTTTGTTATTTGTTATTGTTTTGTGGGTTGTTTTTGTGAAGGTTGTTTCTGTGGTACAAATTGTTTGATTTGGATTTTTAGTTGAGTAGTTTGTGGTATGGAGACTTTTGGAGTTGGAATTGTCTTTGTTGGGATTGGTGTTGGAATAGATGATTATTTTTGTGGTGAAGTGGAAATAGGAGCAGTAACAGAAGTAATTTGTGTAGAGGGTGGTTTTGGAATAGACTTAATATTGGAATCATTTAAAACAACAGTATTTGCAGAAGATACAGAAGATTTAGTACCTTTGATTTTGATTCTCTTGGCTGGTACAGAAGAAGTGTCTCCAGATTCTTTCCTCTTTAAGAGCTTATGTGGCTTCTCAGCAATCTTGATCTTCTTCTGAGCAGGTGCAGCTTCTGCTTCTGGCTGAGTCCTCTTTCTTTGTAGTTGTTCTTCTTCTTCTCCTACATCAGGTAGCGGTTGTCTTACTAGTTGTATTATGTTTGCAGGAACAGGCTTTCCTTCTTTATTACACTCATCAATGTACATCACAACAATGTGCCTTGGTTCTTCAGCAAAGAACAATGGATAATCATCTATAAAAGTCCTCTTCTTACTCAGTTCAGAAACATTCAGCTTCTTGGGAGCTGTTGTGAGTTCATCCACTATTTTAAGTCTCTGAAGACTTTTGGCATTTAGAGGCTTTCCCATAATGAATTCCAATTCCTTTGTAACTCCAGCAGCGTACAGAGCATTGACCAATCCATTCTCAGTTAGAAGATCTGAGATTAACCTTCCAAAAGGAATCCAGGTTCTGATCTTCTGTCCTTTTTCTTTCACATACTCTATAGAGGCATTTATATGATTCCACAGATGCATAAAGAGAATATATGGAAGATCTACCTTGGTGCTCTGACTGAGGCAATACATGAAATAGAGCTGTTCATTATTGACATAGTCTGGAGAGTTTGTTGACTTCCTATGGTGAATGCATCCCATGAAGATCTTAGCCCAGATCTTGTAGTCCGGCTTCAGATCTTTGAACTTGTTAGAAGCTTGACCAGCAGACATCACTTCTTCATACACTTCATCCATATCCACACGCCCAGCTGGCAAGTGTGAAACACCATCTGTTTCTTCATATCCAATAAGCTTTCTGATCATATCTTCTGTTATAATGATTTCTTTGCCCAGAACAGAAGAAAGGATAAACTTAGGGTAAACTGAAGCATGAATCCAGAACTCTTTCACAAGGAGGGGGTAAACTGGTCCAAAGAGTCTATCAAAGTACTTTACCCATCCTTGAGCACCAATGATGGAACGAAACTCAAAGCCATTTTCTGCAAGTGAATCAAATTCTACCATTGATTCACACAAAACTTCCAGTTTTTCAATAGGGGTTAACAGAGTTCTTTTTGGTGGAGAATAAGGAGCAACACCCATGTTAGCAGATGTAACTGCAGCCATTGAAGATTGGAATTGTGCAGCTGTTGATGATGAAGTTGCCATTGAAGATGGTTTTGTCACACGCTTAGGGTTTTTATGCAGAGAGAAGAGAAGATGAAAATGCATATAATTTCTGAGATGTGAAAAGTGTGAAAGTGAAGAAAAAAGATGTATTTATACTAAATCAAGTAGGCATACAAACAGTCAGATTTTGCACGTTTGAACAAGCATTAAATGAAAAGAATAAAAATCATTTCAAGCATTTATTGCTTCTGACAAATTGGGGGGAAAATCAAGATTTTCACTATTCAAACTTCACCTCAAACGTCTCTTCAGTAATGTACACGCCACCTTTACAGATTTGGTGTGACACGTGTTTGCTTGCATGTGTTCTGAATTCTCTTGATAAATGAAACGTTAACCAACGTTCAGATCCTCTAAGGATTGTTAGTTCAGAGTTTCACAAAACCAAATTAATAAAGTAAATAAGCAGTCAGAAGAATTACTTCAGAGCATTAGGCATTTTTGCATCTGTAAAAATTTGCTTCTGACAAATATCATTCTGGACAAAAATCCATACCAATATTTTTCAGAATAAATTTGAATCTATCTTCAACAAGGGGTTTTGTAAAAATATCTGCCCATTGATGATCTATATCAACAAAGGCTAAATTTATGATTCCCTTCTGAACATAGTCTCTGATGAAATGATGCTTAATTTCTATATGTTTTGCCTTAGAGTGTAAAATAGGGTTTTTTGACAAACATATAGCAGAAGTATTATCACAAAAGATAGAAATGTT
Organism: Lathyrus sativus; assembly: GCA_963859935.3. Taxonomy (NCBI): domain Eukaryota; kingdom Viridiplantae; phylum Streptophyta; class Magnoliopsida; order Fabales; family Fabaceae; genus Lathyrus; species Lathyrus sativus. Next base: position 675,250,718 of record OZ012741.1, read on the forward strand.
ACTTTCAAATATTTGATAATCTTCTAGTTGACTTTTCATCCAGAGCATCTGCGTGCTACATCCAGCAGCAGCAATATATTCTGCCTCTGTGGTTGAAAGTGCAATTGTGGGTTGCTTCTTGCTGTACCAAGAGATTAGATTTCTTCCTAGAAATTAACAACTTCCAGAAGTACTTTTCCTTTCCACACTGTCTCCAGCGTAGTCAGCATCACAGAATCCAACTAATTTGAAATCATCAGATTTTCTGTAACACAAACCCACATTAGAAGTACCTTTCAGATACCTTAGAATCCTCTTGACAACTGTCAAGTGTGATTCTCTAGGATCTGATTGGAATCTAGCACACAAGCATACACTGAACAATATGTCAGGTCTAGAAGCAGTTAGATAAAGAAGAGAACCAATCATACCTCTGTAAAGCTTCTGGTCTACTTTCTTACTTACCTCTTCCTTGCCAAGTGAGCTAGTTGGATGCATTGGAGTCTTTGCCAGCTTACTATCAGTCATGTTAAATTTCTTCAGAAGTTCTTTAACATATTTGGTTTGATGTATGTAAGTGCACTCTGGAGTTTGATTGACTTGGATTCCTAGAATGAATCTGAGTTCTCCCATCATGCTCATTTCAAATTCTGCCTGCATACATGTAGCAAACTCCTTTCCCAGCATAGTATTGGTAGATCCAAATATTATATCATCCACATAAATTTGACAAATTAAAAGATCTTTCTTAATTGATTTACAAAAGAGTGTTGTATCCACTTTGCCTCTGATGAAATTTTTCTCCAGAAGAAAATTGCTCAATCTCTCATACCAAGCTTTGGGAGCTTGTTTTAAACCATATAGAGATTTCTTTAGTTTGAAAACATGATCTGGAAATTTTTCATTTTCAAAACCAGGAGGTTGGTGGACATAAACTTCTTCTTCTATAATACCATTAAGAAAGGCACTTTTAACATCCATCTGATACAGAGTGATGTTATTTTGTGCAGCAAATGAAATAAAAAGGCGTATAGATTCTAACCTTGCCACTGGAGCATAAGTTTCAGTGTAATCAATACATTCTTGTTGACTGTACCCTTGAGCTACAAGCCTAGCCTTATTTCTTTCAACTTCTCCTTTCTCATTTAGCTTATTTCTGAAGACCCATTTTGTACCAATTATATTAAATCCTTGTGGTCTTTGAACTAGATCCCATACATCATTTCTGGTGAATTGATTTAGCTCTTCTTGCATGGCAATAATCCAATCATTGTCTTGCAGAGCTTCATCTACAGAAGATGGTTCAATTTCTGACACCAGTCCAAATAGTGATGCTTCAGATGATCTTAGAAAGGATCTTGTTCTGATGGGATCATCCTTCTTTCCAATAATGACATCCTCTGGATGAGAAGCTTTAATTCTGGATGATGATCCTCTAATAGTTGATTCTTCAGAAATGTTTAGATTGTTCATCTGAGAAGTTAAAGGAATAGTATCTGGCGTTGCATCTGGTTTCTTCACTTGAGCTTTATCTGCTTCTGGAACTTCAGAGTCAATGAAGACTACTTCTCTATCTGCAGAGTTTTCAGACTGCTTTGCCTTTTTATTGCCAAGCTTATCATCAAATCTGACATGAATAGATTCTTCCACAATCTGTGTCTCAGTGTTGTATACTTTGTAGCCTTTAGAGCGTTCAGAATATCCAAGCATGAAACACTTCTGTGCTTTGGAATCAAACTTGTTCAGATTTTCCTTAGTATTTAACATATAGCAAATACATCTAAAAGGATGAAAATATAAAATGTTGGGCTTTTTGTTCTTCCACAGTTCATATGGAGTCTTTTCCAGAAGAGGTCTTACAGACACTCTGTTCTGAATGTAACAGGCTGTGTTGATTGCTTCTGCCCAAAAGTGTTTTGCCAGATTTGTCTCATTGATCATGGTTCTGGCCATTTCTTGCAGAGTTCTATTTTTCCTCTCTACAACTCCATTCTGTTGTGGAGTTCTAGGACAGGAAAAATCATGAGCAATGCCATTTTCAGAAAAATATTTTTCAAAATATTTATTTTCAAATTCACCACCATGATCACTTCTGACTTTTATAATTTTGAAATCCTTTTCATTCTGGACTTGCTTGCAGAAGTCAAAGAACACAGAATGTGACTCATCCTTGTGTTTTAAGAATTTTACCCATGTCCGTCTACTATAGTCATCAACAATGACTAATCCATACTTCTTGCCTCTGATGGATGCAGTTTTCACTGGTCCAAACAGATCAATATGAAGTAATTCTAGTGGTTTGGAAGTAGAAACAACATTTTTTGATTTAAAAGATGATTTTGAAAACTTCCCTTTTTGGCATGCTTCATAAAGAGCATCTGAGGTGAACTTCAGATTAGGAAGTCCTCTGACAAGATTAAGTTTATTAATCTGAGATATACGTCTCATATTAATATGGCCCAATCTTCTGTGCCAGACCCATTGCTCTTCATTAACAGACAAGAGGCATTTAACATTCTGAACTTTAAGTTCTGAAAGATTTATTTTATAAATGTTGTTTTTCCTCTTACCACTAAATAGGATAAAGCCATCCTTTTGACTAATAGCTTTACAACATTTTTGATTAAAGGTAATATCATAACCATTGTCACTTAATTGACTTATGGACAATAAGTTATGCTTTAACCCTTCAACAAGTAAAACATTAGTAATAGAGGGAAGTTTACCATTTCCAATGGTGCCAGATCCAATGATCTTGCCTTTCTGGTTCCCTCCAAACTTCACATCACCTCCAGATCTAAGTTCCAGGCTTTGGAACATAGACTTTTCTCCTGTCATGTGTCGTGAGCATCCAGAGTCCAGGTACCATGATTGGCGTCCTGACCTTGCTGCTAAGAACATCTGCAACAGGAATTATTTTACTTTTAGGTACCCAGATCTTCTTGGGTCCTTTAGGGTTAGTGGTTCTGAAGGTTTGTCTAAACTTCTGTTTTTCAACATAATATTTATTCTGACTTGCCTTGGGTTTAAACACATAAGTATTCTTCTCAGAGCTTGTGTGTTTAATGTTATTTAAGTGACCAAACTTAAATTGAGAGTACAGAGGTGTTTTCTTGATGAAGAGTTTATCAACAGATTTTGGATTACTTCCAGAGGAAGATTCATATCCAATACCTCTTCTGTTGTTCCCACTAACACCATAGATCATAGAAGCCATCTTGCTTCTGTTTATGCTCTTAGTAAGGAATCTCTGAAAGCTAGAGTCATATTTTTCTAAGATGTTTTCACATGACTTAGTCTCAGATTCAGATTCTTGTTGAGTTATTTCAAAGTCATTTTTGATTTTCAGATTAATTTCTTTTTGCTCAACAAGTTCTGTCTTCAGAAGATCAATCTCAGATTCAAGATTGCTTTTCAACTTCTTGTATTTGAGTTTGATATTGTTATAACTTTTCAGAACTTCTGATAAAACTTTTATAAGTTCTTCTTTAGTAAGTTTAGCCATTACCTCTTCAGCGTCATCGTCAGATTCAGAATCTGATTCATATCCTGAAGTTCCTTCCTCCTGATCTTCTGTGCTGGCCATTAGTGCAACATTAGCACATTCTTCTTCTGATTCAGAAGATGATTCAGATTCATCTGAGTCATCCCATGTTGCCATCAGAACCTTCTTCTTTTTGTTAAACTTCTTCTTGGGTTTTTCTTTTTGAAGTTTGGGGCAATCATTCTTGTAATGCCCAAGTTCTTTGCACTCATAGCACACAACTTCTTTCTTGCCAGATCTTCTGTGCCCAGAAGATTCCTTTCTATGATCAGATTTTCTGAAGTTGTTGAACTTCTTTCCCTTGTGCTTCCAGAGTCTGTTGATCCTTCTGGACAACATGGATAATTCATCTTCTTCTTCAGAAGAAGATTCTTCAGAGCTTTCTTCAATAACCTGCAAAGCTTTAGCAGATTTATTAGATTTTAAAGCAACAGATTTACCTTTCTCTTTCTTCTGAGGTTCATCTTCATCAAGCTCAATTTCATGGCTCCTTAGTGAACTGATCAATTCTTCCAAGGAGATCTTGTTCAGATCTTTAGCCATCTTCAGCGCTGTCACCATAGGTCTCCATCTGGTGGGTAAACTTCTGATGATCTTTTTCACATGATTAGCAGTAGAGTATCCTTTGTCCAAAACCTTTAGTCCAGCTGTAAGTATTTGGAATCTGGAGAACATAGCTTCAACAGATTCAGAGTCTTCCATCTTGAAGGCCTCATACTTCTGGATCAGAGCCAGAGCCTTTGTTTCCTTGACTTGAGAGTTTCCCTCATGAGTCATCTTTAAGGATTCAAACATATCAAATGCAGTTTCCCTGTTTGTAATTTTTTCATACTCAGTATGAGATATTGCATTCAATAATATTGTTCTGGCCTTGTGATGATTTCTAAAATCTTTCTTCTAAGCATCTGTCATAGATTTTCTGTCTATATTCTTGCCATTCCCATCTGTGGGATGAACATATCCATCTATGACCAGATCCCATAAATCAGCATCATATCCAAGGAAAAAACTTTCAATTCTGTCTTTCCAGTAATCAAATTTCTCCCCATCAAACATAGGGGGTTTGGTGCTGATTTTGTCCCTTTCTTCATATTTATTGTTAATGTTGGATATTGTATTATCAGCCATAGTAACAACTAAATATATATCAAAGTATTTCTCTCTGGATCTTTACTGTCACTATTAAGTGGTAGCACACACAGAACCGGAGCTCTGATGCCAACTGAAGGTGAGATAATACTTAGAAGAGGGGGGGGGGGGGGTTGAATAAGTATGAAAGATTAAAATTTAGAATTAAAACACAAGTATTTTTATCCTGGTTCGTTGAACTCAACTACTCCAGTCCACTCTTCCTAGAGTGATTTGCCTTTCTCAATCAAGGACTTAATCCACTATTTAATCAAACAGATTACAATAGTAACACCTAAGAACAATTGTTCTTAGTCTTCTCAAGAGCTACTAATTCCAAATGAATCCTCTTAAGGAAATCTTTTACAATCAATGTAAAACTATTACAAGAGTAAGAATTCTTCTAAAAAGCTTTTATCACAACTGTGATATTTCTCTTAAGTTTAAGTACAATGAAATTAATTCTAAGAATGAATATGAAAATATGAGAGCTTGAATGTTTTTAATTTCTTTTCAGCAAAACGTCTAACTGAAGAATTTGGTGGAATCTTGCTTTTATAGGCAGCTGATCCAAGGTGAGCTGTACATTGAGAAGAGTGTCCAAAAGGTCTGAGCCTTTTTGTCTTCACATCAAGTGACCTTTCCTAGAAGAAGAAAGCACAGAAAAATCCTTTTTGTCTGTATTCTTGTGTCTAGCATAAATAAGGAAAGAGACGTTTGATTTACTCCAACGGATATAATCTTTGAATATTTCTTCTTTAGTTTTCAGCAAGTTCATCAGATTCTAATTGGGTCAGAGTCTTCTGATGATGATCATAGCTTGCTGGATCAGAGTCTTCTGCAGCAGGTGTGCTTTCAGCGTGTTAAATATCAGAGCATATTTGAAACATAACTTCAGTACTGGCAGCTTTAGTACTTTCAAAATCTTCTGTAGAAACTATGCTTTGAAAAAACTCATCATACAAAATTCTTCTTTGCTTCAGATGCTTCTGACTTGCTTCAGATCCTTCTGGAGCTTCTGCTTCATAATCTTTCTAGAGCTTCTGCTTCAGAATCTTCTGGAGTTTCTTGCTTCAGATCCTTCTGGAGGCTACGCTCAGAATCTTCTGTTGGCAGCAATCAGAATCTTCTAATGAGTGCATCTGGCGCTATAGAGTCTAGCTAATTTCTTGCATTTAATTCTGATTTGCTTCTGGAGTGTTAATTTCTTTACTATCTGCAGTAAAAACTCTCAAGCAAATTTTAGAGTATATAATTCTTAAATACAAAATTTCCCAATAGTTATCATCAAAACATAGATATATTATTAAGAACCAATCTGTGTTCTAACATAAGCTACTTCAAAGACATCACACAACAAAGAAACAAGCAAGGACAATTTAGATGAGAGGAAACAGAGTTCGAAAAGTACCTTCCTGGAGAAAATCTTTAGAAAAAGCCCTGAGCGTGTATGGGTAAGCTTTACCTTCTCTTTCCCGGATCTCAATATTTCTTCTTCTCCCCCAACCTCCTTATGTTACAGTTTAATGGTGGCTTAGCTCAAGTTTCTTAGAGCTTCAGCGTAAAGCTCAAAGAATCACAAAATGTGAGCTTTTGAGTGATGTTTTTGGGGTTAGATGTGTTGAAAAAATTTCTAGGTTTTTTTTTTCTTCTCTGCTTTTCTGCCCCTCTTCCGAATGAACAGTATGTGTTATATATGGGTTTCATACGTGTGAGCTAGGGTTTTTCTTTTACAAATCGTGTGAATTTTTGGGTGTAAATTGGGTTTCTTTTTTGGTTGTGGGATGGAAATCGTACTATTTTGCTAATATCAGCTTTTTTGGAATTATCTGTTTTGTAACCCCATGATTTTTACCGTGCGAAAATTGGGATTTTGACCGTGTTTACGTTGTTTTTACTGATATGAAATTACTGATGCGCAATTTTCATTTTGGCATGCTGAAACTAACCTTCCTTCTTATTATAACTTGTTCTTGTTCTTTTTTCATGTGCATAATGGGAGTGAACATGATCACTGAGTTTGGATGTTGTTGTTGCGGATCGGTTGGATTGTTGTAAAAGTGAAGCTTTTATTGTTGTTCATGTGGCGTTGCTTGGAGCTGCAGGCCTTGAAATTCACGAAGTCACTGCAAAATTGTTGCTTCGGTGCTTAACATGGAAAGAGTTATGAGGCGTTTTTTCGAAGCGGCTTATTGAGTTGTTCTCAAGTGGTAAAGGAGTGATGGTGTGGTATGATACCTTACGGTCTTGTGGATGAAGCATGAACTTGTCTTTTTTAAGAGAATGCAATCAAGGCTTGGTAAATGCTGTCATGGAGTAAATGTTGTCATGGAGTAAAACAATGAATATAGCATAATTCTTTGCATCCGAAACAACAACAATTCTGCATTAGTATGTGAATACGTGCACTTATCGCAATCACGTACTTCTGTATCTGGTTTTGCAGGTACTTATCTTATTTGATGCAGGGTGGAACAAATGTAACACCTTCATGATTTTGTACAACCCAAAGTGTAACAAATGCTGTCATGGGGTAGCGAGAAGAATACAACACCCTTCCCTTGCGATTCTGGCTATACCTGGTTCACGTATGATTCGATGCGCGTCTTTGCTGTGCCAAATTGTAGAAATGTTAACATTCTTTGTCAAGCTCACTATGCAGGTTGTGCGGTTTTGAGGTATTCTGATGATGAGGCCTGAACGAAGAGCTTGTGGAATTTAAGCACAAGAATTCATGGCTCGGTTTGGAAGTTGATTGGTGAGAGGTCTCGAAATACCTTCTGTGACAGAACCCACAGCTACTTCAACACCATTGTTATTTGACTTTTCGAACAAAAACACGAGTAATTCCAGCGTAATGACTTCACAAGTCGCTTGCTGATTCACCAGATGACTTACCAGCTTAACAACAACAAGTAATTGCGGCTTGAGAAACCAATTTAAGATGCTCAACAATGATTAGTTTTGAGGTGCATGTTTCAATCTTATGTCATGTTATACATCAAGTGGTGTTGGTTGTAATTTTGTTATATTGATCCTACTGTTATGGTTTGTGCAGGTCTAGCCTTATTGTGAAACTCATACAACCCAAAATCATTGAATGTCTTGGTACCTCTGAACATCACCATAATGGCCTGGGCACTCTCAATTATTCTTGAAGAGGCTTGATATGCCTCATCTTTCTCACCTTGAAGCACAAGAACATGCCTGATCCTTTATCCAAAAGCCTGTCACAACACAATTTTTGTTTACATACACATTCCTTCAGCACAATTCATCAACGGTGATGCTCCACGGTTGATTTTTCATGACCAACATGAGTGATGACAGATATATTCCTCGCGTGAAAACCATCTTCTACACTTTTGGGAAGTAGAACCATTCACCCTGTCAAATTTGTTATGAGGACACCTCTTTAGGCTAAAACCTGGTAATCAATTTGTTGAATGTTATTTATTATTTAAGCCCCTCCTTCTTTGACGTTTTGGCATGCTTCTGTTTGGCATTATCCTTATGTCGCCTCTGTCCATTGCAGTTATGAAAGCATCGTGAAGCTTAGGGGGTACCGGTGGAGCTACCACTGTCTTCAAATTCTTTGTCGTTTCACCATTGGAAATGGATTAAACCTTCTGGCCAGGAACACCAACCAGCCAACGCATTTATGTGCTCAGGATTACAAAGAGTACGACGTAAATTTGAGAAACAACCATCACAAACAATGGTAAGAGGTGCACATGCTGATAAATCTTAAGCATCTTTTGTTTTGTTTTTTGGATCAATCTGTTTTTGATATCATGTAGTTGTTTCTTATTTCGGATATCATCCTTGGTGTATTGGGAACAGAGTGTTTGAATCACAGACTGCATGTGAGATTGGGCATGATAGTTCATGGCTTTACATCAATTACTTCTCAAGTGCATATCCAGGTGTTCTTCTCTAAGAATGGCCAACCAATTCAAGCTTTTGATCCAAACTCATCGTTTGATCGTCTATAGAAATCACTCAAGAATGCAAGTCGGCCAGTGCCCGCATTCGGTAAGGCTCTCAGGAGTCTCCAGCATCATATTCTTCTATATTCTTCCAGCATCACCAGTTTCTGAATTCCTTGATTTTTCAGGTGCAAGGGTAATGAGGTGAGATATATGCAGGAGGTTTTGGGGTGAGTCATGCAAATTGTCTTGACAGGTAGCTTGAAAAACACGGCACGACGTTCACGAAATACACGGAAGTAACCTTGAAGACTTTCCAAGTCTAAGTCCAAGTTTTGTAGTATGTATTCTTGAATGTCACTTAGCATCTGGTTTAGATTATTTCACTAATCCTAATGTTGTTTTTGTGTCAACCAACTTGGCTTATAGTTGCACTTTTGGTGCTTGCAGTTATCTCATCGTCTTCGTATCATGAACTGATTGCAGCTTGTTTTGTTGAATGCAAGGTACATACAGCTGCTGTCAGTTTGGAGGATGAAGCTGTTGCCGGTTGATCGAAGAAGATGTTGAAGAATTGGTGTAACTCTGAGACAGTCTTGGTATAATGCGGAAGAAAACAACGGTTGAAGACTGATGAAGCTCTTTGGAAACTGATTGCAGGTGAAAAATGCACATTGAGTAGGATTGTGGTAGAGTATCGAAGATGCTAGGTGGTTTGTGAAAAAAGAATGAAGGTGATCCCCCCACTCTGCAACTTGCTGTAGCTTGTAGTCAACCTGCTGTAGCTTGTAGTTTAGGCTTTTTCATCGAATTCCATCTGGCTGTAGGAACTTAGTGCTTTGACACCTTTTGAGTATAATAATCTCTTGTCTTGTTATATCTTCTGGTCCTTTAGATTTTCTTAATTTGTAGGATCAATGGTTGTAGTTTACTTGTACTGAAACTTAAAAAATCCTGAAGCAATATTACGAATTCGTTCATAATTTTTACATTTAGCAGCTATCGTATATAGTACCATTTTGTCTGATGTGTTTTGAATTAATGGTTAGGATTATCCTCGAGACTTGGAACATGTTGAAATTCAGGGTCACTTAAATTGTATTGCATAAGCGAAATTCCATGGACCACAGGCTGTGGCTCGTGTCTTTTGGACTGTTTGATGGGATGGGATCAAGAGTACCTGTAGCACCTTAATTTTTGACCTTATGATCCCACCTCCTCGCACTTGTTTTTTGCATCATTCCTGCTTTAGCTAACCGTTTAACCAGTTGTTTGTTTTGTTTTATGAAGTAGGTTGTTACAGAGAATCTTAAAGAAAGCATTAACTTTCAAGCTATTCTAGTTTTCTTTCAAGATACGAGGGTCTCATTCTTGAATGCATTGATTTTTAACAAAAGATTATTTGAATTGCACTATGACGTTTTCATTACTCAAGAGGCCTAGTTACGAAGTATTTCCACGTGATCTATAGTAAATTCCAATTCCAAGATTTAAGGATGGATTCCAAAAGTGACATTATTTGTCATCGTACGAGACTCAAGTTTCTTACTTCCATTCGATATTATTAAGTGCAAGAGAGCTCAAAGTTTAGTATCTTGATACGACTTCGAAGCATTAAAATGACTTGTCTATTTAGAAGTTTATCATTGAAGTATAAGCTCACAAAATACAAAAGCTCAAGGAGGTTCATACCAAGATATTTGGTGATTAATACAAAGCATCACAAATGACCTTCAAGGATTAAAGGTCATGATAAAAATTAAAACTCAAAGCATCATTCCAATTCTAAACTCAAGAGGCTTTGGGCATTCTCATGTGATTAAAATCCAAGTCTTAATGCTATAGTCAAATTCAAAATGTACCAATTCAAGAGTTTTTCAAATTAGTTACAACAACATAACAATACAAGGCATTGCAAATCAAAACTTTGGAAAGTTACAAGACACATAAGTCGGATAATAACAGAATTACTAGAAATTCGATTGAATACAACTTGACTACAACTACGTGTAGATCCCCACAGCAGGACAGGTTCAGCTTCCTGGATGAAAATGTGATAACACCTCGAGCTAGAGTTTTCTGATACAACCAGCTCAAAGTGGTTTCTCATTCCATTAACTTGTTCGTAGCTATCGCGATTCGCAACATCCACCTTTTTGTAAAGGTTCATTCAATAAAAGTAGTAACTTTACTTTGTCCTTGACAACCTATAAGTATGACAAAAAACAATTGTTAGCATTTGAGACGGAACTGAAGCTCCAATCAAAGGATTGGTCATGAACTCATGTTTTTTTGCTTTACCGGAAGGACCGATAAAGGTGTCATCTAGTCGAAGCAATCAGCATTAAGCCATTATTCTTGCATGTGTAAAGTCGGTAAACCAGACATTAACTTGGCAAGGAATTACATTACGGTTTTGGCAAGAAGAAATTAAGACATAATAAAGCAAAGCGGTAGATAATTCATACCTTGAATGCATTTCAGCCAGGACCAAGTGTTGCACACCAAAACCATTGATTGCACCGTATTTTCGGAGGTCAAGACATTTGCGCGGCTGTGAAATGGTGGGCGTATCACTCACACTAGTTGCTTGCACATACGGTACAGGCGGGAGTCCTATTGAAGCACCCCAAAATATCTCATTGTGCGACTTCCTTCTGAAGACAACACCGACAATAAACCAGAGGATTTGGTTGAAGACAATCTTAGTCGCCGCCTTGAGCTCTAACACCCTTCATAGCCATCTATTCGCCATCCATGAGTCTGCTACAAAACAAACAACCAAAGTTCAGTATGGTTAACATAGTTTCAAGAGGAATTATGAGTTTATCTACAACAGAAGAATGCCCCTGTACCTTGTCAGTTTTGCCGGTTTCGCGGTCGCTGTAGAAAGAATCTCTTGGAAGCTTAAAGGCCAAGCAACTTCCAACTTTCTCTTACTTTGTTGAAGATGTGTGACTTCTTGCATAAGTGAACCAAGGAACCCTGTCAGAACCTTCGCCGAAACTGCGGCAGCTTTCCCACTGAACCTGCATTTCAACCAAGGGATTTTTGACAGTTTCAATATAAGGAATTCAAAAACGTGTTACTTTCTTTATGTACGTAAGCGGAGGCTTACCGAATCTGTAAGAGAAGGTAGAGAATCAATCTTTTAGATTGTTACACAAGAGCTAAATTGGAGCTAAAGTAAAAAACGAAACCCCAAAGGAAGTCATGCTCCACATCCACAACCTCATGTCGACTCGAACCAGGCCAAGACTTGAGATTCCGCACGGTTCATTTGGTATTTTTCTGGAGCACCTTTGCCATATATTTGGAACTTCTGTTCTCTTTGCCACTACATAAGGTGCCCTGAACAACAAAACGAGATGTTAGGTTTCAATTCAGAACACGAACAAACAGGAGGATCTGAAATTAATCCAAAATCAAACATGCTGCAGACAGGTTCAAATCAAAATTGTAAATATCATTTACAGCATAATCAAAGGCATTAATTCGTTCCTTAATCAGGTTCCAGACAAAAACAGAACAAAATGGAAACTTCCGACCAGATCCAGACACTTGCGATTTTGTTCCCAAAATGGTCTTCAGACGCATTGAAAGGGCACCAAAACAAAGATGGAAAGATCCTTTATCCGCTTTAACGCCATTGTTTATGTGAATCTTGAGCTACATATAAAAGGTCGAGTTAGGAGATAAAGAGGCACCAGAAAAAAAGGGTCATCAGAGAGACACAGAGTTCACAATCTAACCACACACAGAAATCCCAAATAGAAAAACCTAACATACAAAAAATCAAAGAAGAAAGAGAACTTATCTTTCAAACTTCCGCCGCATACTTCGTCGGAAAACCCCCATCGTTGACGAAAACCGTTGCGAGAAGCTTCCGTTCGCATCAACACTTTCAACTTCATCCGTCGAAGCCCCCTCACCACTCGCCGTCGAAACCCATTTAAACGTGAGATTCTTTCTGCTAACTTTAATCCGGTGTTTATTTGTTGTTTGTTTATGTAGGGAATCGAAGAAGAAAGAAGAGGAGATGGAGAGAAAGGAATCAAAAATGGTGAGCGGAGAAGAGGGAAATACGAAGGAAAGAAGACGAGAGGGAAGATCATCGGCAGACGAAAAGGGGAGTTTGGGGGCAAATCAGGGATTAGGGTTTCCATTGTTTTCAATTTTGTTTTATTTGTAATATAATCACCTGCACGCACCCACACACGGTTACCATGCACCATCACAATCACAACCACCTGATCCACATCACGCGACCCGCAACATAGCCCCACGGTGCGCTCTCACCCAGCGCGTCGCACGTAATCATGCACCATCCAATTAACCCCTATAATATCCTAATTAATCATCATTTAACCTTTAATCAATCCCTTTCCAACTAATAACTAAAATGATCCTAATTAAATTTAATTAATCATATTTAACCCTTTTTTAAAATCGGTTTTTTATTAAAAACAATTATTGGATTTATTTAAACAACCTTCTTTCCATTTAATTAACCATTTTATTTTAAATAATATTTTATTAACTTTTTTTTTCCTATTTATTCCAACTAAATAATTATTTCTCCAACAGGATAATGATTTATTTGAAAAAATAATAAAGACATATTTTCATATAATAACCTGCGTCTATTCCATTTGCTAATTAAATTACATACCGTTAATAAGAACTTTTTTTAATAGTTTATATAGTTTTAATAATAATAATTTTTGAAACAAATAATAATAAACAACCCCTTTTTATAATTAACTAATTATATTTTACAATAACTAAAAAACTTTTCTCAAAACTCTCCTTATTTAATAAACCATAATCTTAAAAAATCAGAAATCTAATTAATAATCTAAATCTAATATAATTCCCCTTAAATCAATTCCCACTTAAATAATCTCACCTGTAATTAAATCAATTCACCAAAATAAATCAATACTCCCATAAATCAATCGTGCACGCTTACGTCCCCGCATCGATTCCACTCACATGTTCACAATTCACACACCCACTTAGCGCTTTCATGCGTGTGTATGTCTTTATTTATCTGCTTTATCCGCATTTTACATTTTTCGCAATTGCATGCGTCCAAAGGAAGAACCTGCACATAACTTAAGCAATTGTGCGTATGCATATCATTTGTATCATATTCCCCGTTGATCCTTGACCCCTTTCAAGTTGATCTTTTAAGGTAGATCCTACCCCATAAGGAGGACCTTTTATCTTTACAACTTAGACAAAACAATTCAACAACTCAATTCAAACTATTCAAACACATTAGAGAATAAGATGTTAATCATCTTAAGCGAGATAAAACTTCTATCCCATAACAATTCAATCAATATGTAGGGACTTTGCCTTAGGAGAGATAGAGGCGTACTTGTTGACAATCTGAGTACTTGAGCCCTTCTCTTAAGACGATGCAAAGACTATTTTCCTACAAAGTTGTGGCGGTTATATCAAGTAATCTCCCTTAAAATGACAACTCATCTTTTCTCCTAAAATCAATAAATCAACTACCTTTGTCCCGTAGGAACTTTGACCAGAGTCAAAGAACTCCTCAAACCCTTTAGGGGAACTACAAATACTCTGATTCCACTCCCGTCAGGATATGTAGGCACGAGATGCGATATCTTGTCGAGTATACTTAAAAATAAACTCCTAGGTCTTTTATCCCTTAAGCAGATAAACCATATCAATAAACAACACATAAAACAAAAGGTTCCTGTAGAGTACTACAGAAACTTAGGATGCTAGCACCTTCCCTAAGTTTAACCAACCCCCGAACCTATAACTCTCTAAACCTTTGCATTTGCATTGCATTGTGGGTAATTCGATCTTTTTCCCTTCCTTTGGACAAATTAAAGTTCGGTTACAAATGAATTAGATTCAAGCTAATCAATAGCTTGGTATCCAAATTTCACCGCGACAGTACCCGAGCATGCTGATCTCCCTTTAAAAAAAAGAACAATTTACTAAACACCAGGATGTCCCATGATATAACTGTGCATCAGCTATTTTAAGTAAAGCTTATTCCATACTTAAGCCTATGTATGCCCACAAATAATAACATGGATTCTCATGGCTTTAATTAATGTGACACTTTTATATGCTAAAATTGGAGCCAATAATAAGTTGGAACAATTTGATTTCGTGATCCTGAAACCATTCCTTCATATTGCACTAAAGACTATGACATAGGAACGAATGCGTCGCATATCACCCCAAACGAGACGTACACTAAACACTATAGACAAGCGAGAGGAGACCCCTCACTCATTATTTCCCATGTGCTTAAGGCTCGTAGTGTACAATGTTCATCGTATTTATTAGATGAGTTGGAATATGTTTTGAGATGAGAAGAGAGATGCACGGAAGGTCTAAGGGAAACTCGGTCTTAACGTTGTCATGCAAAGTGGTCCTAAAGTTGGGATGCGAAAGGCGATTCTATCCTAATGTTAGCATGCAAAAGATGGACCTAAGGTTGAGGTTAAAAGGGACTAGCCTACTTGTTATCATGCTTGGATTGCAATCCTAGTGTCTGTCTTACTTCAAATTTAATCGAAAATTAAATTGGAATAAGAAACCTAAGGGAACATGCAAAGACAAAGCAAAAATCAAGGAAACAAGGTAAAAGCAGCATCTACAACAGCGCCTCCTGCATAAGACAACAATAAAATCCAGCACACAAGCAAGACAACATATAACAGCACATGTTTCAGCACAAAAACAGGTGTGAAAAGCCAGGCAGCAAGAAAGTAAAGTAAAGACAACATGCAAGTTCAAAGCATGGACAACTGTGGAAAGTAGGGAAACAAGTATGTTTAAATGCAATTAATCAAATGCAAACAACAATCATGGATAGACATCACATAAGTATGAACATGCTTTGACAATCAATCATAAATGATCAACAACATTGCATCACCAATAAGTGACAAGATCAGGTATGCATTTCTATTTAAAATGAACAATCGAACGATCAAAAAAACACTCAACAAAGCAGAATCGAGAACAAATGCAATCATGCATCATAATATTCAGCAACACAATCATCAATGATCAATCAATTAACATGCTATAAACAAACAAGTGAAATGACCATTCATCAAACAAATCACATGAACATGTTAAACATTTGAAACGGAAACCAAAAGTTACGCGTCGAAGAATCGAGATCAAACATTCAAGAATGAGAAAATATGTTCAAAATAATTCACATAAATGCATCATATCAATCCATGAATTTTACATGTGAAAAGGAGCTCAAACAAGCAAAAAAATGCAAAAAATAGGCAATCTGCCCAGAGTAACGGGTTACCCCATATAAGGTAACCGAATACTTGATGAAAAAAGGCCCAGAAACGTGAAATTTGTACTGAGTAACCGGTTACCCTATATAAGGTAATCGGTTACCACTGAACCAGAAGTAGAAAATTAGCTTTTAAAATCAGTTTTCAGCATCCAACAACTTATCCAATCATTCATATGAACATGATATCAATCAAGCACTGAATTATCATCAAGAAGCAGTGACCAAATATCATGTAAACATAATCAAACACTGAAATCACAAATCATCAAGATCCAAATCAATAAAATGGATAAAAAAGCAGCAAAAACCATGGATCTACATTGTGATTATTCAAATAAGCTCAAAACAAAATTAGATCTAGAATTGTCAACCTTCAAAGCTGAGATTTGCTTTGGTGAGTGTTGATTCACTTGAAGTTAGCAGATCCAAGCAAACAACCCATAGATTCTTCAAGATCCAAGAGCTTCATTGTGGTAGAAATGAAGAACAAACAAGATCAGGCCAAAATGATCCAAAAAAGCGCTTCCAATTTAGCTTCCAAATTTAGATCCAAATCCAAACGAAAATTGAAAGGTGATTTGAAGATAATGGAGATGAATGATGGAGGTTTAGCTATAGAATTCAAGGATTCCAATCAAGAATCAAAGAATTCAAGTGAAAGAGTTTTAATGGAGGTTTTGGGAGTGAAAAAGTGGAGAGAAAGTTAAGAGGAAATTCTCAAGAATAAGTGTGAAATTTGAAAATGAAGGTCTTATCTTAAGGTTTGGAGAAAATTCACTTAAATAAGCTCTAGGTTTGGAATCAAAATGTGGTTTGGAATGTGGATTAGCATTTGGAATGGAAATTAGGAGTGAAATTAGGAATGGAGTGTTTGAAATTTGGAGGGAAATGGTGAAAATTGAAACAATTATAGATCCTTCTAACGATGATCATGTGAAATCAATGGTTGAGAATGGTTGGAAAATTGCACATGCTGAAAATTCAAATATTCTGGCCAATTTCGCTTGAAGTAACTGGTTACTCAATATCAGGTAACCGGTTACCCTATTCAAAAAATGCCAATTTTGGCGCCAAGTGGAGGGAATCCTGCATAATTACCCATTACCACCTGTTCTAAGCTCTGTTAAGCCTCTGAAACTTGCCCTTGGATATTATAAATGTGAGGATGCCTGAGATATCCTGTACACCGTCTCTCAAGCTGAAAATAACCTGCTAAATAAAATAAAATCGACTGCTGGGCAAAATAAATGTCGAAGCCTCTGATACTCGTTGTTTAAACTCTTGCAACAAAAGAGAAACCTGAGCCACAAAAATACCTTGATCCCATGTCTCGAGAGCCAATGCTATGATATGCAGAAATGCAAGAATGCAGAAAATAAAAGCCAGTAAACCAAGAAATGATGAGGCAAATTTTAGAGTGCTACAACATTATACATGGAAAAAATATTGCCTACAGACATAGCACCAAGGAAAGAATCAATAACCGCTAATCATGTGTTTCCAAATTAAAGTGACTTGAGAATCACAAAATCATCAATCATAATAAATAAGGAAAATAGAAATGGAAACTCAGTTATGGAAATCACACGAGATCGAATTGAAATAAAAAAAATCATCGTCACACAAACTCACATTCAATTTTGAAATCATAAATTAATTTTGCATAGTCTATAAAAGAGACAACATAGCATTGAGAAAAACAGAAAAAAATAGCAATGAACAACATACACATAGAAAAAGAAAAACCAAAGTGAGCAGAGGGCAGAGGCACAAACACGGTTTGGAGTAGAGCACATCAACATGCATTGCCACAACAATAACGAAAGCAACAACAAGGATCAGAAGACGGGATAGAGAAACACACACGAATCGAAAGACATCAACAAGGCAATCGCTGTTGAAGGCACGATTTCGAGAGTAGAACAAAGCACTTACCAAATTAAATTCTTTATTGTAAGTATCTTGATTTCGACTTCGTAAAAGTTTGCTTTACCGTCATTCGCAGTTGAGGTTTCGAACTAAAATCATGGAGAAATTGAGGGTGAGAAGTATGCGTGATGCAGAGTAAGGAGTGGGTGTATGTGTTGTGCATGGCGGAGCCACCGCGAGGGAGTGGTACACCGTGAGTTAATTCAAGAAGAAAATGAAAATGGTGGACGAGAGAGAGGAAAGAAATGGAGTCGGACAAGAGAAGAAGAATATGCTGGTTTGTTTTGTTTTTTATTCTCATAGGTCTTGTGTGAAAGTCAGACGAGCATAGGGCCAAAAGCCCAAGTGAACTTCTATTTCATACACTTATAATTCATATTGCACCCTTTCTTTCTTATTTTTTTGTTTTTTTCTATTATTTGATTTATGTTTTTCTTCTTTTAATTCTTTTCCACTTAAATTTTTTGACGAATTTTCATCATTGTTTAGTGAGTTTAATTTTACTTAGGATATTGATTAATATTTAGATTTGTAATTAATCTTGACCCATTTTAGTTTAGTTTTGACCTTAGTGTTGATTAATCCTAATTTTAGTTGTGGCTAACTCTAGATGGAATATAGGTGATCTTGATCATGATTAGTTTCTTGATAGTTTTATGAACTTTTGATTAAGATACTTGATGATATGTCGTTGCTTGATTGTATGCTCTATTAATCCATGTTCCCTAGGATTTTCTTGATTCAATTTCATCTTTGATAAATAGAATCAAGATAGCCCTTAGGCTTTGACCCATGCATGGCAACTTCTAGGGTAGAAATTTCCCTTTGACCTTCACTCTAGGTCCACTTTTGTACGATAACTTGAGGATAGTTTCCCATCAATCCTAACCTTAGGTCTATAGTATTGGGGTAAAATTTATTTTCCTTTCCTTTAAAACAAAAATCTTTTCCTGATCAAAAAATACAAAAATACTTAACAAATATGATACATATTACACATCACGAGCCTTAAGTACATGGGAAAAGAAGAGCGGGAGTTTTCCTTACCTTTTCTTAGGGTATGTTTTACGTGAGACGCTTGGCTCATTTGTATAACGTATTCGCTTCTATTGTCATAGACTTTAATGTGATACGTATCTCAAATCATTTTCCACATCTCTTAACAAAATACTCCACAAATTAAAACCATTTTTCCTTCAGGATTTTCCCTTTAAAACCTTTTCAAAAAAGGGCATGCTACTTCCGTTCTATCGCAAACAGATAACGTCCCTAACTGCTAGAATGCAAACTTAGAATCATCCATAAAAACTCACAACAAACTAATTTTTTTCAACAAGAACTACATAGTTCGAATTCCCTCTGGGATACGTAGGCAATGGATTGCAAAACATCTGACGAACTCAATAATAAAAACCTTTTCTTTTTTCCCAATAATTCATTCAAGCATCCCGTTAGCAAGTAAGTCTTTAGCTATACACACCTTTTGATTAGAATAGCAAGAGTGGATCCTGTTGAGTACAATGGACGTGAGGGGTGCTAACACCTTCCTCTTGGGTAATCGATTCCCGAACCTGAATTTGGTTGTGAGACCATATTCATTCCCTTATGAGGTTTTCTCAATGTTTTCCTTTCCCTGTTGGGATAAATAAAGTTTGATGGCGACTCTGTGTTATTTTTTGCATAGCGACATCTGGCGACTCTGTTGGATATACCTAAGCAAATCAGTCTTAGCTTTTGTTTCTTTTCTTTTCTTTAGGTGTTTATCTTTATGCCTTGCTTGCTTATTCATTGCATTCTTGCCATTTTATATTTGTTATTCACAATATTCTGGATTTCTTTTGTGCTAACGGGTTGGGTTGTTACTAAGGGGTAATCCCAATACCCAGGCTTGGGTATACACACATGATTAGACTGGATAGTCGTGTTGACTTGTGTAACGCCTATTACGTGTAGATGATACGAGACCCACATCTAGACGAGGTTTTCTTTAGGATGCCTCTGTCCTACATGCCTATGTAGTAGACAAGGTGTCTTCATAGAAGACTTATGACTCTGGAGACCTTTTGGGAATGTCACTGGAGGCCTCATTAAAGGGTAATAATGCCAAACAAGTAATTGTTGAAGTATTATTACTTTTCAACCTGAGAGCCCGGGAAGCTGAGGACCTTTAGAAACCTCTTTTCAAGGCTAGAACTCACCAGTAAGAGAGGATGAGGTTTTTTTACAGGAAACCTTGACCTTCATTCTACCTGGTTTTCTTATGGAGGCAAACTTTTAAACCTATTATATTCAGCATGTTATCAGTACAACAGTTATCCAAAATATGTTGAAGTTTTGATCCCATGTCTTTGCATTCATAAAATCATATCATAACATACATGTTCTTTTATTTCCAAGGATCTTATCTTTGAGTCTTGATGTCGAGCTTTCCTTAGAGATGGACACTGGTAGAAAGAGTAACATCAACTACAAGTTTCTAACACCTAATTTGAGTTCTCTTCATAACTTGGATACTAAGGCTACATCAGACAATATGGACAATTTCAAGGATGAGTTTGGGAAGATCTTGAGTATTCTTTACACTGCAGTCACACCTTTTGAGAAAGTAGATATTCACACTCTGCTTCAGTTTTATAATTCTTATCTGAGGTGTTTCACCTTTCTAGACTACCATTTAGCTCCTACCTTGAAGGAGTATTCTCTTATCTTGGGGATCACTATCAAGAGCCAAGTGCCTTTTCATAGTTCCATGGAGGTTCCTAAGTCTCACCATATTGGTGTTTCTCTTTATTTGAGCAAAGCTGTTGTAGAAGTCAGCCTTAAGGTTAAGGGAGGACTTTCTGGATTTCATCTGAGTTTCTTGGTGGGTGAAGCCAATGTGTTTGCTGATGTTCGCAGTTGGACTGTGTTCAACACGATCTTTGCTATTTGCATTTATGGGATTGTCCTCTTTCCTAACGTGGCAAATTTTGTGGATGTGAATGACATTCGTATCTTTATGACGAGGAACCCAATACCTACCCTTCTCGATGATGTTTACCATTTTGACCATACCAGAAATAAGAAGAAGAAAGGCGGGCTTGTTCTTTGTTCTGCTCCACTTCTCTATAAGTGGTTCATGAGTCATCTTCCTCGCACTGGTGCTTTTGTGGATACTAAAGATTCCTTGGAGTGGTCGCAAAGATTGATGGGTCTTAGTGCTAAGGTATTATTTAGTATGACAGAAGGTTGCTTGGTGCTGAGATCATTTACAACTATGGATAGTTTCCTAATGTGGGGGTAAGAGGTGGTATTAATTACAACCCTTCTCTTTCTAAAATACAATTTGGTTATGCTCTGAAGGATCGACCAAAGGATACAGATGTGGATGAGTCTTTTGTTCTACAATATGGCTGAAAGTCATGAGATTGAAGACTTGCAGAAGAAACTCAAAGGTAAAGAGGATGAGCTCAAGAAAGAACGATGTCAGAAGGATAAGGTTGGCCAACAACTTGTTGGACGTCAATTCCAGTTGGACAAAGCCTTAGTAGAAATTGAAGAACTCAAAGTCCAAGCCGAAGTTAAGAGACCTATAGTTAAAGTTCAGAATGAGGGATGTTCTTATTCAAGAATTAATTCAAAGGCCAAAGCATGATGCAACTAAAGAGCTCTTCAAGGAAGCTCAAGACTGGAGCAAGAAGCACCTTGGTTGGGGGAGGACCGACCCTTGTAAAAATTGATGACAATTTGTCCCGTACACGTTGGGTACTCGCCAAAAATGCCCATAATGGGTAGGATAAAGACCTGCAAAATGGACACGGATACCTTAGTACTCACCACGCCTCATACTCGCATAATATATATTTATAGAATATCATTTATATTATTATATAAAAACACACGTATATCAATTTTAAAAATATACCACTATTAAATTGTTATTATTAAACTATTATGCATTTTAATATAAATGTCTGTTTATTTTATTATTCAACAATAAAATCTCTAAGTTTAAATGTTGTTAAAATAATTAAATTTTTTTGATATTTCATAATTTGTTGATTTTTTTTACTAGAAATGCAAGTAACGGATACAGGTATGGCTATTTAGGTGTCCATAAAGTATGGGTACGAGTACAAACATTGGTTCTCACTTGGGTATGGACTCAGGTGCAGCTTTTTTTTTAAAACTCGGGTATGGAGACGTGTACTATAGTACCCTACCCAAACCATACCCATTATTATCCTATTCACAATCAACATAATGAAGATTTGGTTATGTGCGTTTTTTAGGTTCTAGCCGCCTTCATGCAATAATCCATACTGAGCTTTTTAGATGGACTATTATTGCTATTTGAGGAGTCATTTTCCTTTGTGAAGACTCATACCTTTCATTATTAAGCTTGCATTTTTAATTGTTATCGAGTGTTTGTTTTACTTTGCTTTGTAGTAATCTATTACTGGGGCATATTTATAAATTAAGAGAATAAAGTATTTGAGTTGTATTAGTGATTCATCATTCATATACTTTTGTAATTGTCCAAACATTTGGAAGAATATTTGAGTGAAAGTGAGAGAAGTCTCAAATTTAAGGGGAGTTAGGATCGAAGTTCACATGTAGTATTAGAAAAAAAAGGCATTGAAATGGGAGGGTTTAGATAAGACCAATTTGTACTTATGACTATTAAGAATGACTTTTTATTGGGTTAATGCCCCCAGACGTATGTGACTTTGTACCAAACTGTGTTACCAATTTATGTATTATTTAGTTTCTGCATTTATCCTTCTTGTTACACATACTTATTGTCATACAAATTGTTTCAACATTGTGTCTGACATCATGACGTCAGTAGAACAAAATTTCATGACAGGTTGCAAGACTCATAACTAAAGACCTTTAGGGAAATATTTAAATGCAACGAGAGTAAAAAATGGTTGAAGGCAGTGAATGATGATAAGCATTCAATGATGAAAAACTAAATACTTAACAAATATGATACGTATTACACATCACGAGCCTTAAGTACACGTGAAAAGAAGAGCGGGAGTTTTCCTTACCTTTTCTTAGGGTATGTTTTACGTGAGACGCTTGGCTCATTTGTATAACATATTCGCTTCTATTGTCATAGACTTTAATGTGATACGTATCTCAAATCATTTTCCACATCTATTAACAAAATACTCCACAAATTAAAACCATTTTCCTTCAGGATTTTCCCTTTAAAACCTTTTCAAAAAAGGGCATGCTACTTCCGTTCTATCGTAAACAGATAACGTCCCTAACTATTAGAATGCGAACTTAGCATCATCCATAAAAACTCACAATAAACTAATTTTTTTCAACAAGAACTACAGAGTTCGAATTCGCTATGGGATACGTAGGCAATGGATTGCAAAACATCTGACGAGCTCAATAATAAAAACCTTTTCTTTTTCCCCAATAATTCATTCAAGCATCCCTTTAACAAGTAAGTCTTTAGCTATACACACCCTTTGATTATAATAGCAAGAGTGGATCCTGTTGAGTACAATATACATGAGGGGTGCTAACACCTTCCTCTTGGGTAATCGACTCTCGAACCTGAATTTGGTTGTGAGACCATGTTCATTCCCTTATGAGGTTTTCTCAACGTTTTCCTTTCCCTATTGGGATAAATAAAGTTTGATGGTGACTCTGTGTTATTTTTTGCATAGCGACATCTGGCGACTCTGTTTGATATACCTAAGCAAGTCAGTCTTAGCTTTTGTTTCTTTTCTTATCTTTGGGTGTTTATCTTTATGCCTTGCTTGCTTATTCATTGCATTCTTGCCATTTTATATTTGTTATTCACAGTATTCTGGATTTCTTTTGTGCTAACGGGTTGGGTTGTTACTAAGGGGTAATCCCAATACCCAGGCTTGGGTATACACACACGATTAGAGTGGATAGTCATGTTGACTTGTGTTATGCCTATTACGTGTAGATGATATGAGACCCACATCTAGACGAGGTTTTCTTGAGGATGCCTCTGTCCTGCATGCCTATGTAGTAGACAAGGTGTCTTCATAAAAGACTTATGACTCTGGAGACCTTTTGGGAATGTCACTGGAGGCCTCCTTAAAGGGTAATAATGCCAAATAAGTAATTTTGGAAGTATTATTACTTTTCGACCTGAGAGCCCGAGAAGATGAGGACCTTTAGAAACCTCTGTTCAAGGCTAGAACTCACCAGTAAGAGAGGATGACGTTTTTTGCAGGAAACCTTGACCTTCATTCTACCTGGTTTTCTTATGGAGGCAAACTTTTAAACCTATTATATTCAGCATGTTATCAGTACAACAATTATCCAAAATATGTTGAAGTTTTGATCTCATGTCTTTGCATTCATAAAATCATATCATAACATACATGTTCTTTTATTTCCAAGGATCTTATCTTTGAGTCTTGTTGTTGAGCTTTCCTTAGAGATGGACATTGGTAGAAAGAGTAACATCAACTACAAGTTTCTGACACCTAATCTGAGTTCTCTTCATAACTTGGATACTAAGGCTACATCAGACAATATGGACAATTTCAAGGATGAGTTTGGAAAGATCTTGAGTATTCTTTACACTACAGTCACACCTTTTGAGAAAGTAGCTATTCACATTCTGCTTCAGTTTTATAACTCTTATCTGAGGTGTTTCACCTTTCCAGACTACCAGTTAGCTCCTACCTTGAAGGAGTATTCTCTTATCTTGGGGATCACTATCAAGATCCAAGTGTCTTTTCATAGTTCCAAGGAGGTTCCTAAGTCTCACCATATTGGTGTTTCTCTTTATTTGAGCAAAGCTGTTGTGGAAGTCAGCCTTAAGGTTAAGGGAGGACTTTCTGGATTTCATCTGAGTTTCTTGGTGGGTGAAGCCAATGTGTTTGCTGATGTTTATAGTTGGACTGTGTTCAACACGATCTTGGCTCTTTGCATTTATGGGATTGTCCTCTTTCCTAACGTGGCGAATTTTGTGGATGTGAATGCCATTCTTATCTTTATGACAAGGAACCCAGTACCTACCCTTATCGATGATGTTTACCATTTTGACCATACCAGGAATAAGAAGAAGAAAGGTGGGCTTGTTCTTTGTTCTGCTCCACTTCTCTACAAGTGGTTCATGAGTCATCTTCCTCACACTGATGCTTTTGTGGATACTAAAGATTCCTTGAAGTGGTCGCAAAGATTGATGGGTCTTAGTGCTAAGGATATTATTTAGTATGACAGAAGGTTGCTTGGTGCTGAGATCATTTACAACTGTGGATAGTTTCCTAATGTGGGGGTAAAAGGTGGTATTAATTACAACCCTTCTCTTTCTAAAAGACAATTGGGTTATGCTCTGAAGGATCGACCAAAGGATACAGATGTAGAGGAGTCTTTTATTCTACAATGTGGCTGAAAGTCATGAGATTGAAGACTTGCAGAAGCAACTCAAAGGTAAAGAGGATGAGCTCAAGAAAGAACGATGTCAGAAGGATAAGGTTGACCATCAGCTCGTTGGACGTCGATTCCAGTTGGACAAAGCCTTAGTAGAAATTGAAGAACTCAAAGTCCAAGTCGAAGTTAAGAGACCTATAGTTAAAGTTCAGAATGAGGGATGTTCTTATTCAAGAATTAATTCAAAGGCCAAATCATGATGCAACTAAGGAGCTCTTCAAGGAAGCTCAAGACTGGAGCAAGAAGCACCTTGGTTGGGGGAGGACTGACCTTTGTAAAAATTGATGACAATTTGTCCCGTACACGTCGGGTACTCGCCAAAAATGCCCATAATGGGTAGGATAAAGACCTGCAAAATGGACACGGATACCTTAGTACTCACCTCGCTTCATACTCGCATAATATATATTTATAGAATATCATTTATATTATTATATAAAAACACATGTATATCAATTTTAAAAATATACCACTATTAAATTGTTATTATTAAACTACTATGCATTTTAATATAAATGTCTGTTTATTTTATTATTCAACAATAAAATCTCTAAGTTTAAATGTTGTTAAAATAATTAATTTTTTTTTGATATTTCATAATTTGTTGATTTTTTTACTAGAAATGCGGGTAACGGATACGGGTATGGTTACTTAGGTGTCCATAAAGTATGGGTACGAGTACAAACATTGGTACTCACTTGGGTATGGACTCAGGTGCAGTTTTTTTTTAAAACTCGAGTATGGAGACGTGTACTATAGTACCCAGCCCAAACCATACCCATTATTATCCTATTCACAATCAACATAATGAAGATTTGGTTATGTGCGTTTTTTAGGTTCTAACCGCCTTCATGCCATAATCCATACTGAGCTTTTTAGATGGACTATTATTGCTATTTGAGGAGTCATTTTCCTTTGTGAAGACTCATACCTTCCACTATTAAGCTTGCATTTTTAATTGTTATCGAGTGTTTGTTTTATTTTGCTTTGTAGTAATCTATTACTGGGGCATATTTATAAATTAAGAGAATAAAGTATTTGAGTTGTATTAGTGATTCATCATTCATATATTTTTGTAATTGTCCAAACATTTGGAAGAGTATTTGAGTGAAAGTGAGAGAAGTCTCAAATTTAAGGGGAGTTAGGATCGAAGTTCACATATAGTATTAGAAAAAAAAGGCATTGAAATGGGAGAGTTTAGATAAGACCAATTTGTACTTATGACTATTAAGAGTGACTTTTTATTAGGTTAATGCCCCCCAGACGTATGTGACTTTATACCAAACTGTGTTAACAATTTATGTATTATTTAGTTTCTGCATTTATCCTTCTTGTTACACATATTTATTGTCATACAAATTGTTCAAACATTGTGTCTGACATCATGACGTCAGTAGAACAAAATTTCATGATAGGTTGCAAGACTCATAACTAAAGACCTTTAGGGAAACATTGAAATGCAAAGAGAGTAAAAAATGGTTGAAGGCACTGAATGATGATAAGCATTCAATGATGAAGAATTAAATTTGGAAGCTTGTGAGACTATCTAAAAAACAAATGGTGGTTGGATGCAAATTCCTATATTAAGATTGATTGTACTTGATCAAGTTTGTTGAAAAGTGATTCAAGTTTCGAAGAGAACCCCAAAACGGCTGTTTAGTAAATTAACATCACCATCAATTTTAAAGATAATATAGAGAATTATGAAGATTGACTTCAAAACATTCACAAAAAGATTCGCGAGAATGCACTAATTTAAAATGAACACAATGCGTTCGAGAAACATAGTGCATTCCGTAGGAATCTAATACAATCCCACATTTTTTAAAAGGTGTATTTAAACTTTTCAACTCCACAACATAAATTGTTAGTAATTTTTTGTTTAATATTTTTTTAATTGATTTTCTAAAGTTAATTGATTTAAAGACCATATTAATTTAAAAAAAAAATCAATTTTAAGAATAGTATAAAATAAGAACTTTTTATATAAGTAAACATTTTATATATTTTTGAGGTATAACACAATTGTTATTTTGATAACCTTTGGTTCCCATGTGAGTCACAAAACTCCAAGAGTATGATGCATTTGAGCATGTGTTTATCGTTATTACTAACAAAAAAACCTACCCATCTTATGCTATTTTACACAAGGTGCATGCATTTACACATGAAGATGCATGCATATGTTACCTTAAGAAGAAGTCCCTCACGGTTTGAAGAAGGATAAACCGACAGCAAATTAAAGACCACAAACCCTAATCACATTATAAGGACGGTTCATGGATTCTGATCATATAGTGCTACTGTGTATTAATGACAGTACCCTTTATAGATAGTTCCAGAGAAACAGTTTTCTTTTTCAGATTTGATTAAATTGTATCGTACCTACTCAATACTCATACACTATACCTCATGTGGTTTCAGTGCAGCTATCTTTGAATTTTGTTTTGTTTTATTATATTATTGTTTTTATGTTTGGTTGAAAGTTTCATTTGATCATTGAATTTTTGGAATGAAATGTAAGTGAAAAAAAATTGAAAAGATTTGATAAATCTTCTAGTGATTGATAGATGGATATATATTAGAATCATTGTAGTTATGTTATTTTTATGTCTATGTTAATGTATATTTTTCAGAATAAATTTAGTAGGTAATTTTATGTAAATAAAATTGTGATTTATAAACTCAAATTTGCATCAGCTCATTACATTGAGTTGCCATAAACAAACACTAAACCACCACTAATAATAAATAAATAAATAATTTACTAATTAACTACTACTTATTTTTAAATATGTGTCGTTTAAAATTTTTCTTACAGATTAAACATCATTAATATAATAATATTATTATAAAATATTATACTTATTAAATTAACTATA
Source organism: Lathyrus sativus (assembly GCA_963859935.3). Lineage (NCBI taxonomy): Eukaryota > Viridiplantae > Streptophyta > Magnoliopsida > Fabales > Fabaceae > Lathyrus > Lathyrus sativus. The sequence goes on from OZ012741.1 coordinate 675,278,852, forward strand.
AATATATTTAAAAATAACAACCGTTTCTTGATTAAAAATTGAAAATAATATTATTTAAAATAAATTTTACTATTTATTAAAACGAAGGTCATTCTAAAACAGAAAAAAAAAAATTATCTAAAATATCTCTTTGATTTTCAAATTAATTAATTGCACTTCACTTATAGTACTTTAATTAGTAAGTAACTGATATATAGGATTTACTATATATTAAACAGGATGTATCAGTTATTAAATAAATGCAAAACTTATTTTTTAGTTATTTATAATGTTATTTTTTAAATTATGAACTTGAAAATGAAATTCATAAAACTATCTTTTTACAATTTTATAAATATCACATCTTTAGATTGTATGCCACGTATTTAAAACATATTAAATCATTTTTAATTTTAAATTAAAGTAACCAAAACAAAAAAATTAAAAAATAGTGACAAATTTTATGAATAAATGAAAATAATAAAAATTTGTAATATAGTCTTAAAAATTTCAATCACTTTAAACCATTTATTTTGTTAAAATTATTATTTCTATATAAAAACTAAATCTTATAAAGTATTGGGTTAATAAAATAATTGACTCATGCTAAAACTAAGAGAATTTTTTATTACACCATATACATTTAAAATACCACGTTTCACACATGTCTCCTAATTTTGGAGATACGTCTCCGGACGCACTCCATATTTGAATAAACATTAACATAATTCGAAGATATATCTCTGGACGCACCCTATTTTTAAATATTTAGAACATGTCACTCATAAGCCATTTACATTTGAATTATTTCGGAGATGAATCTCCGGTAATATTCCGGAGATACGTCTTTGAAGTATATCAAAACAGTTGTTTTTTGCTATAAGTTGTGTATTTGTTTTCAGACGAAGTATGACACACGATCTCGAATAAAAAATAGACGTACAAAATTATAAGATATTGATACTAGGTGTGTCAAAAATAATAAGAAAATATCGTACAATCGAGGTCCAAAATTTTGTAACAATGTAAGAAATAAAGTACAATCTATATTACTACAACAAAATAATAACAGACAATTACTGGGTGTGTCTGACAACCTCTCATCTACCTCCTTTGCCTCCTTTATCTACTCTGCCTCTTCGGCCATCAATCTCCCCGTCCTTCAGCGATGTATCTGGTACAACAGTGCCCCTAGTGCCTCCGCCACCATGGCATCCGGACTCACCTTACAGTAGACCCTTCAAGGAAGATACCCTTGTCAATGCCTACCCGCACAATCTCCAATATGCAACGACACCTAGGCAAGACCTCATCAATATGATCTAGTTGAGCCTGCTCTTCCTCTAGAATCTTCTGATGAGCTGGTCTTGATGGATCTTCTGGAGCAGTCAACACCATGTACGGATGTGAGACACTGAAGAACCACCTGATGTACCCATCGACATGGCTCCATTCATTCTGCACTATGGTAGCCCGTGCCTCCTTCGGAACTAGGTGACTTTCATAATCGTCCGGACCGTCCGTGACCAGGTCCGGACCGTCCGCGACCAGGTCCGGACCGTCAGCAAACATCTCCTCTATCTGTTTACGAGACAAGGCAGAAGGAGCAGAGACAACAGGATGTATGAGGATGGTCTGGGTGCACACAAACTTCTGCATGGTGCGCTCGAGTAAGTGAGGAGCAGTGATACGCGGTCTGCAGGCCAGCCATCCAGAGTATAGTGCCTATGTCATGGTCGCATCTGACGGTGATCCACGTAGTTATTGAAGTGCATGTCCTCAGCAACCAAACAGTCAAGGAAGACTCTAAAAGGCTCGTCCGACTGGTTCCCTCTAAGAGGGATAAAAGCACGGGCACAGGGCATGTCCTCAGTGTACTCATCCACGCTCGCCCATCCAGCGATGCGCGAAGTGATGAAGGATCCAAGCCTAAAATGAAAATAAAAAAAAGCATTCAGGGATCAAGAATTATCGACAACCATTTTGCAAATATGAAATAAAAAAGACAAAAAAACATTCAAGGATCAAGAATTATTACCATTAGTAGTGTCACGCTGCTTGTGACCTGCTTCGTCTTCAAGAGACATCCCTCCCTCAACTTCGAATAAACATAGGCCAGGCAAGCCTCCCCCTAGTTGTACTTATGGATCTGCTATAGATACAGTTTCCTCAAGAACCGCTTGTTACTCAACATCACCATGCACCTTCTATGCCTTCCCGATCTCGACCACATACAACTTTCTCAGGAACTCAAGTCTAACTTGAGCACCCATGGTCTTATCCACCTCCTCCATCACCTCTTCTGAATCTGCCCCCAAATGCTCTACCATTATCTCAACTGCCCCGTCTCTGGTAATCCTTCCATGATCGAGGAATTTCCCCCTGGTCGGAAGATGTAACAAACACGAGACATCGTCCAATGTGATAGACATCTCACCATGCGGAAGATGAAACAAAGTGGTTTTAGAGTTTCATATCTCCGCAAATGCATTATGCATCCAGTGATTGACCAGAGTGTAACCGGTCATGCACAGGTCCTTCAGACCAGATAAAGATAGAACCGTTTGAAACCAATCCTTCTTCTGCTAAGGCAATGCAACAATTTATGTATTATTTAGTTTCTGCATTTATCCTTCTTGTTACACATACTTATTGTCATACAAATTGTTCCAACATTGTGTCTGACATCATGACGTCAGTAGAACAAAATTTCATGACAGGTTGCAAAGACTCATAACTAAAGACCTTTAGGGAAACATTTAAATGCAAAGAGAGTAAAAAATGGTTGAAGGCACAGCATTCAATGATGAAGAATTAAATTTGGAAGCTTGTGAGACTATCTAAAAAACAAATGGTGGTTGGATGCAAATTCCTATATTAAGGTTGCTTGTACTTGATCAAATTTGTTGAAAAGTGATTCAAGTTTCGGAGAGAACCCAAAACGGCTGTTTAGTAAATTAACATCACCATCAATTTTAAAGATAATATAGAGAATTATGAAGATTGACTTCAAAACATTCAGAAAAAGATTCGCGAGAATGCACTAGTTTAAAATGAACACAATGCGTTCAGAGTAACATAGTGCATTCCGTAGGAATCAATACAATCCCACATTTTTTAAAAGGTGTATTTAAACTTTTCAACTCCACAACATAAATTGTTAGTAATTTTTTGTTTAATATTTTTTTAATTGATTTTCTAAAGTTAATTGATTTGAAGTCCATATTAATTTTAAAAAAAATTCAATTTTAAGAATAGTATAAAATAAGAACTTTTTATATAAGTAAATATCTTATATATTTTTGAGGTATATATAACACAATTGTTATTTTGATAACCTTTGGTTCCCATGTGAGTCACAAAACTCCAAGAGTATGATGCATTTGAGCATGTGTTTATCGTTATTAGTAACAAAAAAACCTACCCATCTTATGCTATTTTACACAAGGTGCATGCATTTACACATGAAGATGCATGCATATGTTACCTTAAGAAGAAGCCCCTCACGGTCTGAAGAAGCATAAATCGACAGCAAATACGTAGGACACACTAGACATAAATTAAAGACCACAAACCCTAATCACACTATAAGGACGGTTCATGGATTCTGATCATATAGTGCTACTGTGTATTAATGACAGTACCCTTTATAGATAGTTCCAGAGAAACAGTTTTCTTTTTCAGATTTGATTAAATTGTATCGTACCTACTCAATACTCATACACTATACCTCATGTGGTTTCAGTGCAGCTATCTTTGAATTTTGTTTTGTTTTATTATATTATTGTTTTTATGTTTGATTCAAAGTTTCATTTGATCATTGAATTTTTGGAATGAAATGTAAGTGAATTTTTTTTGAAAAGATTTGATAAATCTTCTAGTGATTGATATATATATATATATATATATATATATATATATATATATATATATATATATATATATATATATATATATATATATATATATATATATATATATATATATATATATATATATATATATATATATATATATATATATATATATATATATATATATATATATATATATATATATATATATATATATATATATATATATATATAATCATTGTAGTTATGTTATTTTTATGTCTATGTTAATGTATAAATGAAATTAATTTTTAAGAATAAATTTAGTAGGTAATTTTATGTAAATAAAATTGTGATTTATAAAAACTAAAGTAATATTAAAATAATTTATGAATTGGAATTTAAATTATAAAAGACATTGAAGATGATAAAATAAAGAAAAGGATTTGGTGTAATAGTAACAAATAATAAATTGTTAAATCATTGAAAGAATAGAGAGAGAAATTGGGACATTTATAATGACAAAGACTTTATAGAATATTTAAATAAAATGACTTCAATTTTATATATCAATATTTTGAGTTAGAAATGATATTATATAAATATTTGAAAATTTAAAATTTATAGATTTATAACAGTTTTAAAGAAAAATGTGTCTCAAAATGAAGGAGAACTTAAATTTGATATAATATTAATTCAAATATAAAAGGATAAAAGAAAATAAAATAATTTAAAATATTTAATAATACAGACTTGATTAAAAAATGAGAGTGGATAGAAACAAAGAGACAAATTAAAAGATTAGATTAAAAAAAGTTAATATATGTGTTTCTTAAAAAGTAGATCATAGTTAAAAGTTAATGGTTAAAAAACTATTTATAAAAAATAAAAATACATGAAATGATAATAAATTAATTGTGCTAAAAATAACTAATTCGTAAAAGAATTTAATTAAAATGCATTCTTTACTCATAATTGTTAATTGTTAGAAGAAATTTGATTTTTATTTTAATTACTAATAAATTAATAACAATATAATTTTTTTAATCTCTTAATAAAAATAAATGATAAATTAGTTTTTTAAATATAACTGAAAAGGTCGGTCTAATAGGCCCACAAATGATTGACTCTTACTAAATTTGGTTCTCCAACAAACTCAAAATTGCATCAGCTCATTACATTGAGTTGCCAAAAACAAACACTAAACCACCACCAATAATAAATAAATAAATAATTTACTAATTAACTACTATCTGTTTTAAATATATGTGATTTAAGATTTTTCTTACAGATTAAACATCACTAATATAATAATATTATTATAAAATATTATACTAATTAAATTAAATATAAATATATTGAAAAATAACTACCGTTTCTTGATTAAAAAGCGAAAATAATATTATTTAAAATAAATTTTACTATTTGTTAAAACGAGCGTCATTCTAACGGAAAAAATAAGTATCTAAAATATTTCTTTGATTTTCAAATTAATCAATTTATTTTGCACTTGCACTTCACTTATACTACTTTAATGAGTAAGTAACTGATATATAGGATTTACTATATATTTAACAGGATGTATCGGTTATTAAATAAATGTAAAAATTATTATTTATTTATTTATAATATTATTTTTTAAGTTATGAACTTGAAAATAAAATTCATGAAAATATCTTTTTACAATTTTATAAGGATAGATCATCTCACATCTTTAGATTGTATGTCAGGTATTTAAAACATATCAAATCACTATTTTAAATTTTAAATTAAAGTAACCAAAACAAAAAAATTAAAAATAAAGTGACAAATTTTATGAATAAATGAAAATAATAAAAATTTGTAATATAGTCTCAAAAATTTCAATCACTCAAAACCATTTATTTTGTTAAAATTGTTATTTTTAAATAAAAATTAAATCGCGAGTCCAATCGCTCCACAACTTATAAAATATTGGGCTAACAAAATAATTGACTCATGCTAAAACTAAGAGAATTTCTTATTACACTTTATTTACATTTAAAATATCACGTGTCACATATGTCTTTTAATTTTAGAGATACGTCTCCGGACGCACCCTATTTTTGAATAAACATTGACATAATTCGAAGATATATCTCTGGACGCACTCCATTTTTAAATATTCAGAACATGTCACTCATAAACTATTTACATTTGAATTGTTCCAGAGATACGTCTCTGAAGTATATCAAAACAGTTATTTTTTGCTATAAGTTGTGTATTTGTTTTCAGATAAAGTATGACACACGATCTCAAATAAAAAATAGACGTACAAAATAATAAGATGTTAATACTAGGTGTGTCAAAAATAATATAGCAATATAATAAAAAAATATTGTACAATCGAGGTCCAAAATGTTGTAACAATGTAAGAAATAAAGTACAAACTATATTACTACAACAAAATAATAACAGACAATTACGGGGTGTGTCTGACAACCTCTCATCTACCTCCTCTGCCTCCTTTATCTACTCTGCCTCCTCGGCCATCAATCTCCCCCTCCTTTAGCGATGTCTCCGGTACAACAGTGGCCCCAGTGCCTCCGCCACCATGACATTTAGAACTCGCCTTACAACAGACCCCTCAAGGAAGATACTCTCGTCAATGTCTACCCGCACAATCTCCAATATGCAACGACACCCAGGCAATACCTCATCAGTATGATCTAGTTGAGCCTGCTCTTTCTCTAGAATCTCCTGATGAGCTGGTCTCGGTGGATCTCCTGAAGCAGTCAGCATCATGTACGGATGTGAGACCCTGAAGAACCACCTGATGTACCCATCAATATAGCTCCATTCGTTCTGCGCTATGGTAGCCCATGCCTCCTACGGAACTAGGTGACTATCATAATCAACAAACATCTCCTCTATCTGTCTACGAGATAAGGCAGGAGGAGCATAGACAATAGGATATCTGAGGATGGTCTGGGTGCACACGAACTTCTACATGACGCGCTCGAGCAAATGAGGAGCAGTGATACGCGGTCTGTAGGGCAACCATCCAGAGTATAACGCTATGTCGTCAAATGACCGCGTTTGACGGTGATCCACATAGTTGTTGAAGTCCATGTCCTCAGCAACCAAACGGTTAAGGAAGACTCTGAAAGGCTCAACCGACTGGTTTCCTCTAAGAGGAATAAAAGCACGGGCACAGGGCATGTCCTAAGTGTACTCATCCACGCTCGCCCAGCCAGCGATGCGCGGGAAGTGCTGGAGGATCCAAGCCTAAAATGAAAATAAAAAAGCATCCAGGGATCAAGAATTATCGACAATGATTTTGCAAAAATGAAATGAAAAAGATAAAAAAAATTCAAGAATCAAGAATTATTACCATCAGTAGTGTCACGCTGCTTGTGACCTGCTTCGTCTTCAAGAGACATCCCTTCCTCAACTTCAAACAAATATAGGCCAGGCAAGCTGCCCCCTAGTTGTACTCATGGATCTGCTGTAGATACAGTTTCCTCAGGAACCGCTTGTTACTCAACATCACCATGCACCTTCTGTGCCTTCCCGATCTCGACCACATACAAATTTCTCAGGAACTCAAGTCTAACTTGAGCACCCATGGTCTTATCCACCTCCTCTGAATCTGCCCTCAAATGCTCTACCATTATCTCAACTGCCCCGTCACTGGTAATCCTTCTATGATCGAGGAATTTCCCCTTGGTCGGAAGATGTAACAAACACGAGACATCGTCCAATGTGATAGACATCTCACCATGTAGAAGATGAAACGAAGTGGTCTTAGAGTTCCATATCTCCGCAAATGCATTATGCATCCCGTGATTGACAGAGTGTAACTGGTCATGCACAGATCCTTCAGACCAGATAAAGATAGAACCGTTTGAAACCAATCCTTCTTCTGCTAAGGCAATGCAACAATCTTCCTCCCATGGTTCAGAAACTTCTGGGGATCACGCTTCTGAAATTTGACAGAAATAATCAATGTCAATAATAATCAATACCGTAAATAATCAATGTCAGCAATTAAAATTAAAATTAACACATAAAAAATAAAGAATCCAACTAATGCTACCTCTCCGTCTCAGATATGTCTGGAAACATCGTCTGGATGCAGAAGTAACGATATATCATATGGACCTCCTCTAAAACCCTCTGGCTTAACATCCGCAACATCCTCAACCTCTGGAGGTGGCACAAGATCAACAAGATAATTAGCGGGAGGTGGCACTGGATCCATAAGAGGTGACACTAGTGAATCCTGATGCCTGCAGGAGGATGGAGGAAATGACGCGTCAGATGGTGAATCCCGTATCCTACGGGAAGAAGAAGATGGAGTGTCCATAGATGAAGTGGCCTAAGGTGAAGGATGAGCCCCAGAAGTAGACTGCGCCCTAGAAGTCGACGCCTCTGCCTGAGCAGATGTAGATACTGCCTCTGAAACCTGATGGCTCTGCTCCCGCAGAATGGATACGCCCCTGTCGACTCTATCAACCATAATGCCTGTAAGATAAAGTAAGGTGTATCATTATTGCACACAGACAACACACACAAACATGAAATTTACAAAAAAATCGACTTTAGGATATTTCAGAGATATATCTCCGGAAAGGCATAAAACAATAACATTGAGTAATTCCGGAGATGCATCTTTGAAAACACCATAAAACTATTAATGTTGAACAATTCCGGAGATGCATCTCTGAAAATTCTTAAAGTATATGAAACCCTGAACTATTTTGGAGATGTATCTCTAGAATATTCTGCAACTCATAGGTCGCAACAATGGTGTAATGTGGCTCATGCATATTGAAAAAACATGGCTTGATCGTCATTTTGAGACAACAAACAAGTCATATACTACGTCTAAATTATGTTACATGCGATTCATACACATTTCTAACCCTAATCATTGAGTTCTACACATTTACACAAAAACTCAAAATTCATCCGAAAACTAAAAAATTTACCTGAAATTTATGGTTTTGACGAGGTTATTGATGATGTTTGATGTTCCTTTGAGTCTTGTTGGATGAAATTTGATGTTGTGAAGAAATTGAAATTTTATGTTTATAAGAGTATGAGAAGAGTTTGAGAAGTGTATGTTGAGAAGCGTGAGGGAGGAGAAAAGTCTGACGCGAGTTAAACTCCAAATTATTCTGGAGATATATATCTAGAATATTTCAACGTTCACTGAACTTGGGGTGCGTCCGGAGATGTATCTCTGGAATCAGGGGGCATATGTGGAAATTCACACAGTGCACTAGAAACATATAAGGTGCGATAAGAAATTCACAAAACTAATTCGATCCAACCAAAAGAAAAGTCCATCACTTAATGGCAATTTGATCCATGTCCAATAAGCATCCACAAAATTATCTATAATAGGTAGGGTAAAAACCCGCAAAAATGGATATGAATACGGACTCGGGTAATTATCCACAAAAGTAAGCGAGTATGAGCACCTTGATACCCACCTGCACAATATATTTACGTATTTTAGTTTATATTTATAAATTATAATTTATATTATTATATAAAATGTATGTCTATCAAGTTTAAAAAGTATATCAATGTTAAACTATTACGTGTTTAATATAAGCATTTATTTATTTCAACCATTTTTTGTTTGAAATTTTTTTAATGTTTTTAAAAATGTAAAATGATATGATAATTTATAATTGATATATTTATTTTAAATAGAAATGCGAGTAACAATTATGAGTATGGATACTAACATACCTATAGAGCATGGCTATGACGGTTAACTTTGGCACCCAAGTGAATATAAATTTAAATTCAAAATTTTGTTCAAATCACAAATAAAAAAATGAGTACTATACTACCAAGTCCAAACTCATTATCATCCCTACACTTACTCAATTTTTTGTTACAAAACAATTTAAACCAACTACAAGTTAAAATTAACTAAGAAATTTGTTGTGCATTTTCAACCAGGCATTCTAGTGCAAAACTATAGTTAATTGAACTACTTAATATAAACAATTTAGTTAATTAAATTTAAAACTTAGTTTAAATTATTTAAATAATTATTTTTAAAACATTTTTTAAAAACTTTTTAACAAAAAAAATATTTTAAAAAATTAATATAAAAATGCAATTTTTTTTTGTAAAACATAAAAAATGTACAATTTTTCCTGAGAATATAAAACACAAAATTTCTGGTACACCACCTTAAAGTACAGTATATAACTCCCTTTCCCAATGAACATTGGAATTTAGTTGTATTATAATTACAATAAAAAGAAGGTACTATTAATTGAACCAACCAAACATCCAGAAAGAATGCATGGTGTTTTAACTCTTACCATGTGAAATTTCTGGTACATAACTGTCCAGTTTTTGTGGTAAAGACCGTTGTTACAAGTATCTCACAGACAGTAACATCACACTCCAGCTTTGTCTCTTTGACACCTTATGAATAACGTTTTTTCTGCCACAATTCAAGCCTTCTTTTTTATTAATATAATAATGCAAACTACCACCGTCCATAAAATGATATTAATATTAATAGTTTTGCATGGATGATATCGATGATACAAACTTGAAATTCAATAGTAAATTTTGTTTAAATTCGATTCATGTGTAGTTCTCTATAGTTTTTATTTTTATTCTAGAGATTACATTGAAGAAGGAAGTATGTACATCGTGTGAGTTCGTTAATTGCTTAAAAAGTGAGGTACGATATTTGATATTTTAGATGTTTGAACTACTACCTAAAAATGCATAAAAATATTAGATAAAGGTAACACAAAAAAGGATAAAAACGTGCCATAAAAATTTGTTTGATTGAATGTGTGTAAAAAAAATTACAAATTTAATATTTATATGCAAATACTATTCTTACTGTCTTTGAGAATTTAAACATGCTTAACTACTTATCAAGCGTGACTATGTTTTCAGTTTTTTGACTTTTTATGTTTCTTCTTATCTATACGAGAGAAGATCTCTTAAATATGATTTTTTGCTTTTGTCTCTTTTCTCGATATTTTTTTGTTATAAAAGTTTAATTCTTGTAACTCTTTTATTTATAAATGATTAAATTTTTTGAATTACATGCTTTTTCGTTATTGTCTTGATTGTTGTTAAATGTTTCCTGCCTTTTTAGGATGGTCGGTGTGTTTGTGTTATTTTTTGCTGCCTTTTATTATGATGATCTTTGTGTTTGATCTATGTGCTTCCAATTATTTCATATTAGGGGTGGGAATATACTCTTAGGAGGGTTAGGAGGAGTAGAGTATATATTTTTTTTATGACGGGAGAGTTTAATCACTCAAGATCTCTTTCCATCATTTTTTATTTTCTATCTCCTTAAGACATGTGTTGACATCATCAAAAAAATAAATAAAGTGGATTTATGTGATTAAAGGTATGACCAACCATTTATTTTGATGATTACAACTAACGAAACATCTATAAAGTGAAGGGGTGAGAAACAGAAGAAAGAGAAGGGGGGGGGGGGGGGGGAGTTTCATCAACTATGAACTTTTGTGCATAAATTAAATATCGATGCTAACAAGAAGATAAAAGTAAATAGACATAATTATTTTTATCTTGATTCACTGTTAACAAAGTTACTCCAGTCCATCCACCAAGGTGATTTCGCCTTAGACAAGAACTTAATCCAATAATCTTAACAGATTACAACCTCTATGTGTTAGAAAACAACTTAGCACTCTCAAGTACTCAGACTAACAACTTAGTCCCTTGAGGAATCTACACTTTGAAAAGTGTTACAAAGGTGTGTACAAGAATTGTTTCTAAACAAGCATATGACACAATTGAAGTACAATGTCACAAAAGTATTTCTAACAAGATACGAACAACAACTCCTTGCTAATTTACAAAACTATCTTAAGAATAATCTCCTAGAGATTTTCATCGCATCAGCATGAGTTTTGTGAGCTTAAAAGCTTCTTTTAATGCTTCTTTCATTTCTTGTAGAATAACGCTCTAATTTGGTTGAGCATTGAGCATCTTCTTCTTGAGTTTACAACTTGGTACTTGCTTCTGCCTTGCACACATAACTCTTTTACTTCTTGTTCTAGTTACTATCTCTTGACTTTTTCTTTTGCTCTTGCCGCATTTTGCACTTCGGCATTTAGCATTTTACTTGGCTCCCAACAGCAGCTGCAGTGGCTACATCAACGTTTTTTCTGCGCTCACCGGCTTCCCTTCAACTTTTGATTCTAATCTGGTTTTCTGGATGACCACTTTCTGTCGCTATAAGATCAAAGTCTCAAGAATGATTGGATAAAGCATTGAATATAAAAGTGCAAAATAGTATGTAACCTCTACCTAAACTAGGTGGCGTAAGGACATCTTTTTGTATTATGATGTGACCATTCCTTTAGTGAACGCTGGGAAGTTACAGTTGGAATTTGTTTCCACTATTACCCTTCAACGAATCTATTCTCATGTTCTATATATAATGAAGATCTGAACGCTTGAAATAAGGTTGGTAAACTCAGAAAAATGCTGTAAGCAAAATGCTGCTACAATAAGTTAAAGCAACAACAAGAATACACAAAGAGTTGAAGAAAAACACGAGAGTATATGTGCTAGGAAGAAGCACCAAACTAAAAAGCTCAAAGGAAGATGCTTGAAACTCAACAAAATTAAAACGCAGCTCTAGAAGAAAAATGAGAGAATCATTAAAAGAAGCTTTTTAAGCTCACAAAACTTATGCAGATACGATGCAAATCTCTAGGAGATTATTCTTAAGATAGTTTTGTAAAATAGTAAGGAGCTATTGTTCATATTATAATACCCTAATTTTTACCCCTAAGATTCCACATGTCATTTGCATCTCATCCCACAAACAAGATTGCAAGCTTTGGTTCTCTTGCCTTCCTTTGCAGGTTTGTTCTTGAGAGATCACCGAGCACCCTTTGTTTTCTTATTTGTTTGATATTTGTTTATGTTTATGTTTAATAACCATTGATTAAAATCCAAAAAAAATATTTGTTTTTTCTTTACTAACTTCTTCAAGAAGATTTTGGAGCAAAGATATCAAATATCAGTCCCTCAGTTCGAATGAATTTCATCTGAACAAAGTCGAAGTTGATCTGCAACCATCTGATCAAGAGTTTCCGAAGATTTGATTGACTATTATTCAAGAGACTCTAAGGTTCATTTGTTTATTTCCATGCCTTCTTTGGCAAGCATAAGAATCGAGTCAAAGCCAAAACCACACATCAAAAATGGAAATTTTCACCATTTTTGCCTGTGGTAATCGATTACCCTGTGCGAGTTTTGTGAAAATTGGGCAAATTCAAATTATGCAGCATTTTTGGCACCAAATTCAAATATTGCAACATGAGAATATTCATAATCACTTCATTTTAATTCCCCTACCTCATCATAATTAATTCCCACCATACACCTTCACTAATCACCACTTGATCATTAATTTCCCTCCAAATTCAAATTCCAAGCCTAATTTTGATTCCAAACCAAACTCCAATCCAACAAATTTTCCAAGCCTAAGTCCTATAAATAGATGCCTCATTTCTCTCATTTCATAAGCTTTTGATAGTAAGCCTAAATCCTATAAATAGATGCCTCATTTCTCTTATTAATTTAATGGCTAATTTGACTTATTTTCTCTTTAATAATTTTTAAAAAAAAGGTTTTTAATTTAATTTTAATTTAATTTTCCTTAATAACATAAAAAACCAAAAATATATATCTAAATCTAAAAAAACTTTTCTAATTGCTAATCAATTTCTAATCTTTTTTAATTAGAACTTATTAGAATTTAGCTTTATGACAAAAATATAACCTTTTTTAATTCAAGAGTAACTTCTTTAATTTCTAAAACACTTTTTTAATTTAATTCTAATCTAATTTGCTAATCCTTTTTTTAATTACATAAAATTCAAAATAAGAACAATTAACCATTAATTTCTAATTTAACTTAATCTCAATTCACAAAATTCTCAAGCATTTAAAATTCAATTCCAATTCCACCATTCCAGTTAATCAAATACGTCTAACTCACCATTCAAATTTAATTCAATCTCTAATCATGCTCACAATATGTCCTTTACGGTTTCATTACACTACTGATATCATCATATTGCTTTTATCATTTGCCATTTTCGATTATATTATCAGCATTTTATTTTACTGTTATCCCCGGCCGAAGGAAAGGTTATTCTATTTGACCACCGTGTCAATATTCCTTTACCTTAGCCTATCCTAGCCTTAGGATCCGAGTCGCCGTACTCGTGCTTAGGCGTCCCGCCGTGGACACAACCATACCTTTACCCTTTCAAACCTTAAAACTTTGAGTCACTGTACTCATGCTTAGGCGCCCCGCCATGGACAACCTTACCTCTTATCCTAGCCTTAGGATCAGGAGTCGCCGCACTCCATGTAAGTTCCCGCTGTGGAATACTTACCTCACCCTTTTTCAATTCAACTTTACAACATAGAAATAGGAGTCTCCATACTTCAATGTAAGCACTTCCCTACGAACGTTTACATTCCCCATGGAACCTTGACCACAGTCAAGAAGTTCCTCTTCCTCCCTTTCAAGGGGAACTACAATTACTCTGATTCCATCCCCTACCTCGGATATGTAGGCACAAGATGCGAATCTTGGCGAGTAAACTTAGGACTAACCCTTAGGTCTTTCTTTACCCTTTAACCCTTAGGAATACCTTAAGTATATAACTTTAGCAATAGCGCATTAAAACAAGAGGTTCCTGTAGAGTACTACAGAAGTTTAGGATGCTTATACCTTCCCTAAGCTTAACCAACCCCCGAACCTTAGATCTCTCCCCGCATTGTGTTTACGATGCAAAATAGGTTTTTTCCTTTCTTTAACCTTTCCTTCGGATAAATCAAAGACCGGTTGTGAACTAAAGATGTGATTCAAATTAATCAATAATTTGATATCCTATTCTCACTGCAACAGAAAATGGCGACTTCACTGGGGAGTAATGTATCTTTTGAGGGTTATCCCTATCTTGTTTATTTATGCTATTTGCTTTATTACTTGCTTGTATATATTGTGGTACTTTGCTTGGGGTTACATCATTTTTGTGAGATAAGTCCTACACCCGGACTTGAGTGCAATTTTTATGGGAAGGTGATATATTCGACGATGCTTATAGGGAGTGATTCCCGACCAAGCTGACTTGAGAATAACCGCTCAGTTGAGGCCCTCTTGAAAAAAGTACTGTTGAGCGAGTATTCGTGAAAACATTTACTATTCTCGATTGGAGCCTATGATATTGAGGACCTTAGTTACCTAAACACAACCTTGACCTTATTTAGAACATAGTGCAAGGACTATGAGGGAGTATTCCCAAAATAGTTGCTACGCGATACTACACTTAAAAGAGGTTCTCTTGAGAATATTATTAACCACCGAGTAGTCGAGAAATTGATAATATTCGAAAGACGGACTAATGACTTTGGGCACCTCTTTAGAACCTTATTCTGCAGGTACAATTAATCCATAGTACTTACCTTTCGGGATGGATAGACCTTGGCTCCGCTCTTATTCCTCTAACCTAGGACCTTTGCTTGCTTGTGTGTGCTTGTGCATTGCATCTCACATCATATCATTCATGGTTTCAAGGAATCCAACTGTCCTTTGCAAATGCAAAAATCTTACATTTCAAAATCAAAACTTTTCAGTTTTCCTAGAAAATATTTACAATCGACTGTTGGAATCCTTGAAACCATCGCATTGCATTGGCATCTTGTTTTTGCATTTGCATTTTCCTTCCGGTTTCTCATTCTCGGTTCTCTTGCTTCCAGTTCTGTCACCCTGAGTCCTCTGCATCAGTATAATACCAGATCCCGAGCTCGGAAAAGATGGCGGAACAAAATCAAGAGCTTGATAGTGTCAGTAATGAACTTGAAGACCTTCAGGGAAGTGTTGGGAAAATAATGGAGATGCTATAGGTCATTAATGCGAGAATGGATACTCAGCCTACTTTTGTTTATGAGATTACCAATACTGTTGTGGATCCTCAACCAACTGTTACTACTGCAAGCGTACCTCCCTATGGTCTTCCATTTGGTTTTGTGCCTCCTCCTGCTGTGGTTTCTATTGCTCAACTAGTTCCTCAAGTTGTTCCTCTGGTTTCTGAAGCTCCTCAAGTGATTCTGAATTTTGCGCCAGCTGCTGTTCATACTCGTGTGCAACCTTATTTCAATGAGCCGGTTTATGATATTCCTGACATGAAGGAAGAAGAACACGAGCGACATGAAAAGCTTTGTGAGAATGTAGAAACTATTGACAAAAGGTTGAGAATGATGGAAGGCGACCAAATCTTTGGTGTTGCTGCCAGTGACGTCTGTTTGGTATCTGGGTTGGTTATTCCTCCGAAGTTCAAGACTCCAAGCTTCGACCGTTATGAAGGTGCTACTTGTCCAAAAAGTCATTTGATAATGTATTACCGCAAGATGGCTGCTCATGTTGAGAACGACAAGCTAATGATACATTGTTTCCAAGATAGTTTGAAAGGTGCTTCCTCAAAATGGTACTTAACTTTGGATCAATCTCGTATCAAATGTTTCCAAGATCTGTCTGATGCCTTCATAAAACACTACAAATACAACATGGATCTGGCTCCTGATCGAAGACAACTGTTGAGTATGTCGCAGAAGATTTCATAATCATTTA
The DNA here is from genome assembly GCA_963859935.3 of Lathyrus sativus. NCBI lineage: Eukaryota > Viridiplantae > Streptophyta > Magnoliopsida > Fabales > Fabaceae > Lathyrus > Lathyrus sativus. Next base: position 675,295,313 of record OZ012741.1, read on the forward strand.
AACAGTATGCTCAGAGGTGGGGAGAGATTGCTTCGCAAGTAGAACCTCCTTTGACCGAGAAAGAATTAGCCAATTGGTTTGTTAACACTGTGCGTCCGGAATTCTATGAGAGAATGGTTGGTAGTGTGACTGCTAATTTTTCTGACATCGTTGTTGTTGGTGTAAAAGTTGAATTGGGTCTGAAAAGTGGTAAAATATCAAGTGTTGCTGGTAGTTCAAGCTCTAAAGATCATGCGAAGAAACCTTCATTCAGTTCTCAGAAGAAGAAACAGGGTGAAACTAATGCTGTATCTGCAAGCCGTCGAAGAAATCAACCTCATCAACATTAGCAGAACTATGTTCAACAACAAGGTTATCCAGTCCAGTATGCTCAACAACTGTATATAGCTGTTGTAACACATGCCTTCAATCAGCAAGTTCCTACTTATCAGCATGTGCAACCGACTCCTATCTATCAGCCTTCGGTATATCAACAATCTCCTGGTTATCAGCCTGCACAAGCTCCTACAACTATTAAAGAACGCCCAACGCTCCTACTTATCAACAGCCGAAGAATCAGGAACCTCACCAAAATGCTTCTAACAGGAGACATTATAAGCCATGTCCTCCGATTCCAATGACATACACCGAGTTGTACCCTTCATTAGTGAAACAAGGTTTGATTACTACCAGTGCTTTGGGTCCACCTCCAAATCCTCTTCCAGCTAATTACAACACTGTCGCTCATTGTTTATTTCATGAGGGTGCGGCTGGCCACAATTTAGAAGGTCGTTATGCTCTCAAGCATCTTGTCCAAGAGTTAATGGAAAAGAAGATCTTATCTTTTGATGATCCTCAGCCGAATGTTAAAAGCAACCCCCTGCCTAACCATGGGGCCGTTAATGCCATTGAAGATGTATCAGGTGAAAGCCTCATTCTGGATGTTGTTCAGATCAAGACTCCTCTTCGGGTTTTCCATGCCAAGTTGTTTGAAGCCGGTTTAGTGTCTACTTCTCATGTTGATTGTGCAAGTTGTGACGTCAGTGCTAAGGGTTGTTTATCGGTTCAGAATGATGTTCAGAAATTAATCAATGATGGTTTCTTACAAGTGGTTAATAAAGTGAAGAAGGATGAAGTTGCTGTGATTGAGCCCGTCTTCAACTTACCAGAGCCGAATGTCAAAGTGCCAGTGTTTATTTTGCCAAGATCATGTTCTGCAAAGCCTGTATTCAACATATCTAAGCCAATTACTCCTATAGTGAATAATCCGAAGCCAGTAATTATTCAGAAGCCAAGTCCATTTCATTTCAGTGATCCTAAAGCCGTACCCTAGAAATACGATGTGACCATGATTGACAAAGAATCTGGGAAAGTTATTCCGAGGGAAGAATTGAAGATTGATAATGAAAATGTGACAAATATAGCTGGAGAAAACAAGATGACACGCAGTGGTCGTATTTATACTCCCCGATTCAATGAGGCTCCGAATAAGGAAGCTATCACTACTACTGTGTCTGCAAAAAACAAAGGTAAATAAGAAGTTACAAACGATGAAGATGCTGAACTTTTGAGGATCATCAAAAAGAGTGATTACAAAGTTATTGATCAGCTTCATCAGACTCCTTCCAAGATCTCTATTTTATCTCTGTTGATGAGTTCACCTGCTCATCGAACTGCTTTACAGAAGATATTGGCTCAAGCCCATGTTGCTCAAGACATTACTACCAGACAATTTGACAGTGTGATTGCCAACATTACTGCCTGCAATACTCTTAGCTTCAGTAACGAGGAGCTACCGAGAGAAGGTCAGAATCATAATCATTCTTTACATATATCAGTTAAATGTCAAGAGGATAACTTGTCAAGGGTGCTTGTGGATACCGGTTCATATCGGAACGTCTTACCCAAGAGAGTTCTTACCAAGTTGGCTTACCAAGAGACTGTGATGAAGCCTACTTCCTTGATTGTCAAAGCTTTTGATGGTTCTCGCAGGGCAGTAATTGGAGAAGTGGAACTACCGATCTTGATTGAACCACATGTTTTCAATATCATATTCCAGGTAATGGAGATAAATCCTAACTACATCTGTTTACTTGGAAGACCTTGGATCCACACCACTGGAGCTGTAACTTCAACTCTGCATTAGAAGATGAAGTATGTGGTCGATGAAAAGCTGGTTATTATACATGGTGAAGAGGATCTAATGGTCAGCAACCTATCTTCTTTCCGTTAAATTGAGGCTGATGAAGACGCTTTGGAAACTTCTTTCCAAGCACTTGAGATCGCCAATGTTGTCCTATTAGAAGTTGAAGAAACAGTGGGCCAGAGTAATCCATCTTTTGCATCTTTTAAGAGCACCAGATCAACGATCGACAGGGGCATACTTGAAGGTTGGGGAGAACTGATCGACATCAAGACCAAAACTAATCGCCACGGGTTGGGTTACAAACCAACTCATGATAAAGCTTCTACATATGTCAAAGGGCGCCCGAAGACTGTCCAAGAATTGTTTGTTAGTGGAGGTTTCCAAGTCAATGCTATCGATGATGATGATGATGAAGACCTGAGCAACCTGGTATTCAAGTGCGATGCAACTTTGAGCAACTGGGAAGCCATAGAGATCCCCGTGATTTTTCCTATTTCAAAGTAATTTAATGTTTTTATTTGCTGTTTTCAAAATTCCATAGCTATGCCCAAAGCTACTGGATTATTTTGTAGAGCCACCTTTTCACTTTTAAAAGGATATTAATAAATGCATTTTGTTAAATTCTTATTGTTTCATTTACCCTTTTTTTCTTTTACCTTTTAAAATGAAATTGGCAAATCTTTTCAAAAACTACAAAAAAAGCATTTTCTTTCTCTTGCATCTCCTTGTGCATTTTGATAAAATAAGCCTTCCAACATGCAGTGCTATCCAAAACCTTGTTGAATCCAATGACTCTACTTTGACTCTTGACTGGGATTCACCCATTTATCAAGCTGAAGATGAGGGTGATGAAGATTTTGAAGTACCCGTTGAACTGGAAAAATTGGTTGAGTATGAGTACACTGAGCTTCAACCGTACAAAGAGCATGAAAATCTGCTCAAGCAAGAGTATCCAGCCGATGCTACTAATCTTGACAAGAAGACTCTGAGAAGATTGGCATTCAAGTTCTTCATCAGCAATGATGTACTATACAAGAGAAACTATGACATGGTTCTGCTTAGATGTGTTGACAGACGTGAAGCAAACATGTTACTTCAAGAGATTCACGAGGGAACCTTTGGAACTCATGCCAACAGTTATGCTATGTCCAAGAAAATTATGAGAGTCGGATATTACTGGTTAACCATGGAATCTGATTGCATTCAATATGCCAGGAAATGCCATAAGTGCCAAATTTATGCTGACAAGGTCCACGTACCTCCAACACTGCTGAATGTTTTATCTTCACCGTGGCCTTTCTCAATGTGGGGCATTGACATGATTGGGGAAATTGAGCCGAAAGCTTCCAACAGTCACCAATTTATTCTAGTTGCTATTGAATACTTCACCAAATTGGTAGAAGCTGCTTCCTACGCCAACGTGACCAAGCAAGTGGTTGTCCGCTTCATCAAGAAGGAAATTATCTGCCGTTATGGAATTCCAAGCCGAATCATAACATACAACAGTACCAATCTAAACAATAAGACCATGAAGGAGCTGTGCGAAAGTTTCAAGATTGCACATCACAATTCTTCTCCTTACCGTCCTAAAATGAATAGAGTTGTTGAAGCTGCAAACAAAAATATCAAGAAAATCCTGCAAAAGATGGTCAAGACTTACAAGGATTGGCATGAAATGTTACCATTTGCTTTGCACGGATACAAAACTTCAGTCCAAACTTCAACAGGGGCAACCCCTTTCTCATTGGTATATGGAATGGACGTCGTCCTCCCCATCGAAGTCGAGCTACCTTCCTTAAGGGTATTGATGGAAACCAAGCTAGATGAAGCCGAATGGGTTCAAGACAAATTTGACCAGCTGAACCTTATCGACGAGAAGCGCATGACAACTATGTGCCATGGTCAGTTATATTAGAAACGGATGAAGAGAGCCTTTGATAAGAAAGTTTGAATTCGTGAGTTCCGTCAAGGAGAACTTGTGCTCAAGAAGATCTTGCCTGTTCACAAAGACATGCGTGGGAAATGGATGCCCAACTACGAAGGCCCATTTGTTGTGAAGACAGTCTTCTCCGGAGGATCGCTAATTCTTACAATAATGGATGGTGAAGAGCTTGCACATCCTGTGAACTCTGATGCAGTCAGAAAATATTATGCCTAAAATGACCCGCTAAGTCGAAAGCCTGGAAAGACGACTTAGGCAACAATGGTATCCCGGTGGATCACAACCTATGAAGGAGATCCAGGCAAAATTTAGAGAAAAAAAATATAGCTCGCTAAGCTGAAAACCTGGAAAGGCGGCTTAGGCAATAATGAGCGTCCCTATGGATTGAAAACCCGAAAGGGCGGTCCAGGAAAAAATTAGGGACAAAGGTATTTCACTGCATCATATGACACTAATCATCAGAGAATATTTTATAGAAAATTAACTCCAATCCAATCGCTCTTGTTAGAAACCGGATTCTGGGTAGTCTTAGTTATTAAGGTCAGCAGAGGTCGTTGGATTCAATGTAACCTTTCCCTATTTGCCAATTTCAATTTTTTCCAAGGAGTCTTGCCTTTAGCAAGCTACCATTCTTTAATAAAATTAAACCTTTTGCTACTCAATTTTTATGCTATCTCTATTTCATAATTTGTTATGCAAATTGTTATTTGTTAATGATAATTTTGAAAGTGAAAAGTTTTCTAAACTTAAAACTGTTTTTGAAAATGCTTTTGAAAAATATAAAGTTGCTTTGACTTGTAGAAATATATGAAGGACATCTTCATTCCCCAGTAAGTCTCAATGCTGCAGAAGCACTTTTAAACCATTCGCCTCAGCGCAAATCTTCAGCGAGACTATAAGCCGACAACACTTTTAGACTGATCCGATAATCTCGAGTGACTTCCAAGACTGCAGAGAACCTCCCCAGCATCCTCCAAACGATACATGTTATTGAAGACCCACTCCTAGCGGAACCATCATTTCCTCACGGAAGTTGTTATACCTTTCCTCAGGAAATGTTCCCCCAGGATATTGCCATATTCTCCCCAAGAAGTCGAGATACTTTTCCCAGGGAAGTTGAGATACTTTCCCCAGGGAAGCTGATGTACTTTCCCCAGGAAGTTGATGTACTTTTTCCAGGAAGCTGCTACACTTTTTTCCAGGAAGCTGCCTAGCTCCACACTTCCCCATGAAGCGGATATTTATTTTATCCCCGGAAGTCTCCAATCCTGAGATGACTCTCCCAATGAACAATTGCTTCTTTGATCAGATCCAGGTTCATGATGGCAATCCTCCAGTGAAGTCATGATATCTTATCCCCAAGTGGAATTTTGTTCTCCCCAGAGAATTTGGAACTTCGAAGCAAGATTTGGTTCCACCATCAACTTTCCTATCCCCTGATAGATGTACTTTTCCAGAGGTCGCCGGGTATCCCCGTTGAGATGTTTATTTCATCTCCCGTTTCTTTCTCCTCTCGTCCGTTTTGTCAGCATGAGCATCAGCATAAGCATACTCATTGCATTCTTCATTTTGCATCGCATTGACATACACATTAGCATTTGCATGTTTGCTATCCTCGTTGTATTTTGTCGTTACTTTGGTTGTGGTTACCGCCAAGTAATTGGGTTTGTCCATTCTCTCCAAGTACATCGTCAACTTTAGGCATAAAACACCTAATATTTCAGTTTCCCCACATAGTTCAACCCTCGTGGATGATGGTTATTTCAGTTATCTTTTCCGTGCCTGGATAATATAATCCCCATTTGAGTTCATTCCCTCAATGGAGTCTTGTTTGACAGTTTTTTTCTAGCTCGATTCTAGACTGAACTTTGGTCCCCGTCGGTCACCGAACCTACCTGGACGTGCATATTTTGCACTATCTATCAAGAAGAGCCTTTCGCAACGCCTCATTACAGACAAGCGACAGTTCTCGCCCAAGAAGCTTATCATTATATCCAATAAGCGGCAGTTCTCATCCGAGAAGCTTATCATTGCTACCCTTGCAAATAAGCGGTAGTTCTTGCTTGAGAAGCTTATTCCTATCCTCATCATGACTAGCAACAAGTGGCCATCTCCCTCGAGAAGCTTGTTTCCATTGCCTTAAACCTTAAGACGTTGAGTCTCTGTACTCATGCTTAGGCGTCCCGCCGTGGATAATTTTACCCTTTTCAAGTAAAAGAAGAAGTTGAGACCCGTTCATGGCATACAAACCTTGGAGGCGTGGGGAGGTTTATTTACCCTTTCTAAACGAATCATTTAGTTAAAGAAGAAGCTGAATCATATTTTGATCATGGAAGCTTATATTTTTATCCTAGAGTGTCAACCGGTCATGCTTGAACCTATTGAGAAGCTACTTTGGATATTTCCCCAGTGGAGGCCGTCTTGCCGGTGCCATCTCCATTAAGGATCCTGCTTTTACCTTTTACACTAGAGTGTCAACCGGTCATGCCTGAACCTATTGAGCAGTTACTCTTGGATATTTTCCCCAGTGGAAGTCGTCTTGCCGGTGCCATCTCCATTGAGGATCTCTTCTTGCTTTCTTTCTAAAGTGACAATTGGTCATGCTTGAACCTGTTGGTTCATCACTTTAGATTTCCCCAATTGCGTGCTGTTTCCCCAGTGCGTCATCTTCCCCAGTGTGTATGTTTGCTCGTAGCGTTGTTCCCCTGTGCCATTGTTCCTTCTGCATTCTGCATCCTTTCCATCATTACGCATCATTAGATTCATGGCATTGTCAGCATTTTTGCATACCACTGCATCTAAGGGCAAAATTTTCGGTTATCTGTATTTAAATACCTTCACCATGATTTCTTGAGCCTTCGTCGCCCAAATCATCCGGAGAAGTTATTTAAATAGGGGAAACTATCATACCCCAAATTTTACCCTTAGATCACTGATCATTTCGCATTTCATTCATTCTGTATTTCGTTTAAACTAACCGCTAACCGGTTTGCTCAGTTGTTCGTTTTGCAGGTGTGTTGAAAATTGGAAAAATGTCTGTGTGCCCTTTAAATCGGTGGATGCAGACGTATTACCAGTTAAAGTTCATTTTGGTTATTATGGAGCCCATTCATTGCTAGAGGACCCCTAAGAAATTAGGTTCTCTTACCTCTCGAATTACAAGACTTTGAGTTGAAAACTTTTCGAATTTCCATGGCAGTGTGGATGTCAGATTCTTCTTGATACAGTTCATCCAGATTTGAGAATCGGATTGTTAGCCGTCAGATGAAAGGTTGGAATTTTAATCGAATTATGAACCATTTTGAGGTGAGGCGTTAAAATATGAATGGATTTGGATTTGAATCGGTGCGAGAATGGTTTCAAATAAGTCATCTAAACAGGTTCAAGCACACAGTCATTTTTCTTGCTATGCTGGTTACGAGTTTACATTTTAGAGGTGCAGTGGAATTTTTTGTGAACATTAATTTGTTTCTGTCGCGAGTGTCAATTAATTCATTTCAGGTTACAAAAGTCAGGATTATTCGAGACATGACTTGGAATTTAAATGCGGAGAAATAATTTTTTTTTGTTTGCTACAAACTTGGATTTATTTATTTAATTCAAGGCTAATCCTGTACAAAGTTCAAATTACAACAAGGATCCGAATTTTACCGAATTACAAGTTAAGTCCTAAATCCTAAGTTTTCCTAAATTCTAAATCCAAGCTTCAAGCTTCCGAATCTTCAAAGAACCTGAAAAAATAGCAAAAGAGTTAGAATGGAATTTATTTTTAATAAAAAAGGACGCTATTTCTATTTTCGGACCCTCAGAAAATTATCATCATCGGGCCTCCCGAGAGGGCAACAACAAGGTCATCGCCAGCTCCCGGTTTTCACTTTCCGACCTCGGAAAAAACCGGCAGATGTCTGTTCAAAGCGTCCAGAGAGAGAGAAAAAAAGAGCTTATTTCGAAAAAGTGATTTTATAGCCAAACGGGTCCTTAATCCGAAATCTAGATCAAAAAAAGATCCAAATCCATATCTAGATCCAGATCCGAATCCATATCCAAATCCAGATCCGCATCCAATCCAGATCAAATCCGGATTATCATCATTAATGAATACTAACAGATCCATAAAATCTCAGAAGAATAAACATCATTAAAATCCCAATCCGGATCTGAAAGAGGACAACAAGATTCACCACTAAAGCCATCAGAACAATAAGAAAAGGACCGAAAATCGTAGAAACATCATTCAGGGATCCAAAACGAAAATCATTATCATCCGAAAACGGACGGAAAATCACAACAAAGAACCCATTACCACAATATCCGAAAATCGCAGATCCAAGACGAAAACAATGAAAGCTACCACAAACCGTCCATAGATCAAAGAACAACCAAAGAGCTTAGATGAAATCATCATCTCCCATAAACCCGCATACCACCACAAATCCGTCAACACCTAAAATCGGAAACAGAACACCAACCGTTTCATAAAATCGTCATTCCAACCAACCGCGTGACTCAGACGCGATGAAACCTCGCAGTCATCATCGTCCAAACCCAAATCAACCCACAAAATCGTAAGCCACCATAACTGTTCTCATATTTTTTTTGCTTTGTTTTTTCAGATCCAAATAAGAAGAAGAAGAAAAGAGTATAATAACAAAAGAAGAAGAGGAGATGGAAATCGTGCATGCAAGAGAGAGGAGAGAGTAAAAAAAATTTAGAGAGAAAGGGGCCGTTGCGGACTCCCTTTGGGAGACTAGGGTTTTCAAACCCTCTCCCTCTCTTTTTATTAACTGGGTCGGGTCCTGGGGGTTGTGACCCAGGCCCAACCCATTTTTTTCTTTCTTTTTTCAGTTTTAACTTTTATTTTATTTGTAATCTTAATTAACTATTAATAATATACTAACACATACTAACTCACTAACCTATTAACCTTTTTTTAAAATATGAAAATAATCTTTTAAGATAATAAAAAGACAAAATTTAGAATTTAATTTTAATTTAACATTAATCCATTTGTTTATAATATAATAAATTTTGTTTCTTTTTATTTATCAATACATAAAACATAAGAATAACATTATTAAAAAAAACAGTAAGGGCTTTAACTTAAGTTTGTTTATTCGTTTTTTTATTTATGAAATGTAATAAAAATAATAAAAATATTAGTTTGATTTTTAAGTTAAGTTTTTGAATAAAGGTAAAAAAGGAAGAAAAAAAATACTTTATTAATTCAATGGCTAATTTGACTTATTTTCTCTTTAATAATTTAAAAAAAAAGGTGTTTAATTTAATTTAAATTTAATTTTCCTTAATAACATAAAAAACCAAAAATATATATCTAAATCCAAAAAAAACCTTTTCTAATTGCTAATCCATTTCTAATCTTTTTTAATTAAAACTTATTAGAATTTAGCTTTATCACAAAAATATAACCTTTTTTAATTCAAGAGTAACTTCTTTAATTTCTAAAACACTTTTTTAACTTAATTCTAATCTAATTTGCTAATCCTTTTATTTAATTACATAAAATTTAAAATAAGAACAATTAACCATTAATTCCTAATTTAACTTAATCTCAATTCACAAAATTCTCAAGCATTTAAAATTCAATTCCAATTCCACCATTCCACTTAATCAAATACGTCTAACTCACCATTCAAACTTAATTCAATCTCTAATCATGCTTACAATATGTCCTTTACGGTTTCATTACACTACTGATATCATCATACTGCTTTTATCATTTGCCATTTTCGATTATATTATCAGCGTTTTATTTTATCGGTATCCCCCGCCGAAGGAAAGGTTATTCCGTTTGACCGCCGTGTCAATATTCCTTTACCTTCGCCTGTCCTAGCCTTAGGATCCGAGTCACCGTACTCATGCTTAGGCGTCCCGCCGTGGACACACCCATACCTTTACCCTTTCAAACTTTAAAACTTTGAGTCGTCGTACTCATGCTTAGGCGTCCCGCCGTGGACAACCTTACCTCTTATCCTAGCCTTAGGATCAGGAGACGCCGCACTCCATGTAAGTTCCCGCCGTGGAATACTTACCTCACCCTTTTTCAATTCAACTTTACAACGTAGAAATAAGAGTCTCCATACTCCAATGTAAGCACTTCCCTACGAACGTTTACATTCCCCCTAGAACCTTGACCATAGTCAAGAAGTTCCTCTTCCTCCCTTTCAAGGGGAACTATGATTACTCTGATTCCATCCCTTACCTCAGATACATAAGCACTAGATGCGAATCTTGGCGAGTAAACTTAGGACTAACCCTTAGGTCTTTCTTTACCCTTTAACCCTTATCAATACCTTAAGCAGATAACTTTTAGCAATAGCGCATTAAAACAAGAGGTTCCTGTAGAGTACTACAGAAGTTTAGGATGATCATACCTTTCCTAAGCTTAACCAACCCTGAATCTTAGATCTCTCCCCGCATTGTGTTTACGATGCAAAATAGGTTTTTCCTTTCTTTAACCTTTCCTTCGGATAAATCAAAGATCGGTTGTGAACTAAAGATGTGATTCAAATTAATCAATAATTTAATATCCTCTTCTCACCGCAACAACTAGCATCCAATGCCTTAGTGAAGATGCTGCTAGCTGCTTCTCTGTAGCAACATATTCTAAGGTAATGATCTTGTCTTCAACAAGCTCCCTTATAAAGTGATGGCGAATATCAATATGCTTGGTCCTACTGTGTTGAATAGGATTTTTGGAGATGTTTATATCATTTAAATTGTCACAATATAATTTCATGACATCTTATGTGACATTATATTCAGTCAACATTTGTTTCATCCATACTAGTTGAGAACAGCTACTTCCAGCTGCTATATACTCAGGTTCAGCAGTAGATAAAGAGACACAATTTTGCTTCTTGCTGAACCATGATATAAGATTGTTCCCTAAAAATAAGCAACCTCCTGATGTGCTTTTCCTATCATCAGCACTTCCAGCCCAATCAGCATCATAATACCCAGATAACACATAGCCAGATCCATGAGTATATAACATTCCATACTCACTTGTTCCATTAACATACTTCAGAATCCATTTTACTTGATTGATATGACTTACTTTGAGTTCATCTTGGTATCTAGCACACACACCTACAACAAAAGCAATGTTAGAGATGCTTGCTGTAAGATATAACAAGCTTCTTATCATACTTCTATAGAGACTTTGATCCATATTTACACCCTTTTCATCTTTAGACAACTTAAGATGAGTAGGAGGAGGTGTTCTTTTGTGACTGGAATTCTCCATCCCAAACTTCTTAACTATATTATTGGCATATTTACTCTGAGATAGGAATATAGAATCTTCCATCTGTTTAACTTGCTACCCAAGAAAATAGGTTAACTCGCCGACAAGGCTCATTTCAAATTCTGACTGCATTTGTTGGACAAAATGTTGAACCATCTCATCAGACATCCCACCAAACACAATATCATCAACATAGATTTGAGCAATCATGAGCTTTCCTCCTTCTTCTTTGACAAACAAAGTCTTATCTATGCCATCTTTTCTATATCCATTATCAACAAGAAATTTTGTTAGTCTGTCATACCAAGCTCTTGGAGCTTGCTTCAGTCCATACAAATCTTTCTTCAACTTATAAACATGATTGGGAAAAGTTGGATCAATGAATCCCTTAGGTTGTTCCATATAGACCTCTTCATTTAGGTACCCATTTAAGAAGGCACTTTAACATCCATCTGAAACAGCTTGAATCTCAGAATGCAGGCAACTCCCAAAAGTAATCTGATGGATTCAAGTCGAGCTACAAGAGCAAAAGTTTCATCAAAGTCAACCCCTTTAATCTGAGTGTATCCTTGAGCAAACAATCTGGATTTATTTCTAGTGACCACCCCTTTTCATCAGACTTGTTCTTGTATACCCATTTTGTTCCAATCACATTTGTTCCTTCAGGCCTTGGAACAAGATCCCATACTTCATTTCTCTTGAATTGCCCTAGCTCTTCTTACATGGCATTGATCTAGAATTCATCAGTTAAGGCTTCCTTAACATTCTTTGGTTCAATTTTAGACACAAAACAAGAACTTGTTATGACTTCTCTAGATCTAGTAGTGACTCCCTCATTTAGATCACCTATGATAAGATCTATAGGATGGTCTTTCTGAATTATGGTAGAGGGTCCCTTATTTACTAGTTCAGGTTCAGGTTCTGCATTAGTAGGATTGGGATCAGTGTTTTTGTCTGTAGACTCTGCTGAGATATCAAGGAATGTTCCAACATCTTCTAGGACATCAGCCTCCTTATGAACATCATCAACAACAACATTGATGGACTCCATCATAGCTTTAGTTCTGGAGTGGAATACTCTATAGGCTCTGCTGTTAGTAGAATAGCCCAAAAATATTCCTTCATCACTTTTTGGATTCACCTTTCTTATTTGGTCACGATCTGCTAATATGTAGGATTTGCTTCCAAACACATGGAAGTATTTGACAGTAGGCTTTATTCCCTTCCATATCTCATACAAGGTAGTCACGGTTCCTGTTCTTAAGGTCACTCTATTATGAACATAGCAAGCAATATTCATAACTTCAGCCCATAAGTGGTAAGGCAGTTTCTTTGCATGGACCATAGCTCTAGCAGATTCCTGGATAGTTCTATTCTTTCGTTCCATAACTCCATTTTGTTGTGGAGTAATGGGAGAAGAGAATTTATGGCTAATCCCTTCAGATGAGCAAAATTCAACAAATATTTGGTTCTCAAATTCCTTCCCATTATCACTTCTGATTCTAACAACATTGCTCTCCTTTTCTCTTTGAATTCTTTGACAGAGATCTTTGAACACATCAAGCACTTCAGATATTTCTCTTATAAAATTCACCCAAGTATATCTGGAAAAATCATCCACCACCACATAAGCATACTTCTTTCCACCAAGACTCTCCACCTGCATAGGTCCCACCAAGTCCATGTGAAGGAGTTCCAACACTTTTGAAGCAGTGAGATGTTTAATCTTCTAGTGTGACATCCTAGTTTGCTTTCCAATTTGGCATTCACCACATACCTTTCCTTCTTCAATCTTTAGCTTAGGAATTCCTCTTACAACTTCCATAGAGATGATCTTCTTCATCCCTTTTAGATGCAAATGACCAAGTTTTTGGTGCCACAGTTTCACTTCATCTTCTTTGGCTAGAGCCCATATGGAGGTGTGACTAGAATCTTGAGGAACCCATAGATAGCAGTTGTCCTTAAATATGACTCCTTTCATAATCACTTCACTCTTTTCATTAGTAACCAAGAATTCAGATTTAGTGAAGTTGACATTGAATCCTTAATCACACAGTTGATTGATGCTAATCAAGTTGGCAGTCAAACCTTTAACTAGCAACATATTATCAAGGTTTGGTACTCTTGAGCAGTTCACCTTTCTAACCTTCTTGATTTAACCATTGGCTCCAATCCCAAAAGTCACATAGCTAGTAGAATGAGATTTGATGTCTACTAAGAGTTTTTAATTCTTGTAATGTGTCTGGAGCACCCACTGTCAAAATACCAATCCTCTTTGGATGAGACTTTGAGAGACATATGAGCTATCAAACTGGTAGCAGCAGCTCTAGGAACCCATTGCTTCCTATTAGAAGGAATGTTGTGATTGGGTCTAGGTTGAGGAATAGGTTTAGGATATCCATATAGCCTGAAGCAGAAAGGCTTTATGTGACCAAAACGCCTGCATTAATGACATCTCCATCTTCAAAATCTTCCTCTTGGGTGGTTGGGTTATCCTCTGCCATGGTGTTGAGACATTTGATGTGGCATATTTCACTTAGGCTCAGAAAAACTGTGGTGTAAAGAGGGACTACAATCTGAAGAGGGTTTCTTTTCTCCATCAAACCCTATCCCAGTCATGTCTCCTACCCTTTTTCCAAACTGAGGATTTCATCTAAAGTGTCAGTTCCACTGTTCAGCATTCTGACAGACTTGGACATTTGATCAAGTTGAGAATTCAACAATGTAACTTCATCATTCAACTCAGAGATAGTTTTAAGATGCTCTTCCTTTTTAGCCTTCAGTTTGATTATAAGTTTCTTCTGCTTCTCTCCTTGATGACATACTTCTTCACTTTTGAGACACAACTCTTTTAAGAAACTGCAAGTTCTTCAAAGGTTAATTCATCATTACTAGAGTCTTCATTAGAGACATATCTCCCAGTCAAAGCAGTCACATGTTTAGCAGATTCTTCTTCAATATCACTTTCAGAATCCTCATCAGTCCAAGATACAACTAGGCTCTTCTTTTGTTTCTTGAGGTAAGTAGATCATTCAGCTCTAATGTGACCAAATCCTTCACATCCATGGCACTCAATCCCTTTGCTTTGAGTGGACTTATCTTCAGACCTTGTTCTTCTACCAACATCATTAGACCTGCTGATGTCATATGAGTTATTCTTGATATTTGGTCTTGAATTCATGTCCATCCTCTTCATTACCTTGTTAAACTGTCATCCAAGGAGCACTATAGCATTGGATAAGCTTTCATCAGTATCCACATCACATTCATCCTCTCTATCTTCAATATTGGACACAAAGGTTATGCTCTTTTTCTTATCAGATCTGTCACTTATCCCCACTTCAAAGGTTAAGAGAGATCCAATAAGTTCATCCACCCTCATCTTGCTGATGTCTTGAGCTTCTTCTATGGCAGTTACTTTCATATCAAATCTCTTGGGAAGATACCTGAGAATATTTATTACAAGCTTTTCTTCTAACATCTTTTCACCTAGGGCACTTGAAGCATTGGCTATTTCAAGGATATTCATATGAAAATCATGCATGCTTTCATCATCTTTCACCCTTAAGTTTTCAAATTTGGTAGTTAGCAATTGAAGTCTTGACATCTTCACCTTAGAAGTACCTTCATGAGAAGTTTTGAGTATCTCCCAAGCATCTTTGACAACTTCACAATTGTTCACCAATATGAATATATTTATATCAATTCCATTGAGCAAGGCATTCAAGGCTTTAGAATCTCCAAGAGCCAATTCATCCTCCTCCTTAGTCTATTCTTCCTCAGGCTTCATGTCAGATGTAGCTTTTCCATCTTCCCAACAGTGACAGGGTGTTCCCATCCTTTTATGACATCTTTCCAAGCCTTACTATCCAATGATTTCAAGAAGGCCACCATGCGAGGTTTCCAATAATCATAATTATCTCCATCCAGAACAGGTGGTCTATTCACAAATCCTCTCTCTTTGTCTATAGAAAGTATCGTCCCTAGATCTCACCCAGAACCAGAGTAGGATGCCCGCTCTGATACCAATTGAAATTCTGGTATCAGATATGAGATGTCAAAAGAGATGTCACGACACTAATATCTGAATAATTACCAATATATGAACAAGATAAAATATAGTTAACAATTGTAAAGAGACACAAGCAATTGTTAACCCAGTTTAATGCAAACACACCTACGCCTGAGGGCTACCAAGCCAGGAAGGAAATCCACTAAACAGAATTAGTTTGAAGACTCTCAGCAAACTCTCTCTAGTTTACAATCTTCGCACCTAATCTCTACCCGCGTAACTTCTATCTAAGACACTCTCGGATATGAGACACCTCTCACTCCCCCTCAATCACATGCAGTGATAAAAACAGAAGATCAAAAAGTAGAAGACACACTTCAAGGACAACACTTGATCTTTCTTAAGAGTTTCAATCAAGAACAATGCACTCGTGCTTAAAATCTTAGAGTGAACAACTTACAACTCAAAGAACTCAGTCTAATTCACACATCAAAGTGATGAATGCATGGCTCACAAGAAAACAACTAAAAAAAGGACTCAAACCCTAACAAAAGACAAAATACAGCTTTATCAAAATCTTCTCTCTACCTTGTAAGTAGGGTTAGCACATCTTTAAATAGAAACCATTCTTCATGAGCTTGGGCAAAAGAATCCATAATTAAAGCTAATTATTCTCCATATCTTTTTGCACAAAAATAGTAACAAACCATCCTTCAAAAGGAAACAGAATATACTTGCTTCAAATAATGTCAGACCTTGATTTGCGTAAGCAATCACTTAACAAAGGCACATAAAAGATTGCAAAAAAAAACGCAACAGACAAAACATAACATTCTAACTGAATGTTCTGTAAACATATGTCAGGACATCATACTTGACATCATGAAATAAACCCTGCAACAACAAAAAGAACTACCTACAGAATGTTAAGATCACATGTCAAGACATCATATAGGACATCTTGTGATAACACCAAGTTTTACCAAAATTGCTGCCAATCACAGAACTAACAAAGTTGAAGTTGTGAAGAAAATAAAGAAAAAAAGTGGCAAAAGTAAGGGAAATGGTCACCATGGGTGTTGAACCCATGTTGCTAAGGTTACAACCTAAAACACTAGCCAAACCAGCCAATGCGCGCTTTGTGATAATTGATGGAAGCATACAATAATATATCAACTTTATCAAATAAATCAGAAAAATGGTAAAAGGGTCGATCAGCAGGATCAAACCCAGGTCAAGCATGTCATAGGGAAAGGCAAGACAAGGCTTCTACCACTGGGGTGGCTGTTACATCCAAACATAATACGCTTGCATATCATTATATTTTAAGAACCCACTAAAACAGCCAAATCAGCGCCATGTCATGCCAACTCACCTCCACCTTAGCTTTTATCTTCTTCTTCCTTGCTTCTCTCTTTCGTGCCATAAACAAACCTCCATGACCAGAATTTCTTTTCCTTAGAACTCTTTCATCTCTCAACCATTTTCATTGATGTAAAGATCAAAGTCACAACTTTTTTCACAAGGATCAAGAATATAATAATATCTCGTCCTAAAAATAACTGATTAATTCATAAATCACTCAACAACAATGTGGCATCATGAAACTTCAACATGTTACAACATGGAATACTCAAACTAAATAAAGCAAACAATCATTCAAAATCAAAAAACAATACACATACTACATCTTTGTTGTTTAAAAGATAACAAAATAATACATGAATATGAGAGTGGAAGGTCAGAATTCCTTACCTCTTGGAGAAAGTCCAAGGCTTCTTCTCAGCAATTGTAGTTGCAAGATAATAACCTCCACAACTTTGTTGAGGCCTTTAGAGTATGCTTGAAGGATTAAACAAGTTGGAACTGGCCTCAAGAACAAAATACGATTCTTCTTTCAAAAATGGAGGTTGAAGATGGTGTAATGTGTTTGAGATGTTACAACAATGTTTTAATGGTTTGAATGAGGTTTATGGAGTGTATATGGAAGGTTTGTGGAGTTGTTTTGGAGAATGCACAAATGGAAAATGTTTTTGAAGAGTTCTTGCACGTTTGGAGGTATTTTGAAAGTTCTCTTGATTCTGAGGATGCAGAAGTGCTTGAAGCTGGTTTATAGTGTTTTCTCCTCCTTTTGTAGTGAGGATCGATATCTTATTTATAGAGAGATTGGGGGTGTTAAGGTGTGGTTAGAATATGAGTTCTTGCTAACTAAGTCACTTGGAAACCAACTTGTTTGTGATAATCACTTTTTATTGTTTCAAGTGCCAAGTACAAGAGTAGCTGTGATTAGGGCATGCCTCTGAAGATCTCTTGTATTATGGAGTGCAAAGAGGAGCAAGGGGAATGGCTCAATGCTGGTTTTAGGGAAAAGCCATGCTTTATGAAAATGGTATTCTTCACTTTATGCCAAAAATGGAAATAACAAGTGGTTTGAGCTTTAATTCAAGGGACCAAGCTTCCAATTTTTTTGTAATTATATGATTAAGTGGGATTTACAATCAATTAAGCTCTGTAAAGCAATATTGTGTGGTAAACAAATATTTTGCATCAAGTTTGCCATGTTGGAACACTTGGAAATCAAGTTTAGAACTCTAACTTCATCTCTTCAAAAATCCAAGATCAAGAATGGGATTGAGGAGTTATTCTACTTTTTAGAAATCCATAAACATTCCCTACAACTTTCATTTTTGATGGAATTCTTAATGAAAACTGGCCTTGAAGTTGGCTGAAAATTGAAGGAACAAAGTTGCCTTGAAAATATTCTAAGTGTCCAAAGATTTTTTCAAACTTTGAAGCTTCATAACTCAAAATCTAAGCATCTTTTTCTCATAGATCACTAGGACACTTTTGTAGTACATGAGGATATCTATAAATTTATCTTTGGAACTTAAAAAATGGATGTGTGGATTGAAAGTTATGATCTCTCAAAGTTAGTGCCAAAATTAGGGTTTTTCCACACTTGGAAAACAATTCAAGTTATCCAAGTTTTCTTCTTTTGCAATAAACCTTTCAACTCTTGATTTATTCATGATAAAAACTCATTTATTAAACATATCTTGACGAAATTTGGCTTGGATGCTTCAA
Source organism: Lathyrus sativus (assembly GCA_963859935.3). NCBI lineage: Eukaryota > Viridiplantae > Streptophyta > Magnoliopsida > Fabales > Fabaceae > Lathyrus > Lathyrus sativus. Next base: position 675,313,743 of record OZ012741.1, read on the forward strand.
TTTGGATAAAAAAAACCCTAAAAGTCAAAGAGTTGACTTTGTTAGATGAAATTTGTACCAGATGAATTCAACTGTGTGATCTTAAATGAATATGCATATTTGGACTTCTCAAACATCATAGATAGGCTCCAAGGGTGTATATGAACATGTTTAATCATGTCCCAAGGCTTGGGATCATGCTTGGATCAAAAGTCAAAGGCACAATTGACTTTTCCTGATAAAACCCTAATTTGGGGCCAGATGAAATTGGGCTTCAATGATCTTGCAATGAGGTCAATTAGAAATTGATTCTTATTGAATATAAGCTCCTTGAATGTATGTAACCTTGATTTGATGATGACAAATCCTTAACATTGATTGATTAAGCAATAATCCTTTTGATTCCAAAGATGCAAAACCCTAATTCAGATGGACCTCAACAACAATAAACTTGAAACAAGGTTAAGGTTAGGAAACAATGTTTGATGCTTCTATAATGGCAATGGAATCTAGGGGTTAAAATTTTGGGTATGACACACAATAATCTATAGATGTATTTATCACTCTTCCTTGAATCATATATAAGGAAATCTTATCATTTGTATACAAAGCTAGTAAAAGATAGTAAACCAAGTAACTAGAAGTAAACACTACTACAAAATATACCTTTGGTAACACTATATTACTAAAGATGTTTAAACAACCATATTAATAACTCTATATTGCGCGCATAATTTTTATTTTATTTTATTGAAAGACTTTTCATCACGGTCCTTAATAATAACCATTGTGATAAATGAAAGGTTAGCTGCTTCAGTTCCCGACACCTACAAATTTTTATAGTTTTCGTTACAAAAAGGGTTTTCCTTATAGTATCATAAAAATATTAATATTAAAATATATAATGTCACAGTCATTACCATAAATCGTTGTGAATAGTACTTGTATTTTATTACGTTTTTTTTAACAGTCGTAGTGATAAGTTGTGAATAGTATAAGCAAAGTTATCAAGCTTTTTCATAGAATAGTCGTCACTCTCAAAACAAAAGCCTAACATCTCACTCTTTCACATGTAAGGAACTCGTTCTCATAAGTTTCTTCCTCTCAACATGAACCAAAATATGAATATTTATCTAACCAATCTAGTGGGAGCGTACCTATCAAAGAAATTGAGGTTTCTAAAGATATTGGTGATATGATGGAGTCTTGGTTAAATAAGGCCAAGGAAGCAGGAGATGTTATGAAGAACATCACCATTGTTGAACATTATAGTGGGACACCTAACACTAAAAAGATAATGATCACCAATTTGAATCTTGAGAAGATAAGAAAATATAAGTATTTGTAGAAGAGCTAATAAATTAAGCGACTCCGAGTCAGATGAAGACTGGAATAACTTCTTGGAATCAATTAGGCATGAAGACTGAAGACTTCAATTGTAACAACCCATATATTATATATCTAGAATAATATTGTATAAGTGTTAATTCTTGGTACTATCAAAACATAAGTGCCTAATGGCATCTTTATATACATGTCCATAAAAATAAAATACAACATATGGCACACGTTATATAATAGTGCCTAAATAAAAATATAATAACTATGTACGATATCTACAATTAAACAAAATCCATAGCAGAAGATCACAATAAAAGCTTCCCTTGAAACATCAATTCACAATCCCTCTTGTATATTATAACCCACAAACAATACCTGAAAAGCAATAACAATATTGGGGTGAGATAATAATCTTAGTGAGTTTCCTATCTTATGGGTCCACTCGGCTCTACAAGGTTCTAATCAAAATCCTAACTCGAGTCCAAAGGGGAACATACTTAAGTAGACAAAACTCGCAATGTATGGAAACATGTCACTTGAGTTCATCAACTAAAACAATCATTAATCAGAAACCATATCAAAGTATCTTTCCTCGGATAACCCTATGTCTAGGATTATCGACACGGGTCATGAATCTTTGTATCATACTTTGACATACGCACAGAATTCGGATTCCAATTGATAATATCCACTTTAAGAATCATTGCTTCCTATGGGACTCCAAACCCGTTTCAAGCCTTTTACTCGTATGAGACTCACCCCACTTTGGGATCTACCACCTTTGGGATTCAAACCATGTCATTCAAGTATTGGTGCATACATCCCATCTTACTCTATGAAAGCATTGCAACTTCGGAGGGCATAATTAAGGATTTATTTTTGGCTATGTGATTAAATAGAGCACAACGTGATTGTATTCAACAATCACAATGTGATTACATTCACCTTCATCACACAGTAATAACACATGTTCCATTCAAAGCATCTCACTCTTAACTATAGTGATCATCAATCCATGATACTCACCTAGGTATCATATCAAATAAACATCGCCATCTAATCTTATCTAAATCATATTTCTAACTTCTTAGCCTAATTAGATCACTAGGTTAACTCACTTCGTTCATTATATATTTGATCCAATTATTGTTAAATCAATGCATATATCTCACAACATATGTCATAAGGCACACATAAGGAAAAGAAATCATATCCCATTTTTACAAATAACATGCAAGAAATTATTATGAACATGTAGAGTTTTAAACAAGCTTTCCAACGCATCCGATACCGGGTCAAACATAGCTACGAAACTCGAGTTACACCACAGACAATGCAAAGGGGGAAAATGTGCATCTGTTATCCGTGCTCTGTGCTGGAAAGTGGGGATATGCGTCAGGAAAATAGAGACCATGTGCTAGCAGCCCCAGGAAGTGATTGGGGGCTGCGCAGCGCCCCCAGGCTGGGCATAGCGTGAAAACCAGTTCCTATACTGATAAAACATCACTTTTTTTTTTAAAACTTTTATCCAATTTAAGCCATGCATAGGCACCTCGTAATATGACCAATCATCTCCTACCCTGAATTTCACGATTCCTAACTATAAGAAACAACAACTTATTTCACCATTCTCAACTATAAGAAACAGCAACTTATATCACCATTTTACTTGTAACATCAGCATAAAAACAATCCAAAAATAACACATTCAATCATGAGAACACAAGAATCATGGAGAACATATTAAATCATATGCTCATGGTATTTATCATGCTCAACATAGAATACTTATCATATTATCATGGATCTTAATAACTATTTTATGATTCCACAAAACCCTTAATCCTAATAATCACAAAATTCTAACTAGAACTCACATGATTCAAGAAAATGATGATGATATTGATGAAATTGAGATGAAGTTGGTGATGATGATGATGAATCCATGAGCTTTTCCCTTCTTCTTCCTTCCTTACTCTTTTTCTCTCCCTTCTCCTTTCTCTTTCTCTTTCTCTTATCCTTTTCTCTTCTTCACGTTTTCCTTATTTCTTTTCCCAATTTGATAACTCTCTTTTTTTCTCCTTCTTATCTTTCCTCTTTCCTATCCACATATATTCCTCTCTTATCTTTATATATATATATATATATATATATATATATATATATATATATATATATATATATATATATATATATATATATATATATATATATATATATATATATATATATATATATATATATAAACCATTATATTGGATTCAATTCAAAGGCTATGATTTGGAGTAAGTTAAAAAAACTTACTCTTGAAGTAAGTTGATCCCCACTCATATATATATATATATATATATATATATATATATATATATATATATATATATATATATATATATATATATATATATATATATATATATATATATATATATATATATATATATATATATATATATATATATATATATATATATATATATATATATATATATATATATATATATATATATATATATATATATATATATATATATATATATATATATATATATATATATATTAGGTAGTAATACAAAATATCTCAACTGATATTTTGTCTTCTAGTACCAATTGACTCATTATTAATGTTGACAAAATGTCCCCTCTTGTACTTATTAATAATTGTCAGTCTATTTTAATAAAGATTGATCTCTTCAGTTTCCACTGATTACTCTATTGGTCCAAATTGACAATATTTAGAGCACTTAGAAGCTCAAATTGTTCCAATTGATAAGAGATATAGTACGTATGAACTAAGTTGGTCTCAACTCACAATCAATTGAGCATTTAAAACTATATGGGATATTACATTCCCCTCTAAATTGAAATTCTCCCTCAAATTTCTTTAACTCAAAGAAGGAACACTCCTTGCCTCATCGTCTTAGTTCAACACTTGACTTTGCTTCGATTTCAAATCTCTGACATATTCATTCTTCTAATTTATATTCCCTATAACACTTCTTTCTTTTGTGAACTCTTGATACTTCATGGTCTTAACCATATTCATATTCCAATATTGGATTAACTTTTAACCTTGCTCTTACTTAATTTATCCGATGTATCGCTCTGAATCACTTGGTCACTTTCCTTCAGAAATCTACAATTCTCTTTTTGTGTTGTGTCACACAAAACATAACCACGACATCTTATCTTGATTTGGAATCAACCCTTTTCAAGTCTTCATGAGATAATTTACTAATTCCTTGATTACACACAATACTGACGACTCTTCCTTTATAAATCCTTCAACAACTGAGACAACTTTTATAATCCATATATTGGTATCTTTATCAACTTTACTTAACCTGATACTATATACTACAACGTCTACATCTGATGTTTCACTTCTCTCATACTACTCTAAAAAGATAGTACAATTAGCACAAATTTGTCTTACTTTCATTCTTACAAATAAATATTCTTCTGATCCCCATAAATTTGATTGAGCTCTTTCATCCATCACCTTTCATTGTGCTACTCTGATTCCAACAGGGTAACACTTGGGATTCCTAGGCACTACTGCTTAGCTAACAGTCTGTATAGAAGATCACGCCTATCCTCCAGAGTGACCACCTACCAAACAATACTAGAACCTTACTGACACCCATTAGTAGAATAACTTTCTTGCTGACACAAAAAAGTTTAAAATAGGACCATCACTCTCTAAAACATAAGTATCTAGGAGCCATACGACCACAACCATAAAAATGTACAACCTTTAGACTTATCTTGGGTTCGAAGCAACTAATTCAAATTATTTTGAAAATATCTGGTTTTGGTTACTATATTCCATATCAAATCTTCTTATAGGGTCCTGGTTCATTTAAGGTTTCTACAATACACGATCTCGATCAATAACAAAACAACACCATAAGTAACTTTGAATCATCAATGAGACACCATTTTCAAATAGCTTAAGCAATCTATAAGGTAACTGCGAGCGTCCATTCTACTCACAGAGTCACACATAACACTTCAAATAGATCTAAAGATAACATTACACTTCCTATTTAAATTAATTCCTCTCAATCTTCCTGCTCCATCTTCCACAATCTTAGTTCATCCTCTTACTAATATACAGTCTGTGTTACATGTTTAACTTCAGAAATATCTAATTCCCATTCCTTCCTTGAAGTATAACTTATGAATCCTTTCAATAGGGCAGAGTATCATTGTGTGTAACAAGTGCTACTCTCCTAGGGATCCACATCTGAAGCCATGAATCCAAGAATTCATCCAATGTCATACAATGATTAACCATTTCCACCTTACTAGCACATATGCAAAATATTGAATTGATCTCCGCAAGATTACCATTTAGTAACTCTCTTTCAACTCCACTCTTTATGGTTCTCATTAGTTATAATAGTGATACACCCAAGTCTTACTCACACTTAGTATGGTTCACTAGGTTGTTTCCCCAAATGTCAAACTCCCTTAACATCTACACATATGGTCAACTATTGCAATACACCTTCATAAATTTCAATTTTAAAACTATTAATCTAATTTGCATTAACTTGTATCTTCATCCCCGACTCGCACGTCCACAATGGCACACCAATGAGATTTAGGATACCATAAACCCTAACAAGGTGTGAACATCATATTCTGTGATCAACCAACCAAACACTACTCGAAAAAATGAACAACAATCTAGCTTCCAACAACCAACTCTTACTCTTGCAACCCAAAAGTATGCACTCAAGATGAACCTTGACATCACTTCACGCTTATCGACTGAATTTCTCTTCCAAACCAATATCCACTACACACTTTATCACACAGGGGTTACTTATCTATATGAATTTCTACGGACAATCCTCATCGTCTTTTTATGAGTTCATATGACATAGTCTATTTCATGTTCCACACTTAGTACTCGTACTCAAGCTTGACTTGTCTTCTATTGCTTACTAGAGACTCAAACTTTTCAGGACAGAAGACTCACTGCTTGAAATAAAGAGTGTGACACTCCTACACTTAGCCCAACACAAGATAACCAATTACAAATTCTTGTAACCATAATGCTATTCTCATATGCTTCTCATAATACCAAGGTATATCCTCCTTCACTCCACTTCACACTTTAAAAGTATTCATATATGAACAATCATTAATGACACACTCTTATTTAGTTTTAACAAAATCTTAATAACTCCATTGTGTCTTCGTCTAAAATACATTCATTTACCACTTTCATATTATAATGTTTACACCACTTTCCATTATGTGCTCGCTTCTCTTCCTATGGTAATTCTCATAATTCCAATCATAAAACCATCCTACTAGATTTTCCTTGAATCCAAATTACTTGCTCTTTCTCTCAACATAAACCTCTTTTAACTAATCCCACTACATCTTTCATTGATTTGTGATGCTTTTCCTGTCTTCATCACAGATCTCTTTCAACAGATCCATAAGTAACTCGATATTCCATAACATTATCTTACTAACACTGAACCTCTGACAAACCATTCTGAACCCGATCTCTCTTCTAAGACTAGATATACTGGGTTTACCTCCCACTCTTTGCTTAGTGCATACATATTCCCCTTAGAATAGAAAGTCATATCCTCAACTCTCGCCTAAGACTTCACCACTACCTTAGATTTCCAACAGAAGATGAACGTCCTAATCTTTCAAACTCTCAACCACTTGGAAGGTACCATTCTAAACATACTCCCTAAAATACTCTCGTTCTTTTAATATGCTCTAATGACCTTAGAAGCTTAAACACCGATATACTACCTCACTTCCATATCTTATAGCATATGAGCAACAAAACATCCTCCCTCCTTCGCTGTATGGTATTAATTACAACACTTACTCAACACCAGTGAATCAATCTTATTTTACTAGAAAATTTACATATTTCTTAAAACTCTAACAATTACTCTGATAAAAATCCTCAACTTCCCGACTTCATTAGTACTACATGATTGCTTGAACCATACCCTACCATTCATTTCCACATTACCTAATTTACCATTCCTTCTGATACTTCAACTAATCTAACTGTTTCTCTTTACTTTCTAACTCTTGGATTGAGCCTATCCTCAAAGAACGAGTTCCACCAACACTTCAGAGTCCTCGTAGTCCCTCAATCATGATTATACCTACCACGTACGTAGAATTAGGTTGATCAGGCCAAATACTATATATCGTGACATTAAGAATCATGTTGCTTAAACACACATGTGAGGCAGGAGTATATTTACTTATGATGTTTCAAGGCTAGGTCGAGAATTGACCTGCTCTGATACCACCTGTAACAACCCGTATAATATATATCTAGAGTAATATCATACAAGTGTTAATTCTTGGTACTATTACAACATAAGTGTCTAACAACATCTTTATAACATGTCCATAAAAATAAAATATAACATATGGCGCACGTCATACAATAATGCCTAAATAAAATCTAAGAACTATGTGCAATATCTACAATCATACAAAATCCATAGTGGAAGATCACAGTAAAAGCTTCCCATGAAACATCAATGCATTATTCCTCTTATATATTATAACCTGCAAACGATACTTGAAAAGCAACAACAATATTGGGGTGAGATATTAGGTAGTAATAAAAACATCTCAATTGATATTTTGTCTTCTAGTATCAATTGACCCATTATCAATGTTACCAAAATTTCCCTTCTTGTACTTATTAATAATGGACAATCTCTTTTAATAAAGAATGATCTCTCAAGAGTCTACTGATTACTCTATTAGTCCCAACTGAGAATATTTAGAGCACTTAGGAGCTCAAATTGTTCCAATTGATAAGAGATAGAGTATATAGGCACTGAGTTGGTCTCAATTGACAACCAATTGAGCATTTAAGGGTATATGGGATATTACATCAACGATAAAGGGAGCTTCTGATCCTGAAGGTTTAAGTTTTTATTTCAGTTTAATGACCCTTATATCTAGGCATGTTTTATTACTGTTTTGTAAAGGCTCTATAGCCTCATTGGACTTATGTACAATAACAGATCTAATGCTTGTGTATCTCTGGATGTTGTTCTAGTTGTTTTTCTCATGTTTTGGCTATGTATGTGCTAACATCCTAAGGGCTTAATAACAATCGCCTGAATTTTATTTATAATTTTATAGTCTTATAAACTTATTAATATAAAATATTTAAAGCCACGATTATTAGCAGAAACAATTAGTAATAGTACTTACATTTTATTACTATTTTTGTTAACAATTGCGGTGATATGTTTTACATATATATAAGTGAAGTTATCAAGCTTTCGCATAAAATAGCAGTCACTCTGAAAACAAAACCCTAACATCTCACTCTTCCACATGAAACAAACTCGTCCTCAAAAGTTTTTTCATATTAAAAGGTAGTCAAGTTCATACACTTTAGCATTCTTCTTCTTCTTCTTCTTCTTCTTCATAAGATTATTCCATGTTATTCATACGTTTTCTTCCATTTTTGTGTGTATAGGTTCTTCCATATATCTTTGTCTTTCATACGCTCTCTTCTTTATCGTTATGCTTTTACCTAACATGATTTTTCTTATTTTTTGGGTTATCTTAGTTACCATCGCTATTCCATGTGTTGCTATGGAGAAACAATACAGGAACAACGTCTTTAGTATCCACGATTCTTTTCAATAAAAGGTACCACTACTACAAAATACACCTTTAGCAACATAATAATAATACGATTATGCTTTCCACCATTGTAATATCACAAACTGGATGCTCCTGATATATTTTTTATTTTTTTGAAAATTATTTAACCACGCGTGTGTCACTTAAGTATATAAATAAGATCTAAATTATTATTTTTTTTGGAATTATTTAACCACAAATTTTCTTGATAACCGTGATAAAAAGTGATGTTTTAGTATATAAGCAAGTACAACATTTGCTCTTCCCAAAAGAGAGAAACGACTGTAATGATGATTGAAATTTTTCTTTATTTCTCAAATGGTCACAATACATTCAAGAATATCAACCATTAGAAGTAATTATTGCAAGAATTAAATTATAAAATGTTTAATTTTCAACCTCTTCTATAAATGCACACTTTCATATAATAAATTTCCACATCTTCAAACTATTCTTCTTACTTCCTATAGCAACATGAGTTCTCCATTTGAGAAGGCTAAGAGAATTATCTCAACAGAAGTCACTCTTGAGAATAAAAACATCACATAGTACAACACCATCAACAGTCAACTGAGGAAGTCCAACCATCTGGGTCGACTGCTGTCAGGGATGCACTGAGGGTGAGGAAGGCCTAGAAGAAGAAGAAGAAGAAGAAGAAGAAGAAGAGAAAGGTGTAGAGGAAGGTTGTTTACTATGAATCATATGAGGGTAGTAAGGAGCGAGTCATGAATTGGGAAGATTCCTATAGTGCTAGAGGATATTGTTCCGATCTAGAAAAAAATTATGTAATGAAAAAAATTATGTTTTATGTACTCTTTCCTTGTGTTCCTCTTTGTAAAACTTCTTTATTATTGTTTTATGTACTCTTTCCTTATGATAAATGAAAAAACTCTCTCACCATTATTCTCCAGTATGTTATTTTGTTGTTGTTCTTATTTTTTCTTTTGTTCATTAATGTTGTCCATTTTTGCGAGTCCTGTGGTTTTTGGATTAAATGCTTTTTTGTAAAACAACATGCTGTTAGCAAGATGTTGAACCAGATGTTCTGCCATGTCAGTCAGATATCATATTCTACATGATGTTGTGACATGTTCCAGGACATGTTATACCAGATAGTTAGGGCATGACTAATTTTAGTGTGATTTTTGAGTATATTCTGATGCACACGTGGGTGACTTTTATGGGAGAATATTGTGGGAATTTCTTTTATTGTAGATTCAGTTACTTTTCATAAAAAGGATCCTTGAGCCTTTTTAGGAAAGTTTGTATTTTTTTCCTATTATTATGCAGGTTGATTTTCAGCCACTTTATAATGATTGCTGCTATTTGTGCACCTCAAAAAGCCCAAGTCCAGTAGGTCTGAAGGTTATTTAAAGAGAAGAAAAACTCTATTGGAAGAAGAGAGCATAACGTGAGAATTTTGTGTAATTAGGATTAGCCGTTGTTTTGGTTGGTCCCTAGGGTTTTCATTTTTTAATTGTATGTCACTCATGTATCTTCTAATGCATTGAGTTTAACTGATTGTTTATTGTTCACTTTAAGCTTTTAATCAAAGAGTGTATTATTGTTGATTGAAGCTTTTAAGAAAAACCGAGTATTATTTATGAAGTGTGATATTCTGTTTTGTTGGGTTGTTTTGTATACAATCACTTAGATTATGATTATTTGATATCACTAAGGTGATTAGGGAGTGAGAGGGGTTCTCATATCTAGGAGTTCCTAGGTAGAAATTGAACTGGGTAGAGATTAAGTGAGGAGTTGTAAACTTGGATTGTTTAGCTTTGAATTAATACTACTAATAGTGGATTTTTTCCTAGCTTGGTAGCCCCCCAGACGTAGGTGAGTTGCAACAAACTGAGTTAATAACTTTGGTGTTATTTATTTTCTGAAATTTATAGTTTTTTATTGTTGTATGTTTAAGCTGTGTTTTGATCCTAGTGTTGTGACATCTTTCTCGACATCTGGTATCTGCATGCTAAAATTTCAATTGGCATCATAGCAGGTCACCCTGTTCTGCTATTGGGTGAGCTCTAGGGAGTTTATATTTTGGTACTATGGACAAGGAAGGAGGAGGGAATATTAATAGGCCTCCATTCTTGGACGATTCTAATTAAGATTATTGGAAGGCATGTATGGTGGCTTTCTTAAAATCTATGGATAGAAAAACTTGGAAGGCTACCATCAAGGGTTGGGAATACCCTGTGGTCAAAGATAAAGATGGGAAGGAGACCCTAAAACCTGAAGAGGATTGAACCAAGGAGGAAGATGAAAATTCTCTTGGAAATTCCAAAGCCTTAAATGCCTTATTCAATGGAGTGAACAAGAACATGTTTAGGTTGATCAACGCCTGCACTGTAGCTAAGGATGCTTGGGAAATTCTCAAGACAACCCATAAAGGCACATCTAAGGTTAAGATGTCTAGACCTCAGCTGCTGACAACCAAATTTGAGAATTTGAAGATGTTAGAGGATGAGAATATTCATGACTTTCATATGAATGTTCTTGACATAGCCAATGCATTTAATGCCTTGGGAGAGAAAATATCAAAAGCAAAGCTGGTAAGGAAGATTCTAAGGTCTTTTCCAAAGAGATTTGAATTGAAGGTAATTTCCATTGAGGAAGCTCAAGATATCAACAACATGAAGGTTGATGAACTTGTTGGCTCTATTCAAACTTTTAAGTTGGCTATTAGTGACAAGTCTGAGAAAAATAACAAGAGCTTAGCTTTTGTTACCAATGTTATAGTAAAGAGAGTCAAGCTGATATGGATATTGATGAAGGACTGTAAAACACTATTGTGTTACATGAAAAGTAATTCAATAGAATCCTCAAGAGACTGGACAAAAGAGGAAAACCATGTCTTGAGGACACCACTTCTAACATCAAGAATAATCATGACTCTCAAAAGAATTCCAAAAATAAAGAGAAGTCAAATCAAAGCAAAGACATTCAATGCTATGAGTGTAAAGGTTTTGGTCACATTAAGCTGGAATGTCCTACATATCTCAAGAAATAGAGATGGATACTTATTGTATCTTGGTCTGGTGATGATTTTAACACTAAGAATGACAAACCTGCAACTGCTCTCTCTGACAGATGGGCTGATGAAGTAGAAACCTATGATGAAAATAATTTTTGTGAAGATCTAGATGTAGCCTACAAGGAAATCTGTGATAAATGTGAAGAAAGTCTTGAGACAAGAAAATCAGAAAAAGGTCATAAATGAATTGGAAAATGAAAGAAGGAACTCCCAAGTGTTATTTCTCATCTTCAAAATGAGATAACTCTCTTAAATTCTAAGCTCAGTAGTGCAACAGACTCTGTGAGAAGGATAAAGAAGGCTGAAGACACAAGAGTGCATTATTAATCTATTAATATTCAAAGGAGAGTGTCTGTAGGGAAGCTCTTATCCCAAGAAAGGAAGAAGATGGTCATAATGTCTAACCACATGTTACAACATCCTGGCAGACATGATGAACATCAAAGTAACTACCAATATTTTTGGAGATGTCATCATTGTGGTGAGTATGGGTATATAAAACCTTTTTGCTATAATTGTATGGAAATCAAAAACCTACCGTTCATTTCAAGGTTAATTAAGTAAGAAAAAAGAGGAGCTTCAAAGATAGGGAGGTGAATTCTTTGAGAGCTTCAATTAGAGATGACTGGTACTTTGATAGTGGATGTTCCAAACATATGACAGGGGATCCGGAGTTTCTAGTGGATATAAAATCTCAGTCCACAGGTCCTGTAAGATTTAGTGGTGGTGTGAAAGGAGAAATAAAAGTTATTGAAAAATTGGAATGTGTTGGATCTCCTAGGTTAGATGATGTACTCTTTGTGAAAGGTCCAACTATCAGTCTTACCAGCATTAGTCAGCTGTGTAATCAAGGTCTGTTAGTAAATTTCTCTAAGTCAGAATGCTTAGTCAAGGATGGAAGGAAAACTGTTCAGATGAAAGGTGTGAGGTCCAAAGACAGCTGTTATCTTTAGGATCCCCAAACAACAACTTACTCTACATCCTACTCTATTCCTAAAGAGGAGGATGTAAAGCTATGGCATAAGAAACTTGGACATATTTCTCTCAAAAGGATGTATGAGATCATGATAGTAAGAGCCATTATAGGGATACCAGAACTCAAGGTTATAAATTGGGATGTCTGTGGTAAATGTAAGGATGATGTGCAACCCATGACGTTCCCATCAATGTTGCAACATTGGACTACTTCCAAAGTTTTAGAACTTCTTCACATAGCCTTAGTAAGGCCAATCGAAGAAGAAATCTTAGGTGGAAAAAAGTATGTCTTTAGGATTAAAGATGATTTCTCTGAGTTTACATGGGTAAGCTTCATTAAAGAAAAGTTAGACACCTTTGAAACTTTTAAAGATATATGTCAAGATGTTCAAAGGGAACAAAATCTCAGGATTGTCAAGATAAGGAGTTATCATGATAAAGAGTTTGAGATTGCAAATTTTTTAGAGTTTTGTGCTTTTAGAGGCATAAGTTATGAGATTTTCTCTTCCGTCTCTTCTCAACATGATGAAATTGTCGAGCAAAAGATGAGGTTTGTATCAGAATCTGCAAGAGTAACGCTTCATGCTAAGAATTTACCATATCTCTTTTGGGCTGAAGCTCTGAATACTGCTTGCTATGTTCATAATAGGGTTACATTGAAGGCTTGCACTACAACCACTTTCTATGAGTTATGGAAAGGAAGGAGACCTACAGTCAAATACTTTCACAACTTTGAAAGTACATACTATATCTTTGTCTATCAAAGAGCAAAATGGTAGAATGCATCATGAAAGTGATGAAGGAATATGATCTTACCGGATCAGAAAAGGATCAGTAGCCTGCCACGCGTCGTGAGCTCCTGCGTTCACCGTTGTTGAAGAGGAGGAGGGGGTGTACCTGCAGGGTAATCTGATGCCTAAGTGAGTAACAAAGTTAGAAAGAGCAAGTACAGAGAAAATAGGTGTGGAAAATAGAATCTCTGACCCTCTAGTGAAAGAGGGTATTTATAATGTGCCCATAGCGCAGGGTCAATAGTTACTTTGCATTAGGCCAAATTGCAAGGCCTAATACGAATAACTTCTAGGGCTTACGTGACGTAGGGAAGACCAGCATGTGGTCATCGCCCTAGATCAACTTCCCCGTGATCTTCGGAAAGTGGGCTGACTAGTTTTTTCGGAAGTGGGTAGTTGCCTGATGATATGTCCTCACGTGGGGAACACGTGGAGAACGTGGGGAAGACGCGTGAGCTCTCCCCATGCTAGGTAGTGGTCTGCCCGACTATAGAATTAAGTGTGCCCGACATGAAGGAGGATTGGGCATTGTTGGGCCTCTCTAACATAGTATTGGATTGGACCTGCCTGACTGTGGGGCAGGTCTTAGCCTAGTCCAGAACAAGAGGCCCATAATTCGTTGCTCCTAAGTGGAAGAGTAATCACTTAAGTGTCAGTCCCAACCTCGATGATGTGGTCAAATGTTGAGCTCCTCTATGCCGTGGATACTCTCGAGGAGTCGTGCTCGCTTTCTGTGGTCATGAGCCGCTATTCGTGTCGCCGACAAGGTACTGCGAGCCCACATGTATGGGAGACGCCAGAAGGAACAACCATGCACGCTTCCTAGTAGGAGACGAATTCGAATGGGTGCGTGAGATGTTTGGTGACTCCATGTGTCAAGGCAATTAATGCCTAGGGCGGCTAGGAGTAGGGGCACTCAAGTTCCTAGGGACACTTTGAGTCTCGTGTTAGGATTATAAATAAGGGTTGAGTCCGTTTCATTCACACGCTTCCCTTCCTCCGCTCAGGATGTTCCCTATTCTCTTTTCATGCTTCCTCTTCTTCGCTTCCATTCATTTGCCGCCGCCGCCGTCTTGTCTCCGAGGAACCACTGTACCAAGTAAGTTTTTGGCTAGTATACTCTAGTTTCTTGCATTTTCCGATGGTTTCTCTGGTGGATTGATGAAGTTATCGGAGAAACTATGAAGTTCTCAGCGAATACGCTAGAACTTCTTCGAATTTATGACGTTTCCGATGAAGGCTCAGAGGGCCGATGATGAGTGCCCCAAGGACATAATATGAATGTTCTGAGGACCTGATGAAGGTCTTGGGGACCTGGGATGAGGACCTTGAGGACTTAAGATGAAGGTCCCGAGGACCTGGGATGAGGGTTCCGAGGACTTTAGGTGAAGGCCCCAAGGACCAGATGAGGATCCCGAGGACCTTTGGTGAAGGTCTCGGGGATCCTACCCTCGTCTCTTATTGACGTGGTGAAGGGAACCCCGTCCCGGAGGCTTCTCCAACCAGGCGGGGTCTCGTTGTCGAAGAGCCCCTCAGCATTCCCTCACACTTTTCCATGAACGAATCTAATGCTTACGCTACTGTCGAGGACCGTTGTGAGGGTTCCTCTATGAACTGGTAGGTGTATAAACCCCGGGAACACAATCGAATATGCTCGTCTTTCAAAGGGATGAGGTTTCACATGTATGAATTCACTTTATGAGAAGCGGGCCTGCATTTTCCCTTTAGTGATTTCCAACGGGGGGTGTTCGATCGGATGCTCCTGGCGCCTTCGCAGTTACACCCTAATACGGTCACGTTTGTGCGGACGTACGAGCTCATATGTCGGTACCTTAACATTGGGACCACGCTGAATCTTTTCTTCTGCATCTTCCATCTTCAAAGACAAACGTTCGAAGGTCGACATAGCTAGGTGTCCCTAAAGCAGCCGAGGAGACTATTTCAGGCATATCTAGACTATATCCATACCTTTAAAGACCGGTACTTCGTTGCCAAACCCATCACCCACGTGGCCGTAGATTCACTGTATGACCTTGTGGTGAAGGAAGGAAGCAGAAAACAGGAGGAAGTCTTAGAGTCGAAGATTCCATTGGAGTGAATGAAGGAGCATTTTAAAAGGGGTACAGACAACTATATAGTCAGACCCGACTCATTGGATGTCGAGGACCGACTGGCCTACCAGAAGCTGGCCGAGCTTGTCTCTGACTTCACCCCCAAGAAATGTATGACGCTGGATGGGAATTATATCCTCGACTCCTGCGGGGAGGTTCTTCGGAAGCAATGGTTGATAAACACGAAGGCCCTCCTCGAGTATGCGTCCTATGAGGAGGCCTTACGGTTCCTAGGTAGTTGGCACCCCCTTCACTCGGGTTCCTTCTATGTTTCTGTCGTTGGTTTGATGTTTGCTGACTCGTTTGTTTGTTCTTTATTAGGTAAGATGTCGAGCATGCAGGAACGCGTGAAGAAGCTGGCAGCCACTAAGGGTTAGAAAAAGGATGGCAAGGGGCGAGTCGCCCAAGTACAACAAATGCCCGGCCCCAACCATACACCCGGAGGCTCATCCTCTTCCCCTCAAGGCAACCAATCTCCAACCTTGCAGGGGACACCTAAGAGATAACGGGTCAGCGAGCCCGAAACCGTCGACCTCACCGGGAGTATTTCTGAGGAGAAGTTCATGCTCCCACCTTGCTATTTGCAGCCTGATTTCTTCTCCGAGGCCAATTCCCCAATCATGAGTGTTGTTGAGTCCAAGGCCATTTTGGGTATCGTTCGGAAGGCGAGGAGGAAAGCCTTATCCGATGATATGGCTGCGGTGATGCAGGTTTTCAAAATAGCTTTGGTCCTCAACGACGAGACATGCTCCTCGGTTGACCTGAACAAGCTGCAGAATGACCTAGCAACTGTCAAGGTTGACAGAAAAAAATGGCAACTGACCTCGAGAAATGCAAGGAAAGGAATGCCGCCTAGCTCAAGCTGTACGATAAGGCGGAGAAGTAGGTGAAGGTTGCCAACGAGGAGAGAACAAAGCTCTTAGCGAGCATCACCGAGTTGGAAGCAGCTGCAAGGCCCGCTGAGAATGAGTCCGCCGAAGAGAAGCTCATGGCATCTCGGGCTGAGCTGGTGTCAAAAATCTGGGAGCTTGAGGAGGATTTCTTGGTGGCTCTCGAGGCAGTTTTTAACTGCATTGTGAAGAAGCTCCAGGTCGTGAACCCTGACGTCTAGCTCGTCACCAAGGGGACATGCCCTTATCATCAGGTGGTCCAGGGTTGTACGGTCGCGCCTAAAGCCGAAGAAGAAGATGATGGTCAAGCCGTGGTGGGTGACCAACCCGAGGAGAATGTAGCTGTCTAGTGTTGTTTTGTTGTATTTATTTTTTTGGCCCGCGGACCATATTTTGATGTAATTGTCTTTGGTCTGCGTGCCATATTTTGTAACATTGAACAATGGGCTCTGCCCGCCTTTGGAAATGTAGTATTTCACTTTTATGCCATGTGTGCCTTATTTTTCTAGTTTTTGATGTAAGTATGAAATAGTGTGTGTTGTTTGTTTGTTATCAGGGTTTTGCTCGACATATGTTGTGACTGATCATGCAGGGAATTGGTCGGGTAATTGGAGTTGGTACGATCAACAATGGAGCTAAGTTCTCGATCGAGGTCTTTGCTCTGCGGCATGAAATTTCCATCGCGAGTTGGGCATTCTACCTTGCTGGTACAAAAACTGTGGAGCTTGATTGAGGGGTCATCCTGTAGGCTCAAAGCATACTGTGTAGCTCTTCGACCCACCTCTTCTTGGCGTCTCCCAGTCTTTGTTTCAGACCATGCAGAATCACTCTATTCACGGCTTCGGCCTACCCGTCTGTCTGCTGGTGCTCGACCGATGTGAAGTGTTGCCTCGTGCCCAACTGGGAAATGAAGTCCTAGAAGTTCTTGTCACTGAATTGAGTCCCGTTACCGATGACGATGGCTTGGGGTACGTCGAATCGGGCAAGTATATTCCTTTTGTAGAAACAAAGTATATTTTGGGCCGTGATTTTGACCAAGGCTTCGGCCTCTATCCACTTAGTGAAGTAGTCGACGCCGACTATCAAATACTTGTTTTGATACGACCCTATGGTAAAGGGTCCGAGGATGTCCATCCCCATCAGGGAAATGGCCATGGGGATGAGAGTGTTTTGAGCTTGTTAGGCGGGGCCAGGTGCAAGTCCCCGTGTCATTGGCATTTGTCGCACTTCTTGACGTGCTCTTTGGTGTCTTTCTGCATCGTAGGCCAGTATGATCCTGCTCGCAGTGCCTTATGGACGAGTGATCTTCCTCCGAGGTGTTGGGCGTTGATTCCTTTGTGGATCTCTTGGAGTATTACCAGCGCCTTTGATTTGTCGACGCATTTAAGGATGGGAATAGAGAATCCCCTCCCGTACAGTTTGTCCTCGATCAAGACGTATGAGCAGGCTCGATGCCTGACTATGCTAGCCTCCTTTGCATCATCGGGAAGTCGCCATGTGCTGAGGTAGGTGTATACAGGGGTCATCCAACAGTTGTTGTTGTCGATAGCATTAACCACGACTGTCGCCATGTATTTCTCGATGCTCGGGCATGAGAGAACTTCTTGGATTACAAATTTATTTCCGCCCTTCTTCTTCATGCTCGCCAGTTTCGACAGGATGTCTGGCCTTGTGTTGTGTTCGTGTAGAATGTGTTGCACTTCCGCAAAATCGAAGCTCTTCATTTTTTATTTTACCAAGGCGAGGTACTTGGCGAGGTTGTCGTTCTTGGCTCGGTACTCTCCCCGTACCTGGGAGGCCACGAGCTGGGAGTCAGTGAAGATCTTTACCTCTTTTGCACCGAGTTCTTCAGCCAAGCAGAGTCCTACGAGGAATGCCTCGTATTCGACTTGGTTGTTTGACGTCGGGAATGCTAAGGAGAGGGAGGATTCTATCAAGATTCCATCTTTATTCTCTAAGATGATGCCTACTCCATTTCCTGTCGAGTTGGAGGCACCGTTGACGAAGATGGTCCACTTGTGTGCCCCAGGGATTGGGGACTTTGTGGAGGTCATTTCCATGACGAAGTCGACCAGAACTTGTGCCTTGAGGGCCTTACTTCTCTCATATTGGACTTTGAATTCTAAGAGTTCGAGCGACCATCTAAGCATTTTGCCTGACAAGCCTGGCCACCTGAGTAACTGTTTGATGGGCTGGGCGATTCTAACCATGATTGTGTGGGCCAGGAAGTAATGTTGCATGCTTCTGGTCGCGTTGATGAGGGCCAGAGAGACCTTCTCAATCTACTGGTACCTGAGCTCGGGAACCCTAGAGGGATTTGCTTGTGATGTATATCAGCTTCTGCCCTTTGGGAGTCTCGCGAATCAATGTCGTACTGACGACCTTGGTAGCGACGACAAGGTACAAGTACATGATTTCCCCGACCTCAGGCCTCGACAGTACCGACGGCTCTGAGAGGACTTGTTTGAGGTGGAGGAGGGCCTGCTTGCACTCCTCGGTCCATTTGAATGTGACCTCCTTACGCAAAAGCATGAAGAATGAGAAGGCATGTTAGGCGGACTTGGCAATGAAACAAGATAGTGACGCCAGCGTCGCGTTTAGGGACTGGATGGAAATTTTTGTGTCCGAAGTTGCGAACTCGGAGAAAGCCCTGCATTTTTCTGGAGGCGCCTCTGTTCCTCGTTCCGTCAAGTAGAACCCGAGGAACTTGCCTGCCCGTACACCGAAGGTGCACTTCTCCGAATTAAACCTCATTATGCACTTCCTCGCCATCTCAAAGACCTTTTTGAGATGGGCGGTATGGTCAATTTCTTCTCGTGACTTCACGATCATGTCGTCCATGTAGACCTCGAGCATGTCCCTGATCTCTCTCCATAAGACTTTGTTCATCATCCACTGGTAGGTCGTGCCGACGTTTTTCAAGCCGAAGGGCATTACTTTGTAGTAATAGTTGTCTGACTCGGTCATGAAGGTCGTGTATTATTTGTCGGCCTTCACCATGGGGATTTGATTGTACCCTGAGTACGCGTCCATGAATGACAACAATTTAAAACCTGCAGATTTGTCGACGAGTTTGTCGATGTTAGGTGATTAGTGGTTTTTACACGTTATTTTACCGTTTATTTCAGTTGATCATTTGTTTTGTCATGTCGCATTTTAGTTGTTTTTATTACATTTTACGCGTCGATTTGGTATTTTCACTGTTTCTAGGTTCAGGTACAATAAAGGAGAAACAGAGCGAAAACCGGGGAAAAATGACAAGATTTCGGAAGAGTTTTGTTGTGAAATCTTTAGCAGTCTGCACGGAAACAATCATAACTGGAGTTCCGGGTGTCCGATTGAGGCGTTCTAAAAACCGTCGGAAAGCTAAGAGAGAGAACTACGACTTTCGTGTTGGAGTCGAAGTCATATTCAAAACAGAGATGTAACACGGGTGCCCGTGTTGTGTGACACGACCCGTGTTGCAGGATGTGCTCAAAAAAGGCGATTTTTGGAGAAAAAGCAGTGGCACAACACGGGTGCCCATGTCGTGTGACACGGCCCGTGTTGTGACACCTGGGACTTGCAAATTTCACGCGAAAAATGTGTCAGGAAGCCAACACGGGCGCCCGTGTTGCCTGACACGGCTTGTGTTGCAGGAAGCGCTTTTTTCCCTATTTTTCTTGTATTTTTGACTCTTGTGATCCCCGAGGGTATTGTGGGTATTTCCCTAGTGATGAGTTTGAATTGGGACTATTTGATACGTGTTTGGAAAAAGGAAAAATGACTTTTTTGAACAGAAAAGAAATTTGACGATAAAGATTGGAGTGATCAAGGATTTGGGAACTGAAGGTTCTCATGAGCGGAAGCGATTGAAGATCAAAGCAACCAATTCTCTTGTAATGTTGAATTTTATTGTTGAGTTTATTTTTATTCTTATGAGTAGCTAAACCCCCCAATGCTAGGGGGTGTCCCTGACTTGACTCTGTAATAACCTTCGGTTTCTTGAATTATATATTTCACTGCTTTCTAATCATCGTTGTTATCGTATAATGTTCTATGGCTTTTCTTATTTGACAAATGGGAATATGATTTACGGTTAACCTCAGGTTTGGAAAAACAAGTGTTAACGCGTGTATACGATAATACTATAGTAGATATTGCCTAGGAATGGGGATACCCTATAGTAACCGTGATGTTTTAGGTAAAATATATTGCCTGATATTGTCCCTATACCGCCAAGGAATTGGGGCATAGGGAGAATGCCAAAGGGTTTTCTGCTAAGGAATTAGAGTCAACTAATCTTTAAAACCGGTAACGATTGAATTGAGCAGTGATTTCTGAAAATTAAGGACCAAGGTTATTACAAGTTTTTTTTCATACACCCTACCCTAGCATGCTTCTCATAACTGTCCAAAACCTTTATTTTACTGCTTTTTCCTTCTGGCCTTTATATTTTTAAAGAACCAAACCAAAACCTTTATGAATTTTTGTTCAATCGCATTATTATAGAACTTGTATTCACACGCAGTCCTCAGAGATCGATATTCGGGGAATTTTCCCTTATTACTACATCGGTAACATTAGTACACTTGCTAATTTACCGGTCATTAGGTAATGGGTAAACATCTTTAGGACATTCCCGGTTGAGATCAGTGTAATCAACACACATCCTCCATTTTCTATTATGTTTTTTAACTAGTACAAAGTTGGATAGCCATGTTGTGTACTGGGCTTCCGATATAAAATTTGCCTTTAGGAGGTCTTTTATAGCTTTTTCAGCAGCCTCCGCTTTCTCGGGAGACTGCCTACGCCTATGTTGAACTACGACCCTAGCGACCGAATCTATAGTGAGGTGGTGGAATTCTATGTCAGGGTCGAGGTCAGGCATTTCAGCAGCGCTCCACGCGAACAGGTCAGCATTCTTCCAGAGGCAGGCTTTTAGCTACTTCCTCGCCAGGTCAGGGAGTCCCGTGCCAATCTTCACGCTTCTTCCTAGTTCATCTCCAAGTGTGATGAGCTCGAAGTATCCATCTGGAATGGGGCGTATTATGTGGGACGACTTCCTGTTGTCTGTTGAGGGTGCGTCTTCAGACTCTACACTCTGCTCCTGCTTGCTGAGGAAACGACTGTCGAGATTGACGAAGTTAACATGGGGTAGTGGCTTCTACTCTTTAGCCCAGGCTGGCCTGTCGGTCGTCTTGGGGGTGATGTTCATTGAGTTGAGGCCTTTTATTGCTGCCTTGAAACATCTCTTGGCCGCCTTGATGTCCCCGTGGAGGGTGAAAACTCAACCTCTGGTCGTGTAGTACTTCATTTTCATGTGCACTGTAGATGGTACTGTGGTCAATTCGGCTAAGGTCGGCCTTCTCAAGATGCACTGGTACAGAGAGGAATATTCGATCACCAAGAAGCGTACCTTCACCTGCCTGGCGGTCTCCTCAACTCCAAATGTGACGAGCAGCTCCACGTATCCCTAAGGCTTTGTGGTGGTGCCGTTGAAGCCCTGTAGGTCAGAGCCGACATATGGAGTCAGGTGGCTCTCGTCGAGCTGGAGGGTAGTAAATAGATGAGCGTACATTATGTCCACCAAAATCCCTTGGTTGACTAGGATTCAATGCACGTCAAAGCTCGTCATCTGAGCCCTGATCAATAGGGGAATGCTGGAGTTTGGTGCACCCCTGGGAAGTTCCTCGAGGTAGAAGGTAATCAGGTTCGATTGACCTTTGAATTTTTTGAGGGTGGCGCTTTGCTTTGAGCTCTTGCCGATCAGCTCCTCAAATTTCCTCTTGACTAACCCGACTGGGAGCTTGCTAGGGCCCCCGTCGGATATTACTAATATGGCGGAGAAGTCTTCCCATGGACTGCGAGCGGACGGCGGTGTGTCGGGATTTCCCAAAAGGAGAAAGTCTTCTGGCCGAGAGACACATAAGGCGACTTGCAGTCCGGCTTGTTCAGAGGGTGGTGACACCTCCTCGACCCTCTTGGCTTCACGCGTCTTCTGTCGAGGAGCCTTGCTTCTTCGGGTGTACTATTTCAGGTACCCCTCCTTGATTAGGATCTCGATTGCATCCTTGAGGAGGGTGCAATCTTCTATGACGTGTCCATGACTCCGGTGGAATCGGTAGTATTTGGATTTAATAACGTTGGGCTTGGGGGGTGTCAGTTTTAGAAAACGGACACCACCTCTCTGAAATTCTGAGTTAATACACTCAGACAGAACGCGCTTGCATGGAGCTGTGAGTAGTGTGTACTCAGTCAACCGGCCTGCTGGCCCTCTCTATTCTTGGGGCCGACCCTCTCTTCTTCTTTCCCCGCCTCTTTGAGGAGCAACGATATCCTTGTGCCTGGTTCCCCTGACGCCTTCTTGATTCTGCGTGTCACGAGTGCAGTGGGCGACCTTTATTTCCTCATACTGAAAGTATGATTGGGCCTTAAGGAGGAGGGCGTTTAAGGTGCAAGGTCTTTCAATCCCAACAACCTTGGAAAAGTCAATGCGAGGTCGCAGTCCTCACTCGATCAGAAATTTCTTCATGTCATCCGAGGTGGACACCTGGGCAG
The DNA here is from genome assembly GCA_963859935.3 of Lathyrus sativus. Taxonomy (NCBI): domain Eukaryota; kingdom Viridiplantae; phylum Streptophyta; class Magnoliopsida; order Fabales; family Fabaceae; genus Lathyrus; species Lathyrus sativus. Next base: position 675,337,081 of record OZ012741.1, read on the forward strand.
CTTCTTGGTTGAACCTCTATATGTAATCCCGAAGAGGTTTTTCTTTTTTATGGATGATGGCTTCCAGGGATGCTTCCGTCTTTGGATGGTGCCGGGAAGCTGTGAAGTGCCTGGAGAACTGCCTCTTCAGTTCGCCCTAGGAGTGATGGATTCGGGTGTGAGGCGCTTGTACCATGTCATAACACCCTTCCTTAGGGTAGTGGGGAAAATCCTGCACTTGACGGCTCCTCGGACGTTTCTATAGTCGAGCATAACATTAATGCTTTCGATATGGACGTCCGGGTCGGTCGTACCATCATAAGTCACCAGGGGCGGGGGTTTTTCCATCCCGACGGGCAATGGAGTCTCCCTAATGGCCCTGGACAATGGTGAGCCCTGGTCATCCTCGTGGCTCCTAACAGGTGATCGAGAAGAGGAAAGATCACCCTGATCGTTTCTGTTTCATCGGGGAGGACTCCTCAGCCGACACTTTGGCTTCTCGACGCCTCCTTCAGCTTTGTTCCTCTTCTGAGTTGGGGAACGTCGCTCCTTCTAGGGAGAGGATCAATAACTCTTTTGGATGGCCATCGGCTGAGGTCGTTCCAAGCGAGGGCGACATCTAGTTTGTCGGGGAGCAGGGCTCTGAGAGTCGTCGTGTCGCGTCCTTGTCGCATTGCTGCAAAGAGGGGCCGATAAGGATAGAAGAGTCCCCACCGTTCATTATTTATCCCAAAGAGATGGAAAGGAAATGATCAGAGAAAACCTACGAAAAAGGGAAAAGACAGGTCATCGCAACCAAATCTTGGGTTCGGGAGTCGGTTACGCAAGGGGAAGATATGAACACCCCTCACGTCCGTCGTACTCGACGGGATCCACGCTTGTTATCTATCTAAAGGGTGTTTATCTATCTAAGCTAAAGGCCACCAGTACAAAAGAAAATAAAAGAGACTCGGTAGAGCATTGTAGCTCTATGCCTACGTATTCCCTCGTGCAATGGGAAAGTCAGAGTCAACGTAGTTCAGAAAACTACGGGTGAAGGTGGGGGAAGGTTGCTCTCCAAGACATCGCCGTCTTGTGCCTACGTATCCTCGTCTGGTACGAGAAATTAGAGCAAACATAGTTCGGGCTGACACGACCACAGGTTGGTTCAAGTGTTTTAGCCGAGTAGGGTTAAACCTTCGTTCTAGCAGTTAAGGACGATGCCTGTTTGCCGTAGAACCAAAGCTTAACAACACTCTCTTTGAAAATGGTTTTCAATCAATCCCGAAGGATAAAAAGGTTTGATGTTTATTTTTGATTCTTTTATGAAGAAGAAGTGAATTGAATTGTGTTTGTAATTCATGTTGCACTAAAGACTATGACTTAGGAGCGAATGCGTCGCATATCGTCCAAAGGTCATACGCTAAACACTCTAGACAATTGAGAGGAGGCCCCCCAATAATCATTTCCTAAATGCTTAAGGCTTGTAGCGTACAACACTCATTATCCTTTATTACATGTTTTGAAGAAGTTTTGAGATGAGAAGAGAGAAAACGCAACTAAGGGGAGACTAACTCAACCCTAATGTTATCATGCAAAATGGACCTAAAGTTGAGATTGAATGGAAAATCTACCCTAATGTTAGCATGCTTGGATTGAAAACTTAATGTCTCTCCTACTCCTCAAAGGGACTAGGAATCCTAAGGGATCATGGCAAAGGAAACCAAGAAGGCACAAGATAAATCAATCACAAATGAGATGAAAGAAATGCAAACATGAAATGCACCACAAAGAAAAGAGGGAGGAAAAAAGTGTGGGGCAGCAACCACCACAAGCACATCTCAACCTCTTGAATGCAAGCAAAGAGATGCAAAACAAAATAAAATGCAAGCAAAAAGATGAACACTTATCACTTTAAACAACAACTATAAAAGTATGCATTCAAGTGGAAATCAAACACGTGTGTCGAAGAAATCATGATTAAACAATCAAGAACAACAACACAATATCCAAAACATCTCACTCAAATGCATCATACCGATCCATGAAGATTCAAAGTGAAATGATACCCAAAACAAGCTCAAAAACAACAAACATGACATTCTGGTTCAGTGTTAATCGGTTAACACATATGGTTAACCGATTAACCAGTTAAAAATGTTTGAAAATTTGAAAATTCGCACTGGTCAATCGATTAACCAGTTTGCACTGCAACTAGTTAACCGATTAACATTGTACAAGAGGCAGAAAACAGCAGCTCAAAAGCACTTTTCAGCAATTAATCACTTCTCCAATAATCCAGATGATCACATAATCAATTAAGCACGAATTTAAACCAGAAACAGTGATCCAATCAACATATAAACACATTCAAACAACAAGATCATGAGGAGATCCGAGCTAGAAATCTGGAATTCCTTCAAGATCCAAATGAGTTCTTGTAGTAGAAATGAAGATCCACCAAAATTAAGCAAGAATTATCCAAATAAGCTCCTCTAGATCAACTTCAAAATTCAGATCCACAATAGCACGAAATTTGAATGGAGAATTGGAGATGATAAGGATGAAGGATGAAGGTTTTAGCTCTAGAATTCAATGATTCCAATGGAGAATCAAAGAATTCAAGGTGAGAAGAGCTTTAGTGGAGTATAGGAGATGGAAAAGTTGAGAGAAAAATTCAAGAGTGTATGAATTCTAAAAAATGAAATGGAATTATGAGGATTGTGTGTGTGAGGTTTGGAGCAAATCATTTAAATATGCTCTTGGTTAGGATCCAAATGTGGTTTGGAGTGTGGTTTGTGAAAATTGGAATGGGATTAGGAATGGGAAATTGGAGGGAACTTTGAATTAATTTGAAAACTAATCAAAATTTGAAGTGGTTCTAGATCCTTCCTTTGATGTAAAATCAATTTCTCAAGTGATCAAAATGGACCCCAAAGTGAATTCCATTGAAAATTCACGTGCAGAGGCAAAATTTGCCTTGGTTAATCGGTTAACCATATGGGTTAATCGATTAACACCTTTAAAAATTCAAATTTGACCTGATTTTGACTTGGTTAATCGGTTAACACCTTAAAAATTTGAATTTTGGCGCCTTCTGGAGGGAAATCTGCACATTTGCTTGTTTTCATCCGTTCTAAGCCCTGTTCAGCCTCTGAAACTTGCTCTTGAATACTACAACCATGAGAATGCTTGAGATAGCCTGAATGCTACCTCTTGATATGAAAATATCCTGCAAAATAAAATAAAATCGATCGCTCGATTGCGGGGCAAAATAAATGCTAGGGCCTCTGATGCTCGCTGTTCAAATTCTTGCACCGAAAGAGAACCCTGAGCCACATAAATGCCTTGATCCCATGCCACGAGAACAAATGCTATGCTATGCAAAAATTAAAAAATGAAAAAAATGCAAAGTACAAGAAAATGTTGGTCAAATTTTGGGGTACAACGGTCCTTCATGGGGGAGAAGAGGGACTGCTGGAGACAGGGTGACGATGTCTCCACGGGGGAGAGCGTGATTGTCGCTCCTTCTCCAGCATCCATATCCGCTCATTCTCTTGAAAGATCATCAGGTTGGTCTGGTTGATCACTGCGAATAGAGCCACCATGGCCTGGTTGGCACTGGGTGGCACCGCGATTGGCTGGTAGACACACAGGCTATCAAAGTGTCAGACAGCGTTGAAGGATGCGTCTTTCGAGGAGGGAGAGGCGGTGTGTCTGTCACTAGAGTCGCCCTCTTTGATGTGAACGTCACATTGGGGTCATGACCGTCACTGTTGGTGAATGGAATGATGGCGGTTTTCAGAGCGTTGTCATTGCGTGGGCTGGCCATGATCAAACGAAAGTTGAATATTTCTTTGGTTCTTGAGCTTCTATGCTTCTATAGGAGAAAAAACGGGGGAGAAAAGGGTTCCCACAAATGGTGCCACTGATCTTATCAGATCAGAAAATGATCAGTAGCCTGTCACACATCGTGAGCTCCTGCGCTCACCGTTGTTGAAGAGGAGGAAGGAGTGTACCTACAAGATACTCCGATGCCTAAGTGAGTAACGAAGTTAGAAAGAGAAAGTACATAGAAAATAGGTATGGGAAATAGAATCCCTGACCTTCTAGTGAAAGAGGGTATTTACAATCTGCCCCTAACACAGGGCCAATGATTACTTTGCATTGGGACGAATTTTAAGGCCCAATACGAGTAACTATCAGGGCTTACATGGTGTAGGGAAGACCAGCATGTGGTCTTCGCCCTTGATCAACTGCCTCATTATCTTCAGAAGGTGGGTTGACCAGTTCTTTGGGAAGTGGGTAGTTTTCTGATGACGTGCCCCCGCGTGGGGAACACGTGGAGAACGGGGGAAAACACGTAAGCTCTCCTCGTGCTAGGTAGTGGTCTTCCCGACTACATAATTAAGTATTTCCGACATGAAGGAGGATTGGACATTGTTGGGCCTACCCAACATAGTATTGGGTTGGGCTTGCCCGACTGTGGGGCAGGTCTTGGCCCAGTCCAGAACAGAATATTTTTGGGATACTCTTCAAGCAACAGATCTTATAGAGTCTTCAACTCCAGGACTGGAATGACAATGGAATCTATAAATATTATAATTGATGATTCAATTACTGAACAGATGACAAAGGTTGACGACAATGTTTGGACATCATCTTGTCAGACTGTTGATACTGAAAAAGAGGAAAGTTGCAGTGTCACTATAATGCCCTAATTTTTACCCCTAATATTTCTCACATCTCATTTGCATCTTTGCATTTCATACCACAAACAAGATCATGCTTTGGTTCCTCTATCCCTCTCATCTTTGGGTCAATACCTTGCAGGAATCACCAAGCATCTGTGTGTTTCTTATTTGCCTTTATTTGCTTATATTTACTAACCTTTAATCAAAATCCAAAAATATTTTGTTTTCCCTATTTACTAACATTTCCAGGGGGAGTTTGAATCAAAAATACCAAGCAACAATCCCTCAGCTCGAATGAATTTGATCTGAATAAAATCAAAGTTGATCCGCAAATAATTCAAATTCATCTGATCAAGAGTTCTCAAGTTTTTATTGATTATTATTCAAGAGACTCCAATGTTCATGTGTTTATTTCCATGCCTTCTTTTACAAGCAAAAGAATCGAACCAGAGCCAAGACAACACATAAAAACGGAAATTTTCACCATTTTTGCATGTGGTAACGGATTACTGGTATTGGGTAATCGATTACCCTATGCGAATTTTGTGAAAATTGGGCAAATTCAAATTCTGCAGCATTTTTGGCACCAAATTCAAATATTGCAACATGAGAATATTCTAGATCACTTCAGTTTAATTCTCTTACCTCATCATGATTAATTCCCACCATACACCTTCACTAATCACCACTTGATCCATAATTTCCTTCTAAATTCAAATTCCAAGCCTAATTTTGATTCCAAACCAAACTCTAATCTACCAAATTTTCCAAGCCTAAATCCTATAAAGAGAGGCCTCATTTCTCTCATTTGATAAGCTTTTGATAGCCAAATTCACCTTGTCAAATTCTTTCTTGACTCTCAATTTTCTCCAACTACCAAATTCACCAAAGCTCTTTCTTCCATTGAAAGTTAGTAAGTTCATCATTAGAACTTACTAATCTTTGAGCTAAACCTTCATCCATTCACTTTTTCATCATCTGAAGTGTGGTTTGTGGAGATGATTTGAAGAATTTCCAGATTTGGAGTGGTAATTTCTTGATCCACCATTGTTGTTCTTGATACATCTTTCACAATATGATCTATTATTGATTCTTGTTGCTTGATCTTTGGATCTTGCAAATTGTGTTCTATTGGTGTTGATTGCTATTATTTTACTTGAATTTTCGTGCTTAATTGCATCCTTGACCATGAGGTATTTGAAGAAATGGTTGATCAAGTTTCTGCATATTTTCAGACTGTTTTGCTGCTGTTTTGGCAGTGGTAACCAATTACTAGCTTTGGGTAACCGGTTACCCAGTGTTTTTTTGCCTTTTGCCTCTGTTTTGGGACTGTTTTGGTTCTTTCTTCTTCTTCTTCTTCCTTTTCCTTTTGATTTTTTCCTTGGAATGCACTTTTAAAGGTCCTTTTCCTCTTTAAATTCATTGGACTTAGGGTGTAGATGAAGTTGGATAAACATTCACTAATTCAAATCTATCTTTAAAGTGAATTGTTCAATTCATTTTAGGTGTTTTGAGTTAATGATATGTTTAGCGCTTTAATCCACCAAGATGAGTGATTGAACTTAAAGACGGAATGAACTTGAACTTGCAATCCAATTTAGCGTTCCTTTTCCTCTTCTCTTTTTTCTTCTGATCGATGAAAATCTTTGATATCGTTTGAACTTATTTCAAGTTCTTGATGAAGATGAGATCGTTACCTATTTTCTTTTCGTGCGGTATTGCTTTCGAAGAGTGATCTACATGTCAGTTCTCTAGCACGCATTAGCACTAACATTGTTATTGACCGACCTTAGATTGTTATGGTTTCTACATAAACCCGATTACAATTGCTTAACATAGTGCTAAATTGGCCCGTAATCGGAAAGTGATCATTCGTAGCTCAAACTTATGTTTGAAAGTCCAAGTATAGTTGATTATTTTTCTTAGGTCAATCACCTATGAAACTTGTTGTTAGGAGGCTTTGATTTTATCAATCCTCTAATAAGTTTTCATCAACTTTGGCTTAAGTATATTAGTTAACTATCGTTGATCATTTGCTCTAACAACTAATCACTAACTCACTAATGCTATCATTATACTAATTTTGTTTATGTTTCCTTCTTACTCCCTATCTATCTTTTATCTTTATGCTCCATTATTATCATCTCATATCATACTATTGTTTATGCTTCTGTTATTTTTCCTTTGTCTGTTGGACACATGTTTATGTTTCCGCTCTTTTATTTTGTCCATTTGGACCATATCTTGTTCAAAACACTAATAAAGTATTAAACCTCTAAAAAACTTAGTGCTCTTAACTTTATGGTTATGCTCTTGGATTATTCTTAGACCTCGGACTTCTTGGACTATTCTTGGACCCTTGGACTTAGAATTATGACTCTTTCCCTATGCTTGGAGTGTTATGGATCTTTGACTTTATTTGGCTTGCTTATTGGCTTATGCTTCAAGATGGATGAAATTCTTATTTGGCTTGCTATGGAGTGTGCTACACGTTAATTAGATCTTTCTTATCTCTAGCTTTTATTTTTCTTTATAGGGTAGTCACTTCATCTCCTCCCATTCTTAAATTTTCAAAATCTTCTCTCTTTTTCAAAAACCTTCTTGTTTTAAAACTTAGAACCGCTTTCACAATAAAACATTGACTTTTTTCAAGTGATTTTCAAACTTTGTTTTCCTTAATAAATGTCAATCAATGTTAATTATATTTTGACAAATTTCAAATACTTAAAAAAAGATTCAAACTCATTCAAACCTTCTGTGCCTTATGCACTTTTTTTCTTTTAAAACTTTTCCATAAGTTTAGACATGAGTCATGTCTTCAAGCGGAACTATTCGCTTGGAAATGACGATTTTTCTTTTCACTTAAAATCAACCATAACAAATCTATTTTGTTATTTGTACCACAAAATACGGGGTTTTGATCCTATATTGCACTTTGTGGGTACGTAGGCATGAGGCGACATGTCTCTCCAAACACAAATATCTTAAAAAAATAATTCTCTTCTCATCTCCCCAATCTCTTTTCAAACAAACATTTTTTTCATACCAAAAAGCGTAAATATTTTAAAGGGATCCTATAGAGTACTATAGATGTTTTTGGTGCTAACACCTTCCCATTGCGTAACCAACCCCCTTACCCAGTCTCTGTTTACTCGTTCTTGTTTAGGTTTTGTTCGCTCCTTTTTCTTTCCTTTTTTGGATAAAAATAAAAGTGTGGTGGTGACTCTTGCATTTTATGAGTTAAGTTAATCAATAGCTTACACTCACAAATTTCCCCGCTACAGTCACTACCATTGTTCCAGATCACTTTCAGGTGAGCTCAGATCTCTCTATAAAGGGATATACAGGACAATCAAAGGCTCTTATTGCAAGACACTCAATTGAAAGAGACATCAGTGAAGCTATAAAAGGAATAACAAGTACACGTCTTGGCTCCAAACTTGGACCAATAATGAGTTCTAGTATTCAAGAAAAGAAAACCTTGAATTATGTCTTTAGAATAAGGAATGGTGCCTGAATCAATAAGAAGCGAGTATATGCTTCTTGGTGTACTGATGCAACTGAAGGAGATTGCCTTCACTCAATATGGATAAAGCAGATGATGAAAAATCAGAATGTGATGACAGATGTTATAAGATTATATTGTGAGGATCTGAATGTCTGGGATAAGAACCCTGAAAAAGATCATTATCTAGTCACGAATTTTGTTGAAGGAAGAAGTGTTACTTTGAAGCATATGAACACTAAGGAACAGTTGTCTGATATGTCTACTAAAGCCTTATATGTAGGTTATGCTGAGCATATGGGTTGTGAGAGAGGAACTTGCACTATTGAGGAATTGTAGCAATTACAGAAATAGAGGAATGTAACACATAGTGCATCCTTCCTCTATTCTCTAATGCTTGGGAGGTCTGAGCCAGTGAAGATTGTTAATGAGTGGAACAAATGATCTCTGCAACATAGACAGACCAATTTGAAAAAGATGTACTTGAGGGATGTGGTAAGGAAATTTAGTACCAACACTCCTAAATCATGTGATAGCTTCAAGGAGTGCAGAAGGATCTTTGGTAGAGGTGTCGCTACTGCGAAAAAAGAGGCCGATAATGACTAACAGAGTCGCCACCTATCGTTATTTATCCCAAAGAAGGGAAAGGAAACGATCGGAAAAAATTGAAGAAAACGGGAAAAGACGAGGTCACCGCAACCAAGTCCTAGGTTCGGGAGTCGGTTACGCAAGGGGAAGGTATGAGCACCCCTCATGTCCGTCGTACTTGACGGGATCCACGCATGTGTTGTCTAGCTAAAAGGGTGTATAAACTATCTACGCTAAAGGCTTATGGACAAAAGAAAAAGAAAAAGGACTGACTCGGCAGAGCAATGCCGCTCTGTGCCTACGTACTCCCTCGTGCAATGGGAAAGTCAGAGTCAACGTAGTTCGACTAACTACGGATGAAAAGGGGGAAGGTTTCTCGCTAAGACATCGCGTCTTATGCCTACGTACTTTCATCTGATATGAAAGATCAGAGCAAACGTAGTTTGGGCTTATGAGAACACTGGTTGTTCAAACGTTTTACCCGAGTAGGGTTAACAGACAGTTCTAGCAATTGGTGTATGCAGCTCGACCATTGGAGACTTAGGCGTTACCATTTGCGATAGGACTGAAAGTTAACAACACTCTTGTTTATGAAAAAGGGTTTTCTTGATTAAGACCCCAAGGGGTGAAAAAGGGTTGAAGTGTTTTTGTGTTTTTTAAGGAAGAAGTGTTTTGAACTTGGTTTGTAACTCATGTTGCACTAAAGACTATGATCTAGGAGCGAATGCTTCGTATATCGTCCGAAGGACATACACTAACATTCTAGATGATTGAGAGGCAACCACCTAATCATCATTTCTCAAATGGCTTAAGGCTCGTAGTGTGCAACAATTGTCATCCTTTATTAAGTGGATTGAAGTTGTTTGAAGACGAGAAGGGAAAGGGACAAATTAAGGGGGACTAGACCAAACCCTAAAAGTTGTCATGCAAAGTGCACCTAAAGTTGAGGTTAGGAAGGAGCTACCTACTGTTATCATGCATGGTTAGAAACCTAATGTCTATCACATTCCAACTTAAACAAGAAGGAATGAAAATCCTAAGGGAAGAAAAAGACAAAAGAAGAAGAAAGAAATATGCATAAGAATGCAAACATGGAAGGTAAGGATGCAATGCAAGTGAGGGAGGAAATATGTGTGGGGCTGGAGCCTCCATAAGCTCATATCAACCTCAAGCCATAGTATGAATAAATGCAAGAGAAGAGGAGAAGAAGATGCATAAAAAACAAGTAACAAAAACAATGAGAAAAAGTCCTCATGGATTCATTACTTTAGGCAAGCTTCAAGTTCCTCCTCAGGAGGAACCAAGCAACCTTAAGTAGTATTCCAAAGTCATGGGACAGAATGGAGGATGAGGAGAGAGTTCAAAAATGCAAATACAAACATAACACAAGAGGAGACAAGCACACAAGTCAACACTTAAGTCACATAAGCAAAAGATAATCACACAATGTAGACATGAAATGGAAAAGGCATGAAAAATAGCAAACACCCCCTAAAAATACCAAACAAAATCTCATTGGACCCCCAAGGTGTTAGGAACCAGGGGTCCAAATTAGAGATCAAAACTCAAAGCCAAGCTACCTCAACTAAAGGTGTTAGGAACCAGGGGTCCAAATTAGAGATCAAAACTCAAAGCCAAGCTACCTCAATTGAAGGCAAACACACAAGGTATGCCCTAAACTAGGGCAAAAGGAAGGGTTCACAAAACCAAACCAAAACACTAAGCAAGACTTGATAAAAAACAGAAATAAAAATATGCAAAAATCATTAAATATGTTAATGCAATGCTAAAAAATTTTCATGCAAAAATAAGAAGTTTACACCTAGAAATAAAATCAAGAGAAAACAATGCTACAATTTAATTCAAATAAAACATCCCCAATTAAAATAATTCATTTTTAAATGAAAAATAAAATAAAAAATAAAATAAAAATATTATAAAATAAAATATAAGTCAAAGTGTCTAAAACATTTTTTGGTGAATTTAAACAATCGGGGAATTAATTATAATGAATTAAATTATAACATGAAAATAAAACAAAAAGAAATGAAAATAAAAAAGAAATAAACAAGATAAAGGTGCAGATAGCAAATGAGGTTAGTTGGAAATCTGGAATTGGGCCAAACGGGGGTGTCAAAAGCAAGGCGTGTAACATGCCCATCAAACAAATCAAAAACAAAATAATATGGGCAATCATGTGCATCAGGTCAACATAAGAGCACCATAGGGATTTAATCCAAGACGCTTGATCAAACAGTATTCCAATCAGATGGTTTAAATCATGACAGCACATTAATGAGATTTTGAAATGAATTGGATGCTACACGGTCAAACAAAACCTATCGTGGGTCTTAATCAAACAGTCCACAATTAAAACATTAGATCAAACGGCTATGGTGTTGTCTTCAACAATGGAAAGTCAACAAAGTCATGGGAAGAACCAGTCCGCCAGAGCAAACACTCCGGTCATCTTCTTCCTAATTCCGGTCGCCGCGTATCAACAATAACAACACGCAGAATCCAAAACTCCACCGTTTCTCATGAATTTTATATCAAAATCACACTAGAGATCACGAGGATCTCAATTCTGACCTTAGAATTCACATATCACGCGTAAATCTCCAAAACCGAAAGCAACAAGGAAAAACACCAAAACTCAAAGTTCAAGGAAACTCAAACAAATTTGCCCAGAAATTATCTACGTGTTATGTAGATCATGAATCAAGCATTCACTAAGCCTAAAACCACATGAAACATCCAAGCCGATCCAAACAAGTTTCAAGCCATCAACAAAAATTGTCACCAAACAAAACAAGACATAGCCAGAAACGATCTATACAACTTGTAGATCATAGACCAACAAAAATGGCACAGAATGGCATCATGAGATGAGAGAAAATGTGAAAGGTAACCTACCTAGTGGAGAGCCTGCACTGGGCCTTGAAACTATGCTGAAGCTTGATGAAAAATGCCCAGAATCACTCCATGAACTTCATTAGAGGTGTTTGGATGCTCAATTTGGCATGAAAATGGATGAATCTCAGAATTCAAATTCCACCTTGCTCTCACTTTTTCTTCAAGTGTTCTTGCTCCTCTTGCACGAAAATGACCTGATTCTGATCCATTCTTCATCTGGAATATTTATATGTTGGGTTTAGGACCAAATGGGGCTCCAATTCCAGCCATACAACCCAATTCACAAATTCAATTTTCACACTTTTTTCAAGTTGCTATGCGCCTATTTTTCCACTGCACCAGCTTGGTTTTTAATTCAAATCACTTGAGCTGATCAAAGGGCTAAGATTTGAGGCTTGATTTTGATCCTATGGTTGATTTCCGTTTTGTTACTTCAAGAGGAAGAAACCATGAAAATGACCAATTTTGAGACCCCAAATTTCCAATGTGAACATGGAAATGTCTTTGAATCATTATTTGCAATCATAAAATGCACAAGTTTGCCTTGAAAAAGTTCAAAATCCTCAAAATCTCAAATTCTCATATCAAGCCTTCTTTATGAAAAATTCAAACCCCAAATCTTCAATCCAAGCTCCTACCTTGACAAGAGATGATTTGGTAATGCAAATGGCCCTATTTGGAGCAAGTTTCATGTTGAAAAGATTTCCATTTGAAGTACCTAAGTTGGTGAAATGGACCTATAATTTTATGACCTGTAATCTTACTTTCCCAAAATACCCTTGACTTGTAAACCTCATAACTTTAGTTCTACAAATCAGATGAAAGACTTCTAGTACAATTTGGAAATATAAGACCAAGACCTACAACTTTCATGTTGGCCAAAAGTTGAGGAGAAACATCCTTCTAGGTCAAAAATGGCTTGAAAGTTGGTTGACTTTTGTTGACCAAAATCACATCCCTCTGATGACCTGTAACTTGTCTGGATCGTAACTTGTGTTCTATAAATCCAATCAAGGACGTCTAGTACTAAAATTAAAGCTAAGAACATGCTCTACAAGTTCCATGTTGGCCAAAAATTGAGATGAGACTTGTATCTTGAGGTGGGTGGTCTTGAAGTCAGGCACTAAATAGGGGATTTTACCCTGAGAACCCTAATTTAGTAACTTCTCACACACTTAACTCTTGATGAATTGAACTTGAAATGATGTCTCATATGTCTTAAAACAACATCCCATGACCACAGAGACTTTGAATTGAGTTTCAACCTCCTTCAATTGCACAGTTGATTGAGGATTTGCCAGATGAAAACCCTAATTGCAACACTTTCAACCGTGGCTTGTTCCACTTCACACAACAACTTGAATAAGCTCCACAATGACCCTCAAGGCCCTCAATAAGCTCCCTTAAAATATTATACCCAAAATCATGCATTCCCAATCTCCTAATGCTCTTCAGTTGGCCTCCAAGTTAAGAGCTGACCCACGCACATCCATATAGCCTTTCACAAGACAATGACCACTTCAAGATGCCCTGATGACCAATCAAGCTTGAATAACAACCCTTGCTTAGGCTCAATGCCCTAAGAAGACCTCCCTTGCTATGCACAACCTCTTGATCCCATGCAAAATGAAATATGCTATGCAATGCAAATGCTAGAACAAAATGAAATGAAATGAAACATAAACCAAATTAAGAAAAGGTTGAGCAAATTTTGGGGTGCAACAAGAGGCAAGAGTTTGAGGATCATCTAAAAGTGATATGAACTTTTGTTTTCAATTATGTGGTTGCTTTATGTATTTGTGTTTCCATCTGAACTTGTGTTATATGCATTTTGTTTCTTTTGTGCTTCCATTATATGTGATTCCATTATTACTTACAGTTACTTATTTCCTTTTGTCAATTTTTGGCTAAAAAGGTGGAGTAAAGTGTTGTTTCTGATGTTAGATCAAATGTCATGATTTTATGTCATGTGTGTACTACTGCTTAGGAAGAGTAGTTGTGTTTTTGTTGTTGTTGAACTTGTGTAGTTATTTAGGGGGAACATGATAGTCTGTCATGCTTGCTTGCTGCTGCTGAGAAGATGTGGAGCTCTTTGATGTATTTGGGAGAAGTTATTATTCACTACAGTAGGTTCTAGTCTTCATGGGGAGTAATATTGAGGTGGTTGTTACTACTCTTTATGGGAACTTGAATTGTTCATGTTTTTTTATGTTTTTGGTTTTCTCTTTCAGGGGGAGAACTGATTATGTGTGACAGGGGCAGTGGTGTACCTGACTGTGTTGCTGCTGTAAGATTGCAGTTTGTATAGAGCTTACATGTTCTCAAGTAACTTGTGTTGGTTTGTGATGTCAGGCCTAATGTCTTGACATTGTGTTGTCTGGTGTTCTTTATTGGTTTGACAATATTGTGGTTCTTGGGTTTATGTGTTTATGTGTTTATGTTTTGTTTCCGCTTTGTGCATCTCTGATGTGGGCTAAGGTTGTTTTAGCCAAAATTTTCCAAAGGGGGAGATTGTAAGTCCTATGGTTTTTGGATTAGTTACATTTTGGTAAAACAAAACGCTGTTAGCAAGATGTTGAACCATATCATCTGCCATGTCAGTCAATCATCATGTTCTACATGATGTTGTGACATGTTCTAGGACATGTTATACCAGATAGTTAGGGCATGACTATTTTGGTAATTTTAGTGTGATTCTTGAGTGTGTTCTGATGCACACGTGGGCGACTTCTATGGGAGTATATTGTGGGAATTTCTATAATTGCAGATTCTGTTACTTTTCATAAAAAAGATCCTTGAGCCTTTTTAGGAATGTTTGTATTTTTCTCCTATTATTATGCAGGTTGATTTGCATCCAGTTTATACTGATTGCTGTTATTTGTGCACTGAAATTCTGGTATCAAATATTAGATGTCGAAGGAGATGTTCACGACACATATGTCTGATTGTTAAGAACAAAGAGCACAACTAAACAAATAACAATTAAAGGAGACACAACAATTGTTAACCCAGTTCGGTGAAAACACACCTACATCTGGGGGCTACCAAGCCAGGGAGGAAATCCACTAACAGTAGAATTAATTCAGAGCTAAACTCCCAGCTTACAACTCCTCACTTAATCTCTACCCATACAACTTCTGCCTAGAACCCACTAGACAAGAGACACCTCTCACCCCCCCTCAATCAAAACAGTGATAACTTTCTACAAAGAAAAGACTTTAGAAGACACTCTTCAACGTCACAACTTAATCTTGCTTAAAAGCTTCAATCAAGTACCATACACTATTGCTTAAAAGCTTTGAGTGAACAATTAATAATTTATAAATAACAACCTAGTCCAATTCACAGATTAAACAATGAATGAATGACTCACAAAACTAACACACAAGAAGCCCAAACTTTAACCAGATGCACACGCTTTTTAATCCTTGCTTCTCTAATCTTCAAGCTAGGGTTTCACCTCCTTAAATAGCAATGCAGAATGGGCTTGGGCATTGGAAAAAGTAACAGTATGAAGAGAAGATTTCAATCTTCATAAATAGCAGCAATCATCCAGATTTGATTTGATCAATCAGATCCAATCAAATCAATCTCCCAATCTTTAAACAATCTTCTGAAAAAATATTCAAATCAAATACAATTTAATCCATAATAACTGAACATAAACGCCTACAATAGGTCACAAGAAGCTTGTAGATTATGTACCGAAAAAATGCAGCCAACTTGCACAAAAAGATATGGGCACATAAAACCATTCATACTGAATGCTTAGTCCATAATTGTCAAGACATCTTGTTTGACATCATAGAGAAGATACCTGATACCAAACATAAAGCAATCTGTTGTTCCTGACAGACATATGTCACGACATCCTGTAGGACATCTTGTGATTACTTCTAGTTTTACCAAAATTTCTGCCAATCAAGAACTAACAAACTCCCCCTTTGGCAAATTTTGGCTAAAACAAATCACAAGAAAAAACATCGGGAAAGAGTACAGCACAACAGAAAAACTACAAATCAAGGAGAGTAAATACAAAACTCCCACTCAACAGATGAAAAAAATAAAACAACAGCCCACAAACTCATCAGTCTTTAGCAGCCTGCAAAGCACAATCCCAAACACACAGGCATACAATCAACTAAGCTACTACAACAATCAACAACCTGATCTGTAGAACACAATAGACCCAAGAGGAACAAACACACATCTTAACAGGATCAACAACCTGTCAACCAAACCAGAGCAACAACCACCATCTTCATACATGCTAAACATACTAGCACAACCAGCCAAAACAAAGTATACAACAAGGTATACAACAAGGTATACATATAGCCTAACCAATCTTCCAACTTTTAATCAGCTACACCTGTTAGGGATATACTAAGTTGTATATAGAATACAACCAGCCAATCTTCTCCCCCTTTTAGCCACAAATTTTAGATCATAAACTAAAGATAGCATTAATCAGAACAATTAGAAACAAACATGTTAAGGGTATCGAGGCCCCAAAAATATTACAACCCAAGAGGCTCATGCAGAGCAACAAAACCAATCTAATCTGCCAAGGTAGACAACATTACCAACAGCCCAGCCACAAAAAAAAACAAAAAAAAACAAATTCAAATAGCCAAAACAAAAAGGAAACCACCAAAGCAGACAACTTAATCCTCATTCTCAGAAGCAGAACTGGAGCCAACTTCTTCAACATCAGTTGAGACATCTTCATTACCATCTTCTTCATTTCCATCTTCAGACTCATCCCCAGACCCAGCCTCACTAACATCATCAATATTTGTAACATCATATTCAAGGCATTGAATTAATGATTCCAACTTGATCTTTCTTGCCGTGGAAGTATTAATAGTTTCCCCTAATTCCCTACAAGTCCCTTTTAGCTCATCAATGATTCTTGCTTTTGATGTAGTGGCTTTCTTAGCAGATGTCAGAACAATATCTGGAACATGTCTTCCAGCGAAGAGTTTGTAGTGGAGGGATATCACAGATTCTCTCTTGCTAGCAACATCATTGGAGTTCAGAATCCCAGGGTGTTGATTCAAAATAATCTCACAGATGAGGGAGGGAAAGGCAATAGGTAACTTGATGGCACTTGAAGTAGAATGCTTAACAATTTGATCAAAAATGTACAACTCATAATCAAAATCAACCTTAGTACAACATAAATGAACCTACCAAGCCCAACAACAATGGTGGAAGTGTGATTGGTAGGAACCCAATTTGCAGCTCCAATCCTGTGAAGGATGGCATGTTTCACACTGAGTTGTCTAGCTGACAACTTACCTTTTGAAGGCCATGCTTTGACTTGATTTGCAGTAATGACCTTGCACACTTGGTTGTCTGAAGCAGACATTTCTTCCTCACCATTATTTGATCGTCCTAAAAATCTGTTGATAACAGCTGAAGAGAACTTCACACACTTCCCTCTAACAAACACTTTCATATACTCTTTGTTATTCCTGTCAGTTATGAAGTCAGGAATGTTCACAATGAATTCTTTAACATGCCCTTTATAGCATTTGGAGAAGCCAGTGACAGTTTTGAGCAGTCCAGCCTCAGTGATCAAATCCATCACTTCCCTGATTTCCAAAGCATCTTTTCCCAATTCTCTTTCTAGAGCAATCCTTCTTTGGTAGACATATCTCCACTTGGTCACACTGCTCATGGAGTGAAAAGAAATATTGTCCAGAGGAGTAGCAGGCACTGGTCTAGGAGTTTTCTTGGTAGAGGATTTCTTCACATGGGTTATGTCAGGAACATCTTTTACAACATCTTCATCAGATTCATAGTTCTCAACAATTACCTTTCTTTTCTTGGAGGCAATAGAGACCTTGTTCCATGTCTTGGGAGGGCCAACATGAGTTCTCTTCTTTTGGCTCTTGGAAGGGGATTCCTCAAGCACAGCTTTTCCTTTCCTAGTCACAAGTCTCTTGGAAGGGGATTCCTCAAGCACAACTTTTTATTTAAATTGACATAGAAACTTATAATCTGAAAATTAAGTTGTATTTAAAAACCAAATTATATCAATAAATGTTCTCCGAATTGCATCCGTCTCACCATTCATCTCACAGAGTTTAACATTTAGAATATGGATCAATGACCTGATTCCTTCATTACATCTATATCTTCTCTTATAGTTTAATTTAAATAAAAACAATTTACTGGCCAATAAATTGATGTTATTCAAATTAAACTAAAATAGAAGGAATCGATGTCATGGAGGACTTAGTCCATTGAATCACATTCTATATGTTAAAGAGTGGGAAATGAATGATGAGACGCATGCAATTTGGAAAACTGTGGTTTGTTTAAGTTGGTTTTCAATAATAGTTTAATTTTCAGATTATATACTTCTTCATCAATTTGAATGGTTGTATTTATTTAGTGAGGTGTATAGAAAAACAAGCAATCTACATATTATATAATAAACTATGCATACTTTCAACAACGATTTTATATTTTAACCGTGATAGAATGTTATTTACGTTCTAAATAAAATTTTGCATGTGGGTTTCGAATCGAGTACCTAAATGTATATATCACAATGGTTGATATAAGTAACCATTGTGGTAGGTAGCGTGTGTCCTGCCTTATTATCACGGTCTTGCGATTGTGGTGGAAAGCACCAGACATACAAGCACCCCTTACCTCACAACGGTTGGTCAGGCGTTGTGGTATCGCTTTCCTAACCGTTGTGGTGACTTTTCAATAGTAGTATACGTTCATGAAACATTTTATGAGTTGATATGTTGTTGTGGTTTTGTTGAAAAATGTTTATAAATGTTCTATATGTTATTGTTGTTGTTAACTGTTTCTCAGAACAAGAATAAAATATTGATAAGTCACAAAGTATGGGTGTGGTTCACAAATGATTTGTGTTGCTATGGAGAAATAATACAAGAATAACGTCTTCATTTTCCACAATTTTTTTCAATAAAATGTATGTTCGTGAAACAGTTTATGAGTTGATATGATGTTGCATGTTGTTGTGGTTTTGTTGATAAATGTTGATGTATGTTATTATTGTTGATAAATGTTTCTTAAAGGTTAAGATACGACGATACTGTCAAGAAGCGAGAGTTAATTCACTTTATTATAAATAAGTAAACAATTTCACCACGGTTGTTTAAAAAGATCGTGATGAAATGTAATGACTTTCACAACGGTTCTCACTAACAACTGTGGTGATAGGTATTTCAAATTTAATTTATATATTATAGTTTTAAGGACAACATCAATTGTAACGAAAAAGTAAAATATTGTTGGAGCTGTGATTCAAGTCCTGTCACTCCATAAACATATAATCACAGTTTATTAGTTTGACCATAGTGCAATGCATTTTCGTAAATATAAATAAAAAAACGCGTTTACAATTGAGGTATTACCACGGTTAACAAACAAACCGTTGTAGTTTAGTGTGACGAAAGGTCTATTTTGTAGTAGTAAACTTTGGTCATTAAACCAAATTCTATATGTTAAATTGTGAGAGATGAGTCACGAAATGAATGGAATTCGAAAAACTATGGTTCGTTTAAGATATTTTTCAAGAATAATTTAACTTATCAAATTATTATCTTCTACATCAAGTTGAATAGTTGCATTTGTTAGTGAGGCGTAGAGAAAAACAAACAACCCACATATTTTATAATAGACTCATGTATACATACCACAACGATATCTTTCATAACTGTGGTGAAATGTTAATTTTATTCAATTTAAATTGCAGCAGCTGAGTTTCAAACCAATGACCTAAATATGTATAACAATGGTTGTTTAAAATAGTTGTTGTGATACATAGCGCACTACCTAATTTATCATCACAGTCACACGCCTGTAATGGAAAACACCATACATACAAATCACACGCTACCTAACAACGAACATACAACTGTCATTATATGTATTTCGCAACCATTATCATATGTGTTTTTCGTAATATCGAAGGAAACAAACTTGCAAAATATCATCTCAAATATTATAAATTATCATTATATGAAATAGTCTCTCCAATATAATCTTTTTCTTTTCCAACCGTATTATCCAATGGAAAATTCTTTAACATCTTAAGTCAAAGAAAATCACAATCAACAATAAAATTCCATTTAAAAAAAAATTAGCACTACTAAATTTTTAAGACTCAATTAAAGAACATGGCCATCTCTATCTATACCATAAAGTGGTATATCATAATGCTGTTAGATTAAAAATAAAAAAGAAATCCCTTTATTTACCAAACAAAAAATAAACTTAACATTATTTGAATTTATGACCAGTGAGTCTCATTTATTATTGACAATTATGTCATGTTAGAGAAAAAACATAGAGGTTGATGAGATTAGACTGGTCAAATGTACATGTACTGGTCGCTGCATGGAACTGAGTTAAGTTATATGCCACAATATGTTTATATATAGGTCTGTTTCTCTGTGTTTTTGTCACAGACACAACTTTTCCTGAGTCATCATCACCAACACCACAAACACACACATAACCAGTCTTTGCCTTCACCTTTCTTCTATCATTTTCAAGACCTCTGAAATCTTGATAACTCATATTATCATGGCAGCTTTTTCATATCAACTACCTTTTCTTGTTGACTCTTCATCTTACTTCACTAATATAAACAATTCCCTTGCTGCTCACACTCTTCATGTTCATCAAGATAACTCTCTTAGTAATCAAGAAACTAGTTGTGTTGATGATCAATCCTCTAAGAATAGTTTAAGTCCTGAATCCTCTATGGTGGTTGATAATCTTGAAAAGGGTGAGCAAGTTACTCAGAAAGTGAGTTCTATGGAGAAGAAGAGAAGGGTTAGAACAAACAAGTCTTCTTCAAGTAGCCCCTTATCTAAGGTAGAGTTTGTTTTTTCACCTTTTTTTTCGGTATGTTGCTATGTATTGTATGTGAATATAGTAGAACTGTTTCATGTTATTGTAGGAGTCAAAAGAAGGAAGAAGCAAAAAACAAAAGAAGACTAGTGGTGAAGGGAAGAAAGGAGAAGAGAAGAAGTTTTCTGAAGAGGCTCCAACTGGCTATATCCATGTCAGAGCAAGAAGGGGTCAGGCAACAGATAGCCACAGCCTTGCTGAAAGGGTATGCAATCTGATACTCATATTGGTACAGATACAGACAACAGACACGACAATAGTAATAATTTAAGAAAATACATGTGTCGGTGTGAGAGACGTGTCTAAGAGAAGGGTCGTGTCGGGGCTACGTATTACTTCTTAAACACTCTCAAAATTTCATGTCTCATTGTGAATTAATTTCAGGTGAGAAGAGAGAAAATAAGTGAAAGGATGAAGATATTGCAGCAACTTGTGCCTGGCTGTGATAAAGTGAGTAATCATTTCTTTAATCTTTATGGTGTACTTTTAATGTTGACAACTTGAGATAATTACATGTTTCTATATATTAAACATCTACACAGACACCTGACATCAGACAAACACCAGACTCGATAATATTACTTTAAAAACTAGAAATATTATCGCTTGATTGATATCAGATATACTTTCAATCTGAAGTTTCGGTTGCATTTGTTTCATATATTAAATAGGTAACCGGAAAAGCTCTTGTGTTGGATGAAATAATCAATTATGTACAGTCCTTACAGAATCAAGTAGAGGTATAATGCTATCAAAAATCATAAAACTTATACTTTTTGATCATTGATTCCTAAACCAACATGCATAATTTTAATTATACTCTTTATCTATAATTCTTCTGCAGTTCTTGTCAATGAAAATTGCTTCAGTGAATCCAATCTTCTTTGACTTTGCAATGGACTTAGACATGGTTAGACCAGATCATGAGGTGAGGAAACAGAAGAACTCAGAAATTTTTTCATGTACTTAAAGATATATTAACTAATTAATTAATTAGTTGACTAAAACAAATGTAACTAATAATTTTTTCAGAGATTAAGTAGCATAACATCACCATCACCATCATCAACACCACTACAATCTGTACCATTATGCAGCTCCAACCATGCCACACCTTTTGCTGACACAACCCTCACAAGCTTCCACCATGCTGCAGCTAATAATGAATATCTTTTGGATTATTCATCTCCAGTTTTTCATCAAGGACAGAGGTCAAATACCTTCTTTGAGGTACTTCATAAAATCATAAGATTATTTACCGACTCAAGCTAGTCGAAATCGTCTGATGCACCCATACCTGTAGGGTTGGCCTGTTGGTGAAGTCGACTTGAGTTTTGAGAGCATGATCCTCTCAATATCTCATGTTCGAATTCTGCTAGATATTAACAATACTTGTGTTGGACCGGTTCATACAGAACTTTACTGTCTTTAAATATACTATTAGTAATAGACTCATGCTAGTCGAAATCATCTCCACCTGTTGGTAACTTTAGGTCTTGAGAGTGCGTTTCTCTCAATATCTTATGTTCGAATCCTACTAGGTCTAACAATCTTTGTGTTAGGCCTGTCCATACAGAAATTTGCTCTGACAGTGAAATTTATTCTCTTGCATTAGTCGGTCTACTTTTATAATTATTTATTCTAATGAAAATCATATATCATTTTCAGCACAGTGATGGGCCATATTGGGAGTTAGAAGAGCAACGACAAAAGCTTCTTAATCCATATGGATTCAGCAATAATACATGTTCCTTAAATTAGTATCAATTTCCCAAATCTGTCCCACAATGCTACAAAAATGTTTGTAAGCTCTGAAATCACAAACCTTGTAATAAAACTATATATTTATCTTATAATGCTGTTACATGACACTTGTATTGTAATCTTTTGTAAGGTTAAATCTTTTCCAAACAAGTAGCAGAATCAATGAAAAGAAGGTTGTTATGAAGTGATTCTGTTGTTCCTAGTCCACCAAATTAAAGTGAGATATATGAACATGATGAATAAAGTGTAGCAAAATTAATGGATGAGGAAGCTAAAAGGACAGAAAAATGCCGACAAAATAAGACCATATCTTTTTCTAGATCCTTTGTTCTAATAATAATATTTGACTCTTAAAGTCTTATTCTCATGCACAAATTTCAAGAAAAATGTACTCTTTATGAATGAATGAATGAATCATAGAGATATCATATCTCTCATATCATATGTAAATTTTATTATTATTATTATTAATATTATTACAGTTATTCTGTTGAGACAGTTAATTTTCTCTCTCATTGTTATTGAGAAATGATTAATGGCTGATGAGAAAAGTTTTTGACAAGACATGCCATGCATTTTTCTTGGTTTAGTTAACTTCATGTACTACTTATATTTGAAGAATCTTCTGAATTTTGGAGTTATTATGGACTTTTCTTTTGTTTATTTATTGTTATTTTTTACTTTCTGTATACTGTGGAGCCATTTGTTTATAACTTTCAGATCATAGACAAATACTATAGGTTATGAGATGTTTTAGCAAAAAAAGTAATAAAACAAAATAAATAGTTAAGTATTGTGTCTATTTTGATGAACAATTTAATTAAATACTTGCAGCATATATGTTTATGATATAAATATTTATGTATAACCTATTTTTTTTAACTAAAAGTTAAACCGAAAAATACAGAATTAGACCTGACATAGTTTTATTTATTTTTTCATTATTAATCTCAAATACTTAATTTAATAAATTAACTTAAGAAGATCAAATTTAAAAGTATCATTTACGCGTGGACGGAGCACTTTTTAGGCTTAAAAGTTAGAGGGTGTTCAAATTTTTACGATTCAAGAAAAATTCATTTGTTGTATTCAATTTTGAATTGATTTTTGTATTTTTGGGTTGAATATTCCTCGTAATTTATTAATCCAACTGCTTACTAAAAACACTACAAAACTACTACATAATTGTTGAATCATCAGGGGCATTTACATTGCGCCAATATCAACAATTAGCGAGAAATCACACATACACACATCAAATAAGTCATGTTATTTATAAAGTGTTTAATATTTATTTTCAAAGAATGTCAGATTTTTAACTCACTTGTATCACAACAATAAATTCATGAAACTTAAGAAATTATAAAATATATTTGAAATTGTGATATTTGGATCGAATTCTAGTCTCGACAGTGATATTTTCATGGTTCGACATAGGTTTAACATGTATTCAAAGTCTGCTCACATGCTGTAATCAAAGTATGCTCAAGTATGCAGTAGTCGAAGTGTTATGATTGTTAGCATGTCAAATTGGACATGCTTGTTTAGCCAAATTGTTTATGTTAGCTTGTTGCTTAAGTTAGCTTAATAGTTTATAAATATATTGTTTCTCTCAGGTTGTTGTTGTTGTGTGTGTGTGTGTGTGTGTGAAAGAGAGAGAGAGAGTTTTGATTGTTGATATTCACTTGTAATCTTTGAACCCTAGTAGAGAAAGTGAATAGTAAAACAATTATAACCAATTTTGATTCTTCTTCTCTCTCTTTTCGTAAAACCTAATAGGGTTTCTTGTGCTTGATTAAGAAACTAAATCTTTCTCATATTTTGATTTGTTCTTGACGATATCGATTCACAACAAACTGGTGCGATGAGTGTGGAGAAGAAGACGTCATCAACAAAGTATGAAATTGAGAAATTCATCAGTGTGAATGATTTCGGTTTGTGACACTTGAAGGTGCAAGCCCCACTGATTTAGCAGGGTTTGTTAGAAGTGTGGAAAGGATCGGAGAAAATGGATGTTTCCTAACAGAGAAGGAGAAGACGACGATGATAAAAAAAATCCACAGTGTCATCCTATTGAGCCTTGGTGATAAGGTTCTCCAAAATTTTCAAAGGAGAAAAATGCAGTTGGTGTGTGGATGAAACTCTAAGGTTTGTACATCACGAAATCGTTGGTCAATCGTCTCTACCTAAAGCAAGTATTGTATTTGTTCAAGATGAGTGAAAACAAAGTCTTGGCAGAGCAAGTGGATATGTTTAACAAGTTGATTATTGATCTTGAAAATATCGAGTTCATAATTGATGATGAAGATTAAGCATTGCTGCTGTTAAGTGTTTTATCTAAGTCTCATGCTCATTTCAAAGAAACTCTCTTGTATGGAAGAGATTCGTTGACCTTTGAAGAAGTTCAACCAGCCTTATACTCTAAAGACTTGAATGAAAGAAAGGAGTATAAATCATCTTCTGTTGGTAAAGGATTGTCCGTCAAAGGAAAATTCTTAAAGAAAGATGGTAGATTTGAGAATAAGAATGGTAAGGTTCTACGGATTTCTTATGGTGGTAATACTCTTGCAATTAGGTGTTATATTGTAAGAAGGAGAGTCATATAAGAAAGGTGTGTCCTTATCGACTGAATAATCATAGTGGAAAGGATAATGGTAATGCAACCATTATTCAAGATGGTTACGGATCATCTAATGTCCTGGTGATTTCAAGCAGCAACTCTAGCAAGGAGTGGATTATGGATTTAGATTGTACTTGGCACATGAATCCAAACAAAGATATGTGTGAGGAATTATGTGATCAAGATGGTGAATCGGTGCTATTGGGAAACAATAAAGCCTACAAGATTGCAGGAATTTGATTTGTTAGATTTAAGCTCCATGATAAGTCAATAAGGTTATTCACTGATGTCAGGTATGTTTGATACCCTAATTTTTACCCCTAAGATCTCACCTCATTTACATCTTTGCAATGCATTAAGATCATAAACTTGATTGTCTTATAAACCTCTCATCTCCGGGTTTTCCTTTGCAGAGATCATCAACACCTCTTTGTATATCTTTTTACATTTTTTGTATTTATATGCTTTATAATTCACTAACCATTAATCAAAATACAAAAATATATGTATTTTCCCTTTTGTTTCTTTTGCAAGGTAGGGTTTGGAATCAAGAGCATCAAGTGATTGTTTCCTCAGCTAGGGTTTGAGTTCCTCAAGTCAAAGTGTGGTCAACCATTGATTTTTCAAACGCTATTCATCAAAGCATGACTCTAATGTCAAAGAATAGGGTCTCAAACATCATTCAATTTCAGTTGATCAAAGATATTTGAAAGTTTGATAGCTTATTTCTCAAAAAACTTCAAAGGTTCATGTGTTTATTTCCATGTCTTCATCAGCAAGTTTCTTCAAGCCATTGTAACTTTAATCAAAAGACATTCAAGAGCACATCATTTTGAGTTCATATGATCATCAATGTACCTTGAAATGCAAGAAAAGTTCAAAGGTTGCAAGATCATTTGAGGTACTTTGACCTAAAAAGTCAAAATTTCAAGTCCAAGTTCAAAATATCACAACTCACTAATTTTTCAACATTTTTGAGTGCTTCCTTAGGCAAATGACTCTTCTTGACATCCTTTAAAAGACCTCTTTACAAGTCAAGAGCCAATTATATTTGGAAGATCATCAAAAGTTTGGAAACATAAGAGGGTCACTTTGTGGACTAAGTGAAATTTGACCTAAATTCAAGTATTATTTTCCTAACTTCCAACGGTCATAACTCTCTCAATTTTCAACTTTTGTGGGTGGTTCTTTTGGACAATTATCATATTTGATGCCCTCTACAAGTTTGTTAAGGATAAAATGCCAATTATGCTTGGAAGGTCATGAAATGTTTGAAGACATTATAGGTTATTTTGGACTTTGAATTATTTTTGATATCTAATTATAGGTCATGGTGCCAACTTTACCAGCTCATAACTCTTTGCTAAAACATCCAAATGGAACTTTTATTTTCACATTGTACTCTATGTTATGATATGATCATTTAGCAAAAAGAATGAGAAGCAATGGTCAAGTGTACAAAATTTCATGAAGGTTTGAAAATGGCCAAATACAACTGAATTTTTGCTTAAAATCAGTTTAGCAAAATCACAAGTTCTCCTATTTGAAGCCAATTGTGCACGTGATTGATGCATGGTGATGTTAAGTGAAGTGCAGTGATGCAAAACAACCTAAAATAGCTTGGAATAACCTATATTTTGGTGAATTTCCATTCAATTTTGGTCATGCACTCCATGCTCATGATTTCACACGAGTTCTAATAGACTTTCACACATATGAGCTTCATTCACCTCAACTATAAATAGAGAATCCTATTGCACTTAATTCCAAGCTTAGAAAGTCCCTAAAACTCTGCTCGAGCTCACACTTTTCACTAAAATTCTCCAAGTTCGTTCTCAAATTCTAAGCTATTTCAACTATATTTCTTGTTTCCATTAGAATAGTCAGTGTCCTCTAAAGCTATTGCAATATTTCCCAAGCCTTTAGAGCCTCTGAATCATGCTAGCCAAGTCTATCATTCACTACCTCCGGTCATCATTTAGACAAGGTAGTTCTGAGCATCACTTGAACTGAAACAAGTTACCACAATGTAGCTTGATACTTTCTGATTCTTTCCTGTAACTTATCTTGTTTTGGTTGATCGTATCTAGCATTTAATTTCGTTTTTCATATTTTGTCTTTTCACCGAAGTTTCACAAAATTCTCCATGCCCACTTTCAATAAATGAAAGTGAAACATATGGTTGAATTCACACTGATGAGACGATCACAATGGTGTTGTTTTTATGATCTAACGTTTTCTTTTGCCAAAACTCTGATGACATTTCACTAGAGAAGATGATCGGAGGTGCTCTCAAGTTGGCTGAGTTTAAATGTGATCCAGCGTATTATTTCACTTAAAGTCTATCATACACCATAGATCTGGACCTCTTGATGTGCTTACCTGGCATAAGTGACTCAGATCTGATGGCTCACATTTTTTCTCATTTTATTTTATTTGTTTCATTTTCATTTTATTTGTTTTTCTTTTACGAAATTCATTTTAAATAAGATTTAACTCCAAAAAATCTCAAAAAAATTTTAAAATTCTCTTTTATTATTTTACACCTTATTTTATTTTATAATTTGCTATTTTTCATTAATTTTATCATATTTCTTTCATTTTAATTGGTTTAAAAATACTTTCATGCATTTTAAAATTCTCAAAAATTTATTATATATTATTTGAGTTGTTTTTGACTTTCCATAATTTTCTTGGCCATTTATTTGGTGTTTTGAATCACTTTATGAATTTTATCTTTTATTTTCCATTAAAAATCATTTAATGAATTTATATTGTTTATTTTTGCCATCTTAATATTGTTTGACTTTTATTGACTTGGATTAGAGCTTGATTGATCAAAATATTCCTCAATCTCAATAGACTTTGGGTGGTACTTAGGTTGTATTGATTTTCATCAATTCAAACTTATTATTAAATGATCATTTGGATCATTTTTAGTACTTTGAGTTGATGATAAGTTTTTTATGCATCAAGAGAGTTGATTGAAATTGATGATAGATGAATTCAAGTTATGGTTCAATTTGGTTTCATTTCTCTGCATCTCCTTCTTTTTCATTTTTCTTTTTCTCTTGATCAATTGGATGATTTATGGTTCATCTTGTTCGTGAAACTTGGATTGGTACTTGATTAACTTTCATCATTTCAAATCTACCTTTCAATTGATCATGGATAATTTGAGTTACTTTGGATTAATGCATAAGTTTGTCCTAAGTTATCATGAAGAATCATTGATGTAATGGACCAATCTCCTTGTCCTAGTGCTTGATCCCTCCTTAGTTTTATACTTGTGCTATATGTTTTAGGAGAATGGTTTATAGCATATCTCTAACATGTATGGTACATAAATTGTTATTGACCGGCCTCTCATAGTATGATCTTCCTAATAAATTACGATTTCTTAACATAACGCTAAATTTGTCCAAAATCGATTCATTAACTCTAACATAATACTAACATTATTATTGTACTAACTTTACTTTAATGCAATTTAATTTCTTGCACCTTTTAATTCTTGCCTTTTATTTCTTATCTTTTATTTCTTTCTCTTTATTTTAATGCCTTTATTTTTTAGCATTATATTTCATATTGTTTATGTTTATGCTTCTTTTTCCTTTCTCCACTTGAGCATTTTCTTTTGCTTTTAAAGAAATTAATAAAGGAAAAACCCTAAAAAAATCCGGTTTTCTAATCTTTGAACTAATGGTCACTATCCTTATCTTGACTTGGAGTTTGACTTTTGAACCTATGGATTTTTGTTACTTTTCCCTATGATATTGGATTGTTTTGAGACCTTGGTTCATTCATCTAATACTTGAGACGTTTGGTTGACTTTTGAAGAATTGGCTCTAACACATAACTTTGACCTTATGCCTTAAGTTCTTCTTTCATTTGATGCTCGTCTTATTATGTTCTTACTTGTTGCTTGTGGCTTTAATCCAAAGGGAATGGAATGTTTGCTTAACTTATGTCAGTTGCTTGCTATATCCTAGTTCACAATGCACACACATGGTTTCCTCTTTGGCTACCTTACAATGTGACCATTTGTTTATTGTTATTTACTTTATGCACACACATGGTTTCCTCTTTGGCTCCCCTTCTTTAATTTTCAAAATCTTCTTTCATTTTCAAAATCTTCTTTCTTTTTCAAAACCTTCTTGTTTTCAAACTTGAACCACTTTCTCAATAAACCTTGACTTTGTCAAGTGATTTTCAAAACCTTTATTTTTAGTAAATGCTAAGACATCTTAAGTATATCAAAATAATTTCAAAAGACTTAAAAAAACACAAAACTCATTCAAATCTTTTGTGTCTTTGTGCACCGTTTCCTTTTAAATCTTTTCTTAAGGATAATCACTAGTTGTGTTCTTGTAGTGATACAACTTCTATACTTCCACAATAATGTAGAAAAGTGATGACATTTTCCATTTAAATGTTGAGTGATAGACTTGTTGATTTCAATCTAAGCAAAAATGCTCCATCTCAAGATGATGCAAATGATCCTTCCTCATTAATTGTGGGTAGTAAGTTGAGTTTTTCCACTCGAATACGATGAAATGCATATTCATTTAAAATCAACCAAAATAAACACTTTGTTATTGTTACCATGAATTATGATGTTTTGATCCTCCATTGCATTTTTTTGGTAAGTAGGCACGAGGCTCAGGAAGTCTTGTCAAACAAAAAAATCTTAAAAAATATTTCTTTTACTCATCTCCCCAATCTTTTTCAAACAACACCTTTCTTTTTTAAGCCAGTCATGGATTTCAAGAGGTTCCTGTAGAGTACTATAGATGTGAGGGGTGCTAACACATCCCTTCGCATTACCAACCCTCATACCCTTATCTCTTTGTTTTATTAGTTTTGTTTTAAAACTTTTGTGGGTTTTATTCGTTCTTTTCCCATTCCCTTTGGAAACCATAAATTTTGGTGGCGACTCTTGCTTTTGTGAGTTAAGTTAATCGATAGCTTAATCTCAAAAAAATTTCCACCGCAATAGTATATACCTAATCTTAAAAGGAATTTGATTCTCTTGGTGAATTCAACAAGAAACTATATTTTTTGAAAGAATTGCAAAGTATTCTAAGGGTAATGAGGGGTCGGAGGAAGTCTTAAGAGGCGTGAAGAAACAAGGCTTACATACCCTTGAGGCTGAGGTTGTAAGTGGTTCAACAGATGTGGCATCCATAAAACCTATGTCGAAGGTTGAGCTATGGTACAAGAGACTTGGCCATGTCAGTGAAAGAGGCCTAGTCGAATTGTCAAAACAAAATTTGATATATGGTGATAAGGTCGAAAAACTGGTAGGAAGGTCAAGAGGTTGATGACCTACAACGGTCTTGAATTTCACAATAAGGCTTCGACAGCTATTGTGATGGGTCTAGTATTGCAAGGCACTGAACTACTGCATGTACTCCCCAACAAAATGGTTTGGATGAAAGGTATATTCGAACAAATTCTGGAAAGAGTAACGTGCATGTTGGTTAGTGTAGGATGAAAACGGTTTTTTGGGCATAAGCTGTTGTGACTACATCATACCTGATAAATAGGTGCCCCTTGATTGCCTTGGGAATGAAGACACCTTAAGAATTTTGGTCGGAACATCCACCTAATCTCGACAGACTTAGAGTATTTGGTTGTTTAGCCTATGCTCACATTAGGCAAGACAAAGTCGAACTTAGAGCTCTGATGTGTATATTCCTTGGATACCCTGAAGGAGTCAAAGCTTATAGGTTGTGGTTCCTAAAGCCAGGCCACACGAGGTGTATCATAAGTTGAGATGTAGTTTTCATTGAATTAGAGATGGATTTCAAGAAAGCTGATGATGTTGGTCGAAGTACGAAGATCTTTGGAGAGGAGATGGAACAGAAAGAGATTCTTGTTGAGGTGGAGCATAGTAATGTTGAAGTGCATAACCCAGATGAAGTAGAAGAAAGCACAAGGTATTAATGAAGATTAGGAGATTGATAATGAGTACCTACTAGCAAGATACAGGTCGAGAAGAGTCATCAAGCCACATCAGTGACTTGGTTATGCAAACCTCATAACTTATGACTTAATCTCTGCAAGTAAGGTTCTGGATGAAGAACCTAGATACAATAAGGAAGTTATAAGGAGTTGAGACAATAGAGAATGGATGAAAGTCATGGATGATGAGATGAAATATCTTCATGATAATAATACTTACGAGCTAATCTAGAAACCAACTGGGGCTAGTTTAGTCAGTTGTAAGTGGACTTTCGAGGTTAAGGAAAGAATTGGAGGAGTGATGTCGAAGCAATTTATTACAAGGTTGATTGCTAGGGGGTTCACTCAGAAAGAAGGTGTCGACTTCAAGAATGTGTTCTCACCTATTCTAAAGCATAGATCCATTCAAATGTTGCTTGCTATGGTGGTGAAGTTCTACCTAGAACTTTAACAGATGGATGTGAAGACATCCTTCCTATATGGTGATCTAGATGAAACAATCCCGATGATACAACTTGAAGGGTGTAACACCATAATCCCTGACTCGACATTTAATAAAATAATTCGAATAACATTCACAAATTAAAGTGTCACATACACTTCCGCATGGGATAAAAACATTAAATACCAAACAGTCATGTAAAAGTAAGCAGCGAAAATAAACAAGTTCGACATAAAAGTCTCAACAACAAAAATCCAACTTAAAATAACATAACACAAATAACGGAAGACATCTCATCCTCAGTGCTACATATTAGAGTGACCCCTCTAGGACCTAAAGATAAAATCTAAAAGGGGCATCAACGTCATCCTCTAACTCAATGACTACTCCTGTATCCAATAATATGTACTTTTGAATAGCACATAGACTACAACAACAAATAGGGGGTGATAATACATCTAACAAATATTAATGGCGAAATTCAGAAAAGCAGGATAGTAATAACAAAATATAAAGCATCTTAATCACACTCAAACAAAAACAAAATAAATAACAATGCAATGCAATGGTAATGCTACCAACTCCTTCTCAAATGCACGTGGTACCAAAATTACTGAGATCAGAGGTATGTTACTGATATTCACATATCTCTGGTTCCTCACCGAATCGTGACCCTCTCTAGACGTGAGACAACCATAGTTCCTCTTTGAACCAAGCCATCACAGGACCGAAGTCCTACCTATCTCCGAAATAAATGAGTGCATGATTTTAAACAACACAAACATTCAACAACATCAACATCACAAAATCACAAGATCACAAGTCTCAAAACATTCTAAAAAAGGTTCCACTCTTGAACCTATAATTTTCCATACTTAGGCCATCATTATAATCCCTCTGGATTACTATACTCAAAATCGCCAATAAAGGTCTCACAGTAATCCGTCTTTATGTTCAAATCGTCAATAAAGGCTTCATTTTAATCCCTCTCGGGATTACCATGCTAAAAAATATGATTTTAAAACAATTTCAATTATCTCTCCTAGAAAAGGTAAACATCAACTTATCAAAATATTCATTTAACTCAAAAGTCTAAAAACTCATAATTTTCAAAATGTCTCATAACTCATAATTTCTCGAAAACTCTCAAACACTCATATTTTTTCAAAATTCTCAAAAACTCATATTTTCTCAAAATTCTCAAAAACTTAAAAGGTTTAAAATTTCACAAGTGATAACTCTACTAAGGTAATGACAAGCAATTTCCTCAATTTACTAAAAAGTGACTCTAACGTCACCAAAAGGACTCTAATGTCACTAGATGCTCAAAAACTCCACTGAAGGGATCTCAAACTCAAAAAACTCCAGAAAATTCCCAAAACTCGAAGGAAAAAAAAGCCAAAAAAGAAATTACCGTCGGAAAAACTAGCCGACCGCCACTCAACCATGCAGAGCTCAGTCACTCGATCACTTGCTGGAAGGCCAGCCAGCGGAGCTCAGCCGCTTGCCGCTCGACCACATGCCAGAGCTCGTCCGCTCACAAGAACTTGGTTGCTCGGCTAGCTGTCCCCCGAACTGCTTTTTCCCGATATTTCCCTTTTTTTTAAGGTTTTTCAAATTTGAAGTTTCTGTCAAAAAGAAATTTTTCGTAAAATAATTTAAAAATCAAGTTTCTCAGTAATTTGGGAAAAATGCCAAAACCGACCCATTCAGGAAAAGTTTGGGAAAAAATGGAGGTCTTAATATACTCATATGGGAAAGAAAACGACGTTAACAACGTCGTTCACATCCCGGGGGAAATCATTCCAACTCAATAAAAATCAAAACAACAAAGAAAACACATAACTCACAAGATATTCATCACAAATAGAGACCTTGGGGGGTTTTATCCTAAATCCCCCAATTAGGGTCTCATAGCAACACGCATCACAATTCACAATCAGACCATTATAGAAAGGAAAAATAATGGAAATCTCATATCAACCCCTAAGACACTAATAGGAGCATGACACACATAGGTTTCACTAGGAGCGAGTTCGACCATTGTGTTTACTTCAGATTTAGACCTAGAAATTCACTTGCTATTTTTTTACTTTATGTGAATGACATCCTCATAGCAAGCAATAGTGTTGAGGATGTTATGAAGGTGAAAGCTAAACTCGATAAGGAGTTCAACATGAAGGATTTGGAAGCTTCCTCCAGAATTCTTGGGATAGATATCCGAGAATATAGAAAGCATATGAGATTATGCTTATCTCAAGAGACATACCTAAAGAAGATTCTCGACAAGTTTGGTATGTAAAATTCAAAGTCTGTTATAACACCGACTAATCCTCAGTACAAGTTGAGTACAAATCAAAGTCCAAGTACTGAAGTTGAAAATGCCTATACGAATAATATTCTGTATGCTAGTATAATGGCTCAATATCTACATAAAATGCATAATATACTAGCTCACCTTTATCATTAACCACATTATCTGGTGTAACTTCACAATCTTATATTCTAGATGGCATATTTCTAACTCTTTGAGACATGTTGGTATCTACTTGAGGCCTGTTGGTATCTACTTGAATAAGTGTTTTAGCTTCACTACTTGATTCTTAATACATGATTCTTATCGAATCATTCTTATCACTATTATTCCAATCCTATTTCTTTAACTCAATCTATGACCACGTCTCTGCTAATCACTATCTACTTACTCACAGGATCAAGCTGCTTGAATCCACCAATTGAATGATAACCAATAAAAATCACCTGACTTAATTTTTCATCAAGCTTTCTACTCAATTGATCAGACACATGTCTATATGCAATAGAGCCAAACACCTTTAAGTGACTCAAACTTGGTTTAACCTCGGATCAACATTATTTTGGTGTGATTCCTTTTAATATCTTAGTTAGAACCTTATCAATATGAATGTGGCAGTATATACAACTTCGCCCCATTGTTCCTTAGGTAGTTCTTACCCTTCAACATGTTTCTCACCATATCCATAATGGTTATATTATTTATCTTAGAAATTCCATTTTGTTATGGGTTTATATGATGGTACCACTTCATAGATAATTCTTGCCTTTTCACATAATGCATCAAACTCATTTGACACATACTCACCCCCACCACCCGTTCTTAAAACCTTGTTCTTGTGACCACTTTATCTTTCAACCATGGACTTAAACTTGATAAACACATCATTTACGTTACATTTCCTTTTAATCAAGTATGTACATAGTTTTCTAGTAAAGTCATCTATAAAAGTTACAAAGTATTTATTACCTCTAATTAAATCAACTTGAATGGGGTCACACACGTCAAAGTATATGAATTCAAGAATAATTCTAGAATTGCTTCCTACATCTTTGCTAAATTTCTTCTCGTACTACTTGGAACGTACACATTCTTCACACACTTAATTAGGGATATGGATTCTAGGCAATCCTGAAGCTAAATTCTACTTATGCAAATGACTAATGTCTATAAAATTGAGATGAACAAACTTGTAGTGCCATAACCATTCATCTATGCTAGTTGCAGTATCTAGACACTTATGCTCCAACACATCAAGTTCTACTATGTTACATATGTGCCTTCAAAATTAATCTTCCACTTGAATCATGAACTCTTATAATCTTATCTTCTATAGTAACTTTATAGTGTTTTTCAATTAGTAGGCCAATGATGAGTATATTACTCTTCATACTTGGAATGTATAGCACATTCAATATCAATGAATGCTTTCCATCTTTTCTGATAATCAAGACATCACCAATGCTTTCAACTATAAGTGGGCTATCATTTGTAAACTTCACTTTGTTCTTCATAGATTAATTAATATTGACAAACAAGTCCTTCATACCAGTCATGGAGATAAACTCCCTAAATCAAAATACCACTACTTTCTATATCTTACTTCTTCTTTTGCTGTTACCGTCAAAAACACATTCTCATTCTCTTGTTTTTCCATTTTTGCATCATAATCTTGATATGTATTACTCCCATAACACTCATCAGCAAAATGACCATTTTTTTTTACAAGTGTAACATTGAACGTTACTCTTTTCCAACTTCTATATTCCTTTTCTACCTCTATTGCTACCACCACCTATGTGGTCACCTTGATTATTGTTTTGCTTATGACTTGATGATCTAGCTTCTTGTTAATAGTTTATACCATTTGAATTTTTATGTCCACCTCTGCCTTCGTTGCCATTTTACTTTCCTTTATCCTTCTTGTCTTTGTTTATTTGGGCTTATGATGCAACTTCTAAATTTGCTTTGTTTACAGTTCTCACCATCAATCTTTGTTCATGTGATTCAAGAGATCCTTGCAGCTCTTCTTTTGTCAAACTTGAAAAATCTTTAGACTTTTCTATGGACATCATAATATGATCAAATTTTGGAGACAAATATCTCAAGATCTTTGTAACTACTGACTTTGTTGTTATCACTTCACCAGACACTTTGTTTTGATTCACCAACCTTGTAACTCTTATAAATAAATCACATATGCTTTCATTTTATTCCATTTGAAACAACTCATACAACCTCTTGTGAGTTTGTAACCTCATCTCCTTCACCTTTTTAGCACCACCAAATGATTGTTCCAATATGTCCCACACTTTCTTTGATGACTTAACATCTCCAACTCTCTCAAAATTGTATGAATACCAAATGTTAGCGAAAACTCAAAAACACATGGGAAATGGATGCACACACTCTCACACAATTTTGTATTTTAGAATGAGAATGAATGTAGAGATGAGAAAATAAGAGAGAAGATTAATCACATTCACTTATCACCAAATAATCACATTACAAGTATTTATATATTTATGACTTGCACTATAAGCCACCAACTAACTCCCTTACTCTAATTGTCATGTAACAAACTTTAATATCAAAATAGTAAGCTCAAACTATCTATGTTTTGTGCTACAAGTAATTACAATTGGTCAAAATAAATTACTCAACATTTTTTGCACGTCGTTCTTTTTCAAATTTATCTCACATCCATTTGTGTGTCTATCTATATTATAGTTTTTAAATTTTACCATTTTTTAAATAAGTTACATATAGTAATCTTCATCATTTCTCAAAATTTGAATCATTTTCTGTCTTGTTGCACTAACTCTTTCAGATGGAGAAGCAGCATAAAGAGAGAGGATGCATCTTGATGTAAAAGATTAAAATGTCTGCAAAAGTTTGTGGCCACATGGTGCCTAAAGCAGGTGAGTTAAGGGTAGGAAAAGACATGGCTGTTAGTTACATTGATGAGTCTCATCTTATTATGATTTTCAAATCATGTAATCAATGCTGGATTTGGTCGGTGCATATATCCCACACTTGGTTTCTGTTCATATAGAACAGTTCAAACCTCTTAAAAGCTACTAAGAGGAAAGCAACAGCATGCTGAATAATGCATGATTAATATTATCTCTGTGTTATTTATTATAGTTATAGACACTTTATTTAATAATCAATTTTAAATTTATTTTATTTTGGTAAGCATGTATATATGTATTATTATAAACTAGAATTGAAGCATGATATTTTTATAGTCAAACTTTATAAAATGTAAAGTTAAATATTGAAAATAAAATTTCGTTATCTAAAGAATTTATACAAGTTTAAAACAACTTATAAAAATAAAATTTCGTTATCTAAAGAATTTATACAAGTTTAAAACAACTTATAAACACTGATATACGTCAATTTAACGTTATGTCTTTTAAAAAAAAAAGTTGTGAGAGTTTTTACATATAAAGCAGATAATACATTGTAGTTACAGAGACGTGGAATTGAAGTCGATCGAAACATTGACGTTGTCTCTTTGTGTTAGAAGTTCACACCATGCTCCTTAACCTTGACTTAAGACAATTATTTCAGGCTGGTCAAATTAATTCCGCAATACTTGAAAATTAATCGAGATTAAAGGTAACTTATCTATAAAATTCATACATCTCACCTAACTAGACACTTGTTTAAAAGGATAAAATCGTAAAAATTCTCATAATTAAAACGGGTGCAAACTTGAGATCAACAATAATATTTTATTGTGATTGTGTTTGTGTGTGAATGCTGCTATAAGTGTATTTGCATTTTACATAATAATAGTGTGAAAAGAAAAGACAATTGCTCTAAAAAGAAATCTTTTATCAATATTTGATGTGATCGAAACAAAACAAAAAACAGTTTCGATACCAAACAAACAGAAGAAAATGTCTTCTAACAGACAAATTCTTACTAAACTTTTAGATTTTGTTTCTCACTAAACTTAAGAAATATAAATGATGAAATAATTTATAAAAAATTATCATATATTTAAAATATAGAAAATGAAATTTTAAAAGTTGAATGGAGAGAAAGTAATAAATATAATAATAAAAGGTATAATTTTAAAGTATAATTTTTGTCACCAATTATAGTTGTATTAGGGAGAAAAAGAGAGTAAAATAGCGACAAAAGTGGTTAGTGCATCAACTAGATTTTAAGTTGTATTTCAAAGTCATTTCAAACTAGTTTTTTTTTAATTGGTTTTAAGATATCTCGTTGTAAAATATTTAAAGATAATTTTCAAATCAGCTTAACATAAGAGGTTATCAATAAGATATTTTGTTTTAAAGATAATTTTAATCTCTTGCACTTGTTCAATCAATTTTCAGTTTTTGTTTCTAAAAGGCAAGTTGGATGGAGTTTTGGTTATCAATGAATTGGTGATTTATGCAAGAAGAAATAAGTAAGAATGTTTTTCTTTTTCGAGGTAGATTTCAAAAAGGTGTACAATAGCATGTCTTGGAATTATCTTAGATATGTTATAAAGTGAATGGGAATCGAAAGTTGGTGGTTGAAATTGATGAATGCTTGTGTTTTCATGTTCCATGCAAGTTCCCACCTATTTCTTCTTACAACAGAAGGACTTGTAGGGTTGATGTAAAACACTCCTCAATTAGGTGAGTTTCATCCCTTTAAAGCCATAGAGGATATGCAATTTGAGTTGTTGCAATTTGCAGATGATACGATAATTGTGGGTGACAGATCGTGGAATAATCTTTGGAGCATCAAAGCAATGTTAAATTGTGGGTGACGGATCGTGGAATAATCTTTGGAGCATCAAAGCAATGTTAGCGAGACTTTGCGATGACATCAGGCTTATTTGTGCATTTTCTTCAAAAGCAAAATCATACGATTCAATCTGAAGGACATGTTTTTTGAAGTTGCTTCATATTTTCTCTCTTGTGGTATTAGTTATATTCCTTTTATGATTTTAGGAATCCCAATAGAAGCTAATCCAAGAAGAAGGGCAACCTAGGCACCGATTTTTTTCTAAACTCTGTAGCAGTCTATCAGGGTAGAAAGGCAGGATCATCTCTATAGGAGGTTGTGTCGTGCTTTTGAATCCATTATTAAATTCTGTGAGATTTTGAATCGAACTCTAGTTATTTCGAAGGATAACTTTCATGTGTTTCGACAGGAGACAAGCATAAAGTTGAAGATTGTTCACATGCTGAGGTCGAAGTGTTTACGTACTGTAGTCGAAGTCAGTTCTAGTATGTAGTGTCGAGTTGGGCCTTGTGTTATGGATCCAATTGTTTAGTTAGCTTGTAATGTAAGTTATCTAGTTAGTCTATAAATAGGCTAGATCACTCAGGTTGTTGAGTGAGGTCAATTGTGTTATCCACTTGTAATCATTTGTAAACCCTAAATGAGAAAGCGAATAGAAAAAAGTTTGCCCAAGAATCCTTCTTCCTTCTTTCTTTTTTATCCTCTCTTCTTCCTCTCTTTGTTCTAACCGTTTTCCATTGTTCACCCAAGAACTCTGTTTCTCAATCTTTATTTGTTGAAAGGTATCATTTGTGATCACAACAAACTGGTGTAGTGAGCATGGAGAAGATGTCGTCAACAAAGTTTGAAATTGAGAAGTTCACCGGAGTTAAGGACTTCGGTTTATGGCATTTGAAGATGTGAGACTTTCTTGTTCAACAGGGTTTCTTAGAAGCGTTAAAGGGAGAAGATGCCATGGATGCTGCATTGGCGGAGAAGGAAAAGACAACAATGATAGAGAAAGCCCACAGTGCAATTATTCTGAGTCTTGGTGATAAGGTTCTCAGGCAGGTTTTGAAGAAGATGACGGCAGCTGGTGTTTAGCTGAAACTCAAAGGATTATATATGATAAAGTTCTTGGTGAATCGTTTGTACTTGAAGCAAGCTTTGTATTCATTTAAGGTGAATGAATATAAAGCATTGACGGAGCATCTGGATACGTTCAACAAGCTGATTCTTGATCTTGAAAATATTAATGTTACCATAAATGATGAAGATCAAGCGTTGTTATTAGTGTGTTCTTTATCTAAGTCGCATGCTCACTTTAAAGAAACCCTTTGTATGGAAGAGAGTCTCTGACCTTTGAAGAAGTTCCAGAAGCCTTGTATTTGAGGGATTTGAATGAAAGAAATGACCAGAAACCATCATCATCAATTGGCGAAGGGTTATCCGTAAAGGGGAAATCGTAGAAGAAAGATGGTAGGTTTGAGAAGAAGAAATGTAAAACTCAACAGAAGTCTTATGGTGGTGATATTTCTGGGATTAAATGTTATCATTGTAAGAATGAGGGTCACACAAGAAAGATGTGCCCTGAGCGCCTAAATAATCATGGAGATACGGACTATGGAAATGTTGTTATTGTGCAAGATGATTATGAATCATCTGATGTCCTTGTGGTGTTAAGCAGAAACTATTGTAAAGATTGGATTATAGATTCTGGATGTAATTGGCATATACTCCAAACAAGAATGTGTTTGAAGAATTATGTGATCAAGATGGTGGATCAGTGTTATTGGAAATAATAAAGCTTGCAAGATTGCGAGTATTGGATGTGTAAGATTCAAGCTCCATGACGAGTCAATAAGGCTATTGACTGAGGTTAAGTATGAACATGACCTTAAGACGATTTCTCTTTGTGAATTCGACAAGAAAGGATATGTCTTCAAAGGAGAGCAAGGTATCCTAAAAGTCATGAAGGGGTCGAAGGAAGTCTTGAGAGGTGTGAAGAAACAAGGCTTGTATACCCTTGAGGCTGAGGTTGTAAGTGGTTTAGTAGATTTTTCATCCATGAAACCTTTGTCAAAGACAGAATTATGGCACATGAAATTGAGCCATGTCAGCGAAAGGGGCCTGGTCGAACTGAGGAAACAGAACCTGTTAGGTGGTGACAAAGTCGAGAAGTTAGAGTTTTGTGAACCTTGTGTATTTGTCAAATCCTGTAAGGTGAAGTATAACAAAGGTAAACAAAGAACACATGGATCCCTTGATTACGTTCATGTGATCTTTGGGGGCCTGCAAGGAATCCTTCATATTTAGATGCAAGGTATTTTCTATCCATAGTTAAAGACAATTCCAGAAAATTATGGGTATTCATTCAGAAGACTAAGGATGAAACTTTTGAGAATTTCAAAAGTTGGAAGGTTTTGATTGAAACTCAAACTGACATGAAGGTTAAAAAGTTGAGAACCGACATTGGCCTTGAGTTCTGCAATGAAGCTTTCGATAGTTACTGTTTTGAGTCTAGGATTGCAAGGCATAAGACTGTAGCAGGTACTCCTCAACAAAATGGCTTAGCTGAGAGATTCAATAAACAATTCTTGAAATGGTTAGATGCATGTTGGTTAGTGTTGCACCCCAAAATTTGCCCAACTTTTCCTCACCTAGCTTATGTTTCATTTCATTCACATTAGCATTATCATTTGCATTTCATTGACATGTATGCATGAGATCAAGAGGTATTATTACCAATCAAGAGCTATACAAGACTTGGGAGCTAGCTAAGAAGGTTATTCAAGTGTTCAAGGGTTGATATCCTTGTCAGAGAAGTTAAAAGATCCTCAGAGAGAGTGATTGAAGCCAAGTGTGTAGGTCTCCTAACTTGAGAGTTGTGGAAAGCCATCAGATGATTTTGAAGCCATAGAGTTGGACTTGAGGTCTTGAGAGAGCTCATGATAAGTGTTTAAGTTCATTTGGGAGCTCATACAAGTCCTTATGCAAGATTAAGAAGCCTCAGCCATGATTGGTGCAGCTAGGGTTTGACTGGGTCAACCCTAAGTCAACTGATGATCTGAGGATGGTTGAGACCTGATCCAAGAGCCATGTGATCATGGGTTGATACATTGAGATGTTATAAGGATGATTCCAGGGTTAACTCATCATGATTGAAGAGTTTGGGAAGCTTTAGGCTAGGGTTTCTAAGACTTGACAGTGTAAAATCCCCTGGCTTGACCCCTGACTTCCAGGCCATTTAACTCAAGATATGATCTTCATCTCATCTTGACCCCAACATTATTGTTGTAGGGTGTCACACCCTCATTTTCACCGTTAGCCTTTTATACCCTACATTCGGCATATCATACATCATTCTATTGTGTATCGAGCATGCGGGTTCACAAGGTACGAACTAGGCCGTTTGGTTGTAACTTGTCTATTTTCGGACTACATGAAAAAAGGTTCATCACCTAAGGTTTGATCTAAGGAAAAAGTCTACTCATGAAAATTTTGGCAAGGGGAAGTTACTTGACAAAATACAAGGATATTCAAGATAACTATTAATAGACATGAATGCTAGGCCAAATCCAAAGCTCCTTCATACATGTTTATTTTTATGGCATAAGTGGAGTGCAAATTATTAAGGCATGAATCAAGATCATCAATGCATAATTCAAGATTTCATTTTTAAGCACATGAGGGAATCCATCATCCAAAATTCGATATTCATGAATGGAGATAAAAATAATACTAAGAGGAATTTTGTGACATTACAATCATGTCATTTGTTACAAAAATTCCAACTCTAGATAATGTTTAGAAATTGATCTATTTCTAAATCTTCATTCAAGTCTTTAATCAAATCTATGATATGGTACTCTTCATACTACACCATTTTTTTTTCATGTGCTACATTATGTTCACAAACATCCAAGAAATATGCAAGAATTAAATCAACATTAGAATGTTTATGGGCCAAGATTATGCATGTTCAATCATAGGCAAAACAGCCCCATGCAAGAGTTGAAGAATTACTACATGTCACAAAATCAAGAGGACAACATGTACTATGTTACAAGATCATTTTTTGTGTCACAAAGTCAAGGAAATAGCATGCAAATGATATATTTACTTGCTAAATATCAGTTTGCAAATGCTGTCAAAGAGTGGTAACAATTGGCTACATGGCAAGATACAAAGCAATACCATCCAAGAGACTAATGGGCAAAAAGAGGGATAGTAGTATAGTATGCTACAGCAGAAAAATGCAGCAAGTCATACTAGAAATAGAAGGGAAAAGTGGGGCTGCACAAAAGGAAGAAAAAGGCATTGCCAAGAATGGAAAGTTGGTGATGAAAAGGTGTGCAAAGTGTGTGGCTTTAGGACAGCAGAAAAAGTTGACAGAAAAGGGGGAAAATGGGCTGCAAGCAAGCATAGAAAATATAGTATTTCTTACTATCAAAAGAGAACAGAACACAAGAAGCAAGCAGAGTAGAGACTACACATAGAGAGCAAAGAGTAAGAGCAAAAAAACCAGAAAAATA
Organism: Lathyrus sativus; assembly: GCA_963859935.3. Taxonomy (NCBI): domain Eukaryota; kingdom Viridiplantae; phylum Streptophyta; class Magnoliopsida; order Fabales; family Fabaceae; genus Lathyrus; species Lathyrus sativus. The sequence continues at coordinate 675,380,028 of OZ012741.1, forward strand.
GTTAGCAAGAAACCCCCAGAAAAAACAGAAAAAAGAGAGTGAGATAGAGACACAAGAGGATCATTGAGAAACCAAACCTTCACAACATAGAGTGAAGAGGGGAGAGCACATCCAACAAAGGTCATTGGAGTACTTGCAAGAAGAATAGAAAGCTCTTGGTATCCATTTCTTCAAATCTTTCTCCTTTTATTCTTTGCTTTTATATTCATTTCATTCACTCTTTTATGTGTTGTTGAACTGTATATCATGTAAGATCCCCTAAGGGACTAAGAAACCATCCTCAAGGAACCACAAAAACGAAACGAAAACATAAAAAAAAATGTGAGATTTCGACCTGGACCAGCAACACGGGCCGTGTCACACGACACGGCCGACCGTGTCACGCCACTGTATGAAGTTTTTTTCCCCAGGCCTTGCAACACGGGCCATATCACACAACACGGCCGGGCGTGTTGCATCACTGTTTCAACTTTTTTTCACCCGTGTCACACCACTGTTTCCTCCATATTTTTTTTACCGGTTTTACCTTAAAAAAATTTTTCCGTGTGGCTTATGTTTGTATGATGTTTGTATGTGAATATTGTTATGGCCCTTGTTGACCTTTGTTTCCAAAAACTATTTTAAAAAGTAAACTCTCGATTTTATCGAGCCATTTTTGACCATGTAAGTCGGATGCCTTGTGCACCGCCATCGACCTAAATCGTATCACTTCAAATATCTTTACAAGCAATAAATCTTGATCCAACATCAAGTGTTTCTCTTTTCGCATAAAAATACAAAAAAAACACAATAAAATATATGATTGGAATTATGCACCATGAACTTTAAAGTGGTGGAGAAGGAATGAGAATGGAACCCTCCTACACTCATTCCGAATGTTTCGAATACAAGGCGCTCGACTTGGTTATTCGATACATTCATCTCTATCCAAAGTCTTTTGTATAATCCTAGTCAAGAACACATTTTCTTCAAAAAAAAACTAAAAACAACATCAACTCATCAAACTATTTTTGCCTTAGGGCGTCAATCCAAAAAAACCTTTTTCAAGGTATAAAATCAACCAACAAACAACAATTTCATAAAGCCTCCGAACTACGGAGCTCTGATTCTTCACTTCTTTTAAGTGAGGATACGTAGGCACAAGGGCCACAATCCTTGGCGAGCATTAAAATAAATAAACCAATCCCTCTTTTCCTTAAACAAGCAAACTTTTAGAATAAAACACCCATTCACGCGAAATAACCTAGGAGGTTCCCATCGAGTACGATGGATGCGAGGGGGTGCTAATACCTTCCCCTCGCATAACCGACTCCCGAACCCTAAGACTTGGTTGCGATGACCACGCTCTTTTCCCAAAGGTTTTATCGCTATTTCCCTTTCCCCCCGTGGGATAAATAAAATCCGGTGGCGACTCTGTGTCATTTTTCTCGTAGCGACATAGGGCATGACATTAGATTTAATTTGAGTACTAGAAGTCCATGATAGGGTTTATAGAACTCAAGTTATGAGCCAGACAAGTTACAGGTCATCTGAGGTATATGAATTTGGAGCTTGAAAGTTACCCAACTTACATGACACTTTTCCCCTATAAGGATGATTCCTATGAACTTTTGGTCAACATGAATGTTGTTCCTTATTCTCTTAGCTTTCCATAGAGTACTATAAGTCCATGATTGGATTTATAGAACTCAAGTTATGGCTTTGACAAGTCAATGGTATTTTGGGTATCTGGACATTACAGGTCATTTTGAATTATAGGTCAATTTCACTATCTTGCAAGCTTCAAATGGAGTTTTGTTCAACATGAAAGTTGCCCAAAATGATGTTTTTAGCTTATCCAAGTATCAAGAGTCCATTGATATGGATTGAAACAAGCATTGGTTGAAGAAATTTCACAAAAAGACCATTTTAATGAATTAAAATGGAAAAATTCAAAACAATTGGTAATGGAATGTTTTCAACCCAAATTTGTGCTCATTTTGATTGGAATTGATATTCTAAATACTTTGGCATCATTACATTTTTGAATTGAGAGTCATAACATGGCCATTTGGAGGATTACTTCATGATGAAGTAACATTTCAAATACATCCCTTTGGTTGAAATCAAGGAAGGAAAACCATCCCATTATACTCCACAACTGTCAAGCAAGTGAATTGGAGTGAGTTGAAGGAAAAAGCAAGCCAAAATTGTGCAGACCATAATTGAATTTTTGAAGGAAAATTGAAAATGAGAAATCACAAATTGGGCTTTGTTTGGGCCTCCAAAGGTGTCAAACAGAATATAAATTGAATTTAGATCATTCTCAGAAGTTTCTAGTGGCAAATTCTGTTGAGAATCAGTTGGAGCAAGTGTGTGAAGGAGCTTGGAACTTGATTTTCGGATTTGGAGATTGGGAGAGTTTCAGCAGAAATTGGATTTCAAGAAGTATTCATCATCATTCACTGAAGTGATCTGCACTCTTTGGAAGGGAATTGAGGCTTGAAAGTCACCTTGCTCGAAGCTCAAACTCAGGTTCTTACCTCTCAAATTTCCTCTTAATTTACACGCATTTGAGACCTTAGACACATGTGGTTAAGTTAGAATTAAGGCATAGATGGATTCTGTATAGTTTTTAGGGTGAATCGTGAAAGTTTAGGTCATGATGATCCAAGTTGTGATTCGTGTATCTCTTTGAATGTTGGTTGAAAATGAAAACGAAGGTTGGATTAGGGATCTAGGGAGAGAGGCGAGTTGATTGATATAAAGAATTTGAGTTTTCATCAAGGTTGGGTGTCTGGTAATGATCCCATCGTGAGGTAGGGGATGACCGGCGCTAGGCCGGCCACCGTGTGAAAATTGCAGAACCACCGTGGTTCTTTTCCCTCCGTTTTGAGTTTGAAAGCTCAGTTTTTATCACAAACGTTGGATGGAGCTTGAGAGTTGAATTTGTATGCTGATCTGATGATCATAAACGTGTCCACGTGTGACCGCCCTCCCTTTTAATGAAACGCAGAGTTTCATGAGTTGAAACTTTGGGGCTTGCATCCTACTACTATCCACACTCCCCTATATTAGGCCCAACTGTAATAACACGTGAAAAACTCTACTTATTGCACCCCCTCTGGCGTTGTTTCAATGAGAAATAATATGCTGAATTGAGATTCAGACTGGGCCCAGCTCCCACGCGCTTTTTACACCCCCACCTTATTGGGCCCAGGCGAGATTACCCATAGATTCCCTGCTGGTCGCACCTCCCTCCCATTATTTCTTGTATTTCTTTTTCTTTATTTTTTTGTTTTATTGCATGTTAGATTTAATTCATAAAAAATAATGAATGTTGTTAATAAATCATGAGAAAATTTGTGGATATAGTTTGGGATATCTAGAATATTTCCATGTTTTTATTTTAATTTTTCATTTCTATTGCAATTAATTTCATATTTTCCATGGTAATATGTTTTTAATGATGGAATAATTGTGTACTGAATTTGTTGATTTTATTTCTCACTCATGGCATGGAATTAAGACTTGAGATTTTGTGTGCTGGTTATATACTTGTTGTTGATGCTATGATTTTTGCTATGATTTTTAGATGATTTTAAATAGGGTTTTAGGGTAGTTGTTTAGGAGTGTTCTTTGTTGGAGCCCTTTAGTGTGCCCTTGAGGTTTTAGACTTAGGTTTAACCCCTGATTTCTCTACTATAGCATGTTGATACATGTAGGATAGTGTAGTATTTTTCTTGGAATTTTTAGGAATGATTTTCTATTAAGTTCCTATTTTACAAATTGGCCTTAGGTTAGGTGATCCTAACTAGGTTAAGTGTATAGATTATGCTTGTAAATGACCTCTAGATGATTCTAGGTCCCATTTCCTCTCTTGATAGATTGGTATTTAGATAGAAACCTCTTTAGAACCCTTGTATCTTTAGGATAGATGTCCTTAAAAGGTATCATTTGTGGTTTCTTTAGAAGCTTAAATAGGTGGATGAGTCTTCCTATAGGGGTAGTTTCCTCTTCAATTTTCCCTTGCTTGATTGGAATCCCCCTTGTGAGCAATGTTTTCTCCTGTGGAGGAATACATTGCACTATCATAAAGGGGTTGAGTCCATGAAAGTTCCCTCTCTCTTTAAAGGAAATGAAGTTGGTTGAGTGTCTGTGGTAAGTTCCTGTGGAACTTACCTTGCTTCTCATCTCCATTCTCCTAAAAGTTCCTATTCATTTCTTTTTAAGAAACTTATTGAGTTAGCATAGTCCCTCCTGTGGGGGGAATATTGCACATCTCTTGAAGGAGCCAAACCCTTAGGATTCCCCAAAGTCTCTCTTAGTTGGTTGAGTGCCTGGGATAAGTTCCTGTGGACCTTACCCTAGCCTCCCAACACCCACTTTCTTTCTTTAGGGTAGAAGCCTTGTATGATTACTTATGGAAGGAATCCATTATTTGTCATAAGTCCTTCCCCTCATTCATTGATTGAATTGCTTGTTGCACTAGGATAGTTCATGATTAGAATAGTTTAAGCTAGGAGCATGACTGCTTAGAGGTTGAGTGAGTCTTCCTCTGCTTGTTTGCATTAAGGGTTGAGGTGATCCTCCCCTTGCTTGTGTGTTGTTTTTCTTTTTCTAATTGACGTATTTGCATAATAGAGGTTGAGTGAACTCCCTCTACTTGTTTGTTCTGTCTGTTTTTCTTTGCTTGATTGCTAAGAGGTTGAGTGAGTCTCCCTCTGCTTGTATTGTTGCATTGCATGTGCATCTTTACTGTTTATCTGTTTACTGTTTAAGCTGATGCTTTATCTGTTTCTGTATACCATTGACATGATCCTCTAGGAATCTCATTTCCTTTGATAAGGAAGTGGTGATTAGAACTTTAGGTTGAAACCTATGCATGATAACATCTAGGAGTTCCCTGTTTCAAACCTCAACTATAGGATGAATCCTTGGCATGACAACATTAGGACTTGACAGTCTCCCCATAGAGTTCGTTCTCTTCTCATCTCAAAACAACAGTAAAAAACATAATAAAGGCAAGTTAGTACAAGCGCGTTACGAGCCTTAAGCTACTTGGGAAATGATGATTGAGCGGTCTCCTCTCAATCATCTAGGATGTTTAGTATATCTCCTTTGGACGCTATACGACGCATTCGTTCCTAAGTCATAGTCTCTAGTGTTATACAAACTACAGACAACCATAAAAAATAGTTCTTCCGTAAAAGACAAAAAACAAACTTCAAACCTTTTTGCCCCGTGGGCCCCTAATTCAAAGGAAGTTTTTCTGAAGAAAAGAGTGTCGTTAACTCCCAATTCTACCGCAAACGGTAACGCCTAAGTCTCTAAGGGTCGAGTTGCGTACGCCAAACTGCTGGAACTGTTTGTTAACCCTACTCGAAAAACAGATGAATCTGAATTCCCGTAATCCGTATTATCCCGAACTACGTAAGCTCTGATCTCTCATACCTATTGAGAGTACGTAGGCACAATACTGACGTATTGGCGAGCCACCTTCCCCCCATCCGTTTACCCGTAGTTAGTCGAACTACGTTGACTTTGATTTCTCATTCTCTGATGAGAATACGTAGGCATAAAGTGCGACACTTTGCCGAGTCATTTTCTTTTATTTTCAGACCAGCCTTGATAGGTAGATAGATGATGATGCCACACTTTCTGGGTATCATATCATCGTTTCTTAAAAGTCTGTGACGCTGATGAACGCATAGGATGCCGAGCCTTTTCTGTGATTAAGTTCATACCTGTGAGCAGGGTCGGGTTATTGCAGGAAACCGTAACCTTCATACAACCTGGTTTTCTTGACAGTGAATCAGTATTGTGGGTTTCAGTAGACCTTTATTATCAGACTGTGGTATTTTTCTTGTTGAAGCAAAATTATGACCTGCCACTTCACAGCACAGCACCCTTGATCTCCTGCTGCATTTTGCATCCGCATTTACATTTTCATGTTGCATTGCATCTAACACGTATCTGTGTTGCAGGTGTGCAGTTCCCTCTCGATTTTAGCAATCTTGTCCTTTTCTGTGTCCATCATGGAGCCCAATGTGAGAAGAACTTTGGCCTACAAATTCCCTACTCCAGACATTACTACTCTGAGGAGTTTGATTTTTTTGCCTGGTAAGGAAGCGATGAGAGACTTCAGAGGAACCTATGGGAAGCTGCTCAGTGTTGTGTGCAAGCCATCTGTGTATGAATTAAACGGACTCCAGACTCTGCTTCTGTTTTATGACCCACTGTTGCGTTGCTTCACATTTCCAAGCTATGTGTTGGCCCCCACTTTGGAAGAGTTTTCTGTCATATTAGAGATCCCCATTCTTGCTCAGGTGCCCTTTTGGCCTATTGATCAGGAGCCAAATCTGGCTAAGATTGCTGCAACTCTGCATATTGATGTTTCTAAGTTGAGAGGAAAGACCGTCAAGAGAATTGGAGCCTGGGGGTTCCCATTACTGTTTCTAGTTGAGAGAGCCCGACACTTCGCCAAGAGGGAATGCTGGGTAGCATTCAAAGCTATTTTGGCCCTGTGCATATATGGTATCATGTTATTCCCCAATATTTCATATTTTGTGGATGTGGATGCCATTCGTATCTTCGTTTCAAAGAACCCCATCCCTACCTTGCTCAGAGATGTGTATCATTCGGTGCACTACAAGAACGAGAATAGAAGAGGTAAAAGTGTATCCTGTTGTGCTTCACTATTCTACAGGTGGTTTGTCACTCACTTACCGAAGGATGGTCCTTTTATAAAGACTGCGGAGATGAAAGAGTGGTCTGAGCGTCTGATGAGCTTGTCTGCCGAAGACATTGACAGGTTTGATAGAGATCGTCTGGGGAGTGAAATCATCTACAGTTGTGGGAATTTTCCTAATGTCCCTCTTGTGGGTAGGAAGGGTTGTATCAACTACAATCCGTATATCGCTATTAGGCAATTTGGGTATGCCTTGAGGGGCCCTCCTAAAGACGAAGAGGTACAAGAATCTCTGTACCTCACCGGTGCATTAGAAGGAGATGATCTGGTCAGATTCGAACATGCTTGGAACAATGTTCATCGTAAGGGAAAGACTTCATTGGGGAAGAGCAATAATCAGGCTTACCCTCCTTACATGGATTGGATTCATAGCAGAGCGGAAAAAGTGTTGATGCCTTTTCCTCCTGTCAAGCAGGACTGTCCTCCAGAGCCTACCATGATCGAAATCCAGAAGTATGAGCAGCTTCAGGCTAAGAATACAGAGCTAGTCAAAGCCAATGAAGAGCTGGAAAACGAGATCGCCCAACTCCGAAGAGAAAAGAGCGAAGTCGTCTACACCTGCAAGAAGCAGACAGAGATGATCAACCACCTGGGCGCTAATCTGACCAAAGAAACTAACTCTAGAGAGCGGCTTGGGTTGGACCTGAAGGCAGTGCACGGGGTATTGACCAACAAGAAGCAGGACCTTGATAGGGTATACCTGAAGTTGTCCAAATTTGAGAAATTATGGAACAATACTTTGACAAGCCACAAAGAGAAGGAAGAAAAGCTGAAGCAACAGATAGCCCAGTTGGAAGCCCAAATTGAGGCCAAAGACAAGAAGATAGAGGCTGAAGCCTCGCTGCAACGAGATGTCCAGTATAAGTTGATTCAGACCAAGGCAAACCTGATGGATTGTCAAGTCCGGGCGGATGCTAAGAGGAGTAGGGTGGAGAACCGTGTTGAAGAAGGTATTTCTAGGAGCGTTGTCGAAAACCTCCCAGAGTCCATTAGGCAGAGGGATCTGCTGATTCAGGGCCTGCTTACCCAGCCTGATCATCCCGATACGAAGAAGCTACTAGAGGATTTTCGTGCCCGTGGCCGCACTTGATTTCTCTGTATTTTCTCTTGTACATTTTATGCATTGATATGTTGATCACCACCAGGCCTGTTGGTTGGGATCACGATTGTCGCTTCAGTTGTATTCGGATACTATTGTACACCACCCTCATGGGTTTTTCTTTGATATATACATAAGGGTTTTCTTTCCATGATTAAACGGTAGACTTTATTTGTCTTGGAAGCTAGAATCGAGGGGGACTTCCTCCTAATTCATGGATACGTGTTTGCATTTGCATGAATCATTTGCATGACAGGTACCTGGCCATTTTGCTGACCCTTTGTGTGCGCAGGTTGTTTCAGGATTGACCGAAGACCGATCCACCGATACTCGACCAAAGCGAATCAAGCGAGAGCAATGGAACAAGTGCAGAAAGACATCCAGGAACTCCGAGAGAGGATAGACCGCTTCATGGAGCTCATGCAAGTGGTCGCTAACGGTCAAGACCAGCTCAGAACCTTGGTGCAACCACTGATCTCGAGGGTTGACAGCAACGGTGTGCTTCATGGTGGGAGCACTCCAATCCCTCCACTGGTTGAGACCCCACAGAATGGCATCCCTCTGACTGGAGGGAATAGAAGTGGTAACGACAATGTGGTCACTAACACCGGGCTTAATGGAAATACGACTGGCGTCGGTAACGGTAACTTTGAGGCCAATGGCAATAATGGACTAGGCCATGGCAACACGGGGAACATTGGTGCTGGAAATCTGTATGGGCCTAATGCTGTTGGGTTTGCTGCTGGCAATGGCAATCAGCCATGGCTAGAAGATCGCCAAGAGGACTTGTTCTCACAGAAGAGTGTTGAGGGCGAATTGAATGCTGAAGCCCGCCTGAGGTTTAAAGCGCTAGAGGACAAAATGAAGAGTTTCGAGAACTTGAATACTTTGGGTGTTGACATGACTAACCTGGGATTGATTTCTGACTTTAAGGTGCCTCCCAAATTTAAGGTACCCAACTTTGAGAAATACAAGGGCACCACTTGCCCTCGTGTCCATTTAAGGTCATACTACCGAAAGATGTCCACTCACTCTGAAGATGAGAAGTTGTTGATGCACTTCTTCCAGGACAGCCTGTCCGGTCTGTCCTTGGAATGGTATATGGGTTTGGAACCCACCAGTGCACGTACATGGAAAGAACTTGCTGAGGCCTTTGTACACCATTATCAGTATAACAATGACTTGGCTCCTAACCGGGTTCAACTGCAGAACTTGTCTCAGAAGAGCAATGAAGGGTTCAAAGAATACGCCCAGAGGTGGCGTGAATTAGCAGCTAAAGTTCAGCCGCCGATGGTTGAACGAGAGCTTGTTGAGATGTTTGTAGCCACTCTTCCGGGGGTCTATTACGAGAAACTGGTCAGTGGTATGTCAGGGAGTTTCTCCTACTCATCATTATTGGCGAGCATGTTGAAAATGGGATCAAACTAGGAAAAATTCAGGGTGTTGATCTATCCTCAGCGGAAGGAGGAAAGAAACCATACAGTAGCAAGAGGCGTGAAGGAGAGACGAGCGCAGTGTCTAACGCTCGAAGGAAAGGTAAGGGCCAACGCTAGCAGGTTGCCAGCATAACCATCCTTGCTGTCCAACAACCCCAGCAGCAGCAGCAGCAAAATCAGCAAGGGTACAGAAGGTACCAGAACAAAGCACCTCTGGCAAATCGTCATCTTGAGACACCGCCCATGTCATATGCCCAGCTATTACAAACTTTGCTTTAGTTACAGCTAGTGCAGAAGAGAACCCTGGCTCCCTTGACAGGGGCACCTCCACAGGGCTATGTGTCACACTCTAATTTTTGACCGTAAGATCCCACCTCATTTTGTGCATTTTTTTCTCAGTTTTAATTAATTTGTTTTTTTTTTGTTACGACTAACCATTTGGTGCAGGCCTAAATTCCAAAATAGGTAGTACTCTTCCCTTTTTCTCAGGCAAGTACTTAAAGGATTGTCATCTTTAAGAGGATTGCTTAAGTTCGAAGTGTTTCGCGGGTGAAAGCTTTACTCAAAGGATTGTGATTGGTTTGAAATTAAACTAAGGACAAAAGACTAACCGATTCACGGTTTCAAGTACATCTCAAGTGCATAAGGAAGTTATTTTCAGTATCCATCTCCAAACCGATCAGTACCATTCCAAGTCCCAAATTCATCCATTTTCATGGTCAACATAACAACATCATGTTTATGTGCTGAAAACTTAAAGGGGTCATTTCATTCGTGGATACAAGTCTTGCAGCAAGTCTCAAGACAAATCCCCAATTCTACTGACTAAGGGGACTAAGTACAAATATTGGGATTTAATTCATGAAGAGGGAACTTAAGGGTTATTTGTCACTCCTTGAGTCCAACTTCTACATTGAGATTGAGCGGTGCATGATATCCCAAGAATTGTATCCAATCCATAATACCGCAACTCAACGCCACAATAATCAACATTTTGAAACCAGCTAATTATATGAATTAAGAGTATTATAGGTTGATGAGGAAATGCCAGCTTTACATTACAATTTATCATTGGAATACAAGCAGGAACTCAAGACTTAAAGGGCCAATCCAAAGCCCAAGGTAAACCCACGCTACTGCTAGAAATGCGGTTACCAGCTTTCCTCACAGACAATTACGTCACTACAAGCTTCAAACAATGGTAAGATGTCACTAGAGTAATAAACTAAAGCCTAACATTTGACTCAAAGTGACATTGGAGCCTAAAGTTATACATTACAAGACAGTTACATTCATTTCCTAATAGAATCTCCAAAGCTCCTGCCGGCATCGTAGCGACCAAGCTTGTGAGAAGCTCTCATTGTCTCTAACAGTAACGTCTCAAGGGATCATATTTGGCCGTTTGTTCTCCATATTAAACACCTGCAAGAAACAAAAGATCCATCAATCATCAAACCATCACTATCAGCGAGGAACCGCGAACAACTTTAACTTTCAGCAAAATCAAGCCGTGGGATCTCCAACTTGCCTCATCGTTTATCAAGCAAAGTGTGAACCTTAAATTGACGCACACAGAGAGTGAATACTGCATCATAAAGCACACAAGTTACCATCTTTAAACATTCTAGTACTGAAATGTAAAGGTAACGTAGAGCTCACCAAATGTGAAAGCAGTGCCATTTCAAGTGGTCTTCGTGTTTCGAACGATGGAGACGTATGTCACAAAGTTCAGCGCCGTATGCACTCCCACTCTCAAGGTTTCCTGCAACCAATCAGAACAGTTGTCATCAGTTGATTATCACAAAGTATAATGGACCCATATGTAAATCTAAAGCAGATAAGTTCAAGGGATCCGCCGGTATCCTCACCTGCATTACAACACAAGGAAACTCCCTATTAAACACTCAGTGAAACTCCCATTCCACCACCGTTGCGACAACGAATAAACGAAATTGCTCTGATCGAGTTTCGTCAGCCACGCCAAGCCTATTGCAAATGAACACAACCTGTCAAAACTAACAGCAAGGTTCAGAGAAAGGAAATTCAAGAAGGAATCCATTTAGAAAGTGATGAAGTTTTCCGTAATTTACAGCATTACGTGATAACGCTGCCACCACAAGACCTCTGATATTGTCACCTGCAAAATACCAAAGAAGATTGAGTCATCGCCATCTTTTAATGTTACAGCATCTCTAAACAAAATAAAACAAGAGGTTCCTGTAGAGTACTACAGAAACTTAGGATGCTAGCACCTTCCCTAAGTTTAACCAACCCCCGAACCTATAACTCTCTAGCTTGCATCTTGCATTGCATTGTGGGAATTTTGATCTTTATCCCTTCCTTTGGACAAATCAAAGTTCGGTTGCAAATTGAATTAAAGATTCAAACTAATCAATAGTTTGGTATCCAAATTTCACTGCGACAAAAATGGTGACTTCACTGGGGATTTCTCTAGTGGGTTTCCCTATCTTATTTTATTTGTTTACTGCTTTATATATCTGCTTACTTGATTAATTGTTTATTTGTATACTTTCTCTTGTGTCTTTTTAGGTTGTTATCCTTGAGAGGTGAGATAAAGTTCTACACCCGAACTTGAGAGAAATTAAGATAGGATGGTGATATATTCGACGAGGCTTATAGGGAGTTGAATCCCGACTAAGTTAAATCGAGAATCCCGCTCAATTGAGGCCCTCTCGAAATAGTACTATTGAACGAGTAATCGTGAAGATACTCACTATTTTCGACCTTGGAGCCTATGATATTGAGGACCGTAGTTACCTTTAAACCAACTTTGGCCTTTATTAGGATGTAGTGCGGGACTATGAGGGAGTACTCCCGAAATGGTGCTACGCGAAGCTACACTCAAAAGAAGTTCTCTTGAGAATATTATTAATCCTGAAGTAATTGGGAAATTGATAATATCCGAAAGATGGGCTAATGATTTCGAGTCCCTTTAGAACCTTGTCCTACAGGTACAATCAACCTTTAGTCCAAATCCTTTGGGAATGGGTATACCCTTACTCCATGCTCGTTGCAAACCTAGGGCCCCCCTTGTTTGTTTATTCTTTGTGTCCTTATGTGCTTACCTGTGTTTGTTGCATCCATATAGCATCATATTACATTCGTTTCATGGGATTCCTAGTTTATTTATAAACATTATAGAAACCAATAAGGATTACAAAAGAAAATATTTTGGAATATTCTTTTAAGAGTCCTAACTTGGGTGTCCTGAGGAAGTTAAGGGCACCGATTGAAGAGTCAAGACACTCAAAAGGACACATACAAGAAGCTCCCTTTATCACGAAGGATCATTAGAAGTTCAAGGGACTGTCATTATCATTGAAGATCCAAATAAACAAGGGATTCATTTCTCACTTTCCAACAAGAACAAAAGAAGGGATGGAGGATTTACTTTCCTCTATCAAACTAATCTTTAGACGTCGATCATCAACAAAACTTATATTCAAGAAGATCCAAGCGGAGGAACAAATCACCAAGCATGATGAAGGACTTCCTTAGGACTTTTATTAGCTTTTATTTAGCTATTATATTGGGACTCTTATGAGAATATTCATTTGTAATCCAATTAAAAATGAATTTTCTTTGGATATTCCGTGACGTTTATAAATACTTAAGTTCCATGAAACATTTCGTTTTGCATTCTTGCATTTTTGCATAGCATCCTTTGCATTCCGGGGGGTCTCACTCTTGCTTTATCTTCACAGCCACAAGCTGAACCACCAATACAACACTCGAGCCAGTCGACGCTAAAAGATGGATCAATTGAAACAAGAGAACAGAGTGCTCCGTGACGAAGTTGCAACTCTGAAAGAGAGTTTGGAAAGGTTGAATGGTATAGTTGAAGCTCTGTCTAACCAGTATGCACTCAACAATCAAGAAGTTCAGGGGACCGTTATCTCCGAACTAGCATCAGCACTGATCCCAATGGTGTCTACTTTTGCTGAAGCAACCTACAGCATGCCGCCAGGTTTCCCGTGGGGAATGCCTCCTTATTTCACTTCGGCCAGTTATCGTCCACCTGTTCCCGAGGTCCCTGCCATGACCAATGTTCAAGCCATCCCTACCATTGCTGTTGTAATGACTAGTGCACCTCCGCGTGTGAATATTACTCTACATATCCTAGACGAACCAATTTTCCATAGGGTACCCAGCGAAACTGTGGGTTTGGAAGAAAGGATGGATGGTTTTCAAGGCCAATTTTCTGAGATGCAAAAAGAATTGAGAGCCCTTCGTGGGAAAGATCTGTTTGGAAAGAGTGCTTCAGACCTGTGCTTGGTCCCAAACGTCAAGGTTCCGCCAAAATTCAAGGTCCCCGATTTTGAGAAATACAAAGGAAGTACTTGTCCTCAGAGTCATCTTATCATGTATGCTAGAAAGATGACTGCACAGACTAACAATGATCAATTGCTCATTGTCGCTACTGCGAAAATCGGCGCCGGCTGAACAGAAGAGTCGCCACCGTGCGTTATTTATCCCAACGGAGGGAAAGGAAACGCTCGAAGTAAACCTCGCGAAAAACGGGAAAAGGTATGGTCATCGCAACCAAAACCTGGGTTCGGGAGTCGGTTACGCAAGGGGAAGGTATTAGGCACCCCTCACGTCCATCGTACTCGATGGGATCCACGCTTGATTGGTTTGTACGGATTACACTTCTATCTAAACTAAAGGATGAGGTATGAAAAGAAAAGAAAACATGACTCGGCAAAGCATCGCACTTTATGCCTACGTATTCTCGTCTGGAACGAGAAATCAGAGTCAACGTAGTTCGCCTAACTACGGGGGAAGGTGGGTGAAGGTTGCTCGCTAGGATATCGCATCCTATGCCTACATACTTTCACACAGCATGAAAGATCAGAGCAAACGTAGTTCGGGCTACGCGCGACACAAGCTGTTCAAGTGTCTTTTATGAAAAATCTCACCTTAAACAAGGGTTTTCTTATTGCAAAAAGGTTGATGTCTGTTCAAATCTTTTGACGGAAGAAATGAATTAATCTCTGTTATAACCTTTATTAATGTTTTTCTGTTGTTTTGAAAGAAGAAGAGATGACACTCTACAAATCCTAGGGTTAAAAAGGGAATAAAATCTACCATAATGTTATCATGCATGGGTTAACTCCTAATGTCTATCACATCCTCCCTTGAACAAGGAAGAATGGAAGTCCTACGGGAAAGGAAACGAAAGGAAGAAACGGAAATACAAGTAATAACCGCATACAAGTGAACATGAATATAGCAATGGTAAATGCAATGCAAAGGAGGGAGGAAGGTTCATCTCAACCTCAAGCCCATTCATGGATGGAATAAGAAAATATCAAGTGATCATATGCAAAGAATCGAGTGAAAACTCTGAATGAAACGCGTAATCCACTATTTGGAATCGCAACGTGCTATCATGCAAACAAATCGATAATCGGGCAAGCTACACATACAAATAACAGCCACCTAAGGGTCTTCCAATACCTCTAACCTATCTACAATAAGAAATATAAGCCACGGCGTTCATCACGCAAACACAAAGCGGCCGTTGGAGCCTTAACAAAAATAAAGTCCGTTCGGAAGTCCAAATTACAAGTTCGAATACAAAACATAAGAAAAATAGCAAAAGGTGCTAAAAAATTCAAATAAAAATCTCCAATGCCCTACATCAAGCCACAAACCAGGGGTGAGAGATACCACAAAAATATCCTAAGATAAATGGTCAAACAAGATGAAAACATTGCAAGATATCTCATGTATACCAAAGGAAAGATTAAAGTGGAGCATGTTAAAGAAAGCATCCAAAACCAATTAAAATGGTACAATAAAATTCCCACAAAAATATATCACAATACCTCAACGTGTTTATGAGATCCCTGCAAAAGGATTGACATTTAAATTGTGTTTTGATAGGTCAAAGAAATTCAACAAAATGATAGCACCAGCATTGGCCTTTTTATGACGACCCAAATGTAAAAACTCCAAAGAAAATGTCAAAAAATGGCAAAATTATAATTCCAGTTTTATTAAATCCTAGACATCTTAAAGATTCAGCACAAAAAAATGGGGATCAAAAAGACTAATTTTCCTATTTTTTATGATTATTTGAAGTCAGCATATAAAACAGAAAA
Organism: Lathyrus sativus; assembly: GCA_963859935.3. Classification (NCBI taxonomy): domain Eukaryota; kingdom Viridiplantae; phylum Streptophyta; class Magnoliopsida; order Fabales; family Fabaceae; genus Lathyrus; species Lathyrus sativus. Next base: position 675,395,421 of record OZ012741.1, read on the forward strand.
ATTAAAAGAAACATGGCAATAGGAAAATAAAAGAAAATAATATGAATAAATAAAAGTGGCATGAGGCTTATGTGGCCGATTACGTGGCGCAGTGAGAGGCGTTGGATGAATGGAAGAAACCTTGACTTGGAAATGCATCCGACGGTGTTAACACCTTCTTCTCCAAATCAAATTTTTCAACTTTGTGAATAGTAACCCGCAGCCCCATGAACATGAGTTTTTTGCTACTTTGAAGCACCATAACTCCATCAATAATTATCCGTTTCGCACAAAATTTTGGTCAAACTTGAAGGAAAAAAATCAAGGAATCCAAATATGGTCTTAGATTTTCTTGAAACTCTCTCTAACTCCCAAAACGTGGCACCTCAAGAAAAACTCAAGAACCAAAAATTGTCATAAAACTCATCTTTTTTGTACTAGAATCCATGTAGGAGATGAGAGCAATGTAATGCAACAACAATAATGCAAGAAAGACTCCTAAATAATGAGTTATGTCGAATTCTTTATACCTCCGAAAAATGGCTTATGGAGCTTCACTCGATCACCAATTCTTTGAGAAAATGATGTAGAATCACTCAACAATACTTGGTGAATATGTTTGAAGCCTTGACAAGTCTTGAATTGATGAAAAAGTGAAAATTGGAATTTGAGTTTTCACCACTTTTTCATGTTACTACAAGGTTCCTCTTGCTCCAATTCTCTCAAAAAAAATGATGAACCATCTCTATAATTGTTGTGTAATTGATTGGTGAAGAGAAAAAGTATGGAAAGTGAGAGAAAAAAAAAAGATTGAAAAAAATGGAAATTTCAAAATGTGAAAGTGTGGGAAAAATGGAAAAAAATTCAATATGATTTGAAAATGGATTCAACATCAACTATCACCAACCTTTACTCTTAATGATCTCAATCCAATATATAGATGGTGATTAACAAACTTAGAGGTTTCTAGAATAATCTTGGAGGATTCTAGAAAGTTGTGGAAATTTCATGAACTTCTCATGCCATGATACTTTGAATATCTCTTATCTCATGCTTGCACCTTTCCAAACTTATGTCAAAATCTCCTTACATGAGATATGGGAAGTGTATGTAAGCTCCTTGCCTTGAAAATTCATCTTGTGCCAAGTTTTCTATACTTGCCTTATTATGCAAGTAACAAAAATACAAAGCAAGTCCAATTTTTAAACCCTAACTCAAAAACGTGGCTGAACCAATGTCTTTAAAATGATGTTTGGAATCAATTTGATATATTGGATGACCCATATTGGATTTGTAGATCTCCCAAACCAATTTTTCATTTCAACTTTTTCAACTTATAAGCCATTTTCAAGTCATTTGCACCAATTTTAAAATTCCATGCTCTAAGCTTTTCCAAACTTTCACACCTTCTTTTCTAGCCTTAAAATCCCATTTTGGACAACTTTGATGTTGTGAAGTTTTTCATTTGAAGCTTCCTTGCATGAGTTTTAGGCATATACTAAGAATGACCTGTAATCCTCAAATGACCAAAATACCCTTTGCTTGCCAAGACCATAAGTAGAGTTCCATAAATCATATGAAGGCATACCATACCATTCTAGAAATCTAAGACAATAAGGAACAATTCTCATGTTGGCCAGAAATCCATTTGAAGTACCCTTGAAAGTCAAAAGTTGCTTGGAATACAGACAATTTTCACAGACAAATTTCAGTGCCCTCAGATGGGCTGTAACTTGCAAGAGCCATAACTTGAGTTCTACAAATCATCTTGATGACTTCCACCACTCAAATTAAAGCTATGAAGATATTCTACAAGTTTCATGTGGACCAAGAATCCATATGAAGCTTTCATCTTGAGTTACACTGCTTTGAAGTTTGACCTAAATCAGGGGATTTTACAATAAAACCCTAATTTAGTAACTCCAGTTCTCCTTAACTCCTCTTGATTTTTCTTTATCATAACATCATATCCCTATCCATATAGCAAATAATGAATCCCCCATTCTTCAAATGATCCTTGATGCCCTTCAAAACACTTCTTTGACCTAGAATTGACCCAGTGTTGACCCTAGTTGACTGACTTCAACTGAGGCTCTTGCAATCATTCAAATGACTTGGTTCTCCTCAAAAATGATTCTCTAGACTCTTCATAACATCCATACACACCTCATGCTCTTGGCTCATAGCTCATACTTCCTCTGATGATCCCCCACTAGCCTCAAGATAGGAGAGAACTTACTGATCAACCTGTCAGCTCTTCAAAGCTCAAATTCTTCCCTGATGACCTGAGTAGACTTGAATATGAATGAAACCCTTGGATATACCTCTTGAGATAGGAATAGCACTTGATTCCCTGATTAAGATAGCTTGCTCATGCTATGCAATGCAGATGAATACACTATGTACATGATGACAATGCAAATGATTATGCAATTGAAACATAAACCTAGGTTAGAAAGGTTGGGCAAATTTTGGGGTGCAACAGCTGCCCCTATTCAAGCGACTTGGACCCGACTGGATGAAGAGCGCGCAGCCTTCAGACAATCGAGGTACGAGACGGTTGAATACGAAAGAACCCGGAAATTTGCCAACCGCAAAAATAAATTGCGAAAACGACTACTGCTTGAGAAAACCCTGGGAACTGGCTTCTGTTGTCACGGCAACAACTAGCCATCCATCTGTCAAATAAACTGATGTTGTCCGCAGGCCACTCCATTCCGAAGAAATGAGCATACACCACATAACGAGAAATTGTTGATATCACTTATCAACCTTTGTTGATCTCACTTATCAACCTCTGTTGATCTCACTTATCAACCTCTGTTGATCTCACTTATCAACTGAGCACACGCTAACCAGCGGGAGAATATTGACTTCACTTGTCATGTTGACTTCACTGATCAACTTTTCGTATCCTGAAGAAACGAGAGAACGCCTAACCAAACGAGACAAGGTCCGAAGACATGAACAACCGACTCTGCGGGGAAATGAGAAACTTAACCAAGCAACTATGAGGGGACAAATTCTGACGACTGCCGTCAAACACCTGCTGGGGAAATTGGGAAGCTTAACCAAGCCCTGACGAGATTAACCCTGTTGAAAAATATGAGGAATTTAACTAAACAACTCCTGTAGCGAGCTCCCTGCTGGAGACTATGAGGGACTTAACCAAGCAACCCATTGAAGTAACACCCTGCTGGAGAACATAACTCTGTTGGGGGATTGCGGGTAACCACCCGAAAATCTGTATTACCACCTTCTAATACTGATACCACATCATCCTGAGAAAGACTCAGCTGGGGAAATACAAGTGACTTAACCAAGCGACTTGTCAAAGGATACCCTGCCGGGGGCTACGAGGAACTTAACCAAGTATCTCGTTGAAGAACAACCCGCTAGGGATTACATCTTTACTGGGGTAACTGTGAGTAACCACTCAAAATCTGTACCATGTTATCTCTTCAGTACTCCGAGAAAGGACTCGGCTGGGGAGAAAGAGAAGTGCTTGGCCAAGCAACTCTGCTAGGGGAATATGCCATGACAGACACGATCACTGCGTGTCTGGCACAACAAATCCACAAAACTGCGACGAACACGGTCACTGCGTGTCTTACAAACAAAAACCATTTAACGGAACAAACACGACGAACACGATCACTGCATGCTGCGTTACAATCACATCGACCATAAATCCAACCGGATGAGATAAACACGATCACTGCGTGCCAGACGAAATAAATCCACATAGGAGAGGCGAACACGTTCACTGCGTACTTCAACCACCAATATGATAAACACGATCCCTGCGTGTGCTGCAATAGGGCGAATGCGATCACTGCACATCTCGACCAACAAAACCCCGGAATTATGTCAACACGATTACTGCGTGTGTCACAAAATCAACCCATGTAACAGGACGAATACGATTACTGCGTATGCCGACCAACAACCCACTGATACAATAGCCACGATCACTGCGCGTTCGAACACGATCACTGCGCGTTCTGAGCCAAGATCCTCTTGACTGGAGAAAAAACATGATCCCTGCGTGTTGCGTGAGTACGGTCACTGCGTATCTGGAACACGATCACTGCGTGTTTGAACACGATCACTGCGCGTTCTGAGCCACGATCCTCTTGACTGGAGAAAAAACACGATCCCTGCGTGTTGCGTGAATACGGTCACTGCGTATCTGGAACACGATCACTGCGTGTTGCGTGAATACGGTCACTGCGTATCTGGAACACGATCACTGCGCGTTCTGAGCCACGATCCTCTTGACTGGAGAAAAACACGATCCCTGCGTGTTGCGTGCCTCAACTAACCCACATAACTGGACGAATATGATCACTGCATATCCTGACCATACATAGGATAAACGCGATCACTGCGCGCTTCATGTCACGACCCTCTTGACTGGAGGAAACACGATCCCTGCGTGCTGTGACACAATTTCAAACATGGGACGAATACGATCACTGCGTACTTCGGCCACCAACAACCCGATGAACACATTCACTGCGTGTCCTACAGCATAATCAAACTGCATAACGGACGAATACGGTCACTACGTATCAACCCATAATCACTGTAACACGGACGAATACGATCACTGCATATATCGACCAACAACTGGATGAACACGATCACTGTGTGCCTTGCTCAATAAAACCCCCGAAACGATACCAACACGATCACTGCGTGCCTTACGAAACAATCTTCTTAGATCGGGACGAATACGATCACTGCGCCATTCGACCACAGATACACATTCCAAGATCAACACGATCACTGCGTGTCCTACGACATGAACCCCATACTGGCACAAATACGATCACTGCATACTTGGGCAACAAATCAACATCTCGAAATTAACACGATCACTGCGTGCCTTACAATATGAACCCCATACAGGCACAAATACGATCACTGCATACTTGGGCAACAAATCAACATCTCGAAATTAACACGATCACTGCGTGCCTTACAATATGAACCCCATAGAGGGTACAAATACGATCACTGCGTACTTTGACCACAAAACCCACATCTTCCTGAATCACGATTTCTCTTATCGGCAAGGAATAACATATCTGAAACTGGAGAGGTAACCACCTGGCTTATGTTTCAAATATGCATGTTTGATAATGACGAAATGCTTCCATACTGCATGGAAATGCTACATACTTGGGTAGAATGCAAATGCTCATGATGCATGCTTATGCAAAGAGTTACTTCAGCAAAATAAATGCTGAAGACACACTGGATCCGCTGGGGATGATCGGAATACCGCCGATACGCTTCCAACAAAATAAATGTTGGAAAGATGAACTAACTCCGCTGGGGATGACCACCCTGCTGGGAAAATAGCTCACGAACTCAGAACTCCAAAATCTGCTGATGACGGTCCTCCTGGCGAGAAAGAGCGACTTGCTGGGGAAAGAAAAGACAATCCCGCTCGGGAAAACTCCTTTCAGCTGCTCCAACCACCTGATCACACTCTGTGGTGAACCTCTCCTGCTATCACTGAGCTGGGGAAATCATCCCGTCATCACTGAGCTGGGGAAATCATCCCGCCATCACTGAGCTGGGGACTGAACCACACATTCTGATTTGCACTGCACGAGAACCCTCTGGGAAGTTAATCGTATCCATCTCGACCTTCACTGGGGAGGACTCTGCTCTGCTTGATAAGCTAATGCTGAACTGAAGATACATTAATCTCAACTCTCCTGGGGAATTAACATTCAGTTTTTCCCGGGGCGACTTCACTGGGGAAGACACAACATACAATCTCTGGAGAGGGTACCAGCCTGCCATGGATTCTGGCGGGGAACTTTGCGAGCTTTTGAATAGCTTGCCCCAGTGCACTCCACTTGCCCCTATCTACCTCCTGGGAATACTTGCGCTGAACCGCTTACTATGAGACGACCTCGAGATTTCTTGCCCCGGTAACTATACGGCAAAAAGATTCAATCTCCATTAGCTCCGATCAACCCAGTCGGTTTCAATGCTCTCTGCGGCGACTCGCCCCTGAATGAGCGTTCTAGCGACCTATCCTGATCTGATTTTCCACCTGAAGTATCTGCTTTCAAATCCCCACGTTCTGCATGACTGCCCCTGATGGGATCTCGAGAAGACTCTCTTCCGATTAGTTGCCTCTCAAGCATACTGCCCCTTAATCAACTGAAGCTTCGGGACTTGTCCTCAGACTAACCGATTCCGAACTCACTGGAAGTCAATGCCCCTGATTCACATGACTTTGCCCCCTGATTAGCTGGTCCAGAACAGTACCTCCAACTACGAGAGATTTACTGAATCTCGACCTGATTGCCCCAGAGTAGCTGACTTCTCATGGCTGACCTGACTGGGAATCACGATAATAGCTTGCCCCTGCTCTCGGAACATTCGGGCGCTCTGTATTCTATCCTGACCATACTTTCCGCTGTAGAAAACTTTTCTGCTATCAAGCGCTTACTCGCAAGTAAAACAAGTTGTTCTGCGTAAAAGACATATTAATGCAACACATATGACAGCTTTGACATCCAATCTGTTCACTGGGAAAAGGAAAAACAGTTTATAGCATATAATGCACAAAACATTTATCAACATCAGTACCAACATGGTAAGAGGAACCCTTTCAGGAGTCAGAATCGACGCGGCCTTTACCGAAGTATGCTTTCAAAACAACCTGCTTCAATTAGGACTTTTGAAGGTTATAACGTGGTCAGGTTCACGGTTTTGAAGGAAAGGATAAAGGCTCAAAGTTTATTTTAACCCACCCATTCTCCTTGGTGTTCTCCGATCCTATGTTCAGCTAATTCGACCTTAGCGCTCACCTCTCAGAGGTTGAAAGATAGGAGTGATAGTTCGAAAACCCATGAACTTTTGGAGTGACAACCACTCACTTTTCGTCTTTGACACTTAGGGTCACACGACTCGCATTTGATTTGAGGATTTTTCTTTTTGTCCTCCTTTCATCTTTTTTCTTATCCCTAACTTTTGCCTGGACTGACTCCTTTTGAGTTTCTTTTGATTTTTTTAGTCCAGCGGGATGCCCTCATTTTTGCCTAAGTCATTTGTCTTGAAGTTGTGTCTTAGCGGGCTTTTGATTCTTTCTTCTTTCTTTTTTTCGAACAAGTCGTGTGACACTGGTTGCCTGACTCATTGGAGAATGATGTGACTGTTTCACTCTTGATTTAACCATTGTGGTTTTTTAGGCACGACCTCTAGAGGTGGGATTGATCCTCGAACGGACACTCCTTTTGGAATTTGGACGCTCGGTCAAATTAGTTAACACCTACCCTGCCCCAGGTTAAGATTGAGGGTTTTTCATTCACAGAAAGAAACTCCTACTACAAGGCTCAAAGGGGTTGACAAGGGATTATCTTCCTTATAACTCCGGTGTTTAGGGATTTGAAACAATGCCTGTACATCATCAACAAGTTTTATTTCAAAAGCATACAATATCGGAAGTTGCATGTCATTCATTTTCGTCATCCCCCCCAGATTCCTCTTAACCAGGTGTTGGACATTTATAAAAACAATTAGTGAACACGAATGGATTTAATCAAAACATGCATATTTATTTCATCATCATCAATTGAAATGAAAACAACAAGTTTTACAAACAAGATCGCAATTCAAACATGAAAGAAACTACAAACGTAAAGAAATGACAAGATAAAACAAAGAAAAACGCCAGCTTCCGAGAACCGGGCTTTCACATCTGTCCTGCTGCTGAACCAGCTATCTTCACAATCAGTTATGAGAGGCAGCCTGCCGCTGTTCTGATCTACTTTTAACGGCCCACACGAACTATAGAACTCCTCTTTGTCCACCATATTCCAGCCTATTCATGGTTTGGCATTGGTTTTTGTGTAATGTTGGGACCTTCCTTCCCAAAATTGATGGCTGAGCTATCAAGCAGATCTTGCACTTTGTGCTTGAAAGCTAAACAGTTCTCGATGTTGTGCCCGGGTGCACCAGAGTGAAAGTCACAATGCTCGTTGATGTCGTACCCTACTGGTGGCGTGCCAGTCGGCGGCGCCAAGGTTCTCTTTTCAACTAGCTGTAACTTCAATAGAGTCTGAAGGAGCTCTGCGTAAGACATCGGCGGTACCTCAAATACCCTCCTCGGCCTTGGAGCCTGAAACCGCCGCTGATTCTGATTAGGCTGCTGCTGAGCCTGCTGCTGTTGTTGTCTCTGTTGCTGAGGTGGTCCTGGAATAGTCACACTCGCAACTTGAGGCTGTGGACGCCGATTCTGATTCCTATTTCTCCGCTGAACGTTATACACTGCATTAGCATCACCTTGCCTTTTACCATCGAAGGCTTTCTTGGTGCTTCCAGCTGAAACAGATTCTCCCGGTTGAATCTTACCAATTTTTATCCCGTTCTCTATACGCTCCCCCATCAGGATCAGCTCGGAGAAGGTACTCATTGAGAAGTTGAGCAGCCGGTCATAGTACATCCCTGAGAATGTCCCTACAAATAAGTCCATCATTTCCCTCTCGACCATAGGTGGTTGTACTCTCGCAGCCAGGTCACGCCATCTCTGGGCGTACTCTTTGAAGCTTTCCTTGGGCTTCTGGGACATGCTTTGCAACTGAACTCTGTTAGGAGCGAGATCGTTGTTGTATTGGTAGTGCTTCACGAAAGCTTCCGCCAATTCCTTCCAAGTTCTGATCTGTGTTGGCTCCAGGCTCATGTACCACTCCAATGACGGCCCTGACAAGCTGTCTTGGAAAAAGTGTATAAGCATCTTTTCATCGTCCGAATACGTAGACATCCTTCTGTAAAATGAACGGACATGCACCCTCGGGCACGTGTCGCCTCTATACTTATCAAAAGATGGCGCCTTGAATTTCAGAGGTACCCTCAGCCCTGGTACCAACCCCATGTTAGACATATCCAGTCCCACAGCGTTCTGATTAGCCAGACCATTTACCTTTTCTTCCAACAATCTCATGCGCAGGTTGTCCCCTGTAGGCCTCCCGTAGCCTTCATTATGACCTGAGAAAATGTCTTCCTGATGGTCCTCCCAACGAGGTATCTCTTCATATGCAGCATGTCCAGCGTTACGGCCCAGACCTGCTTGGAAGTACCCGGGGTTACCCCTCAGGTTGCCCATATCCTGGCCATTGTTCATACCCATTCCATATCCTGCGTTACCATAACCATGGTCTCCGTATCCAGTTTTGGCGCCAGCCACATTGCCATATCCCACATTCATACCCTGAAAGCCCTGATTACCATTGCCGCCATTCAGCCCGACGTTCTCCGCACCCAAGTTGAAACCCTGGTTGACGTTCCCTATGAACACTCCTGCAGTATCTCCGTTAGTGTTACCAGTGTTTCCGTTCTCACCAGCAGGACCAGCTTCCCGGTTGTTCAGCCTAGCGACTTGAATGTGATAAGCACTTTGATGATTTTCAACCCTGGGAGAGTTAGCCACATTTTCACCACGTGGGGTGCCGTTGATCTCAGCACGAGCAACCAACGGCTGTACCAGACTCTGCAACTGTTCCTGCCCTTTGGCGATAGTCTCCATGGTTTGCATGAACAGGGCCATCCTGTCACGCATCTCTTGCATTTCAACCTGCATGGCGTCCATGATCTTCTTCTGGTTGGTTCTTGTAGAATAACGGTGGACCCGCTGTTCTGCAATCCTGAAAATACCTGCAAAATGCGGGAGATAAGATACCTGGATCATAAACCTGTAATGCAAATATGAGGATGTATGCAAAATGCAATGCGTGTCTGTGCATTAGGGATTATCATTCCCCGATTCTAGTGTTAATACGTTTGATACAGGGCAGCGCCGTGACAGTGCGGTGACAAGCATTTGCAAGAAGTTGAAATTCAATCACAGAAGGGAAAACAACTCATGTATTGAACAGGCCTTCAAAGGCAAAAGTATAACACCAATGTATCACAAGACGAACAAAAGCATGACCTCAACCCACAAACCGGGTGATGGTCAGCGTACAATAAAGCATGAACAAATCAGGTATGCCCATAATCCCTATAATCCCTTAACAGCTTCTTTGTCTTGGGATGATCAGGCTGGACAAGCAATCCCTCTATGAGTAGACTCCTCTGCTTAAGAACTCGCCGCAAGTCGTCGATGGACTCTTCCCATACGCCTTCACCAAAGCACTCATCTAGCTTCCTCTTCTGGGACCGAGCTTCCTTTCTGCGGGCCTCTACTTGCTTTAGTGCATCTTGAAGGGCATATCTAGTCATGACTTCTTCTTCGTGCTGCCTCTTAGTGGCCTTCAACTGGCTCTGAAGATCGGCGATCTGCTGCTTCAACTTATCTTCCCGTTCCTTGTTGTTAGTAAGAGTGGCATTCCACGTCTTATTGAATGAAGTGATCTCTCGGTGAGCGATGTCCAACGACTTCTTCTTAGCTTCCATCATGTCATGAGAGCTCTTGAAGTCTTGTCCCAGGCGTTCCCGCTTCTCCTTTTCTTTAACCAACTTAGTCTTCAACAAGGTTACCATCTCAGTTTGTTGTTGAAGGGAGTACGCAGCTTCGTTCTTCTCACTTCGAATCCGGGCCAATTCTCTTTCTAGATCTTCATTAACCACCAACAGAGCTTCCTTTTCCTTCACCACTCGCTCGTAGACCTCCCTGGAAACCGTGGTTGGCTCTTCCACCGGAATATAAACAGGGATCGGAGCAGCTGGAAATGGCATCAATATCTGTCTGGCTCTCTCCTGAATCCAAACTTTGTAGGGTGCATACGCCTGGCAATCACTCTTCCCCAACAGCGGTTTCCCTTTTCGGTTAATACGCGTCCAGGCATGCCGAAGCTTGGCTAGTAGCTCTCCGCTCAAATCACCTGTGAAGTACAGAGATTCCTGTACCTCATCCTCCTGAGGTGGGCTCTTCAGCGCATATCCAAACTGACGGACGAACAAAGATGGGTTGTAGTTGATGCACCCTTTTCTCCCTATCAACCGAACATTAGGATACCCAGCACAACTGCAAATAAGCTCGGACCCCAACAGATCTCGATCAAACCACTCAATGTCTGCAGAAGTTAGCCTCATCATACGCTCTGGCCAGTCATATGTGGTTGCACTATCCACAAAAGGTCCCTTCAGTGGAAGATGGCTCTTGAACCACATATACAGCAAAGGCACGCAACAAGAGACATTCTTGCCTCTCCTGTTCTCATTCCTGTAGTGCATCGAATGATAAAAGTCCCCGATCAGTGTAGGTACTGGGTTACCAGCAGCAAACAGATGAAATGCATCCATGTCCACGAAGTTTGGGAAATTGGGAAACAGCACGATCCCGTAAATGCATAGAGCCAAAATAGCGTTAAAGACCACCCAACACCCATTCTTGGCGTACTCTTGAGCCTTACCAACCAGAAACTGAAGAGAGAAACCCGGAACCCCTCGCCAAGAAGTTATCAACAACTCAGAATCATCCATATGCAAGGCTTTGGCTAGATCCTCCAACTTAGGTTCAGCGGCAGAGTGAATAAAGGGAACCGCATTCTGCACTGGCAGCTCAGTAAACTCCACATACTCCTCCAGGGTTGGTCCCAAAATGAAGTCTGCAAATGTAAAGCATCTCAAAGCCGGGTCATAGAATTGCATCAGCGTGTATAGCCCGTTCAATTCATCATCAGTGGACCTGCGAACCAAACTCAACAGCCGTCCGTAACTCTGCCTGAAGCTTCTACGGACATCCTCACCTACCAGAGAAATCAGACCCAGGAGTGGAGTAACATCAGGAATAGGTAGCTTGTAGGCAAATGTCATCCTCAAACCCGCCATAATCAATACTCGGAAGTCCAGATACTAGAACCCGGGGATATGCAAATGCACCTGCAGCACAGACACACGTTAATGGGATGCAATGGTAATGATCATGCAAATAATGCAATGCAAGCAACATGCAACAGGGGCCAAGTGCTATAGCTGAGAAGCCCGAATCATATCGAAGGTCTCAAATCATGGTCTCGGATAGACCCAATACAAATCTCCACACTGGTCTCTGATAGACCCATAATATAACCTCAACTGGTCTCTGACAGACCTCAAACCATAACTCGGACCGGTCTCTGATAGACCTCATAATATAACCTCAACTGGTCTCTGACAGACCTCAAACCATAACTCTGATTGGTCTCTGATAGACCTCAAATCAAAACTCAGACCGGTCTCTGATAGACCTCACAAATATCCATAAATACCCAGGATCTCTGATCAAGAAATAATCGGTATCTGAAGGTCTAGTTACCTGCATAACCCCAAGCCCTCTCACAGGTGGATGTCCTAGTAACTGACAAAGGTATGGCATCCTATGCGGTCGTCGGCGTCACAGACTTTCAGGAGTGATGATACGATTCCCAGAAGGAGTGGCATCATCAAATCCTGAAGAGGCCTCACTTAGCCAACTTCCAAATGATTGGTCCCCAGAGTCGACAATCCAACTAACCAGCAACCCGAGCCACCCAAAGGGCAGGACAGGAGGCCAACCAGAAGAACCTCGTCTGAGCGTAGATTTCGCGGGACACTAGGACATGCAAAGCACGTGCGCGCCCACTAATCTCTACTCTAAATCTAGGTGCACTCAAGCCCAAGTCCGGCTTATCTCTCAATCAAAGAACACCCGTCACACCCCACAATACAGCAATAATAATGATAATATAATGCTGAAAGGTAAATACAGAAATGTAAATCCATACAAAATCCTCGACGGGCAAACAAACGCTAGGATTGACTCTCTTAAGGGACGTTGGATCCCAAATGCATAAGGATCATCGCAGTCCTTAGCAGCCAGGGGACATCATTCCCCAGCAGAGTCGCCAGCTGCTGGGGATCGCCCCAAACAGCTAGGAAAAACCTAAGGCAAGACTCGAATAGGGAACCATCGCAAGTCCCCAGCAGAGTCGCCAGCTGTCGCTACTGCGAAAATCGGCGCCGGCTGAACAGAAGAGTCGCCACCGTGCGTTATTTATCCCAACGGAGGGAAAGGAAACGCTCGAAGTAAACCTCGCGAAAAACGGGAAAAGGTATGGTCATCGCAACCAAAACCTGGGTTCGGGAGTCGGTTACGCAAGGGGAAGGTATTAGGCACCCCCTCACGTCCATCGTACTCGATGGGATCCACGCTTGCTTGGTTTGTACGGATTACACTTCTATCTAAACTAAAGGATGAGGTCTGAAAAGAAAAGAAAACATGACTCGGCAAAGCATCGCACTTTATGCCTACGTATTCTCGTCTGGAACGAGAAATCAGAGTCAACGTAGTTCGCCTAACTACGGGGGAAGGTGGGTGAAGGTTGCTCGCTAGGATATCGCATCCTATGCCTACGTACTTTCACACAGCATGAAAGATCAGAGCAAACATAGTTCGGGCTACGCGCGACACAAGCTGTTCAAGTGTCTTTTATGAAAAATCTCACCTTAAACAAGGGTTTTCTTATTGCAAAAAGGTTGATGTCTGTTCAAATCTTTTGACGGAAGAAATGAATTAATCTCTGTTATAACCTTTATTAATGTTTTTCTGTTGTTTTGAAAGAAGAAGAGATGACACTCTACAAATCCTAGGGTTAAAAAGGGAATAAAATCTACCCTAATGTTATCATGCATGGGTTAACTCCTAATGTCTATCACATCCTCCCTTGAACAAGGAAGAATGGAAGTCCTACGGGAAAGGAAACGAAAGGAAGAAACGGAAATACAAGTAATAACCGCATACAAGTGAACATGAATATAGCAATGGTAAATGCAATGCAAAGGAGGGAGGAAGGTTCATCTCAACCTCAAGCCCATTCATGGATGGAATAAGAAAATATCAAGTGATCATATGCAAAGAATCGAGTGAAAACTCTGAATGAAACGCGTAATCCACTATTTGGAATCGCAACGTGCTATCATGCAAACAAATCGATAATCGGGAAAGCTACACATACAAATAACAGCCACCTAAGAGTCTTCCAATACCTCTAACCTATCTACAATAAGAAATATAAGTCACGGCGTTCATCACGCAAACACAAAGCGGCCGTTGGAGCCTTAACAAAAATAAAGTCCGTTCGGAAGTCCAAATTACAAGTTCGAATACAAAACATAAGAAAAATAGCAAAAGGTGCTAAAAAATTCAAATAAAAATCTCCAATGCCCTACATCAAGCCACAAACCAGGGGTGAGAGATACCACAAAAATATCCTAAGATAAATGGTCAAACAAGATGAAAACATTGCAAGATATCTCATGTATACCAAAGGAAAGATTAAAGTGGAGCATGTTAAAGAAAGCATCCAAAACCAATTAAAATGGTACAATAAAATTCCCACAAAAATATATCACAATACCTCAACGTGTTTATGAGATCCCTGCAAAAGGATTGACATTTAAATTGTGTTTTGATAGGTCAAAGAAATTCAACAAAATGATAGCACCAGCATTGGCCTTTTTATGATGACCCAAATGTAAAAAATCCAAAGAAAATGTCAAAAAATGGCAGAATTATAATTCCAGTTTTATTAAATCCTAGACATCTTAAAGATTCAGCACAAAAAAATGGGGATCAAAAAGACTAATTTTCCTATTTTTTATGATTATTTGAAGTCATCATATAAAACAGAAAAATTAAAAGAAACATGGCAATAGGAAAATAAAAGAAAATAATATGAATAAATAAAAGTGGCATGAGGCTTATGTGGCCGATTACGTGGCGCAGTGAGAGGCGTTGGATGAATGGAAGAAACCTTGACTTGGAAATGCATCCGACGGTGTTAACACCTTCTTCTCCAAATCAAATTTTTCAACTTTGTGAATAGTAACCCGCAGCCCCATGAACATGAGTTTTTTGCTACTTTGAAGCACCATAACTCCATCAATAATTATCCGTTTCGCACAAAATTTTGGTCAAACTTGAAGGAAAAAAATCAAGGAATCCAAATATGGTCTTAGATTTTCTTGAAACTCTCTCTAACTCCCAAAACGTGGCACCTCAAGAAAAACTCAAGAACCAAAAATTGTCATAAAACTCATCTTTTTTGTACTAGAATCCATGTAGGAGATGAGAGCAATGTAATGCAACAACAATAATGCAAGAAAGACTCCTAAATAATGAGTTATGTCGAATTCTTTATACCTCCGAAAAATGGCTTATGGAGCTTCACTCGATCACCAATTCTTTGAGAAAATGATGTAGAATCACTCAACAATACTTGGTGAATATGTTTGAAGCCTTGACAAGTCTTGAATTGATGAAAAAGTGAAAATTGGAATTTGAGTTTTCACCACTTTTTCATGTTACTACAAGGTTCCTCTTGTTCCAATTCTCTCAAAAAAAATGATGAACCATCTCTATAATTGTTGTGTAATTGATTGGTGAAGAGAAAAAGTATGGAAAGTGAGAGAAAAAAAAAAGATTGAAAAAAATGGAAATTCCAAAATGTGAAAGTGTGGGAAAAATGGAAAAAAATTCAATATGATTTGAAAATGGATTCAACATCAACTATCACCAACCTTTACTCTTAATGATCTCAATCCAATATATAGATGGTGATTAACAAACTTAGAGGTTTCTAGAATAATCTTGGAGGATTCTAGAAAGTTGTGGAAATTTCATGAACTTCTCATGCCATGATACTTTGAATATCTCTTATCTCATGCTTGCACCTTTCCAAACTTATGTCAAAATCTCCTTACATGAGATATGGGAAGTGTATGTAAGCTCCTTGCCTTGAAAATTCATCTTGTGCCAAGTTTTCTATACTTGCCTTATTATGCAAGTAACAAAAATACAAAGCAAGTCCAATTTTTAAACCCTAACTCAAAAAAGTGGCTGAACCAATGTCTTTAAAATGATGTTTGGAATCAATTTGGTATATTGGATGACCCATATTGGATTTGTAGATCTCCCAAACCAATTTTTCATTTCAACTTTTTCAACTTATAAGCCATTTTCAAGTCATTTGCACCAATTTTAAAATTCCATGCTCTAAGCTTTTCCAAACTTTCACACCTTCTTTTCTAGCCTTAAAATCCCATTTTGGACAACTTTGATGTTGTGAAGTTTTTCATTTGAAGCTTCCTTGCATGAGTTTTAGGCATATACTAAGAATGACCTGTAATCCTCAAATGACCAAAATACCCTTTGCTTGCCAAGACCATAAGTAGAGTTCCATAAATCATATGAAGGCATACCATACCATTCTAGAAAGCTAAGACAATAATTAACAATTCTCATGTTGGCCAGAAATCCATTTGAAGTACCCTTGAAAGTCAAAAGTTGCTTGGAATACAGACAATTTTCACAGACAAATTTCAGTGCCCTCAGATGGCCTGTAACTTGCAAGAGCCATAAATTGAGTTCTACAAATCATATTGATGACTTCCACCACTCAAATTAAAGCTATGAAGATATTCTACAAGTTTCATGTCGACCAAGAATCCATATGAAGCTTGCATCTTGAGTTACACTACTTTGAAGTTTGACCTAAATCAGGGGATTTTACAATAAAACCCTAATTTAGTAACTCCAGTTCTCCTTGACTCCTCTTGATTTTTCTTTATCATAACATCATATCCCTATCCATATAGCAAATAATGAATCCCCCATTCTTCAAATGATCCTTGATGCCCTTCAAAACACTTCTTTGACCTAGAATTGACCCAGTGTTGACCCTAGTTGACTGACTTCAACTGAGGCTCTTGCAATCATTCAAATGACTTGGTTCTCCTCAAAAATGATTCTCTAGACTCTTCATAACATCCATACACACCTCATGCTCTTGGCTCATAGCTCATACTTCCTCTGATGATCCCCCACTAGCCTCAAGATAGGAGAGAACTTACTGATCAACCTGTCAGCTCTTCAAAGCTCAAATTCTTCCCTGATGACCTGAGTAGACTTGAATATGAATGAAACCCTTGGATATACCTCTTGAGATAGGAATAGAACTTGATTCCCTGATTAAGATAGCTTGCTCATGCTATGCAATGCAGATGAATACACTATGTACATGATGACAATGCAAATGATTATGCAATTGAAACATAAACCTAGGTTAGAAAGGTTGGGAAAATTTTGGGGTGCAACGCTCATTCATTATTTCC
Organism: Lathyrus sativus; assembly: GCA_963859935.3. Lineage (NCBI taxonomy): Eukaryota > Viridiplantae > Streptophyta > Magnoliopsida > Fabales > Fabaceae > Lathyrus > Lathyrus sativus. The sequence goes on from OZ012741.1 coordinate 675,412,500, forward strand.
AAGATAGTCTGACAGGCGTTGCGCTCAAGTGGTATATGGGCTTAGATAGCACGAAGATTCGAACTTTCAGTGATTTGGGTGGAGCCTTTATCAAGCAATACAAGTATAATGTGGATATGGCTCCTGACCGTGATCAGTTGAGGGCCATGGCTCAGAAAGGCAAAGAGAATTTTAAGGAATACGCTCAGCGTTGGCGCGAGTTAGCCGCCCAAGTCGTACCGCCATTAGAAGAAAAAGAAATGACCAAGATTTTTCTGAAGACTCTAGGTCTGTTCTTTTATAAGAAAATGGTAGCAAGTGCACCCAGTGACTTCACCGAAATGGTCAACATGGGCATGCGTTTGGAAGAGGGGGTCCGTGAAGGAAGACTAGTTAAGGAAGGGAGTACCTCTAATAACGCTCGAAAGTATGGGAGTGTTTTTGTAAAAAAGAGAGAACATTAGGCAAGTGTTGTGCAGCAAGGACGATCCAAGAGAGGGTATCCGCCACCACATCAGGTTGCTGCGGTTCATCAGCCGCAACATCAACAAAATCAACAAAATCAAAGTCGTGTACACAAAAGACCGTACTTTGATCCCATCCCGATGACATACACTGACTTGTTCCCATCTTTGATTCAAAAGGGTCACATCCAGACGAGAGCTCCGCCTAAGATACCCAAGAAACTTCTGTATTGGTACAAAGCTGACAAATTTTGCCTATACCATCAAGGTGCTCCAGGCCACAATACTGAGAACTGTTACGGTTTGAAGGCAGACGTTCAAAGGTTGGCTAAGGACGGAATCTTATCCTTTAAGGGTTCCATTCCTTATGTGCAAGATAATCCCCCACCTCAGCATGGTTCGTCCTCCGCGAACATGATCCAGGGTTATTCGGGAAACTCATATCAATATAGCGCTTGGAAATGGATTTGAAGGCGATACATCAGACAACTCTGCAAGCTTTTCCGTTCCATGCAAAGGCTGAATAAAATCCTGAGAAGGGCTCATCAGGGTGTTTTCTTTTCGTTTGCTTATGCGTATTTCATTTCTTCGATTAAAAGCATGTATGGCTTGTATGGCTTGTTTATCTTGAATAATTAATGCAATAAAACGTTTGTCTTGAAGAAATCCATTCGTTTCACTCGTAAAACATTTCTCACAATTTATAATGCCGACTATACCCAATTCTCTCACTGTGGTGAATAATTGGGGGGAGGATGATGAAGTAAAACGCAAGATCTCTCGTTGTATTCTTTTGGATAAAAAAAACCCTACTAATGATGTAAGGCATTCCTGTTTCAGACATCCTAAAAAAAACACCAGAAATAGTCAACCTTTCTTTTAAGCCTTGAGAAAAGATCTGTTTTTTCTCTCCCAATCAAAACCTCGCTTTTAACCTGGGGCAGGGTATCAAAAAAATGAACATCTCAAAATCTGGGTGGGCACAAATATAATTTGACCTTTATTCCTCTCCTTTACAAATCATAAACTAAACCCATATACATGACCCACAAAGTCCTAATTGAAGTAAGGTTAGTTCAAAAGCATACTCGACGAAATATCGTTTCCTGACTCCTATGAGCTATGCTCAATTTGACGTTGGCATTATAAATTTAAATTAATATCCTAACTAGTGATTTTGTCACAAGTTATCGCGACATCTCTTTTCAAAACTTCAAGAAAAACATATGTGTTGCATTAACAGTTTCAGAATTAACATTTCTGACTTGCTAGATTTGCCTGATGTCTTAGAAAGATTACGCGAAGAAATCACCGATTTAAATGTGAAGACTTTGCTAACCTGGGGCAAGTCATTTTCCAAGAGGTTTTGATCCATACAAGTTTGACTTTACTTAGAACACAAGTTCGAAGACTCGGTTATACCGTCAATCAGGGGAAGTTACGTCGAGCTTCTACGAATCTCTCCAAGAGTTTGAAAACAGTGGGGCATTTAGACGCCATGTTTTCTGTAAAATCCTCTCAAGATGACCTTTTATCGTGAACCTTATGACTTGGGGCATCTGAAAATCAAAGGTGATTGACAATTCCGTAACGAATACTCTCAATGCAAGAAATATCCAGTCAGTGACCTAAGAATTCCCAGTGGGCTGACTAGCTTCACCTCTCCAACAAAGCGGATGTTTGTTTCATCCCTGATCGAAGTTTTAACTCCGACATATTCAACAGCTCTGGTCTCTTAAAGCGAGTGTACACCCTCCGAGCAATGTTTGATCTGTGAAGATTTGGTTTGAATGCCCGGAATGTTTTTCATCTCTGTTGTTAGCATACGCGTAGCATATAGATAGATAGCATGGCATATGCATCTTGCATCTCCGTTTTGTTTGTTCTGTCACTTTGGCCGTGTTTATCACCAAGTGACTGGATGTGTCTTCTCCTTCAAGTAGCGTTGTCAACCCTAAGCAGAAAAAGCGCAATGCCTCTATTTCCCCACCGAGTTCGATCCTCGTGGAAGACGGTTGTTTCAGTACAAATCCATTTAAATTCATATATCAATGGTCGAGTCTTGCTTGACAGTTTCTCTTCAGTTATTTCCTGAATTGAACTTCGGTCCTCGACAATTACATTGTAGACATCTCCAACTTTGATTATGGATTAAGTGTGCATTTATTTCGCACTTAACTCCCCAGGAAAGGTTTCTATGAAGATAACTATTGAAGACATATATTTCTCCAACAGTGTTATCAGAAGCCTCTCAACAATTTATATCTGGAATGCAACATCCTCTTTATTTAAGCAACTCGTTTTGATCAGGATCTTGTTCAAAACGACAAATATCAGTTCCCTCAAGACAATTTGTCTATCCCCAGTGGATTTATTAAGATTACCAATTCATCAAAAGGCATTCTCCCAGAAACCTGTCAGAGAAATGCATCGAAGACATTACAAATATTTCTCTTTATTTGAGAACTTACAACTACAACAAGATACTCCTCAGGAATGTATTCCCCGGCGAGTCTATCATACAAGCTTTAACTCCATCAAAGAGCATCTCTTCTAAGAAGTTCGACGAAGTTTATTACAACTAGTCTCTCTTTATTTGAGAGGACATATTTTACAACACAACAGGCTCACATCTCTTGGAGATCCCCGTTGAAGCTTTGTAATCTCTAGTACATATCATCTTGGGCTATTACCTCTGCTTAGGCTATCATACGTATGATAGTAGGTAACACGCCTTTCTTTTTTATGTTCACCTGTTCTTAGGCTATCATATGTTTGATAGTAGGTAACACGTATCGTTTTGGTCAGACACTTTTTCTTAGGCTGCCATACGTTTGGTAGTAAGTGATCTCTCCTTCCTTAGGTTATTACCTTTGCTTAGGCTACCATACATTTGACAGTATGTAATATACCATCTGTTTTGGTCAGATACCTTTGCTTAGGCTGCCAAGATTGGTAGTAGGTCATCTTTCCTTTGGTGTTCACCTTTTCTTAGGCTATCATACATTTGATAGTAGGTAATATACCATCTGTTTTGGTCAGATACCTTTGCTTAGGCTGCCAAGATTGGTGGTAGGTCATCTTTCCTTTGGTGTTCACCTTTTCTTAGGCTATCATATGTTTGATAGTAGGTAATACACCTTGTTTTAACAGATACCTTTTCTTAGGCTGCCATATGTTTGGTGGTAGGTCATCTTTCCTTTGGTGTTCACCTTTTCTTAGGCTATCATATGTTTGATAGTAGGTAACACATCTTATTGTGGTCAGAGGCCTTGGCTTAGGCTACCATATGTTTGGTAGTAGGTGACCTCGACATCTTTTGGGTTGTACCTCTGCTTAGGCTATCACATATTTGATAGTAGGTAATACACCTTTCTTTTGGTCAGACGCCTTTTCTCAGGCTGCCATATGTTTGGTAGTATGTGATCTTTCCTTTTGTTCATTACCTTTTCTTAGGCTGCCACATGTTTGGTAGTAGGTGACCTGTCCTTTTTGGTTAGTACCTTTGCTTAGGCTATCATACATTTGATAGTAGGTAATACACCTTGTTTTGACTATTACCTCCGCTTAGGCTATCATACATTTGATAGTAGGTAATATACCGTCTTTTGGTCAAACACCTCGGCATAGGCTATCATATGTTTGATAGTAAGTAACATGCGTTTCTCGTTTCAAGCGGATACCTTTGTTTAGGCTGTCACACATTAATAATGGGCTACCTTTCACTTTCAAGATCTCGTTTCACTGTTCAAGCTACTGAACTCCTGGCGGTATTGTTATATCATATCTTCATTCTTTTTGAGAACCCATAATGATGATTGTTGCCTCTTCTCGTGGTGTCTCGTGTCGTCAAGTTTGCTCTCCGCATGTTACGTCCGGCCATTCCCCTGTGACATCTTTTCCTCACAGGACCCCCGTCTTGCATCTCATATCATTGCATATCATAACATTGCATATCATCTGCATTCGGTGGCTTCTTAAGGCCAATAATTCGTGCAATGTTTGTATTTAAGTCCCTCCTATCTCGTCGAGACGAAGATTTCAATCTCCATATCTCCGGATAGAAGAAACTTAAATAGGGGCATCTGTCACACTCTAATTTTTGACCGTAAGATCCCACCTCGTTTTGTGCATTTTTTGCTCGGTTTTAATTAATTTGTTTATTTTTTTTTTTGGTTACGACTAACCATTTGGTGCAGGCCTAAATTCCAAAATAGGTAGTACTCTTCCCTTTTTCTCAGGCAAGTACTTCAAGGATTGTCATCTTCAAGAGGATTGCTTAAGTTCGAAGTGTTTCGCGGGTGGAGGCTTTACTCAAAGGATTGTGATTGGTTTGAAATTAAACTAAGGACAAAAGACTAACCGATTCATGGTTTCAAGTACACCTCAAGTGCATAAGGAAGTTATTTTCAGTATCCATCTCCAAACCGATCAGTACCATTCCAAGTCCTAAATTCATCCATTTTCATGGTCAACATAACTACATCATGGTTATGTGCTGAAAACTTAAAGGGGTCATTTCATTCGTGGATACAAGTCTTGCCGCAAGTCTCAAGACAAATCCCCAATTCTACTAACTAAGGGGACTAAGTACAAATATTGGGATTTAATTCATGAAGAAGGAACTTAAGGGTTATTTGTCACTCCTTGAGTCCAACTTCTACATTGAGATTGAACGGTGCATGATATCCCAAGAATTGTATCCAATACATAATACCGCAACTCAACGCCACAATAATCACCATTTTGAAACCAGCTAATTATATGAATTAAGAGTATTATAGGCTGATGAGGAAATGCCAGCTTTACATTACAATTTATCATTGGAATACAAGCAGGAACTCAAGACTTAAAGGGCCAATCCAAAGCCCAAGGTAAACCCACGCTACTGCTAGAAATGTGGTTACCAGCTTTCCTCACAGACAATTACGTCACTACAAGCTTCAAACAATGGTAAGATGTCACTAGAGTAATGAACTAAAGCCTACCATTTGACTCAAAGTGACATTGGAGCCTAAAGTTATACATTACAAGACAGTTACATTCATTTCCTAATAGAATCTCCAAAGCTCATGCCGGCATCGTAGCGAACAAGCTTGTGAGAAGCTCTCATTGTCTCTAACAGTAACGTCTCAAGGGATCATATTTGGCCGTTTGTTCTCCATATTAAACACCTGCAAGAAACAAAAGATCCATCAATCATCAAACCATCACTATCGGCGAGGAACCGCGAACAGCTTTAACTTTCAGCAAAATCGAGTCGTGGGATCTCCAACTTGCCTCATCGTTTATCAAGCAAAGTGTGAACCTTAAATTGACGCACGCAGAGAGTGAATGCTGCATCATAAAGCACACAAGTTACCATCTTTAAACATTCCAGTACTTAAATGTAAAGGTAACGCAGAGCTCACCAAATGTGAAAGCAGTGCCATTTCAAGTGGTCCTCGTGTTTCGGACGATGGAAACGTATGTCACAAAGTTCAGCGCCGTATGCACTCCCGCTCTCAAGGTTTCCTGCAACCAATCAGAACAGTTGTCATCAGTTGATTATCACAAAGTATAATGGACCCATATGTAAATCTAAAGCAGATAAGTTCAAGGGATCCGCCGGTATCCTCACCTGTATTACAACACAAGGAAACTCCCTATTAAACACTCAGTGAAACTCCCATTCCACCACCGTTGCGACAGCGAATAAACGAAATTGCTCTGATCGAGTTTCGTCAGCCACGCCAAGCCTATTGCAAATGAACACAACCTGTCAAAACTAACAGCAAGGTTCAGAGAAAGGAAATTCAAGAAGGAATCCATTTAGAAAGTGATGAAGTTTTCCGTAATTTACAGCATTACGTGATAACGCTGCCACCACAAGACCTCTGATATTGTCACCTGCAAAATACCAAAGAAGATCGAGTCATCGCCATCTTTTAATGTTACAACATCTCTAAACAAACATAAAATAAGAGGTTCCTGTAGAGTACTACAGAAACTTAGGATGCTAGCACCTTCCCTAAGTTTAACCAACCCCCGAACCTATAACTCTCTAGCTTGCATCTTGCATTGCATTGTGGGAATTTCGATCTTTATCCCTTCCTTTGGACAAATCAAAGTTCGGTTGCAAATTGAATTAAAGATTCAAACTAATCAATAGTTTGGTATCCAAATTTCACCGCGACACTATGACGCGAATGCGAAATGTGAATTTCACTCGGGGGCACCTGGCCACTCGATAGAAAACTATAACGCATTCAAGTACAATGTGCAATATATGGTCGACGCTAAAATCATCAATTTCTCTGATAATGTGCCGAAAGTCACAAAGAACCCTATGTCGAACCATGGGGGAGGTGGGGTGAATGCCATTATTGAAGAAGAGGACTCAGATTTATTGACTGATGTCAAGGACCTGAGGACACCGCTTAGTTTCGTTAAAGCCAAGCTGATGAAAAGAGGCATCTTTACGGGCTGTGGAGAATTGTGTATGGATTGTGCGATTCGTGCGGACGGCTGTGAACAGTTGATAGCGGGGATTCTGAGTCTAATGACCGAAGGAATCTTGCAGTTTAGCCGGAGGGCTGAATACAGATCTTGAGAGGTAATGCTGAAACAGGATGATGAAGTTGCCAATATCACCATCCCTCGCAAGAAAATAACCATTTCTGTGTCCAGGCCACCCACGATCACCATTACAAAGGTTGGGCCTATACCCTTTGAAAGCACCAACGCCGTCCCATGGCATTATGGGGCAGACGTCTACTGTAACAGACAGAAATTAGAATTGGAGCTATCTGGGCAGTCTGTGGACAACTTAGTGGGAACTGGAGGAATCACACGTAGCGAAAGAGTATTTGCTCCACCTGAGGTCGTGGCTGACAAAACTGACAAAGTTGAGAAAACTGATAGAGGAAAGAGTAAGGTCGTTGAGGAAGCCCCTCAGGGGGTAGAGAAGTACCTACTTGCAAAGGACGTTGAAGAGTTCACGAGGTTGATCAAGAATATTGATTATAAGATCGTTGATCATCTTCATCAAACACCATCGAAAATCTCTATTCTGAATTTGTTGCTATGTTCTGAGGCACATCGCAACGCGCTGCTAAAGGTCCTGAATGCCGCGTATGTACCGCAGGAGATCTCGGTCAACCAGCTGGAGGGGGTAGTGGCCCATGTGAACGCTGAGAACGGGTTAGGGTTCACTGATCTAGAGTTGACACCGAAGGGAAGAAACCACAACAGCGCCATGCATATCTCGATAGAGTGTAGGGGAACATTTATGTCCCATGTGTTGGTGGACATCGGATCATCTCTCAATGTCCTCCCGAAGAAAGCACTAATGAAGTTGGATACGAGAGGATTGATTTGCACACCCAGTGATCTGGTTGTGAAATCTTTCAATGGAACCAAGCGTCATGTCTTTGGAGAGGTAACTCTGCCAATCCAAGTTGGGCCGGAAACTTTCGACACAGTCTTCTGCATCATGGATATCATGCCAGCCTATAGCTGTCTGTTAGGCCAGCCATGGATTCATTCTGCTGGTGCAGTGACCTCCACATTGCACCATAAGCTGAAGTATGCGGTGGGGGTAGCATTGTAACTGTCTGTGGCGAAGAAGACATAATGGTGAGCCATTTGTCGTCTTTCAAATATGTTGAGGTGGATGGCGAGATCCACGAAACCCTGTGTCAGGCATTCGAAGTCGTTAAGGTCAAAGATGTGACTCCAGTAATGATTGAGAAACTGGAGATGACTCTCTCTTCCTTCAAGGAAGCTCGGGTTGTTGTTCAAGTTGGCTCTGCCCCAGGCTGGGGGCAAGTTCTGGAAATACCTAACAAACAGGATAAGTTTGGGTTAGGGTACTCTCCTGCTGCTGATGCTTCCTCCTCTCAGAGTGAGCCACGCGTCAAAGGGCCGATTCAGTTTACAAGCGGTGGGGTGATATTTGAAAATGTCAACGCAGTGTCTGAAGACGGCGAAGACAGCGATTGCGACCTGGATTCCTGGATTCAGCCAAGCAAACCAGGCCAGAGCCTCAACAACTGATCCATCAGGGATATCATCCAAGTGACAGGCAAAGAGTAATGATTTACTTTCTCCAATTATTGTACAACCCTATGTCCTACCCGGGGCATAGTGATTTTATTGTCAGGGCCTTGTTTGGTTATGTACGTACAATTTATCAATAAATCTAAGGGCATTTTTCTTCGCATTCAAATGTTGTGATCTCTGTTATTCCTGTCTTATTTTTATTTTGAAAAACAATAAAATGGCAATATGGTTTGTGCTAACCTGCATATCCTTGTTTTAAGCTTAACCCTTGTTATTGCAGGATTCACATCGCAGATGACATCGACTATGAACCTTCTACGACTCACTTCGACTTCGATTTCCCGATCTATCAAGCTGAAGAAGAGATTGATGAAGACGAAGACCTTCCCGAAGAGTTGGCCCGTTTGTTGAAATAAGAAGAGAAAGTCATTCTGCCTCACGAGGAAGAGATTGAGATTGTGAATCTGGGTCCTGAGGAACTTGTCAGGAATGTCAGGATAGGGGCTGCATTGCAGAGTGATGTCAAGCAGAGAATGGTCGAGATGCTTCAAGAGTATAGTGACATCTTTGCTTGGTCATATGAAGATATGCCCGGACTTGATACTGACACTGTGGTCCATCACTTGCCACTGCGAGAAGATTGTCCTCCCGTTAAGCAGAAGCTTAGAAGGACACGACCAGATATGGCCGTTAAGATCAAAGAAGAAGTGCAAAAGCAGCTTGATGCTGGCTTCTTAACGGTCACTACTTACCCTCCATGGGTCGCCAACATAGTACATGTACCGAAGAAGGACAATAAGGTGCAAATGTGCGTCGATTATCGGGATCTGAATAGGGCGAGCCCAAAGGATGATTTCCCGCTCCCTCATATTGATGTGTTGGTCGACAATACAGCTCAGTTCTCCGTGTTTTCGTTCATGGATGGCTTCTTCGGCTATAACCAGATCAAGATGGCGCCGGAGGACATGGAGAAAACCACGTTTGTTACACCTTGGGGAACGTTTTGCTACAAGGTAATGCCTTTCAGTCTGGAGAACGCAGGGGCCACTTACCAACGAGCAATGGTCACTTTGTTTCATGACATGATTCACCATGAGATTGAAGTCTATGTCGATGACATGATTGCGAAGTCCCAAACGGAGGAGGCACATCTGGTCAATTTGCTGAAGCTTTTTGAGAGGCTTAGGAAGTTCAAGTTGAGGTTGAATCCTAACAAGTGTACTTTCGGATTACGGTCTGGAAAACTACTGGGGTTCATTGTGAGTGAAAAAGGCATTGAGGTTGATCCTGCGAAGATAAAAGCGATACAAGATATGCCAATGCCAAAAACTAAAAAAGAAGTTCGTGGGTTCCTGGGCAGAATAAACTACATTGCAAGGTTTATATCTCAGCTCACGGCCACGTGTGAACCGGTGTTCAAGCTACTGAAAAAAGATCAGGCGATTATCTGGAACGAGGATTTCCAGAAGGCATTTGATAAGATAAAACAGTATTTGCAGGAACCTCCAATCTTGATACCCCCAGTGGCCGAAAGACCCTTAATCATGTACTTGACAGTTCTTGAGAATAGTATGGGGTGTGTTCTCGGTCAGCACGACGAGACTGGCAGAAAGGAGCATGTCATTTATTACTTGAGTAAAAAGTTCACAGATTGTGAATCCCGTTACTCAATGCTGGAGAAAACGTGTTGCGCACTCGCGTGGGCTGCCAAACGTTTACGACAGTATATGCTCAATCACACAACCATGCTAATTTCGAAGATGGATCCGATCAAGTACGTATTCGAGAAGCAAATGCTTTCGGGCCGGATTGCCAGATGGCAAATGATGTTGACGGAATATGACATTCAGTACGTTTCCCAAAAGGCCATTAAGGGGAGCGTATTGTCTGAATACCTTGCCGAACAGCCGATCAAAGATTATCATCCGATGAGATTTGAATTCCCTGTTGAGGATATCATTATTCTCAAGGTGAAAGATTGTGATAAACTGTTGCCCGACGAGGGTCCAGACAGGAAATCCCAGTGGAAATTGATATTTGACGGGGCGGTTAATTCGTACGGAAGTGGTATTGGGGAGATCATTACGACCCCCCATGGATCCCACATCCCATTCACTGCTAGATTAACGTTTCCGGTCACCAATAATGAAGCAGAATACGAAGCATGTATCATGGGTTTGGAAGAAGAGATTGATTTGAGAATCAAAAACCTAGATGTATATGGTGACTCGACACTTGTTGTTAACTAGATTAAAGGGAAGTGGGAGACTCGTCAATCGAATTTGGTGTCGTACATGAATTATGCCAGAAGGCTGCTTCCGTTCTTCGATCGAGTGGAACTTCATCATGTGCCCAGAGCTGAAAATCAGATGGTTGATGCCTTAGCCACGTTGGCTTCGATGTATAAAGTCAATTTTTGGAATGAAGCTCCAAGAATTGTCCTTTCTCGTCTTGATAGACCTGCGTTTGTTTTTGCAATCGAGAAAGCCTCTGACGGCAAGCCATGGTTCCATGATATCCAGACCTTCCCTATGACTAAGGAGTATCCTGCGGGAGCGTCAACCCAGGATAAGAAGACTCTGAGGAGGATGTCTGGAAATTTCTATCTCAATCCTGATGGAGTTCTATATAAAAGAAACTACGATCTCGTGCTACTCAGATGTGTAGATGAGAAAGAAGCGAGTTTGCTCATGGAAGAAGTCCATGAAGGCACATTTGGTACGCACGCCAGCGGGCATGCTATGACGAGAAAGATCCTGAGAGCAGGATATTACTGGTTGACGATGGAGTCAAATTGCTTTAAATTCGCGAAGGGATGTCATAAATGCCAGATTTATGCTGATAAAATTCATGTGCCGCCGTGCCCGTTGAATGTCATGTCCTCCCCGTGGCCGTTCTCCATGTGAGGCATCGACATGATAGGCATGATCCAGCCCACTGCATCTAACGGTCATCGCTTCATTTTGGTAGCCATCGACTACTTCACCAAGTGGGTGGAGGCAACCTCGTACGCTAACGTGACCAAGCAAGTGGTGTCTAGATTCATAAAGAAGGACATCATCTGTCGATATGGAATTCCCGAGCGGATCATTACTGATAATGGTTCGAATCTGAATAACAAGATGATGAAGGAGTTATGCCAGAGCTTCAAGATTGAACATCACAACTCATCACCTTACCGGCCGAAGATGAATGGCGCGGTTGAAGCGGCCAATATAAATATTAAGAAGATCGTACAGAAGATGGTTGTGACCTATAAAGATTGGCACGAGATGTTGCCATTTACATTGCACGGTTATCGTACGACGGTACGCACATCAACCGGGGAAACTCCTTTCTCACTAGTATACGGTATGGAGGTTGTCCTACCGTTAGAAGTTGAGATTCCTTCTTTGTGAGTTTTGGTTGACATGAAACTCGATGAGGCAGAATGGATTAAGAACCGAATGAACCAACTCAGCCTGATGGACGAGAAGAGATTAGCATCGATTACGTATGGTCGTCTGTACCAGAGCCGAATGAAGAAAGCTTATGATAAGAAGGTGCGTCCTAGAAGCTTTCAGACGGGTGATCTCGTCCTGAAGAAGATTCTTCCTCCACACTTCGATCACAGGGGCAAGTGGACTCCCAATTACGAAGGTCTGTACGTCGTCAGCAAGGTCTTCTCGGGAGGAGCCTTGTTGTTATCCACGATGGATGGCGAAGATTTTGCATCCCCTGTGAACACGGACGCAGTTAAAAAATACTTTGCTTAAAAAATGACCCGCTGGAAAGAAAAAAGAATATCCATGCAAAAATGGGGCATCCCGGCGAACCATAAAAAAGGAAAAAAGGTTCGGGCAAAATTAGAGATATAAATGAAAAATGTACACCCGCAAAGTCGAAAACCTGAAAGGGCGACTTTGGCAAAAAAAGGGTATCCCGGTGAATCGAAAACCCGAAAGGGCGGTTCAGGCAAAAGTTAGGGATTAGAAAAGCAAATGATTGTGTTCCGCGTATGGACTTTCATAGTTAAGTGGTTTGGAAGACCTGAGGGTCGTTTATCTGAATCAATCTCTTCTGAAGCTGAAGCGTCAGAGAAGTATCAAAGTCGAGTGGGTCATAGAGGGATCAACTCATGGTGTTCGTCTACACCACATTGTCGACATTTGTGTATATACTGATGTATATTTATGTTATTATACTTGCGCAGCTACCTCATTTCAGGAGCTTGCATCTGTTGTAAAACATTTTTTTCCATTCAGGGGTTCGTTATCAATAAAACGTATACTATTCAGCAATTCTGTTTGTTTGTTTAGCCTTTAATCTGTTTTGTTTGCGAAAAAGAACGCCCGATGTTTTTAATAAAATGCGCATACATAAACTTGCTGGCCTAGGCCGATAATTGTTGAAACATTGAATTACTTGAACATTGTTGCAGGACGATAACCTTGATAGGTCCCTTTGAGAAGGGTATCTTGTCTGTTTGTTCCTGTTGTTGCAGGTTCGACATTCCAGGAAGCACACTAGACGTTTTCTAAGCAAGATGATTCCTTCTTCCCCAGCGAGTTCAGTGGCGTTTCCCCACGAAGTCTGAATGTGGGACTGTAAGCATTGATATGTCTCCCCAACCAGATGTATCCTGAGGAAGGATCATCATCTCCCCAGCTGAGTCATACGCAGAAGCGTATGTTCATCTCCATCACTGAGTCAATGTGCAGTTTTCTCATGAAAGACTATTCGCAAGTGTGCAGCTCTCGATAGCTCAGACTGAAGTCTCCAGCGGAATTGAAATTCCCTACAGAGTTGTACTCTCCCCGGAAGGTAGGAGTGATTCCAGCGTCTGGTTACCCTCCCCAGCCGAGTTTGCAGTTCCCCTAAGAGAGCTGAGTCCTTGGAAGCCGTTCAGGCCATGATTGGTTTTCCCCAGTAGAGTATTGAATAGCTGATGCTGTGTTTCCCCATCGGAGTCCGTATCTCCGGGAAAGTTTTTCCGCGAAGGCCGTGCAATTTATTTCGGCGAGTGACATCATTTTCCTCAGCAGTTGTGGTTCGTATACCCAGTTGAGCTGTTCAGGTCCCCGAAGAACCTTACTCCCCCGCAGCAGTCGTATGGAGTTCGTTTCCCCATGCGAAATCCAATTGAGATTGGTGTGACTTCTTCTCCTCGGCAGGATGATTCCTCCTCTCCACCAGAGTGGCTCTTTCTCCTTGACAGGAGGATTTTCCCTTCAGCATTTATTTTGCTGATGGGGTCGTAGCATTTTGCATGATTGCATAGCATCTACCCTAAACGCGTAGCATTTCCATCGTGTGGAGCATTGCGCCATTGTCAAAGCATATGCATATGAAACATGAGCTAGGTCGTTACCGTTCTTGTTTTGCAGGTGTTCCTACGCATAATGGTTTGCTCAAGATGATTCTTGAATTCCCTAGAGAAGTTGTTTGCTTAAGATGATTATTAAAATCCCCAGTGAAGTCGCAAGAGTTGGTTGTTCAAGTTGATGCATAGAGTCCCCGGCAGAATGTTTGCTCAGGATGATTCCTGAAATCTCCGGTAGAGTTATTGGTTCAGGATGAGTCTTGAAATCCCCGGCGGAGTTATTGGTCCAAGATGATTCTTGAAGACCTCAGTAGAGTTGATTCATCTAGAATGATTTCTAGAGCCCTGAAGCAGAGTTACTTGATAGTCCTCCAGGATCCCCAGTGGAGATATGTCATCCCCACCAGGTTTTAAAACAGAGAAGTTGAAATTTCCCCTTGAAGACTTGATGATTGAAGTCCGGCTGACGCCCGAGAATCTCTTTGAATGTCCGACGGCATAGTTATAGAGATTGTCAAAAGTTCCTAATGACCTGATGAGTCCCGAGGAATTCTTTTGCCGCAGTGTTGCAGAATGCCTGACGGCAATATCAGCTATGTATCGCTAGTTACCGTGTGACCAGTGATCCCTTGATGACTTGAGGAAGAAGCTGTAGTGAAATCTGATGATCATCCTGACGGAGGTTTGGGCCCGTTGCCGTGTAACCGCCATTTCAGACTTCAGAGATTGTCCTACCCACCAAAGTATCGTTTACTGGTGCGGTTGGCAAATGTCCGGTTACCGTGTGACCAATTCCCCAGCAGAGCTGCCTTGCAACTGTCATGCTCAGTTTTGAAGATGTTCCTATCAATCAGAGTATCGTTTACCTGTGCGGGCGGCAGTCGCCAGTTATTGTGTAACCAGTGATCCCTCGATGATTTGAGGATGCAAGGATATCAGATAAATCAGAGAATCATCCTGACGGAGGTTCAGATCAGTATTTCTCCAGCTAGTTGTCGTGCGACTACTATTTCAATTCTCGAAGATTTATTCCCATCAGAGTACCGTGTACTTGTGCAGTTGGCAAATTTCCGGGTTTGTTGGTATTCAACTGTCTTTTACCTAGATTGTTTGAGAGTCGTTCACTTCTCATCCAGTCAGGTCCAAGCCGTTTGAATAGGGGCAGCTGTTGCACCCCAAAATTTGCCCAACTTTTCCTCACTTAGCTTATGTTTCATTTCATTCACATTAGCATTATCATTTGCATTTCATTGACATGTATGCAGGAGATCAAGAGGTATGATTACCAATCAAGAGCTATACAAGACTTGGGAGCTAGCTAAGAAGGTTATTCAAGTGTTCAAGGGTTGATATCCTTGTCAGAGAAGTTAAAAGATCCTCAGAGAGAGTGATTGAAGCTAAGTGTGTAGGTCTCCTAACTTGAGAGTTGTGGAAAGCCATCAGATGATTCTGAAGCCATAGAGTTGGACTTGAGGTCTTGAGAGAGCTCACGAGAAGTGTTGAAGTTCATTTGGGAGCTCAGACAAGTCCTTATGCAAGATTAAGAAGCCTCAGCCATGATTGGTGCAGCTAGGGTTTGACTAGGTCAACCCTAAGTCAACTAATGATCTGAGGATGGTTGAGACCTAATCCAAGAGCCATGTGATCATGGGTTGATACATTGAGATGTTATAAGGATGATTCCAAGGTTAACTCATCATGATTGAAGAGTTTGGGAAGTTTTAGGCTAGGGTTTCTAAGACTTGACAGTGTAAAATCCCCTGGCTTGACCCCTGACTTCCAGGCCATTTAACTCAAGATATGATCTTCATCTCATCTTGACCCCAACATGATTGTTGTAGGTCATGCTCTTAGATTTAATTTGAGTACTAGAAGTCCTTGATAGGGTTTATAGAACTCAAGTTATGAGCCATACAAGTTACAAGTCATCTGAGGTATGTGAATTTGGAGCTTGAAAGTTACCCAACTTACATGACACTTTTTCCCTAGAATTATGATTCCTATGAACTTTTGGTAAACATGAATGTTGTTCCTTATTCTCTTATCTTTCCATAGAGTAATAGAAGTCCATGATTGGATTTATAGAACTCAAGTTATGGCTTTGACAAGTCAAGGGTATTTTGGGTATCTGGACATTACAGGTCATTTTGAATTATAGGTCAATTTCACTATCTTGCAAGCTTCAAATGGAGTTTTGTTTAACATGAAAGTTGCTTAAAATGATGTTTTTATATTAGCCAAGTATCAAGAGTCCATTGATATGGATTGAAACAAGCATTGGTTGAAGAAATTTCACAAAAAGACCATTTTAATGAATTAAAATGGAAAAATTTAAAACAATTGGTAATGGAATGTTTTCAACCCAAATTTGTGCTCATTTTGATTGGAATTGATATTCTAAATACTTTGGCATCATTAAATATTTGAATTGAGAGTCATAACATGGCCATTTGGAGGATTACTTCATGATGAAGTAACATTTCAAATACATCCCTTTGGTTGAAATCAAGGAAGGAAAACCATCCCATTATACTCCACAACTGTCAAGCAAGTGAATTGGAGTGAGTTGAAGGCAAAAGCAAGCCAAAATCATGCATACCATAATTGAATTTTTGAAGGAAAATTGAAAATGAGAAATCACAAATTGGGCTTTGTTTGGGCCTCCAAAGGTGTCAAACAGAATATAAATTGAATTTAGATCATTCTCAGAAGTTTCTAGTGGCAAATTCTGTTGAGAATCAGTTGGAGCAAGTGTGTGAAGGAGCTTGGAACTTGATTTTCGGATTTGGAGATTGGAAGAGTTTCAGCAGAAATTGGATTTCAAGAAGAGTTCATCATCATTCACTGAAGTGATCTGCACTGTTTGGAAGGGAATTGAGGCTAGAAAGTCACCTTGCTCGAAGCTCAAACTCAGGTTCTTACCTCTCAAATTTCCTCTTAATTTACACGCATTTGAGACCTTAGACATATGTGGTTAAGTTAGAATTAAGGCATAGATGGATTCTGTATAGTTTTTAGGGTGAATCGTGAAAGTTTAGGTTATGGTGATCCAAGTTGTGATTCGTGTATCTCTTTGAATGTTGGTTGAAAATGAAAACGAAGGTTGGATTAGGGATCTAGGGAGAGAGGCGAGTTGATTGATGTAAATAATTTGAGTTTTCATCAAGGTTGGGTGTCTGGTAATGATCCCATCGTGAGGTAGGGGATGACCGGCGCTAGGCCGGCCACCGTGTGAAAATTGCAGAACCATAATGATTCTTTTCCCTCCGTTTTGAGTTTGAAAGCTCAGTTTTTATCACAGCCGTTGGATGGCGCTTGAGAGTTGAATTTGTATGCTGATCTGATGATCATAAACGCGTCCACGTGTGACCGCCCTCCCTTTTAATGAAACGCAGAGTTTCATGAGTTGAAACTATGGGCCTTGCATCCTACTGCTATCCACATTCCCCTCTATTAGGCCCAACTGTAATAACACGTGAAAAACCCTACTTATTGCACCCCCCTTGGCGTTGTTTCAATGAGAAATAATATGCTGAATTGAGATTCAGACTGGGCCCAACTCCCACGCGCTTTTTACACCCCCACCTTATTGGGCCCAAGCAAGATTACCCATAGATTCCCTGCTGGTCGCACCTCCCTCCCATTATTTATTGTATTTCTTTTTCTTTATTTTTTTGTTTTATTGCATGTTAGATTTAATTCATAAAAAATAATGAATGTTGTTAATAAATCATGAGAAAATTTGTGGATATAGTTTGGGATATCTAGAATATTTCCATGTTTTTATTTTAATTTTCCATTTATTTTGCAATTAATTTCATATTTTCCATGGTAATATGTTTTTAATGATGGAATAATTGTGTACTGAATTTGTTGATTTTATTTCTCACTCATGGCATGGAATTAAGACTTGAGATTTTGTGTGCTGGTTATATACTTGTTTTTTATGCTATGATTTTTGCTATGATTTTTAGATGATTTTAAATAGGGTTTTAGGGTAGTTGTTTAGGAGTGTTCTTTGTTGGAGCCCTTTAGTGTGCCCTTGAGGTTTTAGACATAGGTTTAACCCCTGATTTCTCTACTATAGCATGTTGATACATGTAGGATAATGTAGTATTTTTCTTGGAATATTTAGGAATGATTTTCTATTAAGTTCCTATTTTACAAATTGGCCTTAGGTTAGGTGATCCTAACTAGGTTAAGTGTATAGATTAGGCTTGTAAATGACCTCTAGATGATTCTAGGTCCCATTTCCTCTCTTGATAGATTGGTATTTAGATAGAAACCTCTTTAGAACCCTTGTATCTTTAGGATAGATGTCCTTAGAAGGTACCATTTGTGGTTTCTTTAGAAGCTTAAATAGGTGGATGAGTCTTCCTATAGGGGTAGTTTCCTCTTCAATTTTTCCTTGCTTGATTGGAATCCCCCTTGTGAGCAATGTTTTCTCCTGTGGAGGAATACATTGCACTATCATAAAGGGGTTGAGTCCATGAAAGTTCCCTCTCTCTCTAAAGGAAATGGAGTTGGTTGAGTGTCTGTGGTAAGTTCCTGTGGAACTTACCTTGCTTCTCATCTCCATTCTCCTAAAATTTCCTATTCATTTCTTTTTAGGAAACTTCTTGAGTTAGCATAGTCCCTCCGGTGGGGGGAATATTGCACATCTCTTGAAGGAGCCAAACCCTTAGGATTCTCCAAAATCTCTCTTAGTTGGTTGAGTGCCTGGGATAAGTTCCTGTTGACCTTACCCTAACCTCCCAACACCCACTTTCTTTCCTTAGGGTAGAAGCCTTATATGATTACTTGTGGAAGGAATCCATTATTTGTCATAAGTCCTTCCCCTCATTCATTGATTGAATTTCTTGTTGCACTAGGATAGTTCATGATTAGAATAGTTTAAGCTAGGAGCATGACTGCTTAGAGGTTGAGTGAGTCTCCCTCTGCTTGTTTGCATTAAGGGTTGAGGTGATCCTCCCTTTACTTGTGTGTTGTTTTTCTTATTCTAATTGACGCATTTGCATAATAGAGGTTGAGTGAACTCCCTCTACTTGTCTGTTCTGTCTGTTTTTCTTTGCTTGATTGCTAAGAGGTTGAGTGAGTCTCCCTCTGCTTGTATTTCTGCATGCCTGCATTGCATGTGCATCTTTACTATTTATCTGTTTACTGTTTAAGCGGATGCTTTATCTGTTTTTGTATACCATTGACATGATCCCCTAGGAATCTCACTTCCTTTGATAAGGAAGTGGTGATTAGAACTTTAGGTTGAAACCTATGCATGATAACATCTAGGAGTTCCCTGTTTCAAACCTCAACTACAGGATGAATCCTTGGCATGACAACATTAGGACATGACAGTCTCCCCATAGAGTTCGTTCTCTTCTCATCTCAAAACAACAGTAAAAAACATAATAAAGGCAAGTTAGTACAAGCGCGTTACGAGCCTTAAGCTACTTGGGAATTGATGATTGAGCGGTCTCCTCTTAATCACCTAGGATGTTTAGTATATGTCCTTTGGACGCTATACGACGCATTCGTTCCTAAGTCATAGTCTCTAGTGTTGTACAAACTACAGACAACCATAAAAAACAGTTCTTCCGTAAAAGACAGAAAACAAACTTCAAACCTTTTTGCCCCGTGGGCCCCTAATTCAAAGGAAGCTTTTCTGAAGAAAAGAGTGTCGTTAACTCCCAGTTCTAGCGCAAACGGTAACGCCTAAGTCTCTAAGGGTCGAGCTGCGTATGCCAAACTGCTGGAACTGTTTGTTAACCCTACTCGAAAAACAGATGAATCTGAATTCCCGTAATTCGTATTATCCCGAACTACGTAAGCTCTGATCTCTCATACTTGTTGAGAGTACGTAGGCACAATACTGACGTATTGGCGATCCACCTTCCCCCCATCCATTTACCCGTAGTTAGTCGAACTACGTTGACTTTGATTTCTCATTCTCTGATGAGAATATGTAGGCATAAAGTGCGACACTTTGCCGAGTCATTTTCTTTTCTTTTCAGACCAGCCTTGATAGGTAGATAGTAAATAAACCCATCATATAAACACAGTAAGTGTGGATCCCATCGAGTACGATGGACGTGAGGGGTGCTAATACCTTCCCCTTGTGTAGTCGACTCCCGAATCTAGACATGGTTGTGATGACCTTGTCTTATACCTTTTCGTCAGGTTTTTTCGATCATTTCCTTTCCCGTTCTGAGGGATAAATAACGAAAGGTGGCGACTCTTCTGTTTTGCCGGCACCTTATTTTTGCGGTAGCGACAGCTGGTGACTCTGTTGGGGATCCAACGTCCCCTGTGTGAGTCAATCCTAGCGCTTGCGTGTTTACCTGTTGGGTTGTGTTTATTTATCGCATTTTATTTCCCGCATTTTATTTTCTGCATTTTATTTTCAGTATGATATGATTATCTGTGCTATTATGGGAGGGGCTCTGATGAGTGATAAGCCAGACCCAGGCTTGAGAGCTACATAGTATTAGAGTAGATTAGTGGTGAACCTGCATGTTAGGCATGCACTAGTTCCTACGCAATCTGCACTCAGACGAGATTCTCTGAGATGATTTCCATTTCCAGCCCAGTGGGCCATCGAAAGGATTTCAGATCTAAGGATTTTCGACTCTGGGAACCGATCACTTGTGATTCAGCTGAGTGAGGCCACTTCAAGAGATGATGATGCCACACCTTCTGGGTATCGTATCATCGTTTCTTGAAAGTCTGTGACGCTGATGAACGCATAGGATGCCGAGCCTTTTTCGTGATTAGGTCAATACCTGTGAGTAGGGTTGGGTTATTGCAGGAAACCGTAACCATCAGACAACCTAGTTTTCTTGACAGTGAATCAGTATTGTGGGTTGCAGTAGACCTTTATTATCAGACTGTGGTATTTTTCTTGTTGAAGCAAAATTATGACCTGCCACTTCACATCACAACACCCTTGATCTCCTGCTGCATTTTGCATCCGCATTTACATTTTCATGTTGCATTGCATCTAATACGTATCTATGTTGTAGGTGTGTAGTTCCCTCTCGATTCTAGCAATCTTGTCCTTTTCTGTGTCCATCATGGAGCCCAATGTGAGAAGAACTTTGGCCTACAAATTCCCTACTCCAGACATTACTACTCTGAGGAGTTTGATTTTTTTGCCTGGTAAGGAAGCAATGAGAGACTTCATAGGAACCTATGGGAAGTTGCTCAGTTTTGTGTGCAAGCCATCTGTGTATGAATTAAACGGACTTCAGACTCTGCTTCAGTTTTATGACCCACCGTTGTGTTGCTTCACATTTCCAAGCTATGTGTTGGCCCCCACTTTGGAAGAGTTTTCTGTCATATTGTAGATCCCCATTCTTGCTCAGGTGCCCTTTTGGCATATTGATCAGGAGCCAGATCTGGCTAAGATTGTTGTAACTCTGCATATTGATGTTTCTGAGTTGAGAGGAAAGACCGTCAAGAGAAATGGAGCCTGGGGGTTCCCATTACCGTTTCTAGTTGAGAGAGCCCGACACTTCGCCAAGAAGCAATGCTGGGTAGCATTCAAAGCTATTTTGGCCCTGTGCATACACGGTATCATGTTATTCCCCAATATTCCAGATTTTGTGGATGTGGATGCCATTCGTATCTTCGTTTCAAAGAACCCCATCCCTACCTTGCTCAGAGATGTGTATCATTCGGTGCACTACAAGAACAAGAATAGAAGAGGTAAAAGTGTATCATGTTGTGCTTCACTGTTCTACAGGTGGTTTATCACTCACTTACCGAAGGATAGTCCTTTTATAAAGACTGCGGAGACGAAAGAGTGGTCTGAGCGTCTGATGAGCTTGTCTGCCGAAGACATTGACAGGTTTGATAGAGATCGTCTGGGGAGTGAAATCATCTACAGTTGTGAGAATTTTCCTAATGTCCCTCTTGGGTAGGAAGGGTTGTATCAACTACAATCCGTCTATCGCTATTAGGCAATTTGGGTATGCCTTGAGGGTCCCTCCTAAAGACGAAGAGGTACAGGAATCTCTGTACCTCACCGGTGCATTAGAAGGAGATGATCTGGTCAGATTCGAACATGCTTGGAACAATGTTCATCGCAAGGGAAAGACTTCATTGAGGAAGAGCAATAATCAGGCTTACCCTCCTTACATGGATTGGATTCATAGCAGAGCGGAAAAAGTGTTGATGCCTTTTCCTCCTGTCAAGCAGGACTGTCCTCCAAAGCCTACCATGATCAAAATCCAGAAGTATGAACAGCTTCAGGCTAAGAATGCAGAGCTAGTCGAAGCCAATGAAGAGCTGAAAAACGAGATCGCCCAACTCCGAAGAGAAAAGAGTGAAGCCGTATACACCTGCAAGAAGCTGACAGAGATGATCAACCACCTGGGCGCTAATCTGACCAAAGAAACTAACTCTAGAGAGCGGCTTGGGTTGGACCTGAAGGCAGTGCACGGGGTATTGACCACCAAGAAGCAGGACCTTGATAGGGTATACCTGAAGTTGTCCCAATTTGAGAAATTGTGGAACAATACTTTGACAAGCCACAAAGAGAAGGAAGAAAAGTTGAAGCAACAGATAGCCCAGTTGGAAGCCCAGATTGAGGCCAAAGACAAGAAGATAGAGGTTGAAGCCTCGCTGCAACGAGATGTCCAGTATAAGTTGATTCAGACTAAGGCAAACCTGATGGATTGTCAACTCTGGGCGGATGCTAAGAGTAGTAGGGTGGAGAACCGTGTTGAAGAAGGTGTTTCTAGGAGTGTTGCCGAAAACCTTCCAGAGTCCATTAGGCAGAGGGATTTGCTGATTCAGGGCCTGCTTACCCAGCCTGATCATCCCGATACGAAGAAGCTACTAGAGGATTTTCGTGCCCGTGGCCGCACTTGATTTCTCTGTATTTTCTCTTGTACATTTTATGCATTGATATGCTGATCACCATCATGCCTGTTGGTTGGGATCACGATTGTCGCTTCAGTTGTATTCAGATACTGTTGTACACCACCCTCATGGGTTTTTCTTTGATATATATATATATATATATATATATATATATATATATATATATATATATATATATATATATATATATATATATATATATATATATATATATATATATATATATATATATATATATATATATGAGGGTTTTTTCTATGATTGGACGGTAGACTTTATTTGTCTTGGAAGCTAGAATCGAGGGGGACTTCCTCATAATGCATGGATACGTGTTTGCATTTGCATGAATCATTTGCATGACAGGTACCTGGCCATTTTGCTGACCCTTTGTGTGCGCAGGTTGTTTCAGGATTGACCGAAGACCGATCCACCGATACTCGACCAGAGCGAATCAAGCGAGAGCAATGGAACAAGTGCAGACAGACATCCAGGAACTCCGAGAGAGGATGGACCGCTTCATGGAGCTCATGCAAGTGGTCGCTAACGGCCAAGACCAGCTCAAAACCTTGGTGCAGCCACTGATCTCGAGGGTTGACAGCAACAGTGTGCTTCATGGTGGGAGCACTCCAATCCCTCCACTGGTTGAGACCCCACAGAATGGCATCCCTCTGACTAGAGGGAATAGAAGTGGTAACGACAATGTGGTCACTAACATCGGGCTTAATAGAAATACGACTGGCGTCAGTAACGGTAACTTTGAGGCCAATGGCAATACTGGACTAGGCCATGGCAACACGGGAAACATTGGTGCTGGAAATCTGTATGGGCCTAATGCTGCTGGGTTTGCTGCTCGCAATGGAAATCAGCCATGGCTAGAAGATCGCCAAGAGGACTTGTTCTCACAGAAGAGTGTTGAGGGCGAATTGAATGTTGAAGCCCGCCTGAGGTTTAAAGCGCTCGAGGAAAAAATGAAAAGTTTCGAGAACTTGAATACTTTGGGTGTTGACATGACTAAACTGGGATTGACTTCTGACTTTAAGGTGCCTCCCAAATTTAAGGTACCCGACTTTGAGAAATACAAGGGCACCACTTGCCCTCGTGTCCATTTAAGGTCATACTACCGAAAGATGTCCGCTCACACTGAAGATGAGAAGTTACTGATGCACTTCTTCCAGGACAGCCTGTCCGGCCCGTCCTTGGAATGGTATATGGGTTTGGAACCCACCAGTGTACGTACATGGAAAGAACTTGTTGAGGCCTTTGTACACCATTATTAGTATAACAATGACTTGGCTCCTAACCGGGTTCAACTGCAGAACTTGTCTCAGAAGAACAATGAGGGGTTCAAAGAATACGCCCAGAGGTGGCGTGAATTAGCAGCTAAAGTTCAGCCGCCGATGGTTGAACGAGAGCTTGTTGAGATGTTTGTAGCCACTCTTCCGGGGGTCTATTACGAGAAACTGGTCAGTGGTATGTCAGGGAGTTTCTCCTACTCATCATTATTGGCGAGCATGTTGAAAATGGGATCAAACTGGGAAAAATTCAGGGTGTTGATCTATCCTCAGCGGGAGGAGGAAAGAAACCATACAGTAGCAAGAGGCGTGAAGGAAAGACGAGTGCAGTGTCTAACGCTCGGAGGAAAGGTAAGGGCCAGCGCCAGCAGGTTGCTAGCATAACCATCCTTGCTGTCCAACAACCCCAGCAGCAGCAGCAACAAAATCAGCAAGGGTACAGAAGGTACCAGAACAAAGCACTTCTGGGAAATCGTCATCTTGAGACACCGCCCATGTCATATGCCCAGCTATTACAAACTCTGCTTCAGTTACAGCTAGTACAGAAGAGAACCCTGGCTCCCTTGACAGGGGCACCTCCACAGGGCTATGACGCGAATGCGAAATGTGAATTTCACTCGGGGGCACCTGGCCACTCGATAGAAAACTGTAAGGCATTCAAGCACAAGGTGCAAGATATGGTCGACGCTAAAATCATCAATTTCTCTGATAATTTGTCGAACGTCACAAAGAACCCTATGCCGAACCATGGGGGAGGTGGGGTGAATGCCATTATTGAAGAAGAGGACTCAGATTTATTGACTGATGTCAAGGACCTGAGGACACCGCTTGGTTTCGTTAAAGCCAAGCTGATGAAGAGAGGCATCTTTCCGGGCTGTGGAGAATTGTGTATGGATTGTGCGATTCGTGCGGACGGTTGTGAACAGTTGATAGCGGGGATTCAGAGTCTAATGACCAAAGGAATCTTGCAGTTTAGCCGGAGGGCTGAATACAGATCTGGAGAGGTAATGCTGAAACAGGATGATGAAGTTGCCAATATAACCATCCCTCGCAAGACAATAACCATTTCTGCGTCCAGGCCACCCATGATCACCATTACAAAGGCTGGGCCTATACCCTTTGAAAGCACCAACGTCGTCCCATGGCATTAAGGGGCAGACGTCTACTATAACGATCAAAAATTGGAATTGGAGCCATCTGGGCAGTCTGTGGACAACTTAGTGGGAACTGGAGGAATCACACGTAGCGGAAGAGTATTTGCTCCACCTGAGGTCGTGGCTGACAAAACTGACAAAGCTGAGAAAACTGATAGAGGAAAGAGTAAGGACGTTGAAGAAGCCCCTCGGAGGGTAGAGAAGGACCTACTTGTAAAGGACACTGAAGAGTTCATGAGGTTGATCAAGAATATTTATTATAAGATCGTTGATCATCTTCATCAAACACCATCGAAAATCTCTATTCTGAATTTGTTGCTATGTTCTGAGGCACATCGCAACGCGCTGCTAAAGGTCCTGAATGTCGCGTACGTACCGCAGGAGATCTCGGTCAACCAGCTGGAGGGGGTAGTGGCCCATGTGAACGCTGGGAATGGGTTAGGGTTCACTGACCTAGAGATGACACCGAAGGGAAGAAACCACAACAGCGCCCTGCATATCTCGATAGAGTGTAGGGGAACATTAATGTCCCATGTGTTGGTGGACACCAGATCATCTCTCAATGTCCTCCCAAAGAAAATACTGATGAAGCTGGATACGAGAGGATTGATTTGCACACCCAGTGATCTGGTTGTGAAAGCTTTCAATGGAACCAAGCGTCATGTCTTTGGAGAGGTAACTCTGCAATCCAAGTTGGGCCAAAAACTTTCGACAGAGTCTTCTGCATCATGGATATCATGCCAACCTATAGCTGTCTGTTAGGCCGGCCATGGATCTGTTCTGCTGGTGCAGTGACCTCCACATTGCACCAAAAGCTGAAGTATGCGGTGGGGGGCAGCATTGTAACTGTCTGTGGCGAAGAAGACATAATGGTGAGCCATTTGTGATCTTTAAAATATGTTGAGGTGGATGGCGAGATCCACAAAACCCTGTGCCAGGCATTCGAAGCCGTTAAGGTCAAAGATGTGACTCCAGCAATGATTGAGAAACCGGAGATGACTCTCTCTTCCTTCAAGGAAGCTCGGGTTGTTGTTCAAGTTGGCTCTGCCCCAGACTAGGGGCAAGTTCTGGAAATACCTAACAAATAGGACAAGTTTGGGTTAGGGTACTCTCCTGCTGCTGATGCTTCCTCCTCTCACAGTGCGTCGCGCGTCAAAGGGCCGATCCAGTTTACAAGCGGTGGGGTGATATTTGAAAATGTCAACGCAGTGTCTGAAGACGGCGAAGACAACGATTGTGACCTGGATTCCTGATTCAGCCAAGCAAACCAGGCCAGAGCCTCAACAACTGGTCCATTAGGGATATCATCCAAGTGACAAGCAAAGAGTAATGATTTACTTTCACCAATTATTGTACAACCCTATATCCTACCCGGGGCATAGTGGTTTTATTGTCAGGGCCTTGTTTGGTTATGTACGTACAATTTATCAATAAATCTAAGGGCATTTTTCTTCGCATTCAAATGTTGTGATCTCTGTTATTCCTGTCTTATTTTTGTTTTGAAAAACAATAAAATGGCAATATGGTTTGTGCTAACCTGCATATCCTTGTTTTAAGCTTAACCCTTGTTATTGCAGGATTCACATCGCAGATGACATCGACTATGAACCTTCTACGACTCACTTCGACTTCGATTGCCCGATCTATCAAGCTGAAGAAGAGATTGATGAAGACGAAGACCTTCCCGAAGAGTTTGCCCGTTTGTGGAAACAAGAAGAGAAAGTCATTCTGCCTCACGAGGAAGAGATTGAGATTGTGAATCTGGGTTCTGAGGAACTTGTCAGGAATGTCAGGATAGGGGCTGCATTGCAGAGTGATGTCAAGCAGAGAATGGTCGAGATGCTTCGAGAGTATAGTGACATCTTTGCTTGGTCATACGAAGATATGCCCGGACTTGATACTGACATCGTGGTCCGTCACTTGCCACTGCGAGAATATTGTCCT
The DNA here is from genome assembly GCA_963859935.3 of Lathyrus sativus. Lineage (NCBI taxonomy): Eukaryota > Viridiplantae > Streptophyta > Magnoliopsida > Fabales > Fabaceae > Lathyrus > Lathyrus sativus. The sequence goes on from OZ012741.1 coordinate 675,439,558, forward strand.
CCCGTTAAGCAGAAGCTTAGAAGGACACGACCAGATATGGCCGTTAAGATCAAAGAAGAAGTGCAAAAGCAGCTTGATGTTGGCTTCTTAACGGTCACTACTTACCCTCTGTGGGTCGCCAACATATTACCTGTACCGAAGAAGGACGGTAAGGTGCAAATGTGCGTTGATTATCGGGATCTGAATAGGGCGAGCCCAAAGGATGATTTCCCGCTCCCTCATATTGATGTGTTGGTTGACAATACAGCTCAGTTCTCCGTGTTTTCGTTCATGGATGGCTTCTCCGACTATAACCAGATCAAGATGGCGCCGGAGGACATGGAGAAAACCACGTTTATTACACCTTGGGGAACGTTTTGCTACAAGGTAATGTCTTTCGGTCTGAAGAACGCAGGGGCCACTTACCAACGAGCAATGGTCACTTTGTTTCATGACATGATTCACCATGAGATTGAAGTCTATGTCGATGACATGATTGCGAAGTCCCAAACGGAGGAGGGACATCGGGTCAATTTGCTGAAGCTTTTTGAGAGGCTTAGGAAGTTCAGGTTGAGGCTGAATCCTAACAAGTGTACTTTTGGAGTACGATCTGGAAAACTAATGGGGTTCATTGTGAGTGAAAAAGGCATTGAGGTTGATCCTACGAAGATAAAAGCGATACAAGATATGCCAGTGCCAAAAACTGAAAAAGAAGTTCGTGGGTTCCTGGGCAGAATAAACTACATTGCAAGGTTTATATCTCAGCTCACGGCCACGTGTGAACCGATGTTCAAGCTACTGAAAAAAGATCAGGCGATTATCTGGAACGAGGATTGCCAGAAGGCATTTGATAAGATAAAACAGTATTTGCAGGAACCTCCAATCTTGATACCCCCAGTGGCCGGAAGACCCTTAATCATGTACTTGACAGTTCTTGAGAATAGTATGGGGTGTGTTCTCGGTCAGCACGACGAGACTGGCAGAAAGGAGCATGTCATTTATTACTTGAGTAAAAAGTTCACAGATTGTGAATCTTGTTACTCAATGCTGGAGAAAACATGTTGCGCACTCGCGTGGGCTACCAAACGTTTACGACAGTATATGCTCAATCACACAACCATGCTAATTTCGAAGATGGATCCGATCAAGTACGTATTCGAGAAGAAAATGCTTTCGGGCCGGATTGCCAGATGGCAAATGGTGTTGACGGAATATGACATTCAGTACGTTTCCCAAAAGGCCATTAAGGGGAGCGTATTGTCTGAATACCTCGTCGAACAGCCGATTGAAGATTATCATTCGATGAGATTTGAATTCCCTGATGAGGATATCATATTTCTCAAGGTGAAAGATTGTGATGAACCGTTACCCGACGAGGGTCCAGACAGGAAATCCCAGTGGAAATTGATATTTGACGGGGCGGTTAATTCGTACGGAAGTGGTATTGGGGCGATCATTACGACCCCCCATGGATCCCACATCCCATTCACTGCTAGATTGACGTTTCCGGTCACCAATAATGAAGCAGAATACAAAGCATGTATCATGGGTTTGGAAGAAGCGATTGATTTGAGAATCAAAAACCTAGATATATATGGTGACTCGGCACTTGTTGTTAACCAGATTAAAGGGGAGTGGGAGACTCGTCAATCAAATTTGGTGCCATACATGAGTTATGCCAGAAGGCTGCTTTCGTTCTTCGATCGAGTGGAACTCCATCATGTGCCCAGAGCTGAAAATCAGATGGCTGATGCCTTAGCCACGTTGGCTTCAATGTATACAGTCAATATTTGGAATGAAGCTCCAAGAATTGTCCTTTCTCGTCTTGATAGACTTGCGTTCATTTTTGCAATCGAGGAAGCCTCCGACGGCAAGCCATGGTTCTATGATATCCAGACCTTCCTTATGACTAAGGAGTATCCTGCGGGAGCGTCAACCCAGGATAAGAAGACTCTGAGGAGGCTGTCTGGAAATTTCTATCTCAATCTTGATGGAGTTCTGTATAAAAGAAACCATAATCTCGTGCTACTCAGATGTGTAGATGAGAAAGAAGCGAGTTTGCTCATGGAAGAAGTCCATGAAGGCACATTTGGTACGCACGTCGGCGGGCATGCTATGACGAGAAAGATCCTGAGAGCAGGATATTACTGGTTGACGATGGAGTCTGATTGCTTTAAATTCGCGAAGGGATGTCATAAATGCCAGATTTATGCTGATAAAATTCATGTGTCGCCGTGCCCGTTGAATGTCATGTCCTCCCCGTGGTCGTTCTCCATGTGGGGCATCGACATGATAGGCAAGATCGAGCCCACTGCATCTAACGGTCATCGCTTTATTTTGGTAGCCATCAACTACTTCACCAAGTGGGTGGAGGCAGCCTCATACGCTAACGTGACCAAGTGGTGGCTAGATTCATAAAGAAGGACATCCTCTGTCGATATGGAATTCCCGAGCGGATCATTACTGATAATGGTTCGAATCTGAATAACAAGATGATGAAGAAGTTATACCAGAGCTTCAAGATTGAACATCATAACTCATCACCTTACCGGCCGAAGATGAATGGCGCGGTTGAAGCGGCCAATATAAACATTAAGAAGATCGTACAGAAGATGGTTGTGACCTATAAAGATTGGCACGAAATGTTGCCATTTGCATTGCACGGTTATCGTACGACGATACACACATCAACCGGGGCAACTTTTTTCTCACTAGTATACGGTATGGAGGCTGTCCTACCGTTAGAAGTTGAGATTCCTTCTTTGCGAGTTTTGGTTGACGTGAAACTCGGTGAGGCGGAATGGATTAAGAACCGACTGAGCCAACTCAACCTGATGGACAAGAAGAGATTAGCATCGATTGTGTATGGTCCTCTGTACCAGAGCCGAATGAAGAAAGCTTATGATAAGAAGGTGCGTCCTAGAAGCTTTCAGACGGGTGATCTCGTCCTGAAGAAGATTCTTCCTCCACACTCCGATCACAGGGGTAAGTGGACTCCCAATTACGAAGGTCCGTACGTCGTCAGCAAGGTCTTCTCGGGAGGAGCCTTGTTGTTATCCACGATGGATGGCGAAGATTTTGCATCCCCTGTGAACACGGGCGCAGTTAAAAAATACTTTGCTTAAAAAAGACCCGATGGAAAGAAAAAAGAATATTCAGGCAAAAATGAGGCATCCCGGCGAACCATAAAAAAGGAAAAAAGGTTCGGGCAAAATTAGAGATATAAATGAAAAATGTACACCCGCAAAGTCGAAAACCTGAAAGGGCGACTTTGGAAAAAAAGGGTATCCCGGTGAATCGAAAACCCGAAAGGGCGGTTCAGGAAAAAGTTAGGGATTGGAAAAGCAAATGACTGCGTTCCGCGTATGGACTTTCATTGTTTAGTGGTTTGGAAGACCTGAGGGCCGTTTATCTGAATCAATCTCTTCTGAAGCTGAAGCGTCGGAGAAGTATCAAAGTCGAGTGGGTCATAGAGGGATCAACTCATGGTGTTCGTCTACGCCACATTGCCGACATTTGTGTATATACTGATGTATATTTATGTTATTATACTTGCGCAACTACCTCATTTCAGGAGCTTGCATCTGTTGTAAAACATTTTTTTCCATTCAGGGGTTCGTTATCAATAAAACGTATACTATTTAGCAATTCTGTTTGTTTGTTTATCCTTTAATCTGTTTTGTTTGCGAAAAAGAACGCCCGATGTTTTTGATAAAATGCGCATACATAAACTTGCTGGCCTAGGCCGATAATTGTTGAAACATTGAATTACCTGAACATTGTCGCAGGATGATAACCTTGATAGGTCCCTTTGAGAAGGGTATCTTGTCTGTTTGTTCGTGTTGTTGCAGGTTCGACATTCCAAGCAGCACACCAGACGTTTTCTAAGCAGGATAATTCCTTCTTCCCCATGGAGTCTGAATGTGGGACTGTAAGCATTGATATGTCTCCCCAACCAGATGTATCCTGAGGAAGGATCATCATCTCCCCAGCTGAGTCATACGCAAAAGCGTATGTTCATCCCCAGCACTGAGTCAATGTGCAGTTTTCTCATGAAAGACTATTCGCAGGTGTGAAGCTCTCGATAGCTCAGACTGAAGTCTCCAGCGGAATTGAAATTCCCCATAGAGTTGTACTCTCCCCAGCAGGTAGGAGTGATTCCAGCATCTGGTTACCCTCCCCAACCGAGTTTGCAGTTCCCCTAAGAGAGCTGAGTCCTTGGAAGCCGTTCAGGCCATGATTGGTTTTCCCCAGTAGAGTATTGAATAACTGATGTTGTGTTTCCCCATCGGAGTCCGTATCTCCGGGAAAGTTTTGCCGCGAAGGCCGTGCAGTTTATTTCGGCGAGTGACATCGTTTTCCTCAGCAGTTGTGGTTCGTATACCCAGTTGAGCTGGTTCAGGTCATCGAAGAACCCTACTCCCCCACAGCAGTCGTCTGGAGTTCGTTTCCTCAGGCGGAATCCAATTGAGATTAGCGTGACTTCTTCTCCTCGGCAGGATGATTCCTCGTCTCCACCAGAGTGGTTCTTTCTCCTTGACAGGAGGATTTTCCCTTCAACATTTATTTTGCTGATGGGGTCGTAGCATTTTGCATGATTGCATAGCATCTACCGTAAACGCGTAGCATTTCCACCGTGTGGAGCATTGCGCCATTGTCAAAGCATATGCATATGAAACATGAGCTAGGTCATTACCGTTCTTGTTTTGTAGGTGTTCCTATGCAGAATGGTTTGCTCAAGATGATTCTTGAATTCCCTAGCGAAGTTGTTTGCTTAAGATGATTCTTAAAATCCCTAGTGAAGTCGCAAGAGTCGGTTGCTCAAGTTGATGCTTAGAGTCCCCGGCAGAATGTTTGCTCGGGATGATTCCTGAAATCTCCGGCAGACTTATTGGTTCAGGATGAGTCTTGAAATCCCCGACGGAGTTATTGGTCCAAGATGATTCTTGAAGACCTCAGCAGAGTTGATTCATCCAGAATGATTTTTGGAGCCCTGAAGCAGAGTTACTTGATAGTCCTCCAGGATCCCCAGTGGAGATATGTCATCCCCACCAGGTTTTAAAACAGAGAAGTTGAAATTTCCCCTTGAAGACTTGATGATTGAAGTCCGGCTGACGCCCGAGAATCTCTTTGAATGCCCGACGGCATAGTTATAGAGATTGTCAAAAGTTCCTAATGACCTGATGAGTCCCAAAGAATTCTTTTGTCGTAGTGGCGCAGAATGCCTGACGGCAATACATACCTGTTGAGAGTACGTAGGCACAATACTGACGTATTGGCGAGCCACCTTCCCCCCATCCGTTTACCCGTAGTTAGTCGAACTACGTTGACTCTGATTTCTCATTCTCTGATGAGAATACGTAGGCATAAATTGCGATGCTTTGCCGAGTCATTTTCTTTTCTTTTCAGACCAGCCTTGATAGGTAGATAGTAAATAAACCCGTCAGATAAACACAACAAGCATGGATCCCATCGAGTACGATGGACGTGAGGGGTGTTAATTCCTTCCCCTTGCGTAACCGACTCCTGAATCCAGACATGGTTGCGATAACCTTGTCTTATACCTTTTCGTCAGGTTTTTCCGATCGTTTCCTTTCCCGTTCTGAGGGATAAATAACGAAAGGTGGCGACTCTTCTGTTTTGCCGACACCTTATTTTCGCGGTAGCGACAGTTAGTGTTGGATTAAAGAAAGTTTTTTGGGCTGAGGTTGTTTCGACAGCAGCTTATCTGATAAATAGATATCCCTTGACTGCCTTAGGAATGAAGACACCTGAAGAAGTTTGGTCGGGTCAACCATCAGATATCGGCAAACTGAGAGTATTTGGTTGTTTAGCCTACGCTCACATTTGGCAAGACAAGGTCAAACCTATAGCTCTAGGATGCATGTTCCTTGGATATCCTGAGGGAGTCAAAGGTTATAGGTTGTGGTGCCTAGAACCAGGTCACAGAAGATGTATCACAAGTCGTGATATAGTTTTCAATGAAGTCCAGATGGCGTTCAAGAAAACTGGTGATGCTGGTCGAAGTGCAGAAATCTCTTGAGAGGAGCTGAAACAAGTAGAGATTCCTATTGAGGTGAAGCATAGTCTTGCTGAAGTACATAACCCATATGAAGTTGAAGAAAAAGAGCAAGATGTTAAAGAGACTGAGAAAACTGTCGACGACTACCTATTGGCAAGAGATAGACCGAGAAGAGTCATCAAGACACCTCAGAGACTTGGTTATGCAGATCTTATAGAGTTTTCCTTAATCTCTATAAGTGAGGTACTTGAGGAAGAACCTAGAGATTACAAGGAAGCTATGAGGAGTCGAAATAAGACTGAATGGAAAAAATTCATGGATGACAAGATGAAATCTCTTCATGATAATAACACTTAGGAGTTGATTGAGAAACCTGCAGGGACCATGTTAGTCACTTGTAAGTGGATTTTCTAGGTCAAGGAAGGAATCGAATGAGTGATGTTGAAGCTTTTAAGGCAAGGTTAGTTGCTAGGGGGTTCACTCAGAAAGAAGGTGTCGACTTCAATGATGTGTTCTCACCTATTGTAAAGCATAGATCAATTAGAATTCTATTAGCCATAGTGGAAAAGTTCTACTTGGAACTTGAGTATATGGATGTGAAGACAACATTTGTGTATGGTGATCTAGATGAAACGATCTTGAAGCGTCAATCTAAAGGGTATGTAGAAAAGGATAAGGAATATTATGTGTGCAAGTTGAATAGGTCTTTGTATGGCTTGAAACAATCTCCTCGACATTGGAACATAAGATTCGACAAGTTCATGGCATACATTGGTTTCACTAGAAGCCTGTTCGATTACTGCGTTTACTTCAGATTTCAACCTGGAAACTCACTTGTTATTTGTTGCTTTATGTTGATGATATCCTCATAGCTAGCAACATTGTCGAGGATGTAATGGAGGTGAAGGTTGAACTCAGTAAGGAGTTGAAATGAAGGATCTGGGAACTTCCACCAGGATTCTTGGGATTGACATCCAGAGAGATAGAAAGCAGTCGAAGTTGTGCTTATCTCAAGAGACATACCTACGGAAGCTTCACGACAGGTTTGGTATGTCGAATTCAAAGTCTGTTGTGACTCCAACAAATCCTCAGTTCAAGCTTAGTACTACTCAAAGTCTGAGTACTGAAGCTGAAAGAATCTATATGAGTAGAATTCCATATGCTAGTGTAATAGGTTCTTTGATGTATGATATGGTCTATAAGCAGGTATATGGCCAATCCTGGAAAGGCACATTGGAAAGCTTTAAAGTGGATTCTCAGGTACATAAATGGGTCTCTGAGTCGAGTCCTGATTTATGGTGGATCCTATGGTGATGATAGAAAAGTCGAAATTGAAGGATTTGTCGACTCTGGTTATATAGATTGTATGGATTCCATAAAGTCTATTTCTGGATATGTATTTAATATGTTCAGCATAACAATTAGTTGGAAAGAAACGCTTCAGAAAATTGTTGCCTTATCAACCACTGAAGCATAACATATTACCTTCACTGAAGTTGTGAAAAAAGCATTGTGGCTTAAAGGTTTTGCAAAAGAGATGAAACTTCAAGGTCGAAGTATCACTGTTAAATGTGATAGTCAAAGTGCAATACACCTGTCGAAGAATTTAGCTTAGCATGAGCGAACCAAGCACATCGACGTAAGGCTGCACTTTGTTAGAGAGATAATCGAGCATGGTGAAGTCCAGGTGCTGAAGGTTTTGACTTATGACAATACTACCGATATGATCACAAAGACATTGCCGAGTTGTAAGTTTTTCCACTGTATGCAGTTGATAAAGCTTCATGATGAAAACTAGTTTATTCCCTATTGTTTGTAGAGTTAGGTCTAAGGTGGAGATTTTTGAGATTTTGGATCGATTTCTAGTTATGTTGAAGGATAGCTTTCATGTATTTCGACAGAAGACAAGCATGAAGTCAAAGATTGTTCACATGCAGAGGTCGAAGTGTTTACGTACTGTAGTCAAAGTCAGCTCTAGTATGTAGTGTTGAATTGGGCCTTGTGTTATGGATTCAATTGTTTAGTTAGCTTGTAATTTAAGTTAGCTAGTTAGTCTATAAATAGGCTAGATCACTCAGGTTGTTGAGTGAGGCCAATAATGTTATTCACTTGTAATAATTTGTAAACCATAAATGAGAAAGTGAATAGAAAACAGTTTGCCCAAGAATCATTCTTCCTTCTTTCTTCTTTATCCTCTCTTCTTTCTCTCTTTGTTATAATTGTTTTTCATTGTTCACCCAAGAACTCTGTTTCTCAATCTTTATTTGTTGAAAGGTATCGTTTGTGATCACAATAAGTTCTATCTCAATCTATCTCTTCTCTTTCTATAAAGCTCTTGAGGTAGTTATTCATGCATAGAGAAAGTACAATGTGGTTTCTTATAGGGAGAAGGTGAAGACAAGAGAAGCATTAATTGGGTTAGTTAGGCTAATGTGTGTAAATCCAAGAAAGATTGACGCTTATGTGTCAAGAATTGCGAGACGTTCAACTTGGTGTTATTGAGTAAATGGTATTAAAGGATTCTTAGTGAACCTAGTTTGTTTGGTCAACTCTCTTGTCTCATAATTATGGTGAGATTAAGGTAAATAATCTTTTTGCAAACTAGGTTGTAAACAAATAGTAAGGAATTATTATGATGGAATGATTTGTGGCAGCTACACGAGTCTTGAATGGAGGAACATAGTTGGTTTGGGAATTATGGTTATTACAAATCGAGTAATGATCTTCTATTGATTTTTGGATATACAAGTGGTTAAGGCATGAATCTTTGAGATGTTTGTTTCAAAGCTTATTCTTGCGTGTGCATTAAGTTTTGTCCAAAGTATCTGATATGGGATAGCAGCAGGATGACTCTTTGGTGTAGAATTTGGATTTTAATACTAGACAATTATCAGATTTAGAATTCCAAGATTTTGAAGGTTTACTGAGCATTCGGCAAGAAGTCCAACCAAGGTAGGATCATGAAGATGGCTTTGTATGGTGGAGAAATTCTTCTAGTTTTTTGTTAAAGCCAATTTTACTATATTGGAAGAGATTGCTAATGAACATACACTTTTGGATGAAAGTTTTCTTAGATATTTAGATGTGTTATGGAAAAATAATATTCTAAGTAAAATTCATGTGTTTGGTTGGAGACTATTGCATAATAGGCTTCAAAATAGAATTCGATTAGCCAATAGAGGGGTCTTAAGTCTAAGACATGACTTATTATGCTCGCTTTGTCTTGGTCGTAAATAAACTTCCTTGCATTTGTTCTTGATATGTTCTTTAGTAACACAAGTTTGGAATGAGATACATTGTTGGGTTGGTATTCATAGAAGGGTCGAAATGGATTTGGTGGTGCAGAACTTAAAATTGTTTCAGAAGTTTATGAAGGGAAGAGTTAAGAAAAACATGAAAATCTTGATCTGGTCATCAATGTGTTAGTCCATTTGATTGTGTAGAAATGGAATTCTCTATAAAGGAGAAAAGAGTATGGTTGATATAGTGACAATGGCGAAGGCTTTTTCCTGTCAATGGTTTGTTGCAATGCACAAAGGTTGATAGTTTCATGCTGGTTAGATCGGTGTACAAAACCTTTGGTTTGTATCTCTATGTAAGGGGTTAGATTTTTTTGATAGTTTTCTTGTATGTTTGCCTTTGTTTTTTAGTTAATGTTCTGATTGATTTTTCTTGCTTTTGTATTGTTGATTGAATATCTTTTGTAGTCCTCTTTAATGCATTTTTGATTGATTATAAAAAAAAGTTTCAATTTATTAAAAATAAATATCAATTTTAAATCTTTTCTATATATATGTTTGATGTCACATTCTTTACCACAACTATTTATTATAACTAACTTAAAATATTTATTATGTTTCCTGCTTATATATATATATATATATATATATATATATATATATATATATATATATATATATATATATATATATATATATATATATATATATATATATATATATATATATATATATATATATATATATATATATATATATATATATATATATATATATATATATATATATATATATATATATATATATATATATATATATATCTATATATATATATATATATATATATATATATATATATATTATTCATCTTTATTAGTTTCATTTTTTTCATTAATATATTTCTATTGTTCTCATTAAATTATTCATTTCAAACAAAATTTCATCTTGGTGATAGTGTCTTGGGTCAAGGTTTATAGACCAATCTTAGAGGAGGGTTTGGCCTCAAAATTTTAACCAAATTTGTATCACCCGAGGTCGACGAGGGCGGGGAGTGGTCATCGGTGCACAAGGCATAACAATGAGTGGCTCCTAGAAGCTTTTAGGAAGAAAAAAACCGAATTGACATCAAAATGAGAGGGATCTTGAGGCTGTGCAGGTATGAGACTGCTTAGTTGAAGGAAGACTTATAAGAAATGATTAGTACTACCTATACTAACAATATGCATTTTCTTTTAGATAGTCTAACAAATAAGAACTCTATAATTAAGTGTGCTTGACTTGGAGCAGTATTTGGATGGGTGACCTTTCGAGAAGTTTTTTAAAAAGCGTGTGAGTGGGGACAAAGCATGCTAAAAAGACATGTGTTGGTTTGTGGGATCAGTCAGTAATCCTAAAAATAGCCTAGGGCGTTACAAAGTATAATGAAGCCTCCAACCTTAAGTTTTTCTTTAAAAAATTGCAATCCAGAGAGTAATAAGTGTAAGTCCTATGGTTTTTGGATTGACTACATTTTGGTAAAACATGTTGTTAGCAAGATGTTGAATCAAATGTTCTTCCATGTCAGTTAGACATCAGGTTCTACATGATGTTGTGACATTTTCTAGGACATGTTATACCAGATAGTTAGGGCATGACTATTTTGGTAATTTTAGTGTGATTTTTGGGTGTGTTCTAATGCACACGTGGGCGACTTTTATGGGAGTATATTGTGGGAATTTTTGTTATTGCAGATTTTGTTAATTTTCATAAAAAGGATCCTTGAGCCCTTTTAGGAAAGTTTGTATTTTTCTCCTATTATTATGTAGGTTGGTTTTCAGCCAGTTTATACTTATTGCTTCTATTTGTGCGCCTCAAGAAGCGCAAGTCCAGTAGGTCTGGAGGCTATTTAAAGAGAAGAAAAGCCATATTGGTGTAAGAGAGCATATCATGAAGAATTTAGAGAATTAGGATTAACTGTTGTTTTGGTTGGTCCCTAGGGTTTTCATTTGTTAATTTTATGTCACCCATATATCTTCTAATGCATTGAGTTTGACTGATTGTTCATTGTTCACTCTAAGATTTTAAGCAGAGATTATAGTGTTCTTGGTTATAGCTTTTAAGAAAAACCGAGTAATGTTTTGGAAGTTTGATCTTCTGTTGGGTTTTATATACAGTCACTGGGATTATGATTGTTTGATATCACTGAAGTGATTAGGGAGTAAAATGGATTCTCATATTTAGGATTTCTTAGGTAGAAGTTGCATTGGGTAGGGATTAAGTGAGGAGTTATAAATTAGGATTGTTTAGCTTTAAATTAATACTACTGATAGTGGATTTCTTTCCTGACTTGGTAGCCCCCAAATGTAGGTGAGTTGCACCGAACTGGGTTATCAATTCTGGTGTTAATTTTATTTTTTTGTCATTTAAATTCCTGCAGTTTTTACTTGTGTGATCAAGCTGTTGTTGATCTTGATGTCTTGACATCTGTATCTGCATGCCAGAATTTCAATTGGCATCAGAGCAGGTCACCCTGTTATGCTATTGGGTGAGATCCAGGGAGTTTATTTTTATGGTATCATGGATAAGGAAGAAGGATATAACAACATACCACCTCTTTAGAATAAATCGAATTATGACTGTTGGAAGGAGCGCATGATAGTGTTTCTAAAATCTACAGACAACAAATCTTGGAAAGTTATCTTAGAAGGTTGGGATCACCCCATTGTGAAGAACAAGGATGACAATGAGTCCTTGAATACAGAAGAAGACTGGACAGAAGAGAAAGATGAATTAGCTCTTGGAAACTCCAAAGCCTTGAATTCCCTATTCAATGGAGTGGACAAGAACACCTTCAGGTTGATCAATACTTGTATTGTGGCTAAAAGAGCTTGGGAAATCCTCATGACAACTCATGAAGGCACAACTAAAGAAAAAATGTCTGATGAAAAGTTGCTTAGAGAAACCTTCGGAGCCCTGCCTCAGAGACCTGATATGAAGGTGATAGTTATTGAAGATATAGAGAATCAGTATGATCTGGACACCAAGGAAGAAATGCCAAATACTATTGGCAGTCATGTACTTGAGGAGATGATAAGAAAAACTATAGTAGATGTCGAGAATATTTCTCTTGACACCAACAAGAATTGTGACTTTCAAGAAAAGAGCAAAGGTGTTCCATGTTATGAGTATCAAGGGATTCTATAGCTTAGTGTTGAATTCCCAATGTATCTCGAGAAACAACAAAAAGGGATTACTGTTTCTTGGTCTAAGGATGACTGTGGGGGAGGAAAGGATAATAAAGATATCAAACTTGTTAAAGCCTTTTCTAGGAAGTGTGACTCTGTAGGAGGAAAGAAGATGTCATCTGAAGACCTAGCTGACGCTTATAAAAACTTATGTGTCAAAGTTAAAAAGGAGTGCAAGGAGGGTGAAAAACATAAGATCATCTTGAGACAACTGCAGGATGAGAAGAAGGAATTGCTTACTAAAGTGTCTGATTTTCATATTGAAATATCTCGAGTAACCTCTAAGCTATATCAATTTACCAAACCTGTTAGAGTGATAAACAATGAAACACATGTGTTGAATGATATTCTCAAAGCTTGAAGTCCAGCAGGAATTGATTATAACAAAAGGGAAAAATCTATATCTAGACATGTCTATTCTGAAAAGAGAAAAAACACTCTTGTCACAGAGAGAAAGTTCTAACATCTTATTCAACATCTGAGATTCTTCATCAGATTTCAAGGGCATCGTAACTCATGGAAGCATCTTGAAAAGATATGGATAATCTTTATAAGAAAAGATTGTGATGAGTTTCAGGGTGTGAAGAAACTCTCAGAAAAATCAAATGTGACACAAAATGTTATGACATTACACTATGATCACAAGAAAGGTCTAAAAGAGGTGAAGGTCCTCACTTCTTATGTATTTAACAAATGGAATGACTTTTTTCCACACCTTAATCAAAATAAAGCTCAGGTCATTAAAAGTGTAGTAAATAGGGTCAATTTCAATAAATACCAAATTGAGAAGATGAAGAGTGTCGTTGGAATTTGTAGGGCAAAAAACAAGGAAGTAGTAAGGTGCAGACGTACAACGGATATTTTTTTCTCCATTTAGTGACTTATGAAAAATCAAAAGCATCATTACCCAGTCTTAGATTTCTCACACACTACACAAACCTTTTCACCTACTGCTCTATTCATTCGTCTTGCTTGGTTAAACCTCAGTCTCAACAGTGGTTAAATATATTATTTCACGAAGAACTTTCTCAAAACACCATTTTTGGTGTCTCGTCGTCAGGATTTCAAAAACATAATATGTCTAAGAAAGAAGACATGTCTGATTCCACTCCCTACTCTACTAAGATTTCTGAAGAAATGCCTAATGTGATAACGGACGTTGTTCCTCTCACTATCATTCTGAGTGAAACTCCTAAGAAGTGCAAAACAAAGATCTAGGAAGGAAAAAGTCTTCACTCATCTGGTGTAAGTACTTCTACTAAAAGGATCTCTAAGGAAACCCTATATGTGGATGTGCATAGTGGTTCAGCTAAACCTAATGTCACTAACATAATCAAAGAGTCCGGAAAACCTGATATTAAAAAGGCTCCTGGAAGATCCAACCAGAAAGACATTAATGTTGACCGAAGCATACGAAGATTATTGTTTGACATTCAGAGAGGAAAGGCCACTCCTGATGATGCACCTGGTGTTGGGACATTAAAGACGAAGTCCTCTGATGTTGTGAATAATGAAAATCCTAAGGTCTGTAAAACTGAGCACGAGGCTGTAACACCCCAAAATTTGCTCTCGCTTTTTCTAACTTTGACTGACTTTTGTTTCGCACTCATCTACATCATCATTAGTCCATAGTTTATAATCATACTTTGCATGGTCTTCTAAGGCATGAGATCAAGACTTTCTTGTGATTTTGGTTCCCTATTCAGAGAAAGTGTGGTTGGTTATTTCACGCAAGTTGAGGCAAGAGGTTGAATTATGTTCATTGTGATCTCCTCGTCAAAAGGCCATTAACTATTAAGTTTATCCTCCTCAAGATTTCTCAAGAAGTATCATGTGTTGGGTTATCGTCTGTGATTCGATTAAGAAGGACTGCAGATTAAGGTTTGAATCCGCCTCAATGGGCACTTAAGGAAGACCATTGTTTTTCTCATTCAAGGGAGTTTGTGGACAGTCATTAGTTGAAGATCTCGAGATTAGAGTTTCACGTTAGAGGGATATGTGGTCATCAAGACAAGGAGCTCCGTGTGGATTGGGAGTTTGTTTGGATATATCAAGATTAGTCGTGTGGGATACTTAGAATTTGAGATACAAAGCCACTTAAAACGTCCTTTTAACTCAAAACCGTAATCCAAATTTCAAGTCACATATCCTTTTATTTAAACCACATTTTTTGGTCCATATCCATTTCATTCTTTAATATCCATTATAAATCCATTCAAGTTTTGATCCACTTATGCATTTGGATATCCATTTCCTTTCTAAACCCATTCATCCACTTTTAAAACCATATTCATACCATTTTCTTTTCTTATCCATTTCCATATCTATTTTTTATCAATCCATAACCATTAGTCCGTAAACTTTTTATTTTATCCAATTGTCACATGTCCATTTCTAATCTATGATAAAATCCAAATTTTAATTTAGATCCATATCTATTATCATTCTCAAATTCATTTCAACTTATCATTTAAATTATCCATTCAAAGATCCAAACTCATCCAATCCACATTCTTACCCCATTTCCAATCATCAATTCATACCATTTTAATTGGCCTTAATCAAAGTTTCATTCAAAGAAGAAAAACTTCTTCACAAAAAGCTCTTTCCAATTCAACAAGATTCAAGTTTACTATTTTTAATCAAAGTTTCAATCACATTCAAAATGCAAATTCTTAATCATATCCAAGTTCCATTCAAGTTTGTTTGCCAATTTACAAAGCCCATTCAAAAATAATAGCAACTTGAGTCTTGTCCAAATCCATCAATTACATGTTCGTTTTAAAAATAAAAATTAAAGTAAAAAGTAAAAAAGAGCAGCCATATTCTTCAGACAAAAAAGGTCAGCTGCAACTTGCCTTTATTTACTACAGAACTGTACCTCCCCAACACCACACCAGGATAATATTCTGCTACAGCTCCAAAACAAAACAAGCCAGAAAGTACCGCAGCAAATCCCATGTCAACCTGTAAAACAGCGACAGCATGAGCAGCAAGATACAACAAAGAAGATTACAGTTTTTTTGGCAAAGACACATTATGAATATGGGAAAGCAAGTGCAGACATACCATGAAATATTTCTCCAGCAAAATTCAGCAGATGAAAACCCTAATTCCTAAGCTATTTAAAGGGGTCATCAGCTCCAAAAGGGGGCGTGCCCACGGTTATCAGT
Source organism: Lathyrus sativus (assembly GCA_963859935.3). Classification (NCBI taxonomy): domain Eukaryota; kingdom Viridiplantae; phylum Streptophyta; class Magnoliopsida; order Fabales; family Fabaceae; genus Lathyrus; species Lathyrus sativus. The sequence continues at coordinate 675,455,195 of OZ012741.1, forward strand.
AAAAAAGGAAGAAGAATTTTTCAGAATTCATTAAAAGAAAAAAACCGTAAAACCCCTCCAACCTGCCTCTAAAAAATATTTTCACTCACCGGCTTTGATTTCTGTCGCCAATTTTGAAACAATCAGCTTTGATATTTCTTCATACACCAGTTTCGTTCTTAATCTTCATACTTACTCCAATCTCTCCCTAAATTCCTCTCCAACAACTTCCACCTTCAACAAAACCACCGATTCCACAACAACCTGAAACCAATTTTCAAAGCCACTGCATTAACAGGATTCATAACATAGAACGTGACATTACAACACGCACGGAGAAGTAGTGGAAGAAAAGGAAGGCTAAGTAAATCAAAAGCGAGGACGTGAGGCATGCGTACCTGATTTGAATTCGCGGATTGAGGCACTGTCGAAGCAACTCCGATAGGTAAGTGTTATTGATCTTTTTCGCTTCTATCTTTTTTCTGATTCTATTTGCGTCTGTTGGATTAGACCTCTTTTCTGTGTGATTTGAGGTAATATCAATTTGAACCGTGATTTCACAAGGTGATTGTTGGGTCTTTAGATCCGAACTCTATGTTTGGATTCATTCATGATTGTTCATTGATTGTGGCATTTCGTAATTTACTTTTGTTGAAAATTTTCCATGGTGAACTGTGTTTGATAGTTTTAAAGAATAGCTTGAAGCAAGATCAAACGTTTTTTAGGCGTTTGCGACGGTGTTAATTTGTTGAATGGAGGAGATGATGACGTTTTGAGACGGTGCGATCATGAAAGAGAAAGGAGGTGTGAGTAGAGTGTTGAGAGTGAGGATATGTGTTGAGCGGGTTGGGGGAAGGTAATGAAGGCTACGAAATTTTGAAAAAGATCTTGGCTGAGAGTGAGGGCGGATGAGTTGTCTCACCATTCGTTTTTTATATTGCTAGGTTAAGGGTTCAAGGAAAGTGGTTTGGGCTTTAGGCCCCCTTGATTTTTGTTTACACTCTGTGCATTCTTTTCTTCACCCCCTATATTCATCAAAAGAGGAGGGCCTTGGTCCGAGTTAAGAGGTCAATGCACCAGTATCCTTATCCACACCCTTGCATCACTCTTGCACTCCCTGGATTCACATGATCAAACCATTGAGCCCAACATAATAAGCCCGATGCAGTTTTCTGTTCACTATATCCGTTTTTTTTAAAAGTAATTTGATTAGTTTTTGTTCTAGTTAGATTTTAATTAACTTTTAATTAGATTTAATTCTAGGATTAGTTTTAACATTATTTTAGAATTAGGTTTTAATTAACTTTAGAATTTAGTTTTACATTTAGATTTTAATTAATTATTTACAGTTAGATTAGGATAATTAACTAGAATTTTAGTGATTAGTGTAGATTCATTTAGTATTTAGTTCTAATTCAGTTCTTTTTAATTAATTTAGAAATTCTAGTCTAGGCTTATTTTTTAGTTTAGAATTAAATTAGGATTAATTTAGGATTATAACTTTAGAATATGATTTAATTTAATTAACTTAGGCTTATTTAATTTAGGTTTAGATTAGAGATTAGTTCTTCATTTTAGAATTTGTCTTAGTGTTGAATAATTTATTATTTAATTTAGATTGGCCTAGATTAATTTAGGATTATCTTTAGGATTTATTTTCTTGTAGAATTTAAATTTAGTTTTGACTAATTAGGCTTTTAATCTTTAACTTTTTCTTCTCTTGTTTAGTTTCAGCTTCGTTTAATTCTTGAGTGCGTCTGTAAGTACACTTGTACATATTTTTCGTAAGTATTAATTTTAATTTCAATACTTGACGTTGTCTGTGATTGCGTCGCTTCGTGTTTACTTGCTGTTTACTTCCTGTATTCGCATGATCCCTTAGAGTTCCTAACTCGACTTCATTTTCGATTAAGTATGAGGTAGGAGAGACATTAGGTTTTCAATCCAAGCACGACAACATTAGGTTAGTTTCCCTCTTAATCTTGACCTTAGGGTCACATTGTATGACAATAGTTAGAGTTCAGTTTCCCTTAGGTCTTTGCGCGCGTCTCTCTTTTCTCACCTCAAATTTTCTTCAAGACACTTAATAAAGAATGATAAGCATCGTGCGCTATGAGCCTTAAGTACATGGGGAATGATGAGTTGGGGGTTTCTCCTTGCTTATCTAGAGTGTTTAGCGTATGCCCTTTGGGCAATATGCGACGCATTCGCCCCCCGTGTCATAGTCTTTAGTGCGATGCGAGTCTCAAACTAACTCAACCCACTTCTCTACAACTCATAAACAAAACTAAAACCTTTTATCCTTCATGATTGCTTTTAAACTTCATTTTCAGAAAAGAGTACGTTGTTTTTCCGTTCTACCGCAAACAGGCATCGTCTCTAACTACTAGAATGGAAACTTAGCGTCATTCATAAAAAAACACTTAACAAACCAGTGATCTAGTTTACCTGAACTACGTTTGCTTTGATTTCTCATACCAGATGAGGATACATAGGCACAAGGCGGCGATGTCTTGACGAGCGACCTTCCCCTCATCACCCGTAGTTTTCCGAACTACGTTGACTCTGACTTTCCCATTGCACGAGGGAATATGTAGGCATAGAGCGGCGATGTCCTATCGAGTTTGTTCTTTTTCTTCACCCCCATTTAGCAGTAGCTTTTAGATAAATTTCACTCATAGATTAGACAACAAGCATGGACCCCGTTGAGTACAACGGACGTGAGGGGTGCTCATACCTTCCCCTTGCGTAACCGACTCCCGAACCCAAGATTTGGTTGCAATGACCTTGTCTTTCCCGTTCTTTTAGGTTTTCTTTGATCGTTTCCTTTCCCTCTCTTTGGGATAAATAACGTTCGGTGGCGATTCTTCTGTTTGTTTCCGCCGACACCTTTTTTCGCAGTTGCGACAGAGGCTGCTACAGAAGCTGACATTGAAGAGAATTCTAAAAAGAATGAGGTAGTCAACTTTGATAGTCTTACTTCTGATGATAAAACCATTAGTAAGAGATTATCCCCTGGCATTGCCAAGAGGTTGAAAAGTAGGAAAGAAAAGGCTAATGATACTTCTAAAAGTACTCCCTCAAAGAAAAGTGTAAGTGTTGGTCCAACAAAGGGATGAAGCAAAGTTTTTACTCCTGCTTCTAGGAAAAAGAACCTGGAGAGGAAGGATGTTTCCTCCAACGAATGAGAGTTTTAAGTTGAAACAGATGTCGAGTACATCGTCCGTAAGAGCAGAAGAAAATCAATAGCTAAAAGAAGCTTTGTTGAGATTCCTAATATTCCTTTGGACAACGTATCCTTCCACTCATTCGAAAATATTGAAAAATGGAAGTATGTCTACCAACGACGCATTGCTCTTAAAAGAGAACTGGGGAAGGAAGCTTTAGAATGCAATGAGATTGTTAATCTCATTGATCAAGTTGGTTTGATGAAGATAATTTCCAAATTGGCAAGGTGTTATGAGAAGCTGGTATGAACATCTTTCCAGGATGTAATGATCATCGGAGCACGTACTTCAAGAAGGTTTATGTAAGAGGGAGGTGTGTAGAATTTTCCCCTTGATAATAAACAAGTACTTAGGAAGATATGAATCAGAACGACCAGAAGTTGAGGTATATGATAATCTCATCTATAGAATAATCACTAGGAATCAAGTGAAGCAATGGCCTAGGAAAGGCAAGTTGTCTGCAAGTTATTTAACTGTGAAGTACGTAATCCTTCATAAAATTGGAGTTGTCAACTGGGTGCCCACTAATCATGCTTCCACAATAGCTATAGGATTGGCTGAGTTTATCTACATAATTGGCTCCAAAATATATTATGATATTGGTACTTATATTTTTGAACAAACCTTGAGACATGCTACATCATCTGCGGTAAAGCTGCCTATAGCATTTTCCATCCTTAATATGTGGCATAATTCTGAACCAGTACCCAAGAATTCTAGGTGAGTCAGAAGGTTTTACTAAGCGGGAAGGTCCGCTTATTTTTCACCACAAACTCTTTGAAGGGACACATGTTGCAGACATTTTTACAACCTCGAGGAAAGAAAAGGTACCCACCACTTCCAAGGTTGGTATTATAACTGAACTAAGGTCCACATGTAAAGACTTGGTTGAGACTATCAAAGTTTGTACTACTAGAAATATCAAACTGGAAAGACTCATTAAGAGTCTGGATGAGGAAGGCATAAATGACAACCTGGCTGATGCAGAAGAGGAAAACAATGATGATCAAGTCCACAGCAGTGAAGATGAGAGCTCTGGAGATTAGTGCTAGTTGAAGTTTTCCTTGTACTGGTTGGGGATGTACCTTTTTGTCCTTGTTTTTTTTCTGTATGAACTTTGGTTCCTTTTTGGGTGTTTTATTGGACAAACTCATGAAATTTTTGTTTCCAATTATGTGGTTGCTTTATGGTTGTTTTTTTTTCTCCATCTGTTTTTTGTGTTTTCGCCTGAACTTGTATTGTATGCATTTTGTTTCTTTTGTGCTTCCATTAAGTGTGATTAATCCGCTGTCGCGCGCGGATCAAAATGAGTAGTTTGGAAAATGGTAGTTTAGCGACAATGACTCGAGTCGTATCGCAAGGATTCTTGTAGTGATTGACCAATAAAGTAACAGTTTATGGGGGTTTGAATTTTGATTAAGAGAAAAAATAGTTAAAATAAGTGACTATAAAAAAAGTGATTATTAAAATAAGCTAAAACGGCTAATCCTACTGATTCGGGTTCCGACTTATCATCGGCTATTATAACATCAATCCCTAAACGGCTTCAATCCTATTCGATTATGATATTAATCAGACAAGCGCTTACCAACACCAAATAAATTATGTTCCTGTATACCGAATTAAGCAAACGGTTAAGAATATGACGAATTAACGAATTAATCAAACGATAACACGCAATTAAATTTAGGAACATGCATACAATCGAATTTAATCAATTCTATCTTATGAACAACAATTGAATTAAGCAAATAATTGCAATCAAATTAAGCAAATGACTTCATAGAAAAGGATTGAAAGGAATCAGATTTAAATTGATATTATAATAACCTCAAAGTGTTGAAACCGTACACAGCAGGATTTGCCCGGAGGTATTAGTTTTCCATGAGTTCTTCTCAAACCTCTCTCTCCATTTTTTCTGTGAATAGTATATAATTAACAGTAAAACAAGGTTTCCCCTAAAAATAAAAACAATAGATCCGGTTCAAAACCCAACTGGGTCGAAAATATAACCCAGACCCAAAACATGACCCAAAACTAAAACAAATTCCTAATGTTGTAACTTCAACGAATATTCTTGGAAAATGTGCTCCGAATCTGACTTTGACTCCAACACGAAAGTCGTAGCTCTCTCTCTTAACTTTCTGGAGATTTTCAGAATGCCTCAAACGGATTCCCAGAACTCTAGTTATGATCGCTTCCGCGCAGACTGCTAAAGCTGAAAAATAAAGTGCGAAAATCAAATTAAACCAGAAATAAAATAAAATATAAAAACATAATAAAACATAAGAATAATCAAAATAAAGTAAATAAATGCCTAAGTAAAAATATAGGAGAATGTGCATAAAGATGCACTGATCAAATTCCCCCACACTTGAACTTTTGCACTCCGAGCAAAATTAAAATAAAACAAAACAAAGAAAGCATAAACACATCAACAGTTACTCATTTCAGGCTGTAAGTCTTCTTCGGTTAAGTTTGCATCGATAGGTACTAATCTTACACAGTAAGGATATCGTAGGAACACTAATCCACAATTGTGCGGACATAAGCCTCCTGAATACACAAATCAACTCATATCATGCTATTATGTTAAAGCCTAACTTACTCTTCCTCCTTTTTGCTCTTTTTCATTCAGGCGCAATCACATTAAGCTTGTTATCTCCACACACTCATAGCAAGGTGGCCGGTTAGTGACTCTGATCCTTTTTGTTTGGGGTTCTGGTACTTACGTGGCATAACCCTTTGCTTACTTAGTTATAATTGCGGGGGATCGGACCGTAATCCGCCCTACCAAGTTCAACACCAGAAACCGCTGAACCAACTAACAACGAGTAATTTTTTCCCAACTTTTTTTAAGGCTCTACATCCGTTAAGTTGTATTCCATTTCTTTTCTTCTTATTTTTTTTTTCAAGCTAAAAATTTGATCACTCACTTATATTCATCGGCTTCCCTGCATAGAGTGTGTATGAGATGGTGCTGACTGCTGAAATAAACTACTCAAGAGCGGTCAGAGAATGAAAATTTAAGGCTAAAACATAAAGAATATTCAAATCAATTTCCACATGTAGGAGACTTACACTGTTAAGACAATACCGATCTTGTGAATTTTTTCCAAGTCTCCATAAACTAATCTCAAATTAGTCTTTAGCCTAGAACTTTCAAAAAGATGCAATTTTTTTTTTTTTTACTATTATAACTGAAAACAAAACAAAACAAAATAGTAAAACAAGCAAATAAAACAAAGGTTTCCCTCCCCCAGACTTAAAACAAGCATTGTCCTCAATGAAAGGACATAAAAATAAAATAAGAGTGAGAGAAAGGAAAGAACACACCCGAGGAGTCAAGGTGAATAAGTGATCACATATGCATCCTTTCCCAAAAAGAGATTTCCTGCGGTCTCCTCTTCCAAAGTGGGGAGTAACTTTGGATAGCATCCATCGCCCTTGAAATTTGTATTAGTGCCTTCGCCTTTTATTCCAGGATCAAATAAGAATCTTCGATAAATAAAAGTGTCGAATGGGCACGTAAATGTGATATCCTTTTCTACAACATCAGAGAACAAAGGATTAAAGGGTTGTCTCACTACTTTTCTTCTCTCTTTAATCGAGGTCCATCCAAGTCTCTTCTTATATTTCTTCAAAACCTAAAAAAGCTTATTTTCTTTATAAGAATCAAGGTTACAAGAAATTATAACTAGAAGCTTTTTATCCGTATCTAAATAAGCATAATTCAGATTGTTATGAAATGGTTTAAGCTCCAAGGGGGGAGGTTGTTCAATGGATGGTGAGGTTGGGGCAGCCGTGATGTTAAGAGTTTTAGCTACATAAACAACTTCATCTGCATGAAAAACATCACCCTGTACGGCAGCATTAATCTCAGCACAAACAGAGCAAATGTTAGTGTCGGTACATGAATCACAAGAGTAAGTATCATCAAAATCTGCTAATGGTGGAAAATCAAAACACAATTCAGAATAAGTATCATCAACTAAATTAGAAGGAAACTCTTTTGGATTCACTACTGTTTGGGTAGGTGGTTGGTTTGATTCTTGAGCTTGCTGCATGGCATTCACTATAGTGGCAAGCTGTTTAATCTGTGTCTGCAAAGTCTGAAGACTTGAATCTGTTTGTTGCTGAAACTGAAGATCATTTATAGACATTTTCTTGACAAGGTCCTCTAGTGAAGGTTCGGAAGGTTTAAAGCACATAATTTGGAATTCCTTCATATGCTTATTCGGATCCTCACCTGCAAGACCATTAAATCTTGGCAACAAGTTTATTAAACCAGATTCCAATTTGAAAGGTACATTAACAGCAGGATATTCCATACATAAAGTATTATAATTCATATCAGGAGCAGCTAATTTCCTTAAGGTTCTATTATCAGCCATTTCAAAATCAAGTTCAGTGTACGAAGTAAATAAGTTATGCAGATAGTTAGACTCAGATAGTCAAAAACAAACACAAAGAAGGGAATCGATCAAAAATAATTCAGAAAAATAAATTGACACCGAAATTAATCTAATGACTTAAAAATATAATTTTGAGATGTTTTTTGATTTTTTTTTACTCTATGAAAACAGTAAAAAATTCATTAAAAATAGAAAAATGATGAATTTGGCGATTCGATGGGCCAACTCCTTTAACTCTTCTAGAGTTAAGGACTTTTGATTGCATGATTTTTCTGCTTCAAGTTCACGAAACTGATCTAAAAAAGAAGACGATTTGCCCAAAACCTGGTTTTTTTACTAGGTCTAACGAGAAACGGGCGAAACGGAACGGCTGGACGCAAAAACGCAAGAAAATACACAAAAATACAGAAAATTAAAACAAACAAAACCTAAAACTAGACTATTGGCTAAATCAACAAGAATCCCCGACAACGACGCCAATCCTATTTGATTATGATATTAATCAGACAACCGCTTACCAACATCAAATGAATTATGTTCCTGTATACCGAATTAAGCAAACGGTTAAGAATATGACGAATTAACGAATTAAGCAAACGATAACACGCAATGAAATTTAGGAACATGCATACAATCGAATTTAATCAATTCTATCCTATGAACAACAATTGAATTAAGCAAACAATTGCAATCAAATTAAGCAAATGACTTCATAGAAAAGGATTGAAAGGAATCATATTTAAATTGATATTATAATAACCTCAAAGTGTTGAAACCGTACACAGCAGGATTTGTCTAGAGGTATTAGTTTTCCATGAGTTCTTCTCAAACCTCTCTCTCCATTTTTCTGTGAATAATATATAATTAACATTAAAACAAGATTTCCCTAAAAAGAAAAACAATGGATCCGGTTCAAAACCCAACTAGGTCGAAAATATAACCTAGACCCAAAACATGACCCAAAACTAAAACAAATTCCTAATGCTGTAACTTCAACGAATATTCTGGGAAAATTTGCTCTGAATATGACTTCGACTCCAACACGAAAGTCGTAGCTCTCTCTCTTAGCTTTCCGGCGATTTTTAGAACGCCTCAAACGGATTCTCAGAACTCCAGTTATGATCGTTTCTGCGCAGACTGCTAAAGCTGAAAAATAAAGTGCGAAAATCAAATTAAACCAAAAACAAAATAAAATATAAAAACATAATAAAACATAAGAATAATCAAAATAAAGTAAATAAATGCCTAAGTAAAAATATAGGAGAATGTGCATAAAGATGCACTGATCAGTGATTCCATTTATGTTTACATTTACTTATTTCCTTTTGTCAATTTTTGGCTAAAAAGGGGGAGTAAAGTGTTGTTTTGTTTTCTATCCCTGATGTTAGATCAGATGTCATGACTTTATGTCATGTGTGTACTACTGCTTAGGAAGAGCAGTTGTGTTTCTTTTTGTTGTTGAACTTGTGCAACTATTTAAGGGGGACATTGTTGCTGCTGCTTAGAAGATTTGGAGTTATTTGTTGTGTCTGGGAGAAGATATTATTCTATGCAGTAGATTGTAGTCTTCAAGGGGAGTGGGGCTGAGCTAGTTGTTACTGGTATTTATGGTAACTTGAATTATTCAAGTTTTTTTTGTGTTTTTAGTTTTCTCCTTCAGGGGGAGAACTGATTATGTGTCACAGGGAGAGTCGTGTACATGTCTATTTGCTGCTGAAAGATTGCAGGTTGTACAGAGCTTACATGTTACCATGTAGCTTGTGTTGTTTTATGATGTCAGACCTAATGTCTTGACATTATGATGTCTGGTGTTCTTTATTGGTTTGGCAGTAGTGTGGTTCTTGTGTTTTTATGTTTTGTTACCGCTTGTGTATCTCTGATATGGGCTAAGGTTGTTTTAGCCAAATGTTTCCAAAGGGGGAGATTATAAGTCCTGTGGTTTTTGGATTGACTATATTTTGGTAAAACAACATGCTGGTAGCAAGATGTTGGACCAGATTTTCCAGGACATATTATACCAGATAGTTAGGGCATGACTATTTTGGTAATTTTAGTGTGATTGTTTAGTGTGTTCTGATGCACACGTGGGCGACTTTTATGGGATTACATTGTGGAATTTCTTTTATTGCAGATTCTGTTACTTTTCATAAAAAGGACCCTTGAGCCTTTTTAGAAAAGTTTGTATTTTTCTCCTATTATTATGCAGGTGATTTTCAGCCAGTTTATACTAATTGCTGCTATTTGTGCGCCTCAAGAAGCCTAAGTCTAGTAGATCTGAAGGCTATTTAAAGAGAAGAAAAACCCTTTTTGTGTAAGAGAGCATATTATGAAGAATTTAGAGAATTAGGATTAGTCGTTGTTTTGGTTGGTCCCTAGGGTTTTCGTTTGTTAATTGTATGTCACTCGTGTATCTTCTGATGCATTGAGTTTGACTGATTATTCATTATTAACTCTAAGCTTTTAAGTAGAGAGTGTATTGTTCTTGGTTAAAGCTTTTAAGCAAAATCGAGTATTGTTTTGGAAGTATGATCTTCTGTTGGGTTATTTTGTATAAATTCATTGAGATTATGATTGTTTGATATCACTGAAGTGATTAGGGATTAAGAAGGGTTCTCATATCTAGAAGTTCCTAGGTAGAAGTTGCACTGGGTAGGGATTAAGTGAGGAGTTATAAACTGGGATTGTTTAGCTTCTAATTGATACTACTGATAATGAATTTTCTTCTTGGCTTGGTAGCCCCTAGATATAGGTGAGTTGCACCAAACTGGGTTAACAATTCTGGTGTTGATTTTATTTTTCTGTCATTTAAATTCTTGCAGCTTTTACTTGTGTAATCAAGATGTTGTTGATCTTGGTGTCATGACAATTGTCTTGACATTCGTATCTGCGTGCCAAATTTTCAATAAGCTTTCTTTCTTAGAGTTTTAAGATCAAGGAAAGTCATCACACATGACACTTTCTCGTCTATTTGGAGTGATATCAAAGATCAATTTGGAATACTTTTGGATAACTTATTTGGTTATTTGGGTATAGAGATGCCATAAGCTTAGGTTCAGATCATTGGTGTGGCCCTCCCCTCATTGATGGGTTCAACTCACCTAGAGTTGTGCAGGATCCCAACCTCAAAGTTCCAAATTTTTTCATTAATGACAGTTGGATCATGCCTTTGGACCTGAAACAGACTTTTCATAGCCTGAACCATTGTAGAATTTTTGGTTGCTGGCAAGGAGCTAGTCTTTCCCTTCACTCTGGGCTGGTAGCCTAATATCTCTAGATAGTTGCATCGAATCTTTCTTGAAAGTTGGGTGGATGTTGAGGTCCGGAATTCAAATTGAAATTTTTTATTTGCCCGTTCCTAGTCGTCATGGGAAAAAAGGAAGAAATAATATATTATTCCCTAAGAGCTTGTCTAGTACTACCTGTACCAGAAATGCATCTCCTTGTGTGTGAGAGACTCTGGACACTATTATGTTCAAGGTCATAATCCCCCCTTGAACCTTGTCATGACAAATTAGTTTTGAAACATCCCAATTCAGGTTACCTCTCCCTAAAAGAACCTTATTATGCGCATATTTCTCCATCTACTCATCTTATCCATAGGACCAAACTTATTTGGAACTGCTATATTTCTCTAAATAGTCTGCTTTTATTATGGAGACTTGTGAATAACAAGTCTCTAACTAATGATAATCTAATTTATAAAGGTTGAAACTTACCCTCAATTTGAAACTTTTTGTTTATCTTCAGTTGAATCAATTGCTCATATATTTCTTTGATTTCCCGTTTGCCATAAATTAGCGGAACTTGCTTGGTAATATTCAAAATCTCTAAATTGATGTTCATAAATCATCTCATCTATGGAGTATTTATAATCGAGGTTAGGGCCCCCAAGTTCATTAGTGGTAACTAGTTATGTCATAAACATTGTGAGTGTCATATGAACTAGCAGAAATCAAGCAACGTTTCAAAATGTCAAGCCTAAACTCTAGTCTTCTAAGGCTTGGATCAATGCTAATTCTCACATCTCAAGAAATGCTACCAGACTAGCTAATTCTTTTTCTCTGTATGATTTCAGAATCCTTTAGGCTTATGGGAGTTATTCTAAGTGGTTTCATGGTGCACTTATGTTAGGATAATGCTTTTAACTTAGAGCTCATGGGAGTTATTCATGCAATTGAGATTTCCCAATCTAAAATTTGTTGAATATGTGGATTGAGATAAATTTCTACTGGTTATCCTTTCCTATAAATCTCCAATCATGGTCCCTTTACATTTAAAAAATAGATGGTACAACTTCTTGTTCATCACTACAAACATGAGAGCCATAATCACACATATATTTTGAAAGGGTAATAGCATGGCTAAAAAGTCAACCTTCCTTAATCTAGTCTCTTTAGGTTTCTCTTGATTTATGTTTCTTTAAATGCCACCATAGTTGATGAATTTGAAGAAGATTTGTTGGTAGGGATGTAGAAATTTGAGGAGGAAGATTGTGAAACATATATCTGAAGTTCTAAGAGAGGAGATCATGATCTCCCAATCGTAGAAGATATGAACGTGGAATTTCGCAGCAATCAAATTTTGAAACACCCAATGGTAAATCAAGGATAGCACACGTGAAAAGAAGTTATACCACTATTCTCCCTAAAGTAGGTAACTGTGCCTTCATGAGCACTGATAGCCATCTAAACCAATCAAATGGTTTGCCGCGATCCATGATTTACTCCACACTTTTTGTTTCAAAATGTTTCTCATATTAAAGAGGGAGAGAGTGACATTCTCAAGTATACAAATTTATTCTCACACTTGACCAGTTTGATTCTCTCATTAACTTGGACGTTGAAGCGTTAACCTTGAAAGTCAACCTCTCTTTTTCCCGTATCAGAAACTTAAATTCACTATAACAAGCACTACTTCATCAATTCATCGAGCAGTTCAAGTTCCACTGCGCAAATGACTAAGTCGATATAAATTTTATTTTATTATTAATTAATTATTATTATTAATATTATTATTTTTACTTCATCAATTCATTAGAAACATAAATCTATTTTATTATTAATTAATTAATTATTATTATTATTATTAATATTATTATTTTTATACTATACTATCTATAAGAAATAAATTATTTTGATGATAATCAATGATATCTAGACAAAAGAAAATCAACATTAATCAATAGTAAAAATGATGATCGAAATTTCAACTACAATAAAAAAATATATATATTCAAAAGGTAAAACTCATCTTTAACCCACCTATATTAAAATATCTAGTATTACTCTCAAATGTCATTTTGATTAGTGTCTCCATTACTTTTCTTCAAACAAATTCAAAAAACAAAACCAGATTATGTTTGTCCTGTTGCTAATCCTAGCCGACATCCATTTTGCTATCAAACCAAGTCCTTGTAAAGACATTATTAACATTATCAAATTTCAAATTGAAACTCTTTTCATGAGTTGTTAAAAAGTGTCGAGTTAAAATTAGCGTAATTAGTAGCACTAGTATGAAAGAGTATCTAATCCAAGAAACGAATCTGAATTATTAGGTGCTAATTTGGAGTATATAGGCCCTTAATTATAGCATATGTTTGTAACAACATGATATATACATGATGTATATTTGTTGAGTAACTTGGATCTAATTGTCGGCATCGACAGTTTGTCGGGTATGCTTGCACCTAATTAAGGCAATCAATACGCACAAATTGTCATTGCACTATCACTGTATATTCATCCATCAAACTATCGAGCATAAAGTTGCTATGAAAAATACTGGAGAAGTCGTGCAATAATTTAAATTCAATTAGATTTTTCAATCAATATCTCAAAAATATTAGTTCATCTCACATGACAATTTATAGGGGTAACTGAAAAATTGATTCTATTTTCTTAAAAAACTATTACAGAAATATTTGGATAGGACAATAGTCTTCTTAAAAATTGAGATTAGAGATGATTTTTTTAAAAAGAATATTCAATTTTTTTAGTAAAGTAAAAACAAAAGTTCATTCAAAAATGTCATAAAAGTAACAAATAATTAATTTTAACAACCACGTCAGCAATAAGATACCGGTACCTAATAAATTTTATGGGCATTAGAGTGTGTATTTTTTTTTTAATATAAAACTTTATATGTTGAATTATCACAACTAAAAGGCTGAACAAATCCATTAATACGAAACTTTTTATATGTGATACAATTAGTTAATTTTTTTTATAATAATATTGGATTTTCATAAGAATTAAAATATCGAAGTCATTCATTCTTAAACATGTATAAGTTTTTAATCAAACTCTAATTCTCGCTCACACAATTCACTATTCAAATCTAATATGATCATTTTAGAATAACGAGAAAGATATTGGTGGCCACCACCACACTCCTACCTTTCACAGGAAAAATCATTATCAAATATTTACCGCGTTTACCGGCTACATAAGAGGGTTTGATCAAGTTGGAATGGGTATCCATACTCTTATGTAAGAAGCTTATAACTCTAATCATTGACTAATAACTCCAAACACTTAGAATTATGATGATAACACAACGTTGTCAGAACTTCCTTATCACCTAAGTGCGCTCCCAATCTAACATAAGTTTTTTTTCATCTACATTTTTATTTTCGATGACTCCACATCAATGGGACATGTTGTCTAATCACCATTATCAATAAGACTTTCGACGCAAAAAGTCAAATTACTGAAATTATGTTCTTTAGAGGACAAATGTTGGACACGATGTTGGAACAGCTAATCCAACAATTTAAATCAGAATAACAGCAATACAAACACAATAAGGAAGCAATAAATGCAAGAGATTAGTAACTCAGTTTGGTGCAAATCACACATGCGTCTAGAGGGCGCATATCCAAGAAAGGAAATCCACTACTTTGAATTAGCATATTTAATCTTAAAAGAACCAACAAACCCTATGTTGTTCAAAGCCTCTTTCTAATCCTAGTGACTTTTTATTTAAGGACTCCCCTTAAATATGAGAGCTTACTTTCTTCTTGATCACACAACCTGTGATTGGTGTTTATAATCTCAATAAACAATGTTGAATAATACAACTCAACAAAGAAAAACCAATGGCAAGTTACTGAAATATAATGGTGTATATACAACAAAAACAAGGACTTAAATAAACCCTAGCAATCTAGTATCTTCAATGTATTGTTTTCTTTCCAATGTAAGTTTTGAGCTCCTTCTATAGCAAAAGTATTATGGGCTTTTCTTCTTGGATCTTTGATTTAATTTCGTATAGAATCTTTGCACAATCTGTTGGATATGATTTGTTCCATAAATATTTTGAACAGAAAGATATGATTTGGTTTGTTTCAAATTTAAATCACATTTAAATCAAATTTGATCTTCGCAGTTGTCTAACAAATTATATAATTATATTACTAAATAAAAGCAATAAAATCTAACTGAATCTTCATCAGAAAATTTATCCTAAAATACAACAATCTTACCTATTGAGGAAGGCTCGTATGTCATACCCACATGTTATGACATTGTGTCCAACATGTGTTCCTTCTGCACCAGAAAATCATCTTGAAGTAGCTGAGAAAATTTGAACTTCTCCATGTTGTTGTTTTACAACATACAACCAATTCAAAAAGAACAACGATCACCTTTAGTAAACCATCAGTGCGATACTTTTTTATTGAGAAAATCAGAGATATATTTTTGCAAAATGTAAAGTTAAATAAGAAAATAGAAAGGTGCGACTCCACTGAAAAATAACAATAGCATGTGATAAGTAATATGGTTTAGGGTTTAACATGCTGAAACCTCTTTCTACTTCATACTCATGAACTCCTTCTACCTCCATTTTACACATAACTATCCATTTTCCTAATTGACCTAGCAAGTAACATTATTCTTGAAGTAGTTGCTAATATTGAACAAGAAAGATATTATGATGACACAACAATTATCATTCATCTATCTCCTCTTCAACATAAACAACCACATATCATTTCTTCCACTATGACACCTTTATTCTCCCATTTCAAACTTTTTCCTATTATTTCTCTAATATAGATTAAATTAATATTTTATTTAGTAAAAAAACCAATAAGTTTAGTAATCATATTATTATGAGCACTCTCATTAATCTATAAGTTTTTGTAAAATGGGATAAACTTCTATCATATGCAATAAGAAGTGTTTTCTTTTAGAAACTCCCATCAACATTTCAAGTTTCAATACAAATTTTTTAAATGGAGATTCCTGTCATATAGGTCTTAGTTATGGAACCCTTTAACAGAATGTTTACACCTGGCTTGGGGGTTTCCTCAATGTTTTTAGGAACAAATACTCATTTAGAATAAAATGAAAACAATATGGGAATGGCTTATTATTGAATGAAATAATTGAGACTATCAAATAGTCTTTGGGGTCCTAAAAGAAAGCAACAAATAAGGGTCACGATCTTACTAGATAAAACGTGGAAGTTAAGAGAAGAATTAGTAAAAAAGAATAACTTACTCACTATATAAGTTAATAAATAATAGGAATTATTATAACATAAAATGCACTTAAAATATAAAATATATTAGCATACCCTTCTTATATTAAGCACTCAATTTATTTCTGATATTTGACACATTATTATTAAGCTTCAATGCTTAACAAAAATGTTCAATTTAAGAGGTTTGTTCATCACATGTGCAACTTGTTCTTGGATTTCACATAAAATTAACTCCTCCATGGAATACTTTGGGAAATATAAAGTCCATCATTTCAAATCTCCTCAACATCTCATTATTCCAAGATCAGACATATCAAACTCATGCATTATTGAGTTTTTAAAATTTTCATACATTGACCCATCACATCCCCCTAATAAAGATAAGATTATTAACATAATACTAAAAATCAAAACTTTTATCTTCTTTACTAACTTTAACTAAAATAAAGGTGTGTTCACTATGACATTTCGAAATCCCTCATTCACTAGTGGTCAAAGTGTTGGTTGGTTGTAATCATAATGGTAGTTAATGGTTGTTAAATTGGAGATAATAGATGAGTAAAGTGGTGGTCGGATTGGCGAGAAATGGTGATAGGAATGGTGGTTGAAGTAGTGGTCAGAGACTATTGATGGTGACAACTTTGTGTTAAAACAAAAACAAAAAATTCACAACATATATTTTTGGTTTAGAGTTTATGAGAAAAATTATTTTGTAATTAAGAGAAAAATCATCTCAATTCCAATTTATTCGAACATGTAATCTTAAATTTTTATTTTGATGATTATTGTTGCGGTAAGAATCGGATATCAAGCTATTAACTAACTTGAATCACAAATCATGAAGTTCACCACTGAGCTATTTATCCAAAGGAAAGGGTAAAGATCGATGAAAACCCTAAGTGTGCTATGATACAACATAACTAGAGATCTAAGGTTCGAGGGTTGATTATACCTAGGAAAGGTGTTAACATCCTAAGTATCTGTAGTACTCTACAAGAACCTCTTGTTAGTATTTGTGTTATGTTAATGTTGTTTGCTTAGGAAAAAGTGTTAAGGTAAAGATCTAGGGTATATACAAAGTATGCTCGCCAAGACATCGCATCTCGTGCCTACGTATCCCGACTAGGATAGAATCAGAGTATTCATAGTTTGCCTAATTAGGGATGAAGAACATTTGACTATGGTCAAGGTTCAAAGGGGAATAAGTATTCATAACCATGATACTTACTTAGAGTTAACAAACTCTCTAAGTCTAAGTTGAAAAACCTAACTAGATTTGACCTTAATAAAGATCAAAAGGAAAAGTGAGTACTCATAAAAATGATACTCACATAGAGTTTATAAACTCTACACCTAATTTTAAGTTATAAAATAAAATGGCTCTAACAAGGTCAAAAAGGAAAGTACGTATCTATAACAATAGTACTTACATAGGGTTAACAAACCTTATCCTAAAACTAGGTTAAAGAGGGAATGTGACTATAACTAGGCCAAAGGAAAATCATCCTAACAAGTTCATGGAAGTAAATAGGGAAAGGTCTAAATTATCTTAGAAGATGACTTACAAGTCAACATGGTAACTTTCCTTTGGAATAAGGGGCAAACCACTTGTAACAGCAAGTGTTGGAATGATAAGTTTTAAGATAAAGATGATAACAATTAAGGTATCAAACCCAAAAGATTCAAATGTGATAACAAACCGTGAGGGGAAGAAACTACATCATGTAATGCTCAACATACAAAATAATCAAGAATAATGTCAAAAAAACACACACCAAAACAACAAACATACTTGCTACAAACTTCACCACGCAAAGACAAGTGAAAAGGATGGTTCAACATAAAAGTTACAACTTAAAAACCAAATGGGATGTAGCATACACATCTCATAAAGCTCATATTCAACATTAAGATGCCAACTGAAACACCAAAAAGGACCACATTTAGGCATGAACAAAGCCATGTACAAGAGGCAAACAACAACAACATGAAATGACTCTAACAAAACAAAACATGCATAGATAAACAAATTGGCAAGAAAGAACAATTTTGAATCATGAAGTCGGAATTTAAACATATTTTTCAAACCTCACACAAGCACATATTCAATCAATACAAACACCCTAAGGAACATACCTAAGAAACTAGGTCAAAGTAAACAACAAAATCGTAGACAAAAGGTCATCAAATTGATATAACATTCAAAAATAGAAAAATGATCAAATAAATTCCAATCCAAGGCTCAAACTCATGCTTATACACTCAAATATATGTATGTGGAAAGTTGCTACAAGAAAGGCACAAGAACAAACACAAAACCAATCAACAAGATATGGTGTCACAAGAGTCGAGCACAAATTGAGGACCAAAAATAACCATATGAAAACCATGTAAAATAATATCAATCAAGGTCAGAAAGCACATTCAAATCATCCTCATAATATGTGTCAAAACACTCCAAAAAATCAGCTCAAGAATCAAATAGGAAGGACCCTAACTAAGGCATCAATTCAAAACTAAGTCAAAAGGACACCTTACACCATTAAATACCAATAAAATATAAAAATAAATTATAAAATAAAATAAAAAATTTCGAAAATGAAATAAGATATCAAATGGTCTAAAAAATATTTTTGTTGATTTTTAAAATATTTGGAACTATTAAAATAAAGTCAGAAAGAAAATAGAAGAAAGAAATAAAAATAAAAGGAAATATGAGCAATGGGGTACATCAACAATTTCTAGATGAACTAAAAATAAAGTGAAACACGCGTTGGGCCACAAACAGAGGGGTGTGAATAGAAAGAGAACATGCCCATGATCAATCAAAACCCAGAAACCAAACAAAATAAACTTCCACGCAAGCTAATCATTAACTGACATGGCCCCAAATTAGTGCCACATAGATCAGTCAAGAGGTCAGCGTCGTGCCAACTCAACAAGCAAACTCAGAAGCTGGAGCTAGGGCTTCAGTCATCTTCTTCTTTAGCTTTCTTTTTCCCTAAGAATGGTAGTGTTGATCCAATGATGAAGAAATAAACCTTGAGAAAACAGATTCGAAGAGAACCAGTTCTAGAGTGAAAATGGGTGTGTTATGTGTTTTGGCTGCAGAAACAAATGACCTCCCCTCTAGGGTTTCAGCATTTAGCTTATATATGAGGCTAAAGTGTGGTAAACACAATTGTTACTGAGGTTAAAGACTTGTGGTAAAGACTTTTGTGAAATTTGAAAAATTGGAGGGAAGTGATGGTGTAGTGCAAATGCATGCTTGTAAGTGGCTATGTTCTTTGTCATCTTGTGTGGACATGAGTGAGGACTGATGAAGCTCATAATGTTTTTTGGTGGAATAAGAACCCTTGTTGAGAAAGTTTGCATGTTTTTCATCTTTCCAAGTTTAGTAACACTTGCTTATGAAGAATGAAAAAGTACATGACATGTTGGATCACTTTAGGCAATGTTTAAGGCAAGGTTTGGAGTGAAAATGTGAAGGCTTTTGCGTGTGAAAATGAGAGGTATCTTTGCTGCATGACAAACTATCATTATGCATGAAAATATGGCAAGGAAATGCACTTGATCACAAATCCATGGAACTCACTTTGGAAAATCACAACTTGATGAATTCATGAGATTTTTGGTCCAATGCAAAGCACGAAGATCATAGAACAATTTTCATTTGGAAATCAACTCGAAATACGACTTGGAAAGTGGAGAAAAATTAAATTGAAATCATGTCCACCAATGTCACCAAAAAAAACTTAGAAAAATTCTAAGTTATGGAAATTGACAATTTTGTGACACCATCTTTGGGACAACATAACTTGAGATATATTTATCCAATGAGGGAGTTCTGGTAATGGTTGGAAAGCTTGAAGAAAGCTCTACAACTTTCATGTTTGCGTGAAATTGAGATGAGGCTTAATCATCATGAAAGATCCTTTGTAAGATTGGTTCATAAAGTTTCCTAAATTTTGTCAAACTTGACATAATGGAAACCTTATCTTGATGATTTCATAACTTGAGTTCTATACACCCAATGAAGAAGTTCTAATATCAAAAGAAAGCTTGGAAAACACTCTACAACTTTCTTGTTTGAAGGAAATTCATATGAGGTTTAGATCATGATGAAAGAAATGCCTTGAAAAGTCACCTTCCATATTGAGATTCTACACTTAGAAAAATTTCTAAGTACAAATCTCCAAAACCTAGTTTTCTTTAACTTCAAACTTTCATACCTTGAAATCCATGAACCTTTTGAACATCTTTCCTTCTTCAAACTTGTAGTACATGATGTCCTCTTTTAATTTGATAGCAAGTTTGATCCATTTGGATCAAGGATGAAAACGTTATAGATGGGGAAAGATGGCTAGAAATTGGGATTTTCATACTTAGAAACTTTTCATCCCAACCCTAATTCTCTAAAACTCTTGATTTTATTGTTCCAAGTTGATTTTTGATGATCCAAACATATAATAAAATTGAATAAGACTTGTGAAGTTCATAGTTGACCACAAAAGCCAATGGTTGATTTTTTGAATGTCTCAGTTGACTTTTGAATCATATGAAATTAAAACCTCTCTCATCCACGTAAGATACTCTTGACTAGGATTTCCTTGGACCAAATGAGCTCTTAGGGACCCTTGAGATATATGAGGACTTTCTCCTTTTCTCCACAAACCCTAATTCTACAAAATAAATAAAACCATAAAGCTTGATGATCTGGTCAGTTATACAAGAATGCTTGACCTAATATGCTTGTGCAAATGATGATGACATCTAAGGGGTGAAAATTTGGGGTATGACAGTTGCCCTTATTTAAATATCTTTACCGAATGACATGAGAGATGACTATCCTTATAGAATTAGGGTGAAAGATATTTAAATATAGCAAACCAAAAAAATTTCCCTTAGATGTAATGTTATGCTAAGGACAAGAGAAACTATGCATATGCTGACATGCCATGAATCTTAGCATGATAATAGTGATGGGATGATAAATGCAAAATGCAGACAACAACAAAAGCAAACAAGGACAGAGTCACCGCAATAAGTAACCATTCACTGGGGATGACAACAACACTGGATGAATCTAAAATGATCAAACACAGGTTCAAACGTGACCAAGATGATACTCTAGAGGGGAAATTCTCCACTGGAGATAGAACCAAACAGGTGGTCTCCACTAGGGGAAAAATAGAGTCAACAAATTCAAACATGATTGATAGACAAGTTGGGGAGTAAAAAGAAGACAGAACAGGAATCCTTACTGGGGATAAAACCAAAAAGAAACACGATCTCCACTGAGGATCAAGTTAAACCAAGAGTTGACCTCCGATAAAAGAATCCAACTAGACAAGAATGATCTTCTAACAAGAGACCAGGATAAATAATGAATTTCCTTAAAGTGAAGAGTTCGAACGGGATCTTTAGGAAACGACAGAGAAAGAAAACAGGGCAAATATAAAAATATGGAATATGCCAACTAAGTTGGACTTAGAGAATGCCCATAAAACTAAACTTCACGGGGAACGTTTGTAACAACCAACCATCATAAATAAAATAAAGTTGAGCAAAATTTCCAATAACCAAAGGACTTTAAACAATGCCAATAACCACTGGACTTTCAAAGGATGCCAATAACCATTGGACTTTAAATAATTTCAGTAACGACTGGACTTTAAATACCAATAACCATTGGATTTAACAATGCTAGTGACCACTGGAATTTCAAAGGATGCAAATAACCATTGGACTTAAAAAAATGTCAATAACTACTAGACTTTGAATACCAATAACCATTGGATTTAACAATGCCAGTGACCACCGAACTTTCAAAGGATGCTAATAACCATTGGACTTTAAATAATTTCAGTAACTATTGGACTTTAAATACTAAAACATTGGATTTTAAATAATTCTAGTAACCACTGGACTTTAAAGGATGCCAATAACCATTGGACTTTAAACAATGCCAGTAACCACTGGACTTTAAATATCAATAACCATTGGATTTTAAACAATGCCAGTAACCACTGGACTTTCACGGGAGTACCAATAACAATTGGACTTCACAAGAGATTGCTAGTAACAACTAGACTTCAAGGGGAATGATTGGTAACGACCAGACAAATGATATCAATAGCAGATGGAGCTGAATAGAGGTGCTAGTAACAACTAAACTTCAAAGGGGATATAGGTGACAACCCACAACCTTATAGAAATAAACCAGTGACAACTGGGGTAGAGACAATGGCGACAACCAAGGATCTGAAAGACGTGGGACGCCAATGATAACCGGACCTAACAAACAAGATATTGGTTACAATTAAAGATCTAGAAGCATGCTAAAATGCACATGATATGGCATGATGCTAATGATTAATGACATGCAAGAGTTGACTCTAACGAGAGACAAGAAATTCGGAGACTCAAGGGGGAAGATAGATAAACGTATCTACTTTGTTGAGAAATAAGGAATCACACTGAATTCAAGAGAACAAGGTGTCCAAAAGCCCACTGGGAAATAACGCACTCCCCTTGGGAAAATATGAAGCTTAAGCAAGCTTGTTGGAAATGGCAATGTAACTTTAGTAGAGACATCAGATGACTCCACTAAGAGTAAATCTTCACGCTATCAGACATCATATCTCATAGAGGATGTTGGGAAGACTGTTTTCAATCTTGGTAACCATACACGACCGAAGGAAAACCCAACAAGTAAAGTCAATTGGTGTTTCAACGGGGAAATATGTTGATGATTCGTGGTCGCTCGCGGATCAAAACCGAGTGATTTGAAAAACGTAGTAAAAGCGACGGTAACTCAGATATCGATTCAAATGGACTCTTATTTAAAATAGTCAATTGAGACGAATTGGGGAGGGGGGTTGTTTGATTAAGAATTCGATTAAGAAAGTAAAAGGCAAAAATAAGTGATTAAAAACAGGTAAATCCACCGGTTCGACTCCCAACTTATCATCGGTTATTACAATTCAATATTTTCACACGGTTTCAATTCCTATTCTATTGCAATATTGACGAACAAGCATCAACAACACCGCACGACTTTTATTCCTAATTATCGAATTAAGCAGACGGTTAAAGATAGCGCAAATTAACGAAAAAGCTAAGTTAATCCGCGATTAAGTTAAGGAATATTGATCGATCGAATTAAATCCAATTTATCTTATAATAACGAATTAAGCAAACGAATTTATAAAACAATTTGGAATGGGATTCAATAAAATAAATCGAAATTGAAATTGAAATAAACCTCAAAGAATTACGGGGTTCGAAACCGGCGGACTTTCCCTAAGGATTAGTTCACCATGAAAACAATGGAAAGCAAGAAAGAAATTCGGAAAAATAAACTAGGGTAATATGTTTTGCATCACAGCAGCAACCTTAAATAGAATAAGGTTTGCTTTACACACTCAACTGGGCCAGAAACCTAAACCAGACCTGAAAGGGATAAAAACTACATTATCACAAGTCAGAAACTTCAACGAATTATTCGAGACTCAAGCAATCCGAATCAGCTTCTTCGTGTAACATGAAAGTTTTAGATCTTTTCCTAAGTCTAAACATAGAGGAAGGTGCATTAAAATGCACTGATCAAATTCTCCCGCACTTGAACCTTTGCACTCCGAGCAAAGTATTGTCAAAACTCATGAAACACAAAAACATTCAGATACTCATTCTAGGCTGTGAACTCCTCTTTGGTCAAGATTGTAACACCCCACTCTAAACTCTCGCGAAAAAATAAGAGAAACAACAGAAACAATCAGAGTGCAGCAAAAAGAAGGTTTCATGACGACCGTCATAGATGTCACGACTGTGGTGGTCATGACGAGCGTCATGGAGCTGTGACGACCGTCACACTCACAAATTCTGGGACGCATCAGAGGTGTCACAGTTTCAACTTAACCAACAACAGAAGCCTGCAACAGATCATTTAATAACATACGTAGCACAGATTCGGATGAACAGACAACGATAATTTGTTTAACATTTTAATCATAAAACGACATGTTATAATATACTTCCAACCATTCACAATAACCAAATTCCATAAAAATTCAGCAAGTAATTATCTTGCATCAATTCATAAAACAACTAGTTCTCGGTCACGAAATCATTACTACCGATTCATCGATCTAATGCATACAACCAACATTTGGCACTATCAGAAGCAACCAATTTATTAAAGAAAAGTGCTTAATAAAATTCAGCAACAACAAAAACAATTGAAAACAATAACATTAAGCGTTCATCCCCCCCCCCCCCAAGAGTGCTACGTATCAAAGTGACCGACGACCTTAAATGAACGACGACACTCTATTTCGAGTTACCTGCAAATTACCACCAACGGAGGTAACATACAACGTAAAGGGTGAGATATCAAAATTATAACATAAGGCATGATAAAAGTCCTGTTAGGATTATATCACAGCATTATAATTCTCGCAAATTTATAAACATTATCTATAATAAACTGCAAGCAAATCCATATCTCATATATACAACGATGATTAAGAAAATTTAGCAACAATCATGACTTACGATCAACACGACGATGCGACATCATGCAACTCGACTATGCACATGCATGTGGTACCATTTCGGAGTAAAACTCCACAACCGATTCATTTGCCATTAAAGGTCGTCAATACAGGCACAACCAACGCCAATACAAGCACAACCAAATGCCAATACAGGCCAACCAAAATGATATGCCATGAAATGCATCTATTATGGACTACAACACAACCATAACAACTATACCACAAGGCTTTTGGCCTACAACCAAACTGTCCATAACAGAGCATCATAATTTCATACAACTCATGAAATCATCATTTTCCACCTGTTCATATACGAGAACAATAACAACATACTTTCGATAATTAAGAATTCAGCATATTATCGTAAGAACAACATTACAACTTTTACTCACTAAATTAATTATAGTTTCTGAAAAGGTTCGTTAACTACGGGGCAACTAATCTTGCCCCATTAAGGGCAACCATACAGCATCGTGCAAAACTAACGATATAACACCTTCATTCCTACACAGACAAACCTCGTCCCTAACATTTATCGATTAACGGAAACTATATCTATAATTCGATTCCCTGCCTGAATTCGATCAAGTAAGAGCATAATAACAACCTTTTCTCAACAAATGGGAAATTAGTGTGTGTCGGTGCCGATTCCCAACATTACTACATAGAACTAATGACATAAACACTAATTCAGGCGTAGACAACATTAACCCTTAATATTTCTTAACCTACGAGAACATTTACCCTTAATATTGTTCAACCTATGGGAACATTTACCCCTAATATTGCTTAACCTACGGGAACATTACTACGGGAACATTACTACGGGAACATTGCTACGGGAACATTGCTACAGAAATATTACTACGGGAACATTGCTACGGGAACATTAACCTTATGATTCAATTCCCTACCTGAAATCGATCATACCCACAGTTATAGAATTGAATCACACCCTTACCTTAGAATTGAAACCAACTCTACGCTTTCCGGTTCTGGTTCTGTTCTACGGTAACTCTCCTGCAACTATCTTCCGATTTCACCGATGGACAATTCTTTTGTTCTTACTTTCTCCACAACCACATCCTTTTTCCTCTTTCCTCAACCTTTCTCCTCAATTTTGGTTTTCTGAGCAGTTTATCGTGTTTTTGCTCTTTCTCCCACAACTTCTTTAATAACTCCCTAATTCCCATTATTCCATCCACTAATAATAATGATAATAATAATAATAATATAATATTACTACTAGTTATTAAATTATCCTTATTATTAATCATATTATATTATTAAACTCTATATTTATTAAATGGTTTTTCTATACTTTAAGGACATCCACCCACGCTCTCAGACACACTCCCACATAAAGGCGCACCAACAATTCATAAATAATTAATTTAAAAAGAACGGGCGTTACAAAGATCGCATCAATGGGTACTAATTTTGCACACTAAGGATATCGTAAGAACACAAATCCGTAATTGTACGGTTATAAGGCTCCCTCATATACAAACCAATCCAAGACTTCCTGGGGAGCACATGATTCCACTGAAATCCTTCCATAAGCCAAAACAACTTTATGTTTTGTTAAGTTTTCAAAAATTGTTTTTTTTTAAATCAAAACCTTTGCTTTCAAAATCATTGTTAATAAATAAATGATGTTTTGTATAACAAAGAAAATTAATGAAAATAGTAAATTGAAAATAAATAAATGGCCCAAAATTTGATTTTATTCAAGGATGGTAGCTTGCAAATGGAAAGACTCCATGGAACATTTACAATTTGAAAATGGCAACAGGGAAAAAGTTACATTGAATACAATGACAATCTAACCCTACTAACTAAGAATTCTCCAAAACCTCGCTTCTGACAAGAGTGATTGAAATGAACTTCTTGTGTAATCTTCTGCAGAGGTGGCAACTATCTGATGCAGTGAAATGCCTTTGTCCCTAACTTTTTTTTGGATCACCCTTTCGGGTTTTTAATTCACTAGGACGCTCATTTTTTCCTAAGCCACCCTTTCGGGTTTTCGACTTAGCGAGCTCTTTTTTTTCATTTTATCCCTAACTTTTTTCTGGATCTCCTTCATAGGTTATGATCTAACGGGATACCCATTTTTGCCTAAGCCTCCCTTTCGGGTTTTTGACTTAGCGGGTTCTTTTACGCATAATATTTTCGTACTGCATCAGAATTCATCGGGTGAGTAAGTTGTTCTCCATCCATCGTTGTTAGAATTAACGAGCCTCCTGAGATGATTATTTTTATAACAAATGGGCCATCATAATTAGGCATCCACTTCCCACACATGTCCTTATGAACTAGCAAGATCTTTTTTAGTACAAGCACCCTTTCTTAGAAATCTCATACACGAACCTTCTTGTCAAAAGCTCTCTTGATCCTCTTTTGGTACAACTGACCGTGACACATCACATCCATGCATTTCTCATCAATGAGGTTCAGTTGATCAAATCTTTCTCTGACCCATTCTGCTTCATCAAGTTTGGCTTCTATCAGAACCCTCGGAGATGGTATCTCAACTTCAATGGGAAGAATCACATCCATCCCATATACCAATGAAAAGGGGGTTGCCCTTGTCGAAGTGCGAACAGACGTTCTATATCCATGCAAGGAAAATGGAAACATCTCATGTCAATCCTTATAAGTCTTCACCATTTTTTGCAAAATCTTCTTGATGTTTTTGTTTGCAGCTTCGACATCTCCGTTCATCTTTGAACAATATGGAAAATAGTTGTGATGTTCGATCTTGAAGCTATCACACAGCTCTTTCATAGTCTTGTTATTCAGATTGGTTCCATTATCTGTTATGATTCAGCTTGGCATTCCGTATCGACAGATAGTCTCCCTTTTGATAAAACGGGCAACCACTTGTTTAGTCATGTTGGTATAAGACGCAGCTTCAACCCACTTTGTGAAGTAGTCGATAGTAACAAGGATGAATCGGTGTTCATTAGAAGCCTTCAGCTCGATTTCCCCAATCATGTTGATGCCCCACATAGAAAATGGCCAAGGTGATGACAACACATTTAGTAATGTTGCAGGCACATGCACTTTGTCTGTATAAATATGATACTTGTGATATTTCCTGGCACATTAGATGCAATTAGTTTCCATAGTCAACCAGTAGTATCCAGCCCTTAGAATCTTCTTGGTCATGGCGTATCCATTGGCGTGAGTGTCAAATGTTCCTTCATGAATATCTTGCATTAACAAGTTTGTTTCTCATCTGTCGACACACCTAAGTAAGACCATGTCATGATTTATTTTGTAAAGCACATCATTACTTAGAAAAAACTTGGATGCCAATCTCCTCAAAGTTTTCTTGTCAAGAGATGTAGCATCAACTGGATACTCATGAGTCTGAAGATATTTCTTAATATCGTGAAACCACGGTTTCTCATTTGTTTCTTCTTCCACCATCTGACAATAATTAGGCTCAGTCTTCCTCTCGATTCGGATTAATGTTGCTTCATTAACAAATCTAACCTTCCACATTGAGGCTAGCATAGCCAATGCATCAGCGATTTGGTTTTCAGTCCTCAGGACATGTTTAAAAGTGATCTCATCAAAGTATTCGATCATTTCCACAATGTAAGCTCTATATGGGATTAACTTATCGTCTTGGGTCTCCCATTCACCTTTGACCTGATAAATCACCAAGGCTGAGTCACCAATCACTTCAAGAATTTTGATGCGAGGGTCGATTGCTTCTTCAAGGCCTAAGATACAAGCCTCATACCCGGAAATATTGTTGGTTCACTCAAAACATAACTTGGATGTGAACAGAGTGTAACCACCATCTGGATTCACCAAAATGGCGCCTATGTCGTGCCCATTGTAGTTGGAGGAACCGTCGAACATCATCTTCCACTGGGAACCGGGCCCGGGACCCTCATCTGGACCTAGATCTTTATAATCCTTCTTTATCAACATAATATCCTCATTGGGGAAGTCAAACTTCAGCAGTTAATAATCTTCTACTAGCTGACCTGCAAGGTAATCTGACAAGACGCTACCGTTAATGGACTTCTGAGCAACATACTGGATGTCATATTCTAATAATAACATATGCCAACGGGCGAGTCTTCCTGTCTGAGCAGGTTTCTCAAAAATATACTTTATTAGATCCATTTTTGAAATCAACAAAGTAGTATGACAGATCATGTATTGCCTCAAAAGCTTGGCAACCCATGCCAAAGCACATCAAGTCTTCTCTAAAAATGAATGTTGACTTTCACAATCAGTGAACTTCTTGCTCAAATAATAAATGGCGTGCTCTTTGCGTCCAGACTCGTCTTGTTGGCCCAACACGCAACCCATTAATCCTTCAAGCACAGTCAAGTACATGAAAATAGGCTTTCCAAGAACAGGAGGAATTAATATTGGAGGTTCTTAAAGGTAACCCTTAATCTTATCAAAATCTTGCTAACAATATGCATTCTAAATAACTGTCGGATCTTTGCGCAACAGCTTGAAAATTAGTTCACAAGTAGGAGTCATATTGGAAATAAATCTAGAGATATAATTCAGCCTTCCAAGGAAACCCCTAACTTGTTTCTCGGTCTGCGGAGCCGACATATCTTGAATAGCTCGAACCTTGTCAGGATCCACCTCAATCCCTTGTTGACTAACAATAAAAACGAGCAACTTTTAAGATTTCACCCCAAAAATGCACTTGGCAGGATTCAACCTCAAATCATATTTTCTAAGCCTCTCAAAAAACTTCAAAAGATGATCCAGATGATCTTCTTCACTCTGAGACTTGGTTGTCATATAATCGACATACACTTCTATCTCTTTATATATCATGTCATGAAAAAGCACGACCATAGCTCCCTGATAAGTGGCCCCCGCATTCTTCATACCAAAGGGCATGACCTTATAATAATATGTCCCCCAAGGAGTGATGAAAGTATTTTTTTTTCATATCTTCTGGGTCCATCTTAATTTAATTGTAACCAGAAAAACCATCCATAAACGAGAAGAACGCAAAACGAGTTGTATTGTCTACCAAGATGTCAATATGTGGCAGAGGAAAATCTTCCTTCAGACTAGCTTTATTCATATCCCTATAATCCATGCACATTCTGACTTTTCCATCTTTCTTTGGCACGGGTACAATGTTGGCCACCCATTCTGGATATTTCGACACTGCCAGGAAACCTGCGTCAATCTGATTTTTAACCTCATTTTAAATCTTGAGAGTCATGTCATGCCTAGTCCTTCGGAGCTTCTGTTTAGCGGGAGGACATTTTGGTCGAAGCGGTAATTTGTGAACTACTATGTCAGTGTCTACGCGGGGCATGTCTTGGTATGACCAAGCAAATACATCAACATATTCTTCTAAAAGCTTCACTAGTCGCTGCTTCATTTTTTCCCCAAGTGTTGCCTCAATCTTGACTTTGTTGGTGCCAAGATTAATAATATCCACTTGCTCCTTGTGAGGTTGAAGGTCCGTATACTCATATTTGACCATCTTTTCCAGTTCATCTGATATCTCAAAATCTTCATCATCCTCATCTTTGGCTTGGTATATAGGTGAGTCGAAGTCAGGAGGGAAAATAAAGTCATTGGATTCAACGGGTTTGGGAATTTCTCTACATGTTTGGAATGGCTTGATTTATTAAAACATAAAAGATAAATGCAACAGAAAAAGGAAAAATATTTTTTGGTTTACAAGAGATTGCCATTTTCTTCAAAGTAAAAGCAAAAAACAGTAAATGAAACAAAATAAGGAGTTTAACAAAACATCTTCATTAATTATAATAAATTTGAAAGCATGGGGCCCTACAAAATGATCTTGTAGCCTTGGGCACGACTATGAAAGTTTGAAAACAACAAAACAACAAAACAACAACAAATTACTTCAGCATAGGAAAGATAACAGGAATCTCAACAGCTTCCTAGTTGTCCAAAGCAGCTTCGTAATGATACACCATGTGATCAACATCTTCACCTTCAAAATCCTCCTCAACGGCATTGATTTGGAAACCCCCATTGGTAAACACTCCTTGAATGGTCTTCAGGCGTCCTTTAATAAAAGTTGATGTTCCATCATGAGTTGGTTTGTAACCCAACCCATGGCGACTTAATCTTCCTTCCAATTTAATAATTTCTCCCCAACATGCAGAAGTACCTTCTTCTAGCATAGATCTTATACTTTGAGCGAACACGAAGGATGGACCACTTTTAATCACTATTTATTCCATTTCAACCATCACAGCATTAGTTATCTCAAGCGCCTAGAAAGAAGTTTCCAGTGCACCTTTATCAACTTCAATACATCTAAACAAAGATAGGTTGCTCACCATCAAGTATTCTTCACCATGTACAAATACCAGTTTGTCATCCACAACGAATTTCATCCTCTAATGTAAGGTAGAAGTTACTGCACCAGCTGCATGAATCCATGGTCGTCCTAATAGACAGCTGTAAGTTGGATTAATGTCCATTACTTGAAACATAATGTCAAACACATGGGGACCTATCATAACTGGTAGCTCTACCTCTCCAACAATAGTCCCCCTTAAACCATCAAAGGCTTTGACAATCAACGATGTTGGCCTCATGTATGCCCCTTTATATGCCAATTTGGCAAGCGTCCTCTTGGGAAGCACATTCAGAGATGATCTGGTATCAACCAAAACTCACGTCAAAGCATCTTCTTGGCACCTAATAGATACATGCAGTGCACGGTTGTGATTAAGGCCTTCTCTAGGCAGCTTCTCATTGCTAAAACTTAGAGTGTTGGAAGCAGTAATATTGGCAGTTATAGAATTGAATTTACCAATCGTTATGTCATGCGTCACATGCGCCTGCACTAACACCTTCTACAAAGCTTCCCTATGAGCAGGAGTATTCATTAAAAGAGATAAAATTGATATCTTGAAAGGAGTTTGGTAAAGTTGATCAATGAATTTATAATCAGTTTTTTGAATGATCCTCAGAAATTCAACATTCTTTTCGTTCGGCATCACTTCTTTGTTTATTAGGCACTGTAGTGGTTGCTTCTTTTTGAGGAACCACAGTTGCCTTGGGTTGATAAATTCGACCATTACGGGTCATCTTGCTAGTTCCATCAATATTCTTTACACTCACTTTATTACCCTTCACTTCTTCATTCTGAACAACCTTTCCTGACTCTTGATCAATCACAGTCATGTCATACTTCCAAGGCACAACCTTTGTATCTTAAAGTGGAATGAACTCGGATTTTGAATGATATTTGGTCTAGGTTGACCGATTGTTGAAACAGCAGGCTTAAGGATGTTGAAAATAGGCCTAGAAATATTGAAGACTCGAGTCACCGAACTAGGGTCAGACACATTGAATACGGGCACTTTTTCACTAGTTTTCGGTAGATTGAAAATGGGCTCAACCACCGATACCTCCTCCCTTCTCAATTTATTGCATACCTGTCAAAGTCCATCATCGATCAACCTTTGAACATTTCTCTGAGCCGCACAATCAGAATGAATATCTTCAATCAAACCAGCCTCTACTAATTTTTCATGGAAAGACCACAACGAAGTTCTGATTTTTGACACATCAAGGATTACCTTCTCATCAGATGCTTCTTCTATAGCATGAACTCCCCCATGGTTAGGCAGAGGATTATTCTTAACATTTGGTTGAACATCACCGAAAGATAATATCTTTTTCTCCATTAATTCCCTGACGAAATGTTTTAAAGCAAGAAGTTCTTCCAGATCGTGTCTGGCAGCACCCTCATAAAATAAGCAATGAGTGTTCGGGTTATAGTAAGAGGACGAAGTATCTCAGGGTGGTCCCAATGGTCTATTTGTTATCAGCCATTGTTGCACTGAAGATGGGTATAATTCAACATAAGCCATTGGGATTGGAGGAATGGGAGGTTTTCCCGCTGGTTTTCTATTTTGAAAAAAAATTCTGGAAGCTTGAGCTCGAGGTTATTGTTGCTACTGGTAAGCCGGAGCATTGGGTTCTCGTTGATAGCTTTATTGTTGTTGCATTAGTTGATAAATCGGTGCTCGCTGCACTGTCTGATAAGTTGGAACTGGATTGTTGAATATGGGCGTGACAGCTGCCACATATGGTTGCTGGGCATACTACGCAGGGTACATCGGTTGCTGAACATAACCTTGTTGAAGTTGTTGATATTGCTGGTAAGGTTATTTCCAAGACTGGTTGCTTCTTCCTACTTATACAACATTTGTTTCTCCTTCCTTTTAATTGTGAAAACTGCTGCTAGACTTCTTGGCATTATTATTGCTTGAATTCCCAGAAGCATTGGTCATTTTCCCATTCTTCATTCCCAATTCCACCCTTACACCTACAACCACAATGTCAGAAAAGTTGTTTATCACACTGCTGATCATCTTCTCATAAAATTCTGGCCTCACTGTGTCTACAAACCAATCAGTCAGCTCTTTCTCGGTTGGAGGAGGCTCTACCTGAGAGGCAGTCTCCCTCCAACATTGTGCAGATTCTTTAAAGGACTCAGAACCCTTCTGCGACATGCTTAAAATTTGTCTTCTATCCGTAGCCAAATCCATATTGTATTTGTAATGCTTCACAAAAGCATTAGCCAAATCTTGAAAGCTATGAATACGAAACTGATCTAGGCTTAGATACCACTTAGCAGATGCCCCTTTCAAACTATCCTGGAAACAGTGGATCATCAATTTATCATCATCCACATGAGTGGCCATTCTCATGTAGTACATAATCAATTGTGTCCTTGGACAAGTTGCACCTGAGTATGCTCAAAGCTGGGAGTTTTAAACTTTGGAGGGATTACCAATCCAGACACAAGGTATATATCTTTGGCGTCAGTACCAAAAATGTTGTTTCCTTCCGTTGCTCTAACCTTCCTTCCAATGGTCTCTACATTTTCCTTCAGCCTTTCAGGACGTTCGTCCCCTTTTTCAGACATATCGGAGATCTCATACACTTGCTGTTGGTTGTGAAAAATAGGATGTGCTTGAGTTTGTACAAAAGCCGAAGTATAAGTCGGAATAGCTTGAGGAATTTCTGACCCCAAAGGAATTTCTTGATGAGTATTTGGCATTGTGAATGGTGGGGCACAAAACCCTGAGATAATCCATAAGGTGGCACATTTGCAGAATTAACTATTGTTTGAGTCGGTTCCCCAGTTGTATTGTTGATTTCAAAAACTACAGTGGTTTGAGTGTTTATCTTCGCTTTGATAACATGCAGTACCTCCATGATCTGCTCCATACTTTCGCGCAAGTCTTCAAGTTCCTCATTGACCCTTTCCATTTCCACGTTTTTTCAGCCATTCTTTGGTGAGTTCAGGCTCGAGTGTTGTACTGGTGTTGAGAATTCAGTGTGAACAGCTGGAGATGAGCCACATAACAGAAAATGCATATGCAATGCTTATGAATGCTAATGAAAATGCAAAAAAAAAAAAACATTCAAGGAACCCAAAATTATGTTTACAAACATTATAATAATGGAGAATAAACGTAGAACAACACAACATCTTCATAAATTAAAAACTGAGAGTTTTACAAAACATTCATTACACATTCAAAAGCCAAAGTACAAATCTTAATACAAATCAAACAGCAAAGTAGAAACTAAAGGCATAATCCTTCTGGCGAGAGGATCCTTCATCTCCTTGGGCTTTCATCTTCCTTGCAAATTATTTTCCTTTGTCCTAACGGAGTAGTTTATGAAGTTTTTCATTTTCTTGAACAGCCATGAGGTATTTGTCCTTCCAATCCTTCTTCTCCCTTTCAGCTCTAACCAAAGCAGTCTTTAACTCCTCCATGGAGATAGGATCCTTTGGAGTCATAGGGATTGGCTCAAAACGAGTGTATAACATATTCAAAGTTTTCTCCTTAGCCCATAGCAAGTAAGATTCTGAGACAGAGTAGTTAGGGTATCCCAAAGCAGTCATCCCCTTCGTGTGAATGGGACGCCAAATGTACATAATTTAAGCCTTGAGCACTGGGTTTTTTCCTTCTTCAAAGAAAAATCTCTTCAAAAAGACCGGGTCGAGTTCACCCTCCGTCGGGTATCCAAGCTGACGGCGAGCTAGGATGGGATTGTAGCTGATACATCCTTTCGTGCCAAGAAGAGGCACGTTAGGGAAATCTCTGTAGCTATGGATCATAGCGACTCCTCCATACATGGGATCATACCACTTGATATCAGAGTGCTTAAGTGGTAAAATCTTTTTTGTCCATGAGAGTCAGTCCTTCATATCCCAAAGCAATGTTGACCTTGGCAAGCGCGAAATAAACTACTTGTAAATGAGGTTTGTGCAACCGATGATTTGGCCTTCCCCATAATAGTTCTTGAGATGGATGGAATAGTACATTTCAACCAACAGAGTGGGAATAAGATTCTTGATCAGGAAGATGTTGATAGCATTCTCGTCAACAAAATCGTCAACATTCCGGAACAGGAAGAGTCCATAAATTAATAATGCCAGGATGGCCTCAAGGGCTTCTGAATTCTTTATATCAATGTAATATTGAGCTTTCTTAAACAATAACATAGTTGGTAATCTAGAGAAACCTCTTTTGACAGTCATATGAGCTTGTACTTCTGTCAGCTTTAGATGCATAGCCTCAGCAATAACCTTTCCACATGGAGTACCTTCTCTTCCAAAAAATGGCTTAGAAGTGACACACAATCCCATCAACATAGAGTATTCCTCCAATGTCGACAACAGTTGGTAATCTAGAAATGTCAAGCAATGATAGATTGGATCGTAGAACTACACAAGCATTACTAACATCTCTTCATCCACTTGGAGTTTCAGCAATGGAAAAATACTCCTATATTTGTCTTTGAATGCTAGAGGATCTTCCACTAAGCCTTCCAGCTTCCTTATATTTTCCAACTTTGGACTGTTGAATGTGTACCTTGGAGCTACTCTCTTTCCAAAATCCATTCTATAATGTCTGTAAAACAAATTTATGTTCCTTGAATGGTTAGGAAAACATGAATGCAATGCGAATGCAATTGGTTTTAAGGAACTCAAGAGATAAATTTCAAAGAGAAACACTTTTAAAAGAAACTTCAATTCATTAATAATGGGAAAAGTTATAACTTCGAAGTACAAAACAAGAAACTGAAAATACAAAAGGAGACAACTATGCCCAGTAGGTCCCAAAAGATCCTATCTAGGAATATCATATCCCATGCATCCTCTTCTGCCTCTTTAACTCGGTGTTCTCTAACACGAGCTTGTCGATGATCCCTTTCCAAGAACCAAATGTAGGAGGAATGTCTGAATACTCATGAATACTGGGAATCGGCTGCATGCTAGAGAAAAATAAATTCTCTTGCGCTACACGCCTCTCTACAACACACCTTTCGAGCATCTTGATCAAGTCATCTTTCTTCTTTAACTGCTTTTTCATCTCCATATGTTCAGCGTAGACAGCATGGTACTTTCCTTCCCATGTGTCTCATTCAAGCTTCATCCTTACCAATGCTTCTTGATATTCCTCCATACACTCAATAGGAATGGTAGATGACGATGCAACAACAGGTTGTGAAGGCTTCTCAAGGAGATATGGCATCTTGAAGTCACGAGCTCGAGATCAAACCCACTGAATGAAAGGCTTAAAAGCTATACAATTCCTCTTTCCCAAATCATTCTTAGTTCTCTTATGAATTTTCCCCCAAGCATGTAAAGATATACCCTTAGTCTTTGCACTAGCCTTCTCATTAAGATAAAAGAAACCAGACAATTGGATGTTGCTAGGCTTTTCCTTCATAGGGAACCCAAATTGACGCCTCACAAGAATAGGATTGTAGTTAATTCCCCCTCAGATACCAAGAAGAGGTACATTTGTAAATGAACCACAACTATCAATGATGACTTCTTTGTCGTAGGCTGGGTCATACCAATGCACATCGGTGTGAGTGAGAGACATGAGTCTTTGAGACCATCGAAGCTTGTTTGGATTTTCTTTGAAGAGCTCAGCCCGAGGCAAGTGTGAAATAAACCACTTGTAAAGTAGAGGAATGCAATAGAGAATGTTCCCACACTCCTTAAGGGTCCTATAGAAAAGCAGTGTGTAGGCATTGACATCCACACAATCTTCAAGTGTGTAGGCATAGGGTTTCCACTTAGAAAGATCCTAATGACATTGACATCCATAATATCTTTAACATTAGAGAACATAACCAACCCATAGAAAAGCAGTGCAAGGATACCTTCGAAGGCGTCCAAACTATTTATCTTGGCTAAGAAGAAAGCTTTCTCTACTAAGAACTTTGAGGGCAAACCCTTGATTCCTCCCTTGGTAGTAAGGTTAGCTTTGATTTCGAACATCTCCAAGTGAATGGCATCAACAATGTCCTTTGGTGATGGAATCTTCTCTAAACCACTGAACGGCTCCTTATCCAATACTGGCAGACTAACCCAATATGAATACTCTTCCAAAGTTGGGACGAGCTGATAGTCGGGAAAAGTAAAACAATGATAGAGGGGATCATAAAATTGCACAAGAGTGTCGAGAACTCCCTCTTCCATCTTGGTCTTGATAATACTTAACTGTCTTTCATGGTGCTTTCTGAAATCATCAAGAGATGACACCAAGGCTCCTAACTTTCTAAACTCTGCCAAATCAAGTTTCTTGAAATTGAACTTCTTAGTGTTTCTCTTCCCAAAATCCATGGTACCTATTATTTTTGCAAAGTAAAGACAACTGAGTTCCTTGAAACCAAATGAGGGTCATGAATGCAGGGATGGATGAAATGCACAAACACATGTATACACATATATTCACATATACATATATGTAAGCAAATAGACAAAGGCCTAGGTTTTAGATCACAAGCATGAAGCCATGGTCTAACCCACCCCAAAAGGTATGTATCTGTAAAACAGGGTTCTAACAAGTTCACAAAGTCATCGATAAATCTTTCGGATATTATCAGCTTACACGACTACTCATGCGGCCAATAATATTCTCAAGATAAACGCCTCTTAGTGTAGTATCGCATGACAACCATCACAGGTCTACACCTAGATAATTACTGCACTACGTCCTAAAAGGGCATAGAGGGGTGAAGGATAACTAAAGTCCTTAGCTTCACGGACTCCCAGGTCGGAAAAAGTGATGCCAATACGACTACTCGCATCAGACGCCAGTAATCCCAAAGGGGCCTCCACTGAGCATGGTTATCATATGCTAGACATGTTAGGACTACTCCCAACAGCTAACTAATAATTATACCACAATCATATCATAGGTATACTCTCAAGTCTGGGTTAGGACTTATCTCACCACTCAAAGTAACCACCTTGCATATAGAAAACCCAAGCACAAACAGATATATAGAGAGATATTTACAAATATACAGGTATACAAACATATAAAATAACACAAATGCAAACAAGGTGGGCTTAACCCTCTTAGGGGGATTACCCTAGTGAAGTCGCCATTTTTATTGCGATGAGAATCGGACATCAAGCTATTAATTAACTTGAATCACAAATCATGAAGTTCACCACCGAGCTTTGATTTATCTAAAAGAAAGGGTAAAGATCGAAGAAAACCCTAAGTGCGCTACGTAACAACACAGTTAAAGATCTAAGGTTCAGGGGTTGGTTATACCTAGGGAAGGTGTTAGCATCCTAAATATCTGTAGTACTCTACAAGAACCTCTTGTTAGTATTTGTGTTATGTTAATGTTGCTTGCTAAGAAAAATTGCTAAGGTAAAGACCTAAGGTATATACAAAGTATGCTCGCCAAGACATCGCATCTCGTGCCTACGTATCCTGACTAGGATGGAATCAAAGAATTTGTAGTTCACCTAACTAGGGATGAAGAAAATTTGACTATGGTCAAGGTTCAAAGGGGAATAAGTATTCATAACCATGATACTTACTTAGACTTAACAAACTCTCTAAGTCTAAGTTGAAAAACCTAACTAGGGTTGACCTTAACAAAAGTCAAAGGGGAAAGTGAGTACTCATAACAATGATACTTACATATAGTTTATAAACTTTACACCTAATTCTAAGTTATAAAATAAAATGGCTCTGACAAGGCCAAGAAAGGAAAGTAAGCATCTATAATAATAGTACTTACATAGTGTTAACAAACCCTATCCTAAAACTAGGTTAAAGAGGGAAGAGTGGCTCTAACTAGGCCAAAGGAAAATGATCCTAACAAGGCCATGAAAGTAAATAGGGAAAGGTATAAATTATCTTAAAATATTACTTACAAGTCAACATGGTAACTTTCCTTTGGAATAAGGGGCAAACCACTTGTAACAACAAGTGTTGGAATGATAATCTTTAAGATAAAGATGATAACAATCAAGGTATCAAAGCCAAAATATTCAAATGTGATAAGAAAATAAAGAGGGGAAGCAACTACATCATGTCATTCTCAACATACAAAATGGTCAAGAACAATGTCAAACACACACCAGAGCAACAAACATACTTGCTACAAACTTCACCACACAAAGACAAGTGAAAAGGATGGTTCAACATAAAAGTTACAAATTAAAAACCAAATGGAAAGTAGCATACATATCTCATATATCTCATATTCAACATTAAGATTCCAATAGAAACACCAAAAATGACCACATTTAGGCATGAACAAAGCCATGTACAAGAGGCAAACCACAACAACATGAAATGACTATAACAAAACAAAACATGCATAGATAAACAAATGGGAAAGAAAGAACACTTTTGAATCATGAAGTCAGAAGTTAAACATGTTTTTCAAACCTCACACAAGCACATATTCAATCAATACAAACACCCTAAGGAACATACCTAAGAAACTAGGTCAAAGTAAACAATAAAATCATGGACAAAAAGTCATCAAATTGATATAGCATTCAAAAATAGAAAAATAATAAAATAAATTCCAATCTAAGGCTCAAACTCATGTTTATGCACTCAAATATATGTATGTGGAAAGTTGCTACAAGAAAGGCAAAAGAACAAACACAAAACCAATCAACAAGATAAGGTGTCACAAGAGTCGAGCACAAATCAAGGACCACAAATAACCAAATGAAAACCATGTCAAATAATATCAATCAAGATCAACAAGCACATTCAAATCATCCTCATAATGTGTGTCAAAATACTCCAAATAATTAGCCCAAAAATCAAATAGAAAGGACCCTAACCAAGGCATCAATTCAAAACTAGGTCAAAAGGACATCTTACACCATTAAATACCAATAAAATATAAAAATAAATAAATAAATAAAATAAAAATTATGGAAAATAAAATAAGATGTCAAAGGGTCTAAAAAAATAATTTTTTTTTTTATTTTTAGAATATTTGGAACTATCCAAATAAAGTCAGAAAGAAACAAAAATGAAAGGAAATATGAGCAAGGGGTACATCAGCGATTTCTAGATGAACTAAAAAGAAAGTGAAACGCACATTGGGCCACAGACAGAGGGGTGTCAATAGAAAGAGACAGGCCCATGATCAATCAAAATCCAGAAACCAAACAAAATAAACTGCCACGCGAGCTAATCATTAAATGACATGGCTCCAAATTAGTGCCACATAGATCAGTCAAGAGGTCAGCGACGTGCCAACTTAACAAACCAACTCAGACGCTGGAGTTAGGGCTCCGATCATATTCTCCGGCACGACCTTGTCGGAGCTGGACCAGGCCTCACCAAAACACACAAACTTTAGCATCTTCTTCAAGAATTTTTTATGCTGAGTTCATTTCCACCCTTATTTTCCCATATGAGACCTCTAAAACACTTTAAAATAACCACTAAATTCAAACACGCAA
The DNA here is from genome assembly GCA_963859935.3 of Lathyrus sativus. NCBI lineage: Eukaryota > Viridiplantae > Streptophyta > Magnoliopsida > Fabales > Fabaceae > Lathyrus > Lathyrus sativus. The sequence goes on from OZ012741.1 coordinate 675,495,636, forward strand.
ACTAAAACTTCAAGATAACAACACAATAACAACATAGATAGGTTCCTCAAGCTCTTAGAAGCATGAATATGCAAGGAACAAGTTCATGACACACAAGAAAAAGGATAACAGAGGTGATGAAAGTTTACCAAAAAAATAGAGCTCGTGCTTGCTATCCTTGCTTCAACTGCCTCTTAAATCTTCTTCTTTAGCTTTCTTTTTCCCTAAGAATGGTAGTGTTGATCCAATGATGAAGAAATAAACCTTGAGAGTACAAATTCAAAGAGAACCAGTTTTAGAGTGAAAATGGAGTGTGTTATGTGTTTTGGCTGCAAAAACAAATGACCTCCTCTCTAGTGTTTCAGTATTTAGCTTATATATGAGGTGAAAGTGTGGTAATCACAACTATTAATGAGGTTAAAGACTTGTCGTAAAGATTTATGTGAAATTTGAAAAAATGGAGGGAAGTGATGGTGTAGTACGAATGAATGCTTGTAGATGGCTATGGTATTTGTCATGTTGTATGGACATGAGGATTGATGAGTCTGATAATGTTTTTTAGTGGAATGAGAACTCTTGTTGATCAAGTTTGCATGTTTTTCATCTTTCCAAGTTTAGTAACCCTTGCTTATAAAGAATGAAAAAGTACATGACATGTTGAATCACTTTAGGCCATGTTTATGGCAAGGTTTGGAGTGAAAATGTGAAGGCTTTTGCGTGTGAAAATGAGAGGTATGTTTGCTGCATGAAAAAATATCATTATTCATGAAAATATGGCAATGAAATGCACTTGATCACAAATCCATGGAGCTCACTTTGGACAATTACAACTTGATGAATTTAGCTCCAATTCATGAGATTTTTGGTTCAATGCAAAGCATGAAGATCCTAGAACAATTTTCATTTAGAAATAAACTTGAAATAGGACTTGGAAAGTGGAGAAAAATTGAATTGAAATCATGTCCACCAATGTCACCAAAAAGAACTTAGAAAAATTCTAAGTTATGGAAATTGACAATTTTGTGACACCATCTTTGAGACAACATAACTTGAGATATACTTATCCAATGAGGGAGTTCTTGTAATGGTTGAAAATCTTGAAGAAAGCTCTATAACTTTCATGTTTGCGTTAAATTGAGATGAGGCCTTAATCATAATGAAAGATCCTTTGGAAGATTGGTCCCTAAAGTTGCCTAAATCTTGTCAAACTTGACATAATAGAAACCCTATCTTGATGATTCCATAACTTGAGTTCTATACACCCAATGGAGAAGTTATAGTACTCAAAAGAAATCTTGGAAAAATATCTACAACTTTCATGTTTAAAGGAAATTGAGATGTGGTTTGGATCATGATTAGAGAAATGCCTTTAAAAGTCACCTTCCATGTTGATATTCTACACTTAGAAAAATTTCTAAGTACAAATCTCCAAAACCTAATTTTCCTTAACTTCAAACTTCCATACCTTGAAATCCATGAATCTTTTGAACATATTTCCTTCTTCAAAATTGTAGTATATGATGTCCTCTTTTAATTTGATAGCAAGTTTGCTCCATTTGAATTAAGGATGAAAAATTTGATGTGGCAAGATGGCTAGAAATTGAGATTTTCATACTTAGAAACTTTTCATCCAAACCCTAGTTTTCTAAAACTCTTGATTTTATTGTTCCAACTTGATTTTTGATGATCCAACCATATAAGAACATTGAAAAAGACTTGTGAAGTTCATAATTGACCACAAAACCCAATGGTTGACTTTTTGAATGCCTCAGTTGACTTTTGAATCAGATGAAATTAAAACCTCTCCCATCCACTTAGGATACTCTTGACTTGGATTTCATGTATGAGGATCCCCTTTGTTGATTTCTCACTTCCCTCTTGATTAATCAGGACTTTCTCCTTTTCTCCATAAACCCTAATTCCACAAAATAAACAAAATTATAAAGCTTATTGATTTGGTTAGTTATGCACGAATGCTTGACCTAATATGCTTGTGCAAATGATGATGACATCTAAGGGGTAAAATTTTGGAGTATGACAATTACATAGTATTTAAGAGAATACATCTATCATATAAGAAGATTATGTGTTCTGGAAATGACTTCCCTGCCCTTTTTCCTTCCCCTGCTGACAAGTGGCTGCCTTCAAAGGCTTTCATTCCATTTCAATGGCCACATATGCTTATTTGCTTCAACTATTTTAGATATATTTTCTCTTTACCCAATATCTTCTCTTTCTGTTTTTTTCAAATCCAACTTTCTTCTTTCACATTACTAATATAACCTTCTCTTTCTAACTTTCATCTTTCTAACTTTCTCTTTCTATTTTCTTCTTCAACTTCTATCTTCCACACATTCTGCTATCGCCACTACACTACATTCTTCCATTATTTCATCCGTTGAACATAACCTGCTTTCTTCGTTTTTATTTTAAAATTTTTCATTTCTCTTTTTCATGCTTAACATCTTTTTCACTTCTATTGTTTTTTCAGATTATAGATCTATCGATAAGAACACGAAAACGGGTATATTTTTTTATCTTCGATATATTCCTCATTTGTCATTCTTGATGTTGTCATTTTCTTATCTTTGAAGGATGCAAATGTTAGAGCTCGAATCCACCACACATATTTCAGATATATAAGGCTAGAGTTTGAATTTGTCGTACATTTTTCAAATCTACAAGGTTAGAGTTTCAATATGCAATACATGTTTCAATTCTACAGGTTTAGAGCTGGATTCTGCCATGCATGTTTCCGATCTACAAGGTTAGAGTTTTTTTTGTTGATTCCGTTATTGTATTTTTTCATTGTTAACTTTTTATTTAACTTTTATTACATTTTTTTTGTTATTTAATGCGAGTTCATGTGATATATTAATTTTTTGTTTTTAATTTGAATGTTTATTAGTGTGTTGTTGAAAAGGAAATAAAAGAAAACTATCTTGAAAAAATGCTTGAATCTTGACAAAATTGTCTTTTTTTTATATTATGGTTGATTGTTTCATGGTTGAATGTTTGTTTCTTATATGAATATGAGTAGTAGCTTGTGTTGGAAATGAATATGGTATCACAAAAGGTTGAAAATTTGTTTTTCAATACATTTATTTTGATTTTCCTCATTTTTTTGTAGGTGTGTGATAATACAAATTTAGCACCGAAAATTGGCAAATCTCCTTCTTTTAATTTGTTAGTTTATTTTTTTTGTAGGTGTGTGATAATACAAATTTAGCACCGAAAATTGGCAAATCTCCCTCTTTTAATTTGTTAGTTTTTTATTTATCACTATTTTACTGATTTTAGTTATAATTTATTTTTGGGTCATGCTAACCAGTGCCCTCAGGGCACTAGTTAAGAATTCTAAATAAAGAAAATATGTTATATTTAGTTCACTCAATACACACAATATTCTTTAAAAAATCTGATTATTTCTCTTTTCAGGACATTGAATACACATATATTTAGAAAAAAAAATGTATTTTCAATCTCTTAAATAATGCCCAACTTACCATTTTAATCTCTTAACTAATGCCCTGAGGGCACTCGTTAGTATTTCCCTTTATTTTTTGCCTTCAAATAATAGTTGTAGATCTTTAGAATAATTATTGTCTGAAATAATTCTGATATCATTCAATGGAGAATTTTCATATTGATTCAAATTGACTTAATTCATTATAATATGTAGTACTCCAATGACTAGAAAACAAGAATATAGAAAAGTAATATTGATAAATATATTTTAAATATGTATGAATCCAACCATGGCACAAATGTATTTATTTATATTACTAATATTTTTTATACAATTAAAATAATATTTACAATATTATGTCATTATTTTATATTTACAAAACTAAATCATTGCATTAATATTTTTATAAAAAAATCAACTGATGCCCACGGGTATTGGTTCTATCTTTTTTTTTTATAATAAAAATGATATTTTTTATATTTACTAAATTTTGTTAATCATATTTTCTTTTCTTTTTTTCAAATTTTAAATGTAAACAAATGCGCGTCATCGACCAGTACCCGTGTGAAGGCACGAGTATCACACTAGTTTTTCTTTAATGTATGTCTCAATATGCATAGTACTCCTCCAGTCTCGAACATAAACAATAATAAAAAAAGTTAATGGTCTTAAATATAATGAAATATTACCTCTAATTATTACATTCAATGTTATTATTCAAAACATAACCCTACTTTTTCACATTTCTAGGTTTTTAACTATTTCCAAGGCAAAAAGTAGGGGTAATTAATTAGAAAGAGTATAAGACTTAAATGCATTTAGACATGTTAATTTCTTAAAGGGTGAGTTGTAAAGTTGCTTATATATATATATATATATATATATATATATATATATATATATATATATATATATATATATATATATATATATATATATATATATATATATATATATATATATATATATATATATATATATATATATATGAGACCAGAGGGAGTATACTTTTTATAGTGAACATTTTAAAAACAGAGAGAATCACCAAGTGTTTACTATGAAATTTGGTAAATAAAACAAGTTTGATTTTACTTAAAGAAATAAATTCGAAAAAATCTCAGGACATTGAAGAAAACTTAAAAGAATGACAAAAATTAAATTCATTGCAATAAATTACTTGAAAGTAAATACGTCAATTTATAAAACGGAACACGTATACGTACATTCTTATGACTCTTTTCTCACAAACACACGAATAATTTGAGTTTACAGAATTTGTGTAAAATTGCGGACCCTTAAAATTATAAGTAAATACTACTTATATATTAGTCCTAACTTAAAATTATAAGTTAATACGACTAAGAAAATTATTACACGTCCTCGTCTCCACGTAGCCTTCGCCTTTGACAAGCTTCCACGTGTCTTAAATAACTGTCTAATCTTATCCACTTATACCTCGTTCGACTGCGTGGAGAATAAACAATCTGAGTACTCTAAATTTCACTAAGTCCCAAAACTAATAAAATTCATTGTCTCTCTCTCTCTCTCTGGTTGAAAATTCAACCAAAGATGGCACCATTTATCGATAAGTCAAATTCGTCGAGATGTCCATGGTCAAAACAAACCACTTTGATTTTTAATAAAGCCATTATCACATAAAAATTTATCACATCCTCATAACTAATACTTGTCTCGAAAATCTGAGGTAGCAAATTGCCCCCCAAAATGCCATATTTCGACTTTTCTTTTAATAAAAAAGGAGAAAGGTGACATTTTTGAAATTATTTTTGACATTGTTCAAACTCTTTTGCTGACGTCATCGTTATCATTACCACTTTAATGCAAATTGTCATTTTCCAATAAATCATCTCAAAAACTCATCATTACTCATATTTTATAGGAAATCATGAGTTTGTACGATTTCACTAACTCCTCAACTACTATCAACTTTCCCATTTTCTAAGAAATGAAACTTTTTACTCCAAACATGTGTCTGCTATGTGTCTACCATTGGAAAGATAAACATCCCTATAAATACTTCCTTCATATTCTCTTTCAATCTTTTTAACTCTTGCTTCAACATTTGCACCCATAAATAACACCCTTTTGCAACAAGCTTTCAAACTCTAAATGGCATCAACCATTTTAACTACCAAGCTAGACACTAGGAAAAATCATTCGGCGTTCATGATTTTGTCATCATAAGATGGCCAAGGAAGAGATTTTGTACCTGAACCACTAATGACCAAAGATAAAATTATCATCTGGGCTAATCAGGTACTCATTCATTTCTCTCTATCTGATAAACTCTTTGCATTCTTATGACCGTATTCGAAGGCTAAGTCACAACCTGGGAAGGTGAAGAATTTCTTCCCATGCTACCTCGTCGTCATGCCTTCTGTGTTCGAAGAACGTTCCCTCGACCTATCTTTTATGGAAACACATATGCGTGTCTTCCGATCTACTCCCCTTGCTCAAAATAAAAAGTACATTTCCTGGCTCGACAATGTCCAACTTAAGAAAAAAAGCCAATGGGAGAAACTAGGCATCTTCGACGTAATTCAAATATCTTAAACTGGCCTTAGGTATAACCTTATAATGTTTCTTGCGTCGATCTACTTCTGGGAAGGTTCGACAAACACATTCCAATTCCCTTATAGAATACTTACGCCGACCTTGTTCGACGCAGCGACTATCATGGGACTCAAAACCACAAGTGAAACCTTCACCCCTACCATAGAAACCAAAAATGAATTCATCTTTGGACGTTTTAGTTTCAAAAACTATATTATAGACCATCATAAGAAAAACAATAGAAAGAGTCTCCGACCAATAACATATCGCCTTCTTGACCCTTTGGCTCTCTTACTATTTCTTCTGCTCAAGCTCTTTACAGATAGCCAAAAAATATGTCCCTTTAGCAATTCAACTCCATTAGGTTCAAAAGATTTCTCTAGGAAAGCTTTTTTTAGCCAATCTATATCAATCAATAGGAAACGCCTCTTACAAACTAAAACACCTTCCCGAAACCAACAAAATATATCTTCTCTCTGGCCCTTCGTGGATTTTACAACTTTGGTTAAGTGCCACATTCAAACTCAAATTGCACGTAACCCAGTCAAAATCATTGATGGAAGAAGATGAATGCATGAGCATTTAAGGCACTAGACTTTCCTTAGTCACCCCATATGACACCCCCTCGGGAAAAACTTTCATGAAATATATCAACTCGTTCCTCGAATCAAAAACTTTTGTTTCGACCATGACCCCCTTTATGCATAGATGTGTTGGCCTAACTTGGTTTCAGAATAGGTTTCCTGGCGTAACCTCATTCGTTGTTGTAATGTCAAACTCCGATTAGGTAGCCTTTCTAACTCTTACACTCCTCTCCACTCGAATCGAGATGGGAACTATTGGCTTTGGCTTTATTGGTTATCAACCCAATCTAGTGGCTAGGAAATTTGGTTTCAGCTAAATGCTGCCAAGATCGCTCTAAACTTGGGAGAACGATTACATAATTAATTTAGCCCATGTATTATTTCCTTTTATGATTTTTCTAACTACTATATAAGAGGGGTACATCCTCACTTCAAACCTCGCCACTTTCTAATGTTTTCATATGTCTTTGGAATTTAGTTCTCTCTCTCTCTCTCTCTCTCTCTCTCTCTCTCTCTCTCTCTCTCTCTCTCTCTCTCTCTCTCTCTCTCTCTCTCTCTCTCTCTCGAAAATATCTTTATTCACTTTTGATTGCCTTAGTGCTAGTAAGTGAAATGTTACTTTTGAGGAAGAAATTTTTGTAAATGGTCGTGCTGGTCATTTATGTTCTTAAAGGTGTGATATCTTTAAGAGATTGAGTTTAGTTATTTAGATAAATATGTCATAAAATCTCTGTTCTTGGTTTATTAATCTTTGCCAGAAAAAGTATTGTTTTAGTTATTGAGATTAACCATAATTCTCTAAACATTTCGTTAGCTTAGTCTGGGATAAAAATTCAAAGTTTATAGTCAAACTCTTAAGAAGATCTCTTGGGGACATGACTTGGTCAACGTTCATCCAAACTTGTATAAATATCTTGTGCAATCTTTCTGACCCTATCCTTTTATTTTCTGTAATTTACTTTCGGTGTTTTATTTCTGTTACAAAATTACTCACCTAAAAATTACTAAAACGATCTGAATAGAGAAAGATTTAAAATTAATCATGAATTTTAAATACCACAATTCACCATCTTTCCCCCTCTTGTGTCTAAAATCACTTGTCCGACAAAAAGATCATCCAAACTTTACATGGAGAAACAACCAAGCTTAAATCTTGAATCAAGGAGCACACCACATTTAATACTATCATAATCAACAACCAAAACAATCTTCTGCATTTGAAGAAACTCTCGCTAAATTATAAAGGTGGCATAAATGAGTATAGAAGATATTAAGGTGATTCAGGAAACTTAGAACCCCTAATAGAGAAACTATTAAGACAGATAGTTGCTTAATCCAGTGAAGAATTTGCTCAATATAATGTGGATTATCCAAAAATGCAAACTAGCATGTTATTAATCTAAGGAGTAGAAGGATACACATATCCTATGGTATGACCCGTAAAGAAAAAGTCATCTAATAAAACTTGGTATTATTCATATTGCTAATAACAAACTAGTAAAATATGTATTGGTATTGGTATGTTACGCGTATTTTTTTTCTAAAATATAATAAAAATATAAAAGTAAATACAAAATTACTTAGTCAAAACAGTTTATTATTTTTAAAAGAGATAATAAGTTTGCGTCTATAATTTTTTTTATATATAAAAATATTTTAATCAAGACTGTATTTTTTTCTGTATATAAATATAACTTTTGTTTTGTCATTATTTATAAAAAATATTTGAATCAATAGTATATTGAGTAATGTTCTTACACATATTTCTTTAGTATTTATACAAAATTAATAAATATACTTCGTCTCAGATTATACGTTATATATTGAGTAATGTTCTTACACATATTTCTTTAGTAATTATATATAACAGCATTTACGTTATAGTTTGCTTTATAATATCCACAGTTTATTTTTGAAAAAATCGAATACGGTAAACTCCAGAGGAGTGTAGATGATAAGTATGGAAGTGTGGATAGTACCTTACCGCAAAATAATCATTCGTTGGTTGGGTTGTAATTGGGCCATGCTCAACTTCTTTAAATATCAGATTGTACCCCCAAAATTCATATAAAAATATAAAATATTTTTTTTTTCTAACCATTTTAAAGTTAAAACAAAAAGTATAGAATTTGGCCAATTAATTTTAAAACTTCAGCCTTTTGATAAATATTGAAAATTCTTTCATTACATTTTATATATTTCTCTTAAATTTTATGTTTTTTTTATTATTTCTTTCATTCCATTTGAATGGTGTGTTGTAAGACCCTCAAACCGATGTTGTATACATTAATATTAGAAAAGAATTTATTACTGAATAAAATTTTACATTACGTGATCATATGTTTAAATAAGTTCTTGAACAAAATTTTAAATTAGGTTTTTGGATAATTATTAGGAGATCTAATTTTGATTATGACAAAAGACGACAAATATTGCAAATGTGATTGTCATTAATTCTATTACTTCACTAATGACTTCAGCTGCAAAAATAATTCCTTCTTATGCTTTTCTGTCATTTGTCTTGTCTTTAAATGACTTGCTTCGTCTAGCTTGAAATATAAGTAAATCAAACAATATACTTTCGAATTATACTAGTGAATTCTCTCAAGGTCTATAAAGCAATTAATATAGACAGCATCTACATATGTCGTACTTTTCCATAAATATGGTTGTGCCAACTAAATACAAAAAATATGTCTTCAATGCACAATGTCCATGACAATAAACTAATACAACATCGCCAGCACGAGTAACAATGATAGTCAAATGGTCTATGTAATTATTGTTAGACGATAGACTTCGATCTAGAGAAGGATGAATAGATCACATGTAAATTTTTTTGGCAAAAATAAATTTGAAAAGTTTTATGGCACAGCGGAAACAATCATAATCGAATCGTCTAACCGAACCTCTATCCAAAAGCTCATATATGCGTAAAGGTACACAAACGTATGATAATAAACACAAATTGTTCAACAATGATTAATCACAAACAATAAAATTCTAAGTTATACGTAGAGCTTATTCTCAATTATCAAAACACACAAAACACAATAAAGAAATTTATCAAACACTTTGTGTGCAATCAATATTGTTTAGAGATTTGATTTGTTTTGTTGATCTTAAAAGTCAATCACAATCAAACGGATTATGATTATATCAATAAAACCTAATTCAAAATGTGATAAAAAAAATAATTCCCAAACAAACAATGAATTCAATAATTTGCAAACACAAAATCAGAGAGAGAGAGAGAGAGAGAGAGAGAGAGAGAGAGAGAGATACACAAGGATTTGTTTAGGCAATTCTCCAATCGACTTTGCTATAGGTACGTCTACCCTCAATTCGAATTGAGATATTATAATAAATCTTACTTTGTAAATATGTGTATACAAGAGATGAAGAATTTTAACCTTACAAACTCTAAGTTTGTTGTTAATTCTACCACCTCCAAAAACTTTGATCAAAGATTGATCAAGCAACCAACAATGTCGCTTCAATTCACTTGTTCTTACTACTTCCTTGCAAGGCATCCATTGTCCTAAGGTTTTCACCTGTTTGAATTAATCTCAAGTGCACACTCGTTAAAACTCAATATTTACCAACACGATTCATCATCTCACGTTACTCCCTTGCAAGGCACCCCTTTTCACAAGACTTTCACTCGATCGAATCCGAATTGTATAATCTTGTCCAAAACCTTCAAATCCTCAATGGTCTTGAAGGAAAACTCCAACTCGATATTCTTATTTGAAATCCTCAAAGCTCTCAATCCAATGTTCTCGGTACAATAACCTAATTTGACGTCATCAACCCTAATTTATATGGTCAACCAATTAAAAATGATTATGTGTAGTTTGATTATGTGTATGCATAAAAGAGAGATTGGAGATGATGAGAATGCTTTAAAATCCCGATTTCGTATAGGTTTACTCTAGAACCTTACTAAAAATGATGCATGTATCAAGTATTTATAAGTATGCAAGTTTGGAATCAAAAGGAATGCAAATGAATGGAGAAAATTGTGATTTTTAGATAAATGCATTGTATGATTTAACCTATGAATGTTATAGGTCGGCCTATGAAGGTCTTTGTGTCGGCCTATAAAGATCTTAGGTCGACCTATGAAGATCTTGTGTCGACCTATATCAGTCGGCACATGGACAGAGCCTACAGGCTTCAATATTGAAGCATGGATGTTGATATATGCATTATATGTGTCGACCTATAGAAAGAAAATTCCTTTTATATGTCAACCTATAGTCGTATGTGTCAACACATAGTGTAATGCACTTCATACAATTTTATTTTCAATGCAATTTTTTTGATGTATGAACTTTCCCAAAACATTTTAATGCTTCCTAATTCTAAGATGCACATATAGAATAAGAGGATATCGTCAAATATACATTAACACTAAAAAAATCCTATTTTTGACATATTGCAAAATACATCTAAATGAAAGCTTCACTGACATACTCCCTTTTTTTTTATGATGGCAAAACTTGAGACGATGTGTTTCGTGACGTTTCGTGTCTTCACGGAGACTCCCCCTAAATATATGTATCCAACTTCATCTTTAGATGCTTCCCCCCCCCCCCCCCCCCTTTGATAACATAAAAAAAAGACAAAGTACTCCATTAGAACTATCTTATATCACATACAAACTAATATACGCTACATATGCAATTTGCAAAGATAAGAACATTAATATGATAGCACTCACATAGAATAATTGTCATATTGAAAAAGAACACCTAAATATAAATACAAGCATAATAAGTACCAATATAACATAATAGTCACAACTTATGCAAAAAAACATAACACAAACATAAAAAAGAAAAGATACAATGAAATCAGAAAAACTCTTGCATTGCTACAAAAGTGACATGATTACTAAACATATGTCTTTGGTGCTCCCGAAATGTTGCACACGCATGTGTTGTAGCAAGGCGATATATAAACTTATCACCACTCAAACCAAAAACATATATGTTATCATAAAAATGACACACAATAAGAATTTTGCTAACATTATAGCATGTTCAACCATATTTCATGCAAGAATGCATAACAAACCAAATGCACCAGGAGTATATTTCAAGCATTTAGATAAAATAACACAAAATCACTATATTCATATAATTGACATACATTAAGAGAAATTTTTGAAAGTGAATATGCATGAACTACATCATAAATAAAAAATATCAATCATTTGGAATACTAGAAAAGAAAATGCTTACTTACAAAGGAAAAAGAAAATGGAACAATATTACCTCGCTTGATGAAGGATGCACTATTATGTAATAGAACTCTATATTTCTTCACATCTACATACTTACCATTTTCATTCTTTTCCAAGTTTCCATTTGTGGCCATAGGAGTGTCAATGGATTTTGCATCTTCCACGCCAAATCTCTTTAGTAAGTCCTTGCAATATTTGGTTTAACACACAAATGTACCTTTATTGAGTTGCTTGATTTGAAGACCAAGGAAGTAATTGAACTACCCCATAAGGCGCATCTCAAACTCACCCTGCATAAGCTTAGAAAACTCTTATATAATTTGCATGTTAGTGGATCTAAAAATAATATCATTGACATAAACTTGAACTAGAAGAGTCTGTTTTCCTTGGCGCTTAATGAAAAATGTAGTATCTATCTTTCCCCTAGAGAATCCTTGATTGATTAAAATTTTACTTAGTCGCCCATACCAAGCCCGAGGGGCTTGTTTGAGACCATACAACGCTATTTTGAGTTTGTAAACATGATTTGGATACTCGTGACTTTCAAAATTGGGGGTTGAGCTACATAAACTTCATCATTAATATAGCCATTTAGGAACACACTTTTCACGTCCATTTGAAATAACTTAAATTCTTTGGCGGAAGCATATGCTAGAAGAAGGCGTTTAGCTTCAAGGCTAACATGCAGAGGATAAGTATCCTCATAGTCACTGCCTTTCTCTTAGTTATAATCCTGAGCAACTAGTAGGGCTTTATTGCAGGTTATCACTTCGTTCTCGTCAAGCTTATTTCTAAAAACCCATTGGGTGCTGATTACTTGATGGTTTTTAGGACAAGAGACAAGGTCCCAAACATCATTTCTTTTAACTTGGTCTAGTTCATCTTCAATGGCCATAAACCAATTCTCATCAAGCAATGCATCTTTAGCGTTTTTAGGTTTAACTTGGGAAACAAACGCGAAGTGATAACAAAAATTACTTATCTTGGAGCGAGTTGTCACGCCTTTAGTGATGTCTCCAAGTATGTTGTTGATAGGATGATTGTTGGATGTTTTCCAAGTCAAATGTAGATCTTCCACTGCAGTTGGACTTTCAACCTTTCCTCTTCACCATCGTTATCTTCTTCCTTCTCATGTTTCACCATTTTAGGTTGATCAATTTCTTGTTTGGTTCAATTGAGAATTTCTTGTGAAGATACACCTAAATCATGAAAAGAAACACCTTTACCGACATTTTTTGGATAAGACTCATCAAAAGTAACTTGTACCGACTCTTCAACAATAAGTAATCTTTTATTATAAACCCTATAAGCTTCACTAGATTAGAAGTATTCGAGGAAGGTACCCCCATTGGCTTTTGCATCAAATTTACCAAGATTGCCTTTTCTATTATTTAAAATAAAACATTTACATTTGAAAACGTGTAGATGAGAAACATTAGGTTTTCTACCCCTAAGTAGTTCATAAGGAATTTTGTCTAAAATAAGATGTATTAGAACCCTATTCAAGACATAACAAGTTGTTTTAATGGCATCTACTCATAAATACTTTGGTAGATTACCTTCATTAAGCATAGTCTTCGCCAACTCCTCTAAAACATGATTTTTGCACTCCACGACACCATTTTGTTATGGAGTTCTAGGAGGGGAGAAGTTATGCTTAATGCCATGTTTATCAAAATACTTATCAAAGAGGAGGTTTTGAAATTCTCCTCTATGATCACTTTGGATGGAAGAAATTTTTAAATTCATCTTATTTTGGAACAATCTAGAAAATTGTTTAAAAGCCAGATATGCCTCATCTTTCCTAGACAAAAATATGACCCAACAAAATCTTGAGTAATCATCTACAATCATAAAGCCATAATATCTACCACCTATTCTTTTAGTCCTTGAGGGACTAAACAGGTTCATATGAAGAAGCTCAAGAGGTCTCAAAGTAGAAACAATATTTTTAAATTTAAAAGAGATTCTCGTTTGCTTCCCCATTTGAAACGCTTCACATAAACGGTCTTTTGTGAACTTCATTTTTGGTAGACCAATTCCTAAATCTTTTGAGGTCACTCTGTTTAGTAAGTCAAAGTTGATATGAGCTAAGCGTATATGCCATAGCCAAGAGTTTTCACTCAAGGTAGCTAGACACCTAGTTTCAACCAAGGATACATCATTTAAGTTAAGCATATAACTGTTATTAATCCTCAAGCCTTTGAACATACACTCCTTCTTGTCATCATGTACAAATAAGCAACAAGTATTTGTAAAAGTAACTTTAAAACCCTTGTCGCAAAGTTGACTAATGCTAAATTGGTTATGTTTAAGACCATCGACTAGCATAACATCTGAGATAGTAGAAGATGAGGGATTATCTACACTACCGTTTTTAAGTATTGATCCCTTGTTGTTATCTCCATAAGTCACGAACCCCTTCTTCTTTGGCACAAAGTCAATGAATAGAGATATATCACTCGTTGTCATACCCCATTTTGACGGGGCAATATAAAACTTTCATTCATCTGATTTTATTTTCACTTTGCATCATTTGTATAACATAACATGCATTTTATCATGCATAATGCCTAAAATGTTGGCCAGAATAAACTTGTCGGATTTACAGGCAAATGGGTCAAACTGAATGTCAATTGTGCATAAAATCGATGGACAAAAAGTTTCAAATTTGAGCCTGCAGACGTCATTTATATTAATCTACATTTCCCATAGTTTAACTTGGCATGCTCGTTTTAATTTTCGACGACTTTTTAGCCACATCGTGATCAGTTTGAGCCTTTTTACCGGTCCGAATTTATTTTCAAATTTGACAAAACACTGTATTTTCCAGTATGTTTATTTCAAGCTGATCATTTTGCCACATTCATTTTCATTTTTCGAGCACTTTGGTACCCGACTTTTATTTTATTTTTATCCTTTTATTTTACTTTTTTTGTAAAAAAAATGGTTGTAATTGATTAATTAAATTTTTATGAACTTTAATTTTGATTTATTTTTATTTATTTAGATTATTTTAATTTTTGTTCTTATTTCTTTTAATTTTTTTAAGCATTCTTGTTCATTAAGTTTGCTAGGAGGACATATTGGGCATTTAGAAAAAATATTGAAACCCCAAAATAGTAGTATATAAGAGTGCATGGCATGAGAATCAAGCAGGCCCAATCCACCAACGACAACCATTAGCGTCGTTCACCACTTGTTAGATCTCTCTCAATTAAAAAACTCAATGTGAAAATTCGAAGAAGAAGAACCCCACATTATTAATGAATCACAACCGTATGATTGAGGAATCGATATTCTTTTTTCTCTCTTTTTTCCAAGTAGCAAAACAACCATATATCTCATAAGTTGTCTCACCTTCCATTCTTCCCTCATAATGATCCATGCTCTCACCATAGCTTTAAACTATCACCGTTCATGAAACCCTTATTGCAACCTTGTTTCTCCCATAACCAACTTCATGTGAACATCTCCTTTCCTTCATAAAGCCTCTACCACAGTGGACACTTTCACTATCAACTCAGCATCCCAAAAACGTTCAAAAAGAAGAAGTGAAAACATCAATATTTTTTATTACATTCTCACGCATAACTTAATACTCCCTCCATCTTTTCTCACCATATAAAACAACACACACAAAACACATTTTACAGACTTCTTCTTGAATATCACCATCACCAAAAAGCTCACCACCACCATTCCAAACACAAAACTAGTGGTCACTCACCAAACTTCATAATGACAACCATCCCAAACCTTGACCACATTCTTCATCTCTTGCACATTTCACCACCACTGACCGTTGCCATTACAAATTCACCTACAAACTCCTTGCAACTACTCTAAAATAAACTCATCCACTTTAAAACAAGCCATAAGGTCATTACAATAAAAGAAAACAACATCTCCACAAACCATATTTCGCCATTAACGAGTTCCATCAATAACACAAAGAAACTCATGGTGTTTCCTCTATTATGTCACACCTTCCTCTTCTTCCCTACACTCACTACCTCCTCTGCACAACCTCATCGGACACCCTAACAACCACAACTCCTTCCTCTTCTGCTTCATCGTCGTCGACGACATTTAACAGTACCATTGCCAAACACATTTCAAGCTCTCCTTTCAAAACTATTACAAATTATAAATCTCAAATCTTCCGTTTTTTCACTCGCAATAAATTCAACCTTAACATTTCAAAACCATAAACACTTTTTCAAACTTGCCTCTTCTTTCTATTTCCTACATCACCTCCAAACAACACCATTACGACCACTTCAAAACTCTATTACTCCATCCCTTACCACCGATACAACCGTCATAAAAATGCTTGTAGCCGCCTTCGCTTCATACACAACAACCGCAATACACAGTTCCATTAACAATAACAACAACCTTCATATATAACCTCCATTAAACCTTGAGCTTCACTGATCCACTCAACCGCCCTTCCCGCCAACACAGTGAAACAACCATGTTATCGGCAAGATCTGCAGTAACATAGAGAGTGATACAAGAATGAGAGATCCGTGAGCACGAGCGAGATCCTGAACAGAGGAAGAATAGAGAAAGAGCGCGAGACCGAAAAAGGAAAGAAGTCCTCACAGATGATGAAGGAAGAACATGCAGTGATGTTAGTTTTCTGATTTTATACCGTTTCGAACGCTAATTTAAACCTCGATCAACATCGAGTATTTTCTCTAAGTCAAATTAACCAACTTAATAATACTTAGACCTTATATTATTAAAAGATGAAAAAGGAGCTGGTTTGGAGCCTTCAATTCCTCTCATCGATTGCTTGGGTACGAGGAGTCTTCCTTAATACTCAAACAATTGTCTTCTCTAAAAGACTTAGGATCTGATTCACATCAAACTATTTTCATAAAAAATTGAATCAAACCTATTTTTCTCAATAAATTAAGGTTGAAAAAGAGATAAAAGCCTTCGATTCGCTCTCTTGATTGTTTGGATTCGAGGAGCCTTCCTTACTATTCGAATAATCGTCATCTAAACAAAACATCAACACAATAACTCAACTTCTTGTTGGCGTGCGATAAAAACTTTTCTCTTAAAAGAACGACGTTTAGTTCCTTCTTGTGAATCGCCATCAACCTTACCCAACACATTTAGGACCTCCTTTCCATTTAGTTCAAACCCTTATACCGTTTCGAACGCTAATTTAAACCTCGATCAACATCAAGTATTTTCTCTAAGTCAAATTAATCAACTTAATAATACTTAGACCTTATTTTATTAAAAGATGAAAAAGGAGTTGGTCTGGAGCCTTCGATTCCTCTCATCGATTGTTTGGGTACGAGGAGCCTTCTTTAATACTCAAACAATTATCTTCTCTAAAAGACTTAGGATCTAATTCACGTCAAACTATTTTCATAACAAATCGAACCAAACCTATTTTTCTCAATCAATTAAGGTTGAAAAGAGAGAGAGTCGAGCCTTTGATTCGCTCTTTTGATTGTTTGGATTTGAGGAGCCTTCCTTACTATTCGAATAATCATCATCCAAATAAAACATCAACACAATAACTCAACTTCTCGCTGTCGTGCGATCAAAACTTTTCTCTTGAAAGAACGATGTTTAGTTCCTTTTAATGTGTATACAAACTAAATGCTTAAGCGTCCCTACCCCCCCCCCCCCCCCCACACACACACACACACACGAACATACAAGCTATAATTAACTCTTGAACCTATAATATGGTTGTGATGACCATTTTTTTATCTTAAAGGTTTTATCGATATTTTCCTATTCCTTCATTGGAATGAAAAAAATTCGGTGGTGACTCCGTTCGAACATTGTTTTTCGTGTCCCATCACAAATGATCATATTTTTTAAGGTACGACATCCGTCATATGTCTTGAGCATCCACTATCAAGATACCACATCTTTTCTGTAGAGTCAAAATATTCAACTTATAAAATCAAAAAAGAGAAAAAGGTACACAATTTTCATTGGGTCCTTGAGAGTGAGTGAAATCAAAGTTGCACTTGAATAACCATTGAACAACTCCTTTAGGGACAAAAAGTCTCCTAAATTTGCACTTTTCAATAGTATGACCTTTGTTGCAAAAATAATGACAAGATAAGTTGTGATGAGATGTACTCTTGTTATTTGAGTCCTTATGCACATATTTATGCTTTTTATTTAAATGATTCAAAGTTTTTTTCACACTTATAAGGATCAATAGCAAATGCAATCTTAGAATGTAAGGCCTTGTCCAGTTTGACTTGAAGAGTATTAACCTCTTCTTGTCAATCGTGACAATGTTCACAACCAAACCTTGAAGGTTTTATAGCCTCATTCGTGTCAGTTTGAATATCTATCATATATTCCTTAATAACTTCTAACTTTCTTTCAAATTCTAACATTTTAGCTTCTAAGTGTAAAAAGACTTTTTCATGTGAAGCTACTTTGTTAAAAGCTCTTTTCAAAGGCTTTTTGTAATTGAAGATAAGATAAGTCATTAATATATTCAAGCTTAGAAAGACTTACATTTTTCTTCTTCTTCTTCCTATTTTCCATGAGACAAATTTGGACTGATTCAATACTTGAACTTGTGCTTTCATCACTTGAGGAATCACTTCCACTCTCACAAGTGGCATAAGCTCTTCTAGACTTGCTAGATTTCTTGTGATGACCTTTTTCTTTGTCTTTCTTCATCATAGAGCATTTCGGTTTGTAGTGATCAACTTCTCCATAATTGTAGCAAGAACTTCTAAGTTTACCTTTCCTATCTTATGCATCCATAGAGGAGTCTTTTAGCCTTCTAAATTTGGTTAGGTTCTTGTCGGAGTGCCTTGTTAGAACACAGATTGGTTCTTAATAATATCTCTATGTTTTGATGATAACTATTAGGAAATTTTGTATTTAAGAATTATATACTTTAAAATTTGCTTGAGAGTTTTTACTGCAGATAGTAAAGAAATTAACACTCCAGAAGCAAATCAGATTTGAATGCAAGAAATTAACTAGACTCTGAAGCGCCAGATGCACTCATTAGAAGATTCTGATTGCTGCCAACAGAAGATTCTGAGCGTAGCCTCCAGAATATTCTGAAGCAGAAGCTCCAGAAGAATCTGAAGCAGAAGCTCCAGAAGAATCTGAAGCAGAAGCTCCAGAAGAATCTGAAGCAGGAGCTCCAGAAGGATCTGAAGAAGTAGCTCCAGAAGAATCTGAAGCAAGTCAGAAGCATCTGAAGCAAAGAAGAATTTTGTATGAAGAGTTTTTCAAAGCATAGATTCTACAGAAGTTTCTGAAAGTACTAAAGCTGCCAGTACTGAAGTTCTGTTCCAAATATGCTCTGATATTTAACACGCTGAAAGCACACCTGCTGCAAAAGACTCTGATCCAGCAAGCTCTGATCATCATCAGAAGACTCTGACCCAATTAGACTCTGATGAACTTGCTGAAATCTGAAGAAGAAATATTCAAAGATTATATCCGTTGGAGTAAATCAAACGTCTCTTTCCTTATTTATGCTAGACACAAGAACACAGACAAAAAGAATTTTTCTGTGCTTTCTTCTTCTAGGAAAGGTCACTTGATGTGAAGACAAAAAGGCTCAGACCTTTTGGGACACTCTTCTCAACGTGCAGCTCCCTTGGATCAACTGTCTATAAAAGCAAGTCTCCACCAAATTCTTCAGTTAGACGTTTTGCTGAAAAGAATTAAAACATTCAAGCTCTCATACTTTCATATTCACTCTTAGAATTAATTTCATTATACTTAAACTTAAGAGAAATATCACTGTTGTGATTAAAGCTTTTTAGAAGCATTCTTACTCTTGTATTTGATTTACATTGATTGTAAAGGATTTCCTTAAGAGGATTCAGTTGGAATCAGTAGCTCTTGAGAAAACTAAGAACAGTTGTTCTTAGGTGTTACTATTGTAATCTGTTTGATTAACTAGTGGATTAAGTCCTTGTTTGAGAAAAGCAAATCACTCTAGGAAGGGTGGACTGGAGTAGTTGAGTTCAACGAACCAGGATAAAAATACTTGTGTTTTAATTCTAAGTTTTAATCTTTCATACTTATTCAACCCCCCTTCTAAGTATTATCTCACCTTCAGTTGGCATCAGAGCTCTGGTTCTGTGTGTGCTACCACTTAACAGTGTCAGTAAAGATCCAAAGAGAAATACTTTGATATATATTTAGTTGTTACTATGGCTGATAATACAACATCCAACATTAACAATAAATATGAAGAAAGGGACAGAATCAGCACCAAACCCCCTATGTTTGATGGGGAGAAATTTGATTACTGGAAAGACAGAATTGAAAGTTTTTTCCTTGGATATGATGCTGATTTATGGGATCTAGTCATAGATGGATATGTTCATCCCACAGATGGGAATGGCAAGAAGATGGATAGAAAATCTATGACAGATGCTCAGAAGAAAGATTTTAGAAATCATCACAAGGCCAGAACAATATTATTGAATGCAATTTCTCATACTGAGTATGAAAAAATTACAAACAGGGAAACTGCTTTTGATATGTTTGAATCCTTAAAGATGACTCATGAGGGAAACTCTCAAGTCAAGGAAACAAAAGCTCTGGCTCTGATCCATAAGTATGAGGCCTTCAAGATGGAAGACTCTGAATCTGTTGAAGCTATGTTCTCCAGATTTCAGATCCTCACAGCTGGGCTAAAGGTTCTGGACAAGGGGTACTCCACATCAGATCATGTAAAGAAAATCATCAGAAGTCTACCTACCAGATGGAGACCAATGGTGACTGCCTTGAAGATGGCTAAAGATATGAACAAGATCTCTTTAGAAGAACTCATCAGCTCACTAAGGAGCCATGAAATTGAGCTTGAGGAAGATGAACCTCAGAAGAAAGAAAAAGGTAAATCTGTTGCTTTAAAATCTAATAAATTTGCTAAAGCTTTGCAGGTTATTGAAGAAAGCTCTGAAGAATCTTCTTCTGAAGAAGAAGATGAATTATCCATGTTGTCCAGAAGGATCAACAGACTCTGGAAGCACAAGGGAAAGAAGTTCAACAACTTCAGAAGATCTGATCATAGAAAGGAATCTTCTGGGCACAGAAGATCTGGCAAGAAAGAAGTTGTATGCTATGAGTGCAAAGAACCTGGGCATTACAAGAATGATTGCCCCAAACTTCAAAAAGAAAAACCCAAGAAGAATTTTAACAAAAAGAAGAAGGTTCTGATGGCAACATGGGATGACTCAGATGAATCTGAATCATCTTCTGAATCAGAAGAAGAAAGTGCTAATGTTGCACTGATGGCCAGCACAGAAGATCAGGAGGAAGGAACCTTTGGATATGAATCAGATTCTGAATCTGATGATGACGATGAAGAGGTAATGGCTAAACTTACTAAAGAAGAACTTATAAAAGTTTTATCAGAAGTTCTTAAAAGTTATAACAATATCAAACTCAAATACAAGAAGCTGAAAAACAATCTTGAATCTGAGATTGATCTTCTAAAGACAGAACTTATTGAGCAAAAAGAAATTAATCTGAAAATCAAAAATGACTTTGAAATAACTCAACAAGAATCTGAATCTGAGACTAAGTCATGTGAAAACATTTTAGAAAAATATGACTCTAGCTTTCAGAGATTCCTTACTAAGAGCATAGACAGAAGTAAGATGGCTTCTATGATCTATGGTGTTAGTGGGAACAATAGAAGAGGTATTGGATATGAATCTTCATCTGGAAGTAATCCAAAATCTGTTGACAAACTTTTCATCAAGAAGACACCTCTGTATTCTCAATTTAAATTTGGTCACTTAAATGACATTAAACACACAAGCTCTGAGAAGAATACTTATGTGTTTAAACCCAAGGCAAGTCAGAATAAACATTATGTTGAAAAACAGAAGTTTAGACAAACCTACAAACCAACTAACCCCAAAGGACCCAAGAAGATCTGGGTACCTAAAAATAAAATAATTCCTGTTGCAGATGTTCTTAGCAGCAAGGTCAGGACACCAATCATGGTACCTGGACTCTGGATGCTCACGACACATGACAGGAGAAAAGTCTATGTTCCAAAGCCTGGAACTTAGATCTGGAGGTGATGTGAAGTTTGGAGGGAACCAGAAGGGCAAGATCATTGGATCTGGCACCATTGGAAATGGTAAACTTCCCCCTATTACTAATGTTTTACTTGTTGAAGGGTTAAAGCATAACTTATTATCTATAAGTCAATTAAGTGACAATGGTTATGATATTACCTTTAATCAAAAATGTTGTAAAGCTATTAGTCAAAAGGATGGCTCTATCCTATTTAGTGGTAAGAGGAAAAACAACATTTATAAAATAAATCTTTCAGAACTTAAAGTTAAAATGTTAAATGCCTCTTGTCTGTTAATGAAGAGCAATGGGTCTGGCACAGAAGATTGGGCCATATTAATATGAGACGTATATCTCAGATTAATAAACTTAATCTTGTTAGAGGACTCCCTAATATGAAGTTCACTTCAGATGCTCTTTGTGAAGCATGCAAAAAAGGGAAGTTTTTAAAATCATCTTTTAAATCAAAAAATGTTGTTTCTACTTCCAAACCACTAGAATTACTTCATATTAATCTGTTTGGACTAGTGAAAACTGCATCCATCAGAGGCAAGAAGTATGGATTAGTCATTGTTGATGACTATAGTAGATGGACATGGGTAAAGTTCTTAAAACACAAGGATGAGTCACATTCTGTGTTCTTTGACTTCTGCAAGCAAGTCCAGAATGAAAAAGATTTCAAAATTATAAAAGTCAGAAGTGATCATGGTGGTGAATTTGAAAATAAATATTTTGAAAAATATTTTTCTGAAAATGGCATTGCTCATGATTTTTCCTGTCCTAGAACTCCACAACAAAATGGGGTTGTAGAGAGGATAAACAGAACTCTGCAAGAAATAGCCAGAACCATGATCAATGAGACAAATCTGGAAAAACACTTTTGGGCAGAAGCAATCAACACAGCCTGTTACATTCAGAACAGAGTGTTTGTAAGACCTCTTCTGAAAAAGACTCCTTATGAACTGTGGAAGAACAGAAAGCCCAACATTTCATATTTTCATCCTTTTGGATGTATTTGCTATATGTTAAATACTAAGGAAAATCTGAACAAGTTTGATTCCAATGCACAGAAGTGTTTCATGCTTGGATATTCTGAACGCTCTAAAGGCTACAGAGTATACAACACTGAGACACAGATTGTGGAAGAATCTATTCATGTCAGATTTGATGATAAGCTTGGCTCTGAAAAGCCAAAGCAGCTTGAAAACTCTGCAGATAGAGAAGTAGTCTTCATTGACTCTGAAGTCCCAGAAGCAAACAAAATTCAAGTGAAGGAACCAGAAGCAACGCCAGATGCTATTCCTTTAACTTCTCAGATAAACAATCTAAACATTTCTGAAGAATCAACTATTAGAGGATCATCATCCAGAATTAAAGCTTCTCATCCAGAAAATGTCATTATTGGAAAGAAAGATGATCCCATCAGAACAAGATCCTTTCTAAGATCATCTGAAGCATCACTATTTGGACTGGTGTCAGAAATTGAACCATCTTCTGTAGATGAAGCTCTGCAAGATAATGATTAGATTATTGCCATGCAAGAAGAGCTAAATCAATTCACCAGAAATGATGTATGGGATCTAGTTCAAAGACCACAAGGATTCAATATAATTGGTACAAAATGGGTCTTCAGAAATAAGCTAAATGAGAAAGGAGAAGTTGAAAGAAATAAGGCAAGACTGGTTGCTCAAGGGTACAGTCAACAAGAAGGTATTGATTACACTGAAACTTATGCTCCAGTGGCAAGGTTAGAATCTATACCCCTTCTTATTTCATTTGCTGCACAAAATAACATCACTCTGTATCAGATGGATGTTAAAAGTGCCTTTCTTAATGGTATTATAGAAGAAGAAGTTTATGTCCACCAACCTCCTGGTTTTGAAAATGAAAAGTTCCCAGATCATGTTTTCAAACTAAAGAAATTTCTATATGGTTTAAAACAAGCTCACATAGCTTGGTATGAGAGATTGAGCAATTTTCTTCTAGAGAAAAATTTCATCAGAGGCAAAGTGGATACAACACTCTTTTGTAAATCAATTAAGAAAGATCTTCTAATTTGTCAAATTTATGTGGATGATATTATTTTTGGATCAACAAATATTATGCTTGGAAAGGAGTTTGCTACATGTATGCAGGCAGAATTTGAAATGAGCATGATGGGAGAACTCAGATTCTTTCTAGGAATCCAAGTCAATCAAACTCCAGAGTGCACTTACATACATCAGACCAAATATGTTAAAGAACTTCTGAAGAAATTTAACATGGCTGATAGTAAGCTGGCAAAGACTCTCATGCATCTAACTAGCTCACTTGGCAAGGAAGAGGTAAGTAAGAAAGTAGACCAGAAGCTCTACAGAGGTATGATTGGTTCTCTTCTTTATCTAACTGCTTCTAGACCTGACATATTGTTCAGTGTTTTCTTGTGTGCTATATTCCAATCAGATCCTAGAGAATCACACTTGACAGTTGTCAAGAGGATTCTAAGGTATCTGAAAGGTACTTCTAATGTGGGTTTGTGTTACAGAAAATCTGATGATTTCAAATTAGTTGGATTCTGTGATGCTGACTACGCTGAAGACAGAGTGGAAAGAAAAAGTACTTCTGGAAGTTGTCAATTTCTAGGAAGAAATCTAATCTCTTGGTACAGTAAGAAGCAACCCACAATTGCAGTTTCAACCACAGAGGCAGAATATATTGATGCTGTTGGATGTAGCACGCAGATGCTCTGGATGAAAAGTCAACTAGAAGATTATCAAATCTTTGAAAGTAACATTTCTATCTTTTGTGATAATACTTCTGCTATATGTTTGTCTAAAAACCCTATTTTACATTCTAAGGCAAAACATATAGAAATTAAGCATCATTTCATTAGAGACTATGTTCAGAAGGGAATAATAAATTTGGCCTTTGTTGATACAGATCATCAATGGGCAGATATTTTTACAAAACCCCTTGTTGAAGATAGATTTAAATTTATTCTGAAAAATATTGGTATGGATTTTTGTCCAGAATGATATTTGTCAGAAGCAATTTTTACAGATGCAAAGATGCCTAATGCTCTGAAGTATTTCCTCTGTTTGCTTACTTAATCTGCTTAATATTTTTTTAGTGAAACTCTGAACTAACAATCCTTAGAAGATCTGAACATTAGCTAACGTTTCATTTCTCAAAGAGAATTCAAAACACATGCAAGCAAACACGTGTCACACCAAATCTGCAAAGGTGGCGTGTACATTACTGAAGAGACGTTTAAGGTGAAGTTTGAATAGTGAAAATCTTGATTTTCCCCCCAATTTGTCAGAAGCAATAAATGTTTGAAATGATTATTATTCTTTTCATTTAATGCTTATTCAAACATGCAAAAAATTCTGACTGATGGTATGCCTATTTGTTTTAGTATAAATACTTGACCTATCTTCACTTTCACACTTTTCACAATCTCAGAAAATTTTATGCATTTTCATCTTCTCTTCTCTCTGCATAAAAACCCTAAACCTAAGCGTGTGACAAATCATCTTCAATGGCAACTTCATCATCAATAGCTGCTCAATTCCAATCTTCAATGGCTGCAGTTACTTCTGCAAACATGGGTGTTTCTCCTTACTCTCCTCCTAAAAGAACTCTACTGACCCCTGTTGAAAAGTTGGAGGTTTTGTGTGAATCCATGGTAGAATTTGATTCACTTGCAGAAAATGGCTTTGAGCTTCGTTCTATCATAGGTGCTCAAGGATGGGTAAAGTACTTTGATAGACTCTTTGGACCAGTTTACCCCCTCCTTGTGAAAGAGTTCTGGATCCATGCATCAGTCTACCCTAAGTTTATCCTATCTTCTGTACTGGGAAAAGAAATCATTATAACAGAAGATCTGATCAGAAAGCTAATTGGATATGAAGAAACAGATGGTGTTTCCCACTTGCCAGCTGGGCGTGTGGACATGGATGAAGTGTATGAAGAAGTGATGACTGCTGGTCAAGCTTCTAACAAGTTCAAGGATCTGAAGCCTGACTACAAGATGTGGGCTAAGATCTTCATGGGATGCATCCATCATAGGAAGTCAACAAACTCTCCAGACTATGTCAATAATGAACAACTCTATTTCATGTATTGCCTCAGTCAGAGCACCAAGGTATATCTTCCATATATTCTCTTTATGCATCTGTGGAACCATATAAATGCCTCTAGAGAGTATGTGAAAGAAAAAGGACAGAAGATCAGAACCTGGATCCCTTTTGGAAGGTTGATCTCAGATCTTCTAACTGAGAATGGATTGGTCTCTGCTCTGTACGTTGTTGGAGTTACAGAGGAATTGGAATTCATAATGCGAAAGCCTCTGAATGCCAAAAGTCTTCAGAGACTTAAAGTAGTGGATGAACTCACAACAGCTCCCAAGAAGCTGAATGTTTCTGAAATGAGTAAGAAGAGGATTCCTGTAGATGATTTTCCATTATTCTTTGCTGAAGAACCAAGGCACATTGTTGTGATGTACATTGATGAATGTAAGAAAGAAGGAAAGCATGTTCCTGCAAACATAATACAACTAGCAAGACAACCTCTACCTGATGCAGAAGAAGAAGAAGCACAACTCCAAAGAAAGAGGACTCAGCCAACAGCAGAAGCTGCACCTGTTCAGAAGAAGGTCAAGATTGCTGAGAAGCCACATAAGCTCTTGAAGAGAAAAGATTCTGGAGACACTTCTTCTGTACCAGCCAAGAGAATCAAGATAAAAGGTACTAAATCTTCTGTATCTTCTGCAAGTACTGTTGTTTTAAATGATTCTAATATTAAGTTTGTTCCTAAACCACCCTCAACACAAACTACTTCTGTTACTTCTCCTAGTTCTAAATCACCACAAAAACAAACTTCTGTTCCAACACCAACAACAACAAAAACAATTCCAACACCAAAAGTCTCTGTAACACAATCATCTCAACCAAAAATCCAAATCAAACAGTTTGTTCCACAAAAACAATCTTCACAGAAACAACCATCAGATCAACAACCTACAGAACATCAACCACAACCTTCTGTACAACAAAAATCCTCTGAACCATCTAAACAAAAGCCATCTGAACAACAACAGCACCCACAAGAAAAACAACCTGAAAACCCACAAGAACCTCCATCAGAAAAAGCCTCTGAAAATCAACCACCTTCAAATAATCCACCATCAAAATCATTTGAACCCACTGCATCTGAACCTACAAAAATAACACCTGTTCAAGTCTCATCTGAACCAATCAATCCCATCTAATACACCTACCTCAGAACAACCAACAACACCCTCTGAAATTCCTTCAGAACCAACCAACACCTCTGAACCCCACATTCCTGAAACAGAAGTTCTTGATGTCACACCCTTAAAAACTGTGTTTCAAGTATCTTCTACTTCCTGTACACCAACCACCTCTTCAAACTCCTCAAAATCAAACATCCACCCAGACTTCCTAATCTCTCCAACTCACAGAGACTCTGAGGTAACCCAACCAGAACCCATTATACCTTCTAAAGCTCCCATTCCAGATCCTATTCCCACACCTGCACCATCATCTGAAATACTGATTTCAAATTCAAACCCAAGAACATCTATTTCTTGTGCCCAAGTTTCATCAATGTTCCACAATTTGGCATATGGTTTCAAACTCAAAGATTTTTATGACAGAGTTGAACCATCTGACCCTATCAACCCTCTGAAACCCAAACTCACAATGACCCTTCCATCTGTGATTATTGACTATATAAAATCCAAGTCAGATGTAGATTCCTTAGCAACTATATCCTGCTCTGCTAAAACTGATAAAGCTGTTGCTTCAACTATCCCCATTTCCTCTGATAACAATGTTGCTTCTGCTGAACGTCACAAATCTGCCTTCCAACCCTACTCAAATGAACCTTTTGATGTAGTTACCCTTCACACCA
The DNA here is from genome assembly GCA_963859935.3 of Lathyrus sativus. Lineage (NCBI taxonomy): Eukaryota > Viridiplantae > Streptophyta > Magnoliopsida > Fabales > Fabaceae > Lathyrus > Lathyrus sativus. Next base: position 675,523,477 of record OZ012741.1, read on the forward strand.
GAGCAAAACCTCATCTGTTAAATGCCTTAAACAGATCAAAAGAAAAAGCTCCTGAAATTCCTTTCATTCCATATTATCCCCCTCCTCTGATCTCTATTCAAAAATCTCTTTTTCCACCAACTCCCCAACCAAAACCAATAACTCTGGAAACTCTGTTACATCCTAAGCCCAGACTTAATGTTAATCCTTTATTTCAATCATTTTTGCAAGAAATACAGTTGTATTTAGGTACTGTACAGAAGAAATGCTCAGCAACAATGGATGCCAAAGAATCTGATATCATCTGGAATGGATTCATCAACAGATTCAACTCTGTGGCCTCAAATCTGAAGAACATTTGTTCTGATGATGTGAAGCTCAGATTTGCTGAAGCTGCAAGAACTCTATTCTGGACAGTCAAGAAATTTGAATCTCTGCTCCTTACAGATGCTCCTCCCTCATCATAAGACACTACTGAAATTGCATCTGAAGAAAATTAATTGGCCATGACTCTGGTAGACCCTCCTTCTAGCTCTAATGCTCCAGACTCTACAGAACCCATGGAAATTGACTCTGTTCAAGCTCCAGAACCTGATCATACTTCTTCATCTGAGTTAAAGAAAGAACATCCAGATTTTAAAGATAAGATTGCTGCTCTGGAAGCTGGTCAATCTGAGATCAAGTCCTGGATGGCAAAATAGGATAAGAAGACTGAGGACATGACAGAATGGATGTCTAAGCAGGATCAGAAGAATGAAACTATGGCTAAGTGGATGTCCAAGCAAGAGTAGTCCTCCTCTGAGATTACAGATCTATTGAAGATGCTTTTGTCCAAACACTCTTAGATTTTTTTTCATTCTAATGTTTTTGCATCTAATGTTTGCTATGTATTTTTTATCTTCTGATGCATGTACTCTTGATCTGATCTTACTGAATGAATCAAAGTTTTCTCCATTAAATTATCTCATTTACTGTTTCCTTTTATTTGTCTTTTTAAAGTTTTTACTTTTTGCTTATGACAAAAAGGGGGAGAAAATATAGATCTGAACTGTTTAATATAACTTCACCAGAATGAAACTTCAGACATATTTATTCTATCTAACATTCAATCTGACTATTTCAGAACTTTTGATAAGTACACTCTCTAAAAGAAACTCTGAGTCTCTCAGATCATTATGACTATTATCAAACTCTGAATCTTAAATCTGCAAGACATTCTGATTTCAAATGGTAAAAGAACAAACAAGATCTAACTCTAAAGATTACTCAAGACAAAAGGGAAGTTTATATTCCTTGTCTGTATTTAACTCAGGGGGAGATTCAACATCTCAAGAGGAGTTATAATTTCAATATTTTCAATTAAACAAAATTTCTGATGTTTTTGTCATCATCAAAAAGGGGGAGATTGTTAGAACACAGATTGGTTCTTAATAATATCTCTATGTTTTGATGATAACTATTAGGAAATTTTGTATTTAAGAATTATATACTCTAAAATTTGCTTGAGAGTTTTTACTGCAGATAGTAAAGAAATTAACACTCCAGAAGCAAATCAGATTTGAATGCAAGAAATTAACTAGACTCTGAAGCGCCAGATGCACTCATTAGAAGATTCTGATTGCTGCCAACAGAAGATTCTGAGCGTAGCCTCCAGAATATTCTGAAGCAGAAGCTCCAGAAGAATCTGAAGCAGAAGCTCCAGAAGAACCTGAAGCAGTAGCTCCAGAAGGATCTAAAGAAGTAGCTCCAGAAGAATCTGAAGCAAGTCAGAAGCATATGAAGCAAAGAAGAATTTTGTATGAAGAGTTTTTCAAAGCATAGATTCTACAGAAGTTTCTGAAAGTACTAAAGTTGCCAGTACTGAAGTTCTGTTCCAAATATGCTCTGATATTTAACACGCTGAAAGCACACCTGCTGCAGAAGACTCTGATCTAGCAAGCTCTGATCATCATCAGAAGACTCTGACCCAATTAGGCTCTGATGAACTTGCTGAAAACTAAAGAAGAAATATTCAAAGATTATATCCGTTGGAGTAAATCAAACGTCTCTTTCCTTATTTATGCTAGACACAAGAACACAGACAAAAAGGATTTTTCTGTGCTTTCTTCTTCTAGGAAAGCTCACTTGATGTGAAGACAAAAAGGCTCAGACCTTTTGGGACACTCTTCTCAACGTGCAGCTCCCTTGGATCAACTGCCTATAAAAGCAAGTCTCCACCAAATTCTTCAGTTAGATGTTTTGCTGAAAAGAATTAAAACATTCAAGCTCTCATACTTTCATATTCATTCTTAGAATTAATTTCATTATACTTAAACTTAAGAGAAATATCATTGTTGTGATTAAAGCTTTTTAGAAGCATTCTTACTCTTGTATTTGATTTACATTGATTGTAAAGGATTTCCTTAAGAGGATTCAGTTGGAATCAGTAGCTCTTGAGAAGACTAAGAACAGTTGTTCTTAGGTGTTACTATTGTAATCTGTTTGATTAAATAGTGGATTAAGTCCTTGTTTGAGAAAGGCAAATCACTCTAGGAAGGGTGGACTGGAGTAGTTGAGTTCAACGAACCAGGATAAAAATACTTGTGTTTTAATTCTAAGTTTTAATCTTTCATACTTATTCAACCCCCCTTCTAAGTATTATCTCACCTTCATGCCTAACTTCATTTTTCCTTATATACCTTTGGTATCTTTTGACAAACAATCCCATATCCTCATCATCGAAGTTCTTGTCATCTTCACTTTCATACTCACTGTGCTCATTGTGTGAGGACCTTGAGCTTGAAGTCTTTAGAGCGATATACTTCTTCTCTACCTCCTTGTATTTTCCTTTCTCCTTCTTTACCTTCTTTTCATACTCTTTTTCATGCTTTTGTAAGCAAGTGAGTTCTTACTCATGTTCTTTTAATTTTCCAAACAAAGTAGTGAGATCAAGTTCTTTAAGATCATTTGCCTCTTTGATAGCGGTGACCTTGGGTTGTGATTCCCTATTTAAACATATCAACACCTTATTAGTATCAATATCATTCTAAATAGGCTTACATAGTACATTCAATCAATTGATAAGATGCGTGAACCGTTTTTGCATGTCCGCAATGGTTTCACCATGCTCCATGTGAAATAGCTCAAAATATTGATTTAATGTGTTTATCCTTGCTTGTTTGACCTCATCAGTATCCACATGGGCAACTTCTAATCGTATCACATAGCTTTGGCGATCTCACAATGAAAAATGTGATAATACTCATAAACATCTAATGCAGATGTGAGAATATTTTTTGCCTTCCAATTATTATCATTCCATTGTGCTTCTAGTTTAGGTACGATAACACCTTCAACATTGGTCGATGTAATTTCATTAGGACCATTTTTGATGGCGTCCCATATACCCTTGTCAATCGAGTTGACATGAATATGCATACAAGTTTTCCAATAGCCATAATTTTTGCCGGTGAAAATTGGTGCTATATTGTATGCTCCCTTAGGTTCGGTAGCCATTTAAAAAGCAAATCTTAAGCACAAAATTAACTGGAGCTCGTGATACCACTTGTTAGATAATAGACTTCGATCTATAAGGGGTGAGTAGATCATATGTAAAAGCTTTTGGAAAAAATAAATTTGAAAATATTTATGGCACAGTGAAAACAACCCGAATCGAATCGTCTAACCAAACCTCTATTGAAAAGCTTAGATATGCATAAAGGTACACAAACGTATGATAATGAACACAAAATGTTCAACAACAATTAACCACAAACATTCAAATTCTAATATATACGTATAACTTATTCCCAATATCAAAACACATAAAAATACAATAAAGTAGTTTATCGAACACTTTATATGCAATCTACATTGTTTGGAGATTTGCTTTGTTTTGTTAATCTTAAAAATCAATCACAATCAAATGAACAATGTGATAAATCCCAAACGAATTGATCAAATGAACAATGAATTCAAAATGTGATAAAAAATAACTCCCAAACGAATTGATCAAATAAACAATGAATTCAATAATTTATAAACACAAAATTCAGAGAGAGAGAGAGAGAGAGAGAGAGAGAGAGAGAGAGAGAGAGAGAGAGAGAGAGAGAGAGAGGTAGTACACAAGGAACTAAACACAAGGGTATGTCTGCCCTCAATTCAAATTCAAATTAAGATATTATAATAAATATTACTTTGCAAATGTGTGTATATAAGAGATGAAGAACTCTAACCCTACAAACTCTAGGTTTATTATTGATTCTACCACCTCCAAAACCTTTGATCAAAGATTGAACAAGTAACCATCCATTTCGCTTTAATTCACTTGTTATTACTACTTCCTTAAAACCCTCCAAAACCTCGTTAAATTAATCCCAAGTGTGCACTTATTGAAACCTAAGATTTACCAACACGATCCACCTTCTCACACTACTCCCTTGCAAGGCACCCCTTCTCACAAGGATTTCACTCGATTGAATCTGAATTGTATAATCTTGTTTAAAACCTTCAAATCATCAATGATCTTGAAGGAAAACCCCAACTCGGTATTCTTATTTGAAATCCTCAAAGCTCTTAACCCAATATTCTCGGCACAACAACCTAATTTTACGTTATCAACCCTAATTTATATGGTCAACCAATTAAAAATGATTATGTGTAGTTTGATTCTGTGTATGCATAAAAGAGAGATTGAAGATGATGAGAATGCTTTAAAATCCTGATTTCGTATAAGTTTACTCTAGAACCTTACTAGAAATGATACATGTATCAAGTATTTATAAGTATGCAATTTTGGAATCAAAAGGAATGCAAAGGAATGGAGAAAACTGTGATTTTTGGATAAATGCATCGTATGATTCGACCTATGAAAGTTATAGGTCGACCTATGAAGGTCTTTATGTCGGCCTATAAAGGTCTTAGGTCGACCTATGAAGATCTTGTGTCAACTTATATCAGTCATCACATGGACAAAGCCTATAGGCTTCAATATTGGAGCATATATGTCCACCTATATATTCTAAGTGTCGACCTATAGAAAGAAAATTCCTTCTATGTGTAGACCTATAGTCGTATGTGTCAACACATACTATAATGCACTTCATAAAATTTTGTTTTCAATGTAAGTTTTTTGATGTATGAACTTTTCCAAAACATTTTAATGCTTCTTAATGCTAAGATGCACATATAAAATTAGAGGATACTGTCCAATATACACTAATGATAAAGAATCCTAGTTTTTACATCATGCAAAATACATCTAACGAAAAGTTGCACTCATAATTATACCTTTAAAATAAAAATTATGCATGTGATCCTCACATGCTGATAATATCCTCTTGGGAGTCACCCATAATAGCTCTTAAATGTGTAATAATCAAGTCTAGTGTATCAGGCCTATGAATTAGAGTGTGATCCAATAAAATGCATATGATAAAAATATTAAAGATGCATGATGCATCGTCTAAAGTGATTCTTATCTCATCAATGAGAATATGAAATGAAGATGTCTTTGCGTGTCATATCTCAATAAAGAAAGACCAAGGTTTATGATATATGTAACCAAATCCAATCCTACAAACATATTTCTCACGGAACTACAAAAGATAATGTCTCTACATCAAATGATTAATGTTAATAAAAATACAATAAATAAGATGTTTACAATCTTAAGTAAATGTTTTTTTACCTCTTCGTTAAAAACTTGACCAAGAACGTTGCCTCAATATAGTGGAAGTAGTGAAATGTATGATGTCCCTCTGGAAAATCCTTTAGTTGTTGTGGAAGTAGATATGGTCGAAGCCGATTTGGTAGGAACATGTGCATGGGCTAATGCATGGGCCCATGGTCTTCCATGAGATAAGGTTCTCTAACCTTGTTATGGTAGCCCCTCAGTGGTTTTAGATGATTTCCCTACTTTACACTTGGCCCTAGAGAATGTAACTCTCTCTCTCTATAAACTGGTGTATGTTATGATAATCAACCATGTATGTATCTTGGTTGTTCATCAATATTTTTTCTATATTTACTTAATATAAAAGAGAACATCAGTAAACATATCAAAATTATTATCCATATTTTTGTATTGTCATTGGTCAAACACATATTAAATACAAAAGAAAGCCATTTTTATATTAACTCAATAAGAGCACCCGTTGACTTGTGGTTATTTTTCAACATGGATCTTTCATGCCTTAGGAACTAACATAATACATTTAACCTCTTGTTTTTTTTATCTTGCATAATATTGGCCTTGGTCTTCTTGCTTTTATACTTTAAAACAATAAACTTTGGCTTCCTTTAAGGTTCATCATCATCCAAATCTATCTTATATCTTTGGAGGAAGCTAATGAGATATTCAATAAGTAAGTGTACCATAATAACTGTATTGGACCCTAAAAAGTAACAAACTAAAGCAAATCATGCTAGTAAAGGACTGAGCCACCCTAAGAAGCCATGAGCCGCCATAAATGGACCATGAGGTCACCTTGATTTTAGTAGTTACACAGAAGATGGATTAGTTCACTTAAAATAACCCCACTTCCCACTTTCCCCATGAATGTGAGAGATGACGTGTCCCATCATAATAGATTGAAGAAAGGATCAAAAAGGATAATTGTAGTTTCCATGATCTAAGGAAGAACAACTCTCTTACTCTCCATGTTATTGAGCAAGGAGAGGTGGTAACCACTCTCTAACTCAAGCTCAATGAGCCTTTATAAATACATTAGCCTTAAGATGATAACAGGAGATCATTTTCACTTGAAACCACATATACAAAGCTTCTTATCACCATGCGTAAACACTCACAACAACTTAAAAAATCACTGATAAATCATATGTTGTAATATATTTAAGCCCTTAACATTTGAATTTGTATTGATTTATTTAATTTTAGTTTGAGTATTCGGTTGAGTTTTGTTAGTTTTAGCTAGATTAGTAGAGAGCACACTAAGTGCTCTATTTTGTGACTTTTATGTATTTTGCACTTGTGCAGGAATCACTATGGTGTTGAGTTCTGTCACATCGAGAATACACTCCATGTTCAGCAGGCTTAAGGGATAAAAGATGTTGAAGGAAGTGGAGAAATCCAAGAGGAAGACAAAGATGGAAGGAGAATTGGCGTGAAAGCATAAAGTTGAGTTGAAAAGTAAAAGGATAAGATCAAAACACTAGAGGATAAAAGACAACAAAATAGTACAGTTGTTGCAAAGCGCGACTTGTCCCATCTGCACAACAAGTCTGTCACTGGTCACTTTATCACATGTGTAACACCCTGGAATTTGATTATTATATTTAATCAAACTATTAGTGTTTTATTTAATTATTTAGTATGTGGTGTATTTTTAATTAAATATGTATGTTAAGTAGTATGCGTATGTGGGGCATTGGTGGGGTGTAATGATAACATTGGTGGGGTGATAGAAGGATTAGTATACTTAAAATAATTAGAAATAATTGTAATTATAATTTTTTTTAATTAGTTAATCAAAATAAATGAGAAAATAGGTTTTGGGGTGGAAAATAGGAATTAAGAGAAAATAGGAGGAATGATGAATAAAAGGAGAATAGTTAGACCTTGGTGTAATTTTTTTAAGAGATTAAATTAGGTTTAAGGACAAATAGAAAAACTAGTGGAGCCTTTGAGGAATATTACATGAAAACAGAATTTAGAGAGAAAATGCGAGAATAAGGCTAGGGCTTAAAGAGGGAAGAACAACCTTGATTAATTCAGAATTTTTGTAAGAAATCTAAGGTAAGGGGAAGAAATGGATTTCTCTATGGGTGTATAGCATGAAAGGATAAAGAAGAGATAATCCTTAATCTCTTTAGGAATTGTGTGAATTGCTTATGAGTTATTGTTGATTTATGTGATTATGAAAATTGATAAATTAATGTGTGATTATTCAATTTTATGGTTGAATTGTATGTGCAATATTTTGTTTATGTATACATGATGTTTATGCCATTGTTGGAATTGTTGAAGGTTTGGAACATGAACATGAATGGATGAAATTGAATGAATAATTGGTGAAATCCTATGATTTGGCATGCTATAATGGTATTATTTGATGTGGTATAATTTTATGGGCATTTTTGGGGTGATTGGGGTTGGAAAATTGGATTTCTAGGGGACTCTCGTGGCAAAACACATTTTTTTGCCTTCTAATGCAGGGTGACGGGTGTCACCTAGATGAAAGGATACCTGTCATTCACTTTGAGACACTGACAAGCATCAGCGCTCTGACGGGGAGACCGTCATGGTCCCCAGGCTTGGTTTTCCAAGCCAATCGTCATCATTCATGACAGTCTGGGTTTTAAAGTAGGTGACGGGCGTCACCAGGGTGACGGGTTACCCGTCATGGTGTTAGAATGGGTGTTCTTGTCCTTGTTGCATGATCTGAGCTGTCAATCCATATTTTTGGTGTTGTATTGTTGTTTGGGGTGATAATTAGTGATTGTTTGTCTATGTTGAGGTTGTTAATTAATTATTATGAATTAATTAATTTTGTAGAATTATCATGTTGATTGATAATTTGTTTACCTATATTGATGATATATGATGTGAATATGACTGATATTGTGATTGCAATGCATGATTATATGGTGATTAATAATGTATTGTCTGTGCATATGTTGTTGTTATTAGTGGATAGGAATTCAGAAGGGGGATTACTATTGTGTGTCAATGCATGTTGTTTATGATTAGAAGGGAGCCGTAAACATAATTATTATTGCTATTGTATTGATTTATATGCACGTGCATCATTGTGTCGTGCCGTTGAAAGAGGCGTGATCACTAGTTCATATTTTAAGACATGTTATGGAATTTTTTATGACAGATTACACCCATAATCTTGACTAGTTAGGCCCATATATGGTCATATGTTATAATTCATATTTTAAGAAGTTTTGACTAGTAGTTATGGTAGGAAATGAAATTGTCGTGACAGAACAATAAATTTTGTCATTCATAATCCAAACGAGTTACAACAAAACTTCACCAACATCAAATTAATCAACACTTAATCAGTACATAGTCAACACATAATAATTTAATCTAGACCTAACCACTTAATCATCACCTAAATACTTAATCAACAACTAATTTTTAATATATTTATTAGTATTGAAGCAACTAAGGAAAACAACATTAAGAAGATTATGAACCCATTGAACTTCATCTACTTCATAAACTTCATATTTATCTTCATTTTATTGTATTTGACTTTGTAATTGTTAACTTTTTTTGCTTTTCTTAGTTTAATTTGTGAAATAAAGAAGAGATTAATTCCTTTGTTTTAGGATTCATTTCTTCATCAAATCAAACAAAGACAACATTTCTTGTAGCCTTGCAGTTTGAAACACCAATAAAGATGAAATAAGATTAATGAATTAAAAAAATCTGAGTTATCATTGAACCAAATCTGCACAAATGTAAAACACAACAAATATACTTTATACATCTCACACCCATAAAAAGGCGACAAGATCGAATCGGTCCATGTTGTCATCAATGGAACATCAAGATCACATTTGCGTTCATACCTAAGATGACGAGATATGCTTCTGTACTAGAAACCAAGTACTGAAACATGTTGAAGAACAATGATAATTGAAGCGGAGATTACAATAGAATGCGACATTTGGCTTTGGAAAGACAAAGAAGACGACAATGAATATGACATAGGGATCATGTACAATTGAAGAAAATGATGGAAATGAGAATACGTGATTGAAGAAAAAATGTATAAATATTAAATAATAAATTAAAACATTTAAAGTAATATTAGTTTATATTAAAAATAAAGTAATCATTATAATTTTGTGACATGACAATTTTTGCTTATTTGACAGTACCACGTCTTAAATGAATACACCGCATCTGCAAAAAGGGAGGCGACCAAAAAAATCTCAAGAATTGTGAAATAATGGGACCAAAAACCTATGTTTTAAACAAGGGAGACTAAAAGTTAAAACGATCAAAATATAAGGATCAAAAGTGCATTTAAGCTAATAAACTATTATGCGTGAGACTAATTTTAATTAGGGTAAAGGGATGATTATGTTTAAGTAGTGGTTAGAAAATAGATGTAAAACATAGTCTAAATGTGTTTCAATCCCTTAACACAAGGCTTGATTTTTCGCTCACAACTTTTCAAAAGTCCTCTAATTTTAAAAGCATTGTTGCTCTCCAGTCTTGGAGTACACAAAATGGAAATGTTGCTTATATTGCAAGCTTCCATCTATTGCAAGCTACCCAAATGCATTTTATTTAATTATTTCAATTATTTTACTTTTTTGATCTTCATCCTCCATTGAAGCAGGATCAAATTCATCAATCTTTTCATAATGAGCTTTCATGTCATCATATACATCTTCATAGTCTAGAGATTCAGTTTTCTCTTTATTGTACTATTTTTTGATGACATATTTAAACTAATGCATTTTTAACATAATGACCTTTGAGAATACATTTCTAAAATTACCCATAAAAATTTAACTAATAAAGTGAGTTCTACATCACTTCAAAAGTAACCTAATAAAAAACAAAAAGATATTAGTGCACTTGAACATACTTTGCATTATAGATCTTGTCAACAAATAAGTGAGACCAAGATCACTTGACCTTATTTCAAAGAGAGATCTATCTCATTGACTATGGATATAAACGAATAAGAAAAAACCAATTAAACCAACAATCTAAACAAAATTAGACTGAAAAGAATCAATTATTTTTTGTTCGGTTCAAAAACCGAACCAACTAATAAAAACCGAGGTGGTTTGATTCGGTTCTCGATTTTAGTTTTTAGGAACCGCCAAACTGATGAACCAAATGGATGACTATAAATATCTACTTAATCTTTTATGCCCCATTATTAAGCCAAAATTTTATATTGGTCAAATACTTCTCCATCTTTATTTACACTTCCTTTCTTTAAACAAAATAGAAACCATAAGCCATAAAAACTCGCTCTCACCAAATTACTACTTTGGCTGTTAGACCCCACTGTTTCTCTCGCCACCGTCATTCTTATTGGTTATGGTTGCCTTATTCATGTTAAAATTCTATTCATTAGTTTTCTTTTTTTTACCTTTTATGTTTCTTCTTCAGCGAATTTTCTTCTAGTCTTGTTACAAAATAGTTTTGATGTGTATTTGAGGTGTAAAACATGTTAATATATGTGTATTGAAACCTTTTGTTTTTATTATTGTGTTTTATTTGTTAAGCTTTCAAATTCATTCCCAGCCTTATCATGCCAAATGCCAACTTTTGTATTCGAAAATTAACTTATTTCATAATGCAATGAAAATTATGTCAATGCTTCATATGAATGAGAACAACTTGTAAGTTGTTTGAAAAGTAGAGAATGAAATATATTATATAAAATGTATTATTAAAAAAAAAATAGTCCAAAAAACACCGAAAAACAAGATAACAAATAATATACAGATGAATATAATGTTTCGGAAAAAAAAGTGTTGTGAAATGATTAGTTTGATTTGGTTCTATTTTGGACTGGGTCGAGACCTGCCCTTCAGTCGGGCAGGCCCAACCCAAGGCCATGCTGATGAGGCTCAACCATGCCCAATTTCCTCTATCGGGCAGGAGCCTCAACAAGGCACATCCGTCGGGCAGAAGACCTTTCTCACGGGGAAGCCTACGTGCTTCCCCCACGTTCTCCACGTGCCCCCCCACGCGGGGACACGTCATCAGGAAACTACCCACTTTCGAAAGAGTTGGTCAATCCACATTCCGAAGATCACGAGGAAGTTGATCCAGGGCGAAGACCACATACTGGTCTTCATTACTCCATATAGGCAGCAACATACTTGTGTTGGGCTTGGCAATCCGGCCCACTGCAACGTTGGTCCTACGCTGGGGGCACATTATAAATACCCTATTTTACTAAAGGGTTAGGTATTCTATTCATTACACCTTCTCTCTATACTTGCTCTCTCTAGTTCCGATACTTACTTAAGCATCAGAGCGTCTTGTAGGTACACCCCCTTTCTTCTCCACAACACCGGTGAAGGCAGACTACTCATTCCTTTCTGATAAGGTAAGATCAGTGGCACCATCAGTGGGAATCTCAGCTTCCCCGTTCTTTCTCCTGTCCAAACACAGGAGCTCAAGAACCAAAGCGAAATTAACCTTCAACTTCCATTTCAATCATGGTTGTAGTACCCTAAATTTTACCCTTATATTTAGTCAGTCATTTCGCATATCGTCTCATATGTACATTTGCTAACCACTAACAAGATATGAAGGTGTTTGTCTTGCAGATTTGGTCCCAGGGGTATTTTGGTCATTTTACGCAAATTCTACCAATTCCTTGAAGACGGGCTGTTATTAAAATTCTGAGGCGTTTGATACATTTATCTATCACCAGGTCTGATCATATCAAGATCTTGGCAGTTGGTCGGTGGAATTTAATTATGAGTAGTGTTGAAACTGTTGTGATTATGGTGCACGTCTGTGTTTGGTTATGAAATGATTGGTTAACATTTTAATCAGAGGATGAGATTAGAATTACAAATGAGACAAGTGCACAAATAAGAATGTCACTTGGGAGTGTTTATGTTTTATGACTATGTTAATGAATTTAAATACTTGTGGATTTATTCACAAATGTTTATATTTTTTAACTAAGAATAAAACATAAATAAATTCAAAATTTTGGGAATTTTATTTCAAAAAAAAAAAAATCTCATCATACAAGAAATGGAGTGCTTCACATTTTATACGCACTGTTACAAGGAATTACATTAAAGTTCTAAGTCCTAAGGAATTACATTAAAGTATCTATCCTAAATCCTAAGAACATCTAAGTGTCTTCAGGTCATCTCTGAGCTTCTCCACGAATCCTCGACTAACCTGCACATCAAAAAGAAAACAAGCAGTATAGAAAAATGTTAGAAGATGTTTTTGACACTCTCAGAACAATGTCATCATCGAGTGCCGGGAGGGGCACAACCGAAGCTGCGTCCTACCCCCGTTACCGATCCGCGCCGTGGGCGTCAGATCAGGTAATACCTGTTCTTATCGATACGGGACATCCGAGAGATAGAAGAAATAAAAGAAGCGGGACTGATTCGTTTCGCCGCGATTGGATTTCCAAACTGATACGAGAATAAGGCAACATAGGCAAGTTCTGACTCAGACCCGGATGCCGGCAGGTCTGAGTCACTTTGGTTTCAAAACTTCCAACACCTGAAAAGCCACAAGCATCATCAGAACTCAAAGCATAAACACAACTAGGTAAGAAGGAACTCGTGCCCATACAAGTATGAAAAGCCACCAAAGAACAAATCTGTTACCAAACAGAATGAAGACCAATGGTCCAAACAGAATGAAAGCCAAGTCAAAACAGGACAAGAGAATTGAAATGCAAGCCAAGCTGCATCAATTTCCAAAACAGAACACTAATTCCAAACAAACTGCACCAAAATAACATTTCAGAAGGCAAATTCATACGCAAAAGGCTATCAGCAAACATCCTGTAAATCATGCCCAACAGGATCCAAAGAAAAAGGTAACAGCATACGAAGAAAGCAAGTTCAAATAGAGCAAGAAGAATGAAGTATCCACACAAAACTGCATCAAGCTGCCTAAAACATACCAAAGGTTGTCAGTTAGGAGGGCCAGCTTCACCCGATACGGATGGTAAGTCACAAAAATGGACACCAAGTTGCAGCACAAAGCATAGGGCAGAATGGGGCTCAGTCGAGAGCATCATTGCCCCAACAAGTACACAAACACATGGCTCGGTTAACCAAACACCATAACCCAAATCATCATCGCCCAAACTCACTATCGCGTAAGTGTATCGAGGCAGCATTAAGCATTCGTAGTTGGACACAATGGCCCATAGTGTCAGCTCTGAAACACAAGAATCAAACATCATCAGCAGTTAAAACAACTAAAAGGGAATAAGTGATAAACTACACGTGAAGATTCTCAGAAGCAACCGCGACACCGTCAAAGAAATATCCCTCAAAGGCTCAGAACGGTATCATCATTGCCGTATACCCTTCCCGGCAATTCTGATTCGACCGAAGCCGTAGCATCAACCCTCTCTGAAAGAAGAAGAGGAAAAGAATCTGAGTTGCATCAAAAAGCGAACCAATCAAAAAATGAGTGAGTTCGAGATCAAAGCATCAAACAGAGATACGAATCCATTAAGGAATCCTGGGAATTAAAATCAAACATCAATCAATCCAATCTGAAGGCAAACCATATCAGAAAAATAGAGAGATTTTGATTTGATAATTAATCCCAAAACAGATCAAAACAAATCAGTTCAGACTACTAAAATTGAATCGAATCAGGAAACCATATCAGCTCAATCAGGATTCCAAGAGAAGAAACGAGATCCCAATCGTATCAGAAAGCCCTATTGGAACTCAATCTGGAAAAACCAAATGATCAAATCAAATCGAATCCCCATTTGCACTTAACCTGAATCAATCAAACAAATCAGTTCAGATTAGATTCAATCACAGAGTTCTGAAGATAGAAAGCTTTGAACCAAATCAGAAGAATCATATCAGCTGGAGATCAGAAAGAATCAATCAAACCCTAAAAAGGGAAACAGAGTTCAATCAGCATCCAATCGTAATCCAATCAGTATCTGAGGAAAATCAAAATCAAAATCAAATTGCATTAACACAAAATCAAATCAGATCATCAAAATGCATATCTCAGAAAAAACGCAAGTTCAAGGCCCAAAAAGAGAGATAAAGAGAAGTTATAAATAGGAGGATACAACCTGATGGAAAGGGGGAGTTGAAACCCTAGACGGAGAGTACGAGATCGCGTACAAACCCTAGTGAAGAATCCACATGCGAAAACCCTAAACGGTGCAAGCTCAGACGAAGCGATCGTCATCATCGCTCAAAGAGATCACCATCACCGAACGCGAATCAACAATACCCAGAGAGATCACCTTCACCGTTCGTGAAGAACGACGGGCAATCGACTCCACGGCCTCAGCTTCAACATCATCGGCCAAATCAAATGTAAATGCGTTATCTCACATATTCTTGTGGTTCGTATTTTTGTTTCAGGAAAAGAGATGATCACGGCGCGAGGAAGAAAGATGAGAAAGAGAGAGACGAGAGAAACGCAGGAGAAACGGCGCCGCTGGGACGAGGGTTCTGAAACCCTAGAGTGAAACTTTGGGGTGTATTCACAATAACCGGGTTGGGTCCGGGTGTGATGACCGGCCCAACCCTTTCCCTTTTTATTTTTTTGTTTTATTTTTTAATTAATTTGTTTTATGTTTTAAAAAACTTTTTCTTAACATTTTAATTTCATAATTTTTAAAAAATATTTTTCTCATTTTAATCCTTTTAAAATATAATTATTAAGAATAAATTAAAACCTTTTTTAATAAAATTAAACTTTTGTAAATATAAAATGAAATTTTTTTTTTAATAAAATAAATAAAAACTCTTTTTTAAAAAATATAAAAATAAAAAACCTTTTTTTAAATTTCTCTTTTGCAAGCTAACATTAAATTAGTAAGATTTTTAAATAAACATTAGTAAAGTCTCAATTTACGTCTTCTTGTAACTCATTGCTGCCTAACTCTGCCTACTAACGGGTGTTCGTTTTTGCAGTTCATATTTATCGTGTCGAGTTTTCATTTAAGTTTCTTTATATTTGTATCTGCTTCTCATATGTAACCTCGCGAACCAATAATCGCGCTTTAAGTTTCTGCCATTTAATTTTTGTTTGTATAGCTGTAACTACTGTCGTTATTTTTCTGCTTGCATGGTTCAATCACCTCAATATTTCTGTCGCACTACACTCCGAAGGAATTAGGTCTAGCATTTGACCGCCGTGTCAATAGTCCTCACCTTCAACCCTTACAACCTCACAAACCCTAATTTTCACAAATGCCTCGCCGCAGGCAAAATTACAATTTTACCCCTAGCATTAGGTCAAAGAGCCGCCGTGCTCATTTTAGGGTTTCCCGCCGTGTAATCCCTAACTTAACCTAATTTAATCCTAATTACAACTTAACAATTCAACGTAGAGATTTGGAGTTTCTACACTCCGCGTAAGCGTGTCCTTAAGACATGTTTATTCCCCTTGAGACCTTGACCATAGTCAAGAAGTCTCTAACCTCCCTTTTGAGGGGAACTACGATTACTCTGATTCCACTCCCGTAAGGATACGTAGGCACAAGATGCGATGTCTTGCCGAGTAAACTTAGAATTAACCCCTTAGGTCTCTTTTCTCACTTTTAACCTTTGTACATATACCTTAAGCAAATAAATAAAGCAAATAGTAAGCATTGAACAAAAGGTTCCTGTAGAGTACTACAGAAGTTTAGGGTGCTAATACCTTCCCTAAATTTAACCAACCCCCGAACCCTAGATCTCTCCCCGCATTGTGTTTACGATGCAAAATAGGTTTTCCCTTTTTGACCTTTTCCTTCGGATAAATCAAAGAGCGGTTGTGAATTGAATTGCGATTCAAACTCATTAATAGTTTGTGATCCTATTTCCACCGCAACAATGGCCAACCCGTGCAACAATAATGCTCCAGGATCTGCCTTTACCCCCTTCTGCGGGGACGGCCACGGCCCTAACACGGTCGTCTGCAATGAAGAAGGCGACCACAGGGATGGGCGCACCACCTCTCCCTCCTCAGAAGACGCGGCCTACAACACCGTCCAACGCTTAGACAGCCCGACTATCTACCATCCCGTCCCGGTCCCAGCTGGCGCCGATCCTACCATGGAGGCTCTGTTCGCGGTGATCAACCAAACCAACTTTATGATCTTCGGGCAGAACAAATAGATAAGGATGCTTGAAAGGGAACAACCATCACGCTCTCCCTCGCGGAAACACCATCGCCCAGTTTCCCTCAATTTGTCCCCTCCCCGCAAAGACGCCAACGCCCGATTTCCATTAGCCCATCTCCTCCTCCGCGGAGGACGCGGTTCGTCGAGGAGTCACGGAGTCCCTCTCCCCTACCGATGGGGCGCCACCCTTGTTTGGAGCGACCTCAATAGTCGGTTTCCCACAAACAGGACAGGTCGCCCCCCGAAAAGAGTAACGTTCCCTGACTCAGAAGAAGAAAGCCATAGGGGGCCCCTCTAGACCGAGAGCCCGTCCGAGGAGTTCCCCACGTCGAAACTAAAACCAACAGGAGTCAGCTTCTCCCTTGCTGTCTCCCATCAGAAGCGACGAGGACATCCAGCACTCACCGCTGTGTAGAGCCATCAAGGAGGCCCTGCTGCTAGTTAAAATGGAGAAACCCCCGATCTTTGGCTACGTACGATGACACAACAGACCCAGACGACTATATCGAAAGCATAGACATTGTGCTCGACTACTGGAATATCCGGGGAGCCATCAATTACAGGTTGTTCCTCACCACCCTAAGGAAGGGAGCCATGGCGTGGTACAAACGCCTCACGCCTGACTCCATTACCTCCTGGGATGAACTGAAGCGGCAGTTCTCCAGGAACTTCACGGCTTCCCAGCACCATCCGAAGACAGAAGCGGCCCTGGTAGCCATTATCCAGGGGAGGGACGAGCCTCTCCGATATTAAATAGAGAGGTTCAATCATGAAGCCGTCCAGGTGTCCACCATGAACAATATGAAGAAGTTCTTAATACAGAGAGGCATACGACCATACTCTGACTTCGCCAAGGCCGTGGGGATTGCACATCCTCACACCTTGAATGCCTTCCTCCACAAGGCTCAATCATACATCGAGTATGAGGAGATAGAGACCACCAACACCGCCAACGATAGAAGGAACCAGGAAGGCTTCAGAGGCGCCAAGCATAAGGAAGCCCCTCCGCCTCGACACAACGAACAAAAAAGTCATGAGGACTGACCCCGCGAACAGAAAGGACCAGTGGGCCGATTCACCGAGTATACGCTGCTCACAACTCCCCGCGGGCGCATCTTGGTCGAATGCATCAATTCGGAATTTCAAAGGGGTGGCGTCCGATTCCCAAAACCAACACCCCAGAAGCCCAACGTGGACAAATCCAAGTACTATAGGTTCCACTGGAGCCATGGGCACGTCACGGAAGATTGCATCCACCTCAAAGATGTAATCGAGATCTTAATTAAAGAAGGGCATCTGAAACAGTATACCCGGAGGGGTGAAAACCCCTGACTGGAAACCCGCGAGGCCAAGAGGGTCGAGGAAGCGTTAATCCCCTCCGACGAATCAGGACTTCAGGTGGCTCTGTGCATCTCTCGACCAGAAGATTTCCTCCTCTTTAGCGAGCCCTCCAGACCACTGACCGCCCGCAGTCCTTGGGAAGATTTCCCCATCGCATTGGTGATATCCGGGGGGGCAGCAAGTTGTCGGTCGGGTCGGTCAAGAGGAAGTTCGAGGAACTCATCGATAAAAGCTCGAAGTCAAATGCTACCCTCGGCGAGTTCAAAGGGCAATCAAACCCGATCACCTTTTACCTCGAGGAACTTCCCGGGGGAGCACCCAACTCCAGCATTCCCCTCCTGATCAGAGCTCAGATGGTAAACTTTGACGTCCGCCGAATCCTAGTCGACCAAGGAAGTTTGATGGACATAATGTACACCCACCTGTTCATAACCTCACAGCTTGACGAGAGCCGCTTGACTCCGTACGTGGGCTCCGACCTCCAAGGCTTCAACAACACTGCCACTAAGCCTTGGGGATACATAGAAATGCTTGTCACCTTCGGGACCGAGGAGACAGCTCGAAAGGTAAAAGTTTGCTTCCTGGTAATTGAATGCCCTTCCTTGTACCAGTGCATCCTGGGACGGCCAACTCTGGCCGAGCTAACCACAGTACCACCGAAAGTCCACTTAAAGATGAAGTACTACATGACTAGAGGGCAGGTAGTCACTCTCCACGGGGACATCGAGGCGGCGATAAGATGCTTCGAGGCGATACTCAAAGGACTCAGCTCCATCAACGTCCTCCCCAAGTCGGCCGGCAGACCAGCCCCGACGGAAGAGCCGAAACCCCTTTCGCACGTCAACTTTGTCGACCTCGACAACCATTTCCCGATAAGCAGGGACAAGGCAAAGGTTCCGAAGACACGCCTCCAGCAAACAACGGGCAGCTCTCTCATCCGACACGCCCCATTCCAGACGGGGACTTCGAACTCATCATGTTAGGAGACGACCCCAGAAGAAGCGTGAAGATCAACACGGGTCTCCCCGACTTAGCAAGGAAACAACTCAAGGCCAGCCTCCGGGAGAATGCCGACCTCTTCGCGTGGAGCGCTGCTAAAATGATCGAACTCAACCACGACGTAGCTTGTCACCACCTCTCCATAGATCCGGCCGCTAGGGCCATAGTTCAACATAGGCGTAGGATATCTCCCGAGAAAGCGGAGGCCGCTAAAAAAGTTGTAAAAGACCTTCTAGAGGCAAATTTTATATCGGAAGCCCAGTACATAACCTAGTTGTCCAACGTTGTACTTGTTAAAAAACATAATGGAAAATGAAGAATGTGTGTTGACTATACCGATCTTAACCGGGCATGTACCAAAGATGCTTACCCATTACCTAACATCGACAAGGTCGTCGATAATTCTGCAGGTTCTAAACTATTGCCGTTCATGGATGCGTACTCGGGATATAACTAGATCCCCATTGTCGTGGTGAAATTTGGATACCAAACTATTGATTAGTTTGAATCTTATTCATTTGCAACCGAACTTTGATTTGTCCAAAGGAAGGGATAAAGATCGGAATTCCCACAATGCAATGCAAATGCAAGCTAGAGGGTTATAGGTTCGGGGGTTGGTTAAACTTAGGGAAAGTGCTAACATCCTAAGTTTCTGTAGTACTCTACAGGAACCTCTTGTTTTATGTTTATTGCTAAGGTTTATCTGCTTAAAGTTGAAATACCTAGGGGTTTATTTCTAAGTATACTCGATAAGATATCGCATCTTATGCCTACATATCCTTACAGGAGTGGAATGAGAGTATTTGTAGTTCCCCTAAAGGGTTTGAGGAGTTCTTTAACTGTGGTCAAAGTTCCTACGGATTTAGGGTAGTTGATTGATTGATTTTAGGAGAAAAGACGAGTTGTCATTTTAAGGGAGATTTAACTGCCACAAGTGTAAGAGATTGTATTTGTTGTGGGGTGGAGATTCTATCTCGCTTAAGATGATTAACATCTTTCTCTAATGTTTTTGCATATGTTGTTTGATTGAGTTGAATTGTTTATTCTAAGTTGTAAAGGATAAAGGTCCTTCCTATAGGCTAGGATCTAAACTTAGAAGATCGACTTGAATGAGATCAAGGATCATGGGGAAATGATGCAAATGAGATGCATACGCGCAAGTTTTACGTTACGTGCAAGTTCTTCCTTTGGACAGGATGCGATGCGAGAATATAAATTGCGATAATGTAAATTGCTGTAAAATAAATTGCAGAAATGATAAAGGGGCAAATAAATAAAGCATACATAAACGCATGAAAGCGCTGAGGTGTGTGAGAGTGAATTGTGAATAATGTGAAGTGTAAGCGTGCACGATTGGATGTTGATTCGATTTTATCTTAGTTGGGTTGATTTTAGACGAGATTATTTTACGAGTAATGTTGAATTAACTTATTTATTAGCGAGATTGGTTTAAAGGGAAATGTTGGATTAAATGGTGGAGTTAATTGATTTTACGAAAATGTTGTATTAATTTTTAAGGAGATTAATTTTTAGGGAAATTATATTGTTGGTGAAAGTAAATTATATTAGGTGAATTATTTATTTTAAGTGAATTTAAATTAAGTTTACTAACCTATAAGGGAGTGATTAGATAAATAGGTTTTTAATTAGTTTTACCAGAAAATTATTTAAATAAGTGAGAAGCTTTTTATTTTTTTATATTTTTATAATATGACTAATTTTATTATATAAAAAAGGTTATTAGTTTGATGAGAATAGAAATAAGTTAAAGGTGAATAAATAAAATAAATATGAGTTAATTATTTTTAAAAAAAGAAATTGCTTAATTAACTGAATTATGAAAAGCTAAATTAAAAAGGTTTTATTAGTTATAAAACTGATTATTTCAATGATTAGTTATAGGTTAATTAATAAAAAGATTAATGATTATATTAATTAAAGGGTTAATTAGTGGGTTTAGTTGGTTTTGTCTTAAATCAAATTAAAAAAACAGATTAAGGGGAGATTAAGTGATGGTTAGTTGGGGTGCGTGATAGTGTGTGTGTACTGCGTATACATCAGATTACATCAACATAAACAAAAAAAAATAAAAAAATAAATCAAAACCCTAATCCCCCCCATTCCCTTCCGCCGGCTTCCACGTCTTCTCCCTCCACTCTTCTAGTTTCTTTGTGAATCTCCTCTCTCTTTTCTTCTCTCTTCATCGTTTCCATTTCCTTCTTTTCCTTTCCCGTTTTACTCCTTCAACCTTCTTAATCCCGATCCTCTTTCTTCTCTCAAACCTGGAACACAAACAAACAAGATCAAAAATTTCAATAAATTTAACACTAAACGGAAGGATTACCGCGAGTTGGTGTCGCTACTGCGAAAATCGGCGCCGACTGAACAGAAGAGTCTCCACCGCGCGTTATTTATCCCAACGGAGGGAAAGGAAACGCTCGAGGTAAACCTACCGCAAAACGGGGAAAGGAATGGTCATCGCAACCAAGTCCTGGATTCGGGAGTCGGTTACGCAAGGGGAAGGTATTAGCACCCCTCACGTCCGTCGTACTCGACGGGATCCACGCTTGTTTTCTGGTACGGATTGGTATTCTATCTACTCTACAGGTCTGGGGTTAAAAGAAAATAAAATGACTCGGCAAAGTATCGCACTTTATGCCTACGTATTCCCGTCTGGAACGAGAAATCAGAGTCAACGTAGTTCGCCTACCTACGGGAAAGGAGGGGAAGGTTGCTCGCTAGGATATCGCATCCTATGCCTACGTACTTTTATACAGCATGAAAGATCAGAGCAAACGTAGTTCGGGCCACGTACGACACAAGTCTGTTTTGATTGCTTTTATCTCCTTCTGAAAAAGGGTTTTTTCTGATTACTGGTCCAAGCGGACAAAAATGACGTTTTGATGAGTTCACATTCTTTTACGGAAGAAGTGTCTTTTATTGGATTTGAAATCTTATTGTGTTTTTCTGTTTGTTTTAAGAAAGAAGAGACAGAACTCTAACCTATGGTTGAAAAGGGAATCAAACTAACCTAATGTTATCATGCATGGGTTAAGACCTAATGTCTATCATGCTCCTCTCTTGCACAGAGAGAAACAGAGATCCTAAGGGATAAACGGAATCAGAAACAATAGCATATATACAATAAAGTAGTAAAATGCATGGATGCAGCAATACAAGCGAGGCAAGGGAGTCCCACTCAACCTCGAACCTAGAAAACAACAGGCAAAAGCGAACAAAATTCACTTTCAACCTAACAGATTAAAGGGCAAGCAATACAGTCAGAGAAATTCAAACAATACATCAAAAATTATAAACAGCAAAAATAAGCAGCAAAAAGAAATCTTCATCCACATCTGCCTTCAAGTCATCTTCAACCATCTACAAGCTTCAAGCAAGCATCAGTCTTCATCTTCAAGCCTTCAAGCAAGGTTTCTATCTTCAATCTTTCACTGGCTTTTCTTCAAGTCTCACTCTCCAAGATGAGCAGCAGTCAACAAGATGAATTGGATGTTAAGCAGTCAGTTGCCTACCAAGGGTGGCCTACTGACTGTTAACATGATACAGACAGTTTTATCTCAAAAGTTCTATCTTTTAAATACATTCACTAATCCTTCCAAAGGAAGGAGGTGGGTATTTAAAAGAGACTTTGAATCACAGAGAAAGAATGGAGGCGAACAAGACCTTCCATGTTTGTGAATCAAGTTTCTATTCTAGAGCTCTACCTAACTCCTAGATCCTATAACCTTCAACAGCTGCCAGCAAGAGATACTCTTCATCAACTCTGGAAATTGGTCTTCATTCCTTGTCTTCAATGGGCTTCATCAGCAAAGTCTTCAGCTCAAACCCAAACCCCAAGCAGGCCCAATACCCCACACAGTCAAACAAATAACCCCAGGAAGGGCACACCACACAATCAATCAATTACAGAAAATATACTAATAGTATTAATATAATAGGGGAACTTCTAGCATTTTCTAAGGGATCTATCACTTACCCATAATACCCCTATAGTCCCCTCTTAATTTGTCCTAAAGAAAACCCAAAAAGAAACTTTTTTTTGTTATACCTATATTATATTCACAACCTTAATCGACTATCCTAATAGTTTCTAACTAAACTACCTAAAATAAATCCTAAAAAATTGGTATAAAAATCAGGGGGGCACCTAATATCCATATCTAGTTATACTAAAAAGAATAGGGTGAAAATCCTAAAGGAAACTCCTAAACTAAATTCAACAAATAGAGGCATCAACTAAAAGAATTAAAAAAAAGCTATTAAATGTAAAAATATGCAAAAAATATGAAAATGAAATAAAATGACAATTTTATGTTTTTATATTTTTCTAGACAAAAAATGGAAAATGGAAAAAAAAGTCTCATTAAAAAATATGCATTTTTCAATTTGTTATGAATTTTTAAAGTTTGAAAAAATTTGGAGGAAGTTTAATATGAGAATTGACATGAGGGGTGCAGTTAGTGTTAATATTCAGTTAAAAATGATTTGGGCCCCAGCAGGTGGGGTGCGCCTAGCAGCAGGCGCTGGGCCCATTGTACTTCAGAAAACAGATTGTAAAATCAAAGAAAAAAGAAAAAAAGAATGGTGCGAATAGCAGGAGATTATAGTGCAAACGAGTGGGCCTTGGACCAAGGGGGGGGGGGGGGGGGGGCGGAAAGCAAAAAGATGTGAAGCCCAGCATGATTTAAGTTAAAACGCTGCGTTCCAGGGACAACATTCCTCCTTCAATTTCGTTTTTGAATGTGGACCGTTGGATGGTCCTCCAAGTCAAATATTCAAGCGCGATCCAATGGTTCTCATGTTGTCTTCTTCCTTGGAATGTTAGGGTTTGAAACTCCATGAAAACAAACTTCCCATGCATGAAACTTCCTCTTCCTTGTTCTCTCTCAATACTCCATCATTTAACACGATTCAAGAACCAAATTTGACTAGAATTTTATGTAGAATCCAACCATGCCAATAGTTTGTATTAACACTCTCTCTATCATTCTACCCGAACAGTACAACTCCATGGATCCAAACTTTCTTCAATTTTCGACCATCATAAAACTCAACAATCTTTGTATATAATTAATCCTCATGCTATGCTGATCACAACCAACTAATTCTCATGCATTATCATCCATTAAATCATGTGTTCTACCTCCATCAAAAATCAACCTCCATTAATGAAACCTCACTAATTGGTCTAAAACTCATCCAAATGAATCCCCTAATGGTCTCTAATAGTTTCACAACAAGAACTAATCCTAACCATGCCTAAAACAGAGTGTGGAAGTGGTTTTGCTTACCTTGACCCTTGCAATGGTAGATGTTGAAAAGCTTCGAACCAGGCCTTGTGGATCTTCAAGAATGGTCTCTATGTGATGAATAACACTCTTCTTGCACAAGATTTGATGGAGATGGCTTGTATCTTCAGATTCAAACCTTTTTGCTCTCTTGCAACTTCACTTGAAAAGCTCCAATTCTTCAACAATGGTGGCTCAAGCTAGCATGAACATACTCAGGGATGTTTGTAGTGATGATTTGTGGGAAAAAAATGGAAGGGTAATGAAGAGAAAAATGAAGTTTCAATTCAATTTGCAAATGGAAAATTCTTGGTTCAATTTCTATTCTCTACCACCATTAACATCAACAATCACTAACCTCTCACCAATGGAGATTGTAATCCATATATAGATATGTTTAGAAAGATCTAGAACCATTTAGATCACTCTAGAAAGAACTTGAAGTTTCATGACTTGATATTTTGCATTTCCATTCCCACCACATGAGATATCATGACAAAAACCCTACAACTTGAGCAATTATCTTCATTTTCTCTTTAAGTGGTATTTTGAACAAGATACAAAGCTTATTTCCCTTATTTATGAAGCTTTTCCTTGTTTTGGCTTGGTATCTCATTATGCAAGTAAGACTTTTACAAAGCAACCCCAAGATTTAAGCCTCAAATCAAAATTGTGGCTGAACCATTGTTCTTAAAATGCCCTTGGGAGTCAAAATGACCTATCATATGCCATGGTTTGGATTTGGAACTTGGATTTTAGGATTTTCCATTTCACTTGAATTAACTTATGTCTCATTTTTAGGCCATTTTTATCACTTTTTGCTATGAGCCTTTCCAACATCTCATGACCACCCTACTAGCCTTAAAACATCATTCTAAGAAACTTTAATGTTTAAGGTTTTTTCATTTGAAGCTTGGAAGTAGGAGATATGGCCATATGCTTGAAATGACCCATAATGTCCAAATGACCAAAATGCCCTTGTCTTGCCAAAGTCATAAGTAGAGTTCCACAAATCAGATGAAGGCATACTATACCTTTCTAGAAAGATAAGATCATGAGGAACAACTTTCATGTTGGCCAGAAATCCATTTGAAAGCTCCTTGATGGGTAAATGTTGCTTGGAAGTCAAGTAACTTTCACAGGCAAATTTCAGATGCCTCTGACGACCTGTAACTTGCAAGGACCATAACTTGAGTTCTATAAATCTCCTTGATGTCTTCTACCACTCAAATTAAAGGTCTTGAGATAATATACAAGTTTCATGTTGGCCAAGAATCCATTTGAGACTTGAATTTTGAATTATCTTGCTGGGAAGTTTGCCCTAAATCAGGGGATTTTACACAGAAACCCTAATTTAGAAACCTCTCTTCTTCTTGATTTCTCTTGATTCCTCCTTGGAACAACACCACATCCATATCTACATGTCAAATGAGGCATCCCACATCTTTCAAACAGGCCTTAATGCCTTTCAATCAAGCATTTGACCTAGGGTTGACCTAGGGTTGACCCAGATGAAACCCTAGTTGACTGTCTTCCACTGCAGCTCTTGTAATCACATCAATGACTTGTCTCACTTTCAAAATGACCCTCTAGGTCTTCCCTGATGTCTGTATACCCTCAATGACCTCAATTCCTTGCTCACAACTTCTTTGATGATCTTCAAAGACCCTCAAGATAGGAGATAGATCCACTGCTTGATCCACTAACTTCTCGGATGATGACTTGGCTAAGATTGAATTTGAATAAGAATCCTCTTGATATGCTCATAAGAATTGCATTTGGTCCCTTATTGGATGACTTGCCCATGCTATGTTATGCAAATGATTAGACTATGTACATGACTTTTTTATGCAAATGACAATGCAATTGAAACATAAACCAAGTGAAGTAGGTTGAGCAAATTTTAGGGTGCAACAGCTGCCCCTATTCAAGCGACTTGGACCCGACTGGGTGAAGCGCGAACGGCGTTCAAACATTCGAGGTACGAGACGGTTGAATACTAAGAACCTGGAAATTTGCCAACCGCAGAAATAAACTGCACAACTGTTTAGGGAACGACATCCACCAACTGAATCTGGTTGTTACGGCAACAACTGATCCGACGTCTGATAATTATGATTTCAACTTCAACCACCTATGTAACGCCACAGGTACTGAACACTTTTCGCAAAACACCTCTGTCCACAACTGGACTAACCTTATCAACACAAGAAGAGAGACAAATTCGTCAACACGGATAGAGATTCTGTTGTCACAGGAGTAACCTTGTCCACATCTGGACCCAAATTTCCCCAAATCACGAATAAACACAAATTTGTCCACGTCAGGACTCACATCACGGAAAAATCCCGGCGCTTTCGCTGGGGAAACATTTCTGTCTAATCACAGGAAACTCCATCCGTCTATCCATACGGGCAAACCATCTGTCTAAACGCAGGAAACTCCATCCGCCTATCCATACGGGCAAACCATCTGTCTAAACACAGGTAACAATCTCTGTCCATCCCAGGTAACATCTCCGTCAACACGGGTAACATCTCCGTCAACACGGGTAACATCTCTGTCAACACAGGTAACGACTCCGTCAACACGGGTAACATCTCCGTCAACACGGGTAACAATCTCTGTCCATCACAGGTAACGACTCCGTCAACACGGGTAACATCTCCGTTAACACGGGTAACAATCTCTGTCCATCACAGGTAACATCTTCGTCAACACGGGTAACATCTCCGTCAACACGGGTAACAATCTCTGTCCATCACAGGTAACATCTCCGTCAACACGGGTAACATCTCCGTCAACACGGGTAACAATCTTTGTCCATCACAGGTAACGACTCCGTCAACACGGGTAACATCTCCGTCAACACGGGTAACAATCTCTGTCCATCACAGGTAACATCTCCGTCAACACGGGTAACATCTCCGTCAACACGGGTAACAATCTCTGTCCATCACAGGTAACATCTCCGTCAACACGGGTAACATCTCCGTCAACACGGGTAACAATCTTTGTCCATCACAGGTAACGACTCCGTCAACACGGGTAACATCTCCGTCAACACGGGTAACAATCTCTGTCCATCACAGGTAACATCTCCGTCAACACGGGTAACATCTCCGTCAACACGGGTAACAATCTCTGTCCATCACAGGTAACATCTCCGTCAACACGGGTAACATCTCCGTCAACACGGGTAACAATCTCTGTCTGTCACAGGTAACATCTCCGTCAACACGGGTAACATCTCCGTCAACACGGGTAACAATCTCTGTCCATCACAGGTAACATCTCCGTCAACACGGGTAACAATCTTTGTCCATCACAGGTAACATCTCCGTCAACACGGGTAACATCTCCGTCAACACGGGTAACATCTCTGTCAAATACAGGAAAATAACTCCGCCTCTGCTACGGGTAATGCTCTGTCAAATGCAGGAAAATATCTCCGTCTCTGCTACGGGTAATGCTCTGTCAAATACAGGAAAATATCTCCGCCTATGCTACAGGTAATACTCTGTCGAATACAGGAAAATAACTCTGCCTCTGCTACGGGTAATGCTCTGTCGAATACAGGAAAATATCTCCGCCTCTGCTACGGGTAATACTCTGTCGAATACAGGAAAATAACTCCGCCTCTGCTATGGGTAATACTCTGTCGAATACAGGAAAATAACTCCGCCTCTGCTACGGGTAATACTCTATCAAATACAGGAAAATATCTCCGTCTCTGCTACGGGTAATACTCTGTCGAATACAGGAAAATAACTCCGCCTTTGCTACGGGTAATACTCCGCCGACGCTACGGGAAGATAACACTGGTACAGCTTTTCTGCCTATCTTTGCAGCAGCTAGCTCCATCAATCACATGGGTAACACAATATGAGTCTAGTCTTCCAATTTTCAGTGCTGTCATGGCAACAAATCTGAGAAGGACTCTACTGGGGATTTTCTGAACTCAAACTGCCAGACACCTACTTCGACATATGCGGCAGCTTCCACAAATTGATTCACGAAATCTTTTGATATTGGCATAACAACACCCTTGAAGAAATACTCCGCTGGAGGGGTAAGAGAAACTTAAACAAGCAACTCTGTGGGGAATAATGACAAAACGAACATGTCTCACGCCGAGACCTTGAATGTTTGGTAATTAATTTGAGCAAGATCTCCCTCCACCTGCAAGGGAAACAACACTTGAAAACAAAAGGTTAACCAACCTGGCTTATGTTTCAAAATGCATATGTTTGACAATGGCGTAATGCTCCATTCGATATGGAAATGCTACGCGTTTTTTATTTGGGCGGATGCAAACATGACACTATATGTCGATGCAAATGCAGGCTCGAACTGCTGGGATACAGAAAACCGCTTCAGCAAAATAAATGTTGAAGACAACGCCAACTCCGCTGGGGGTAACCAGGTGCCACAGAATTATTCCAGCAAAATAAATGCTGGAAGAGTGAAGCCAACTTCGCTGAGGGATAATTGAATGCGCCAATCATGATTGGACTTCTGCTGGGGAGCTTACCTGTGCCAATGAAAATTGGACTTTTGCTGGGGAGTGAACGGGTATCACATGGTATTCCGACAAAATAAATTCCAGGATACACAGCCAACTCTGCCGGGGAGAGTTTTCTTTTTTAATCTTTGAGTTCCACTGGGGAGGAAAGAAAACACTTGCTGGAAAGAGAACTCCGCTGGGGACGAAACGATTCTCTTGGGGAAAATCAACTGACTCCGCTGGGGGAGAGTAAATGACCCTACTGGGAAGGGTAAACTGTCTAAGTACAACTCACGAGTTGGAAATGTTAATCTTCTGAGGCTAAACCACTCTGCTCGGGATGGGGGATCCTTTTGGGGGACACCACACTGTCTGAATACAGCCTTCGATCTGGGAATCGTCAATTCTGCTGAGAGTAAACGACTTTGCTGGAGGATGTCCTTCGAAATAAGCTACGACTAGCTGGGGAATTCGATCCTTCTTCAGTAAGGAACATTGTTATCTTGGAAGCGCGACCTGCGTGGAGATTCACTTCACATAACGATCAAGTCTTTTCGTTACGAGCTTCTGGTTAGGACTCTTCGATCTCTGTACCCTGACGGTTAGATCTGAACTGTTTCTGTACGTCAAACCCCAAAAGAATGTCCCAACAACATCTTTTGTTTTTAGGGTGTTCTGCCCCGGTCTTGCAATAATCCTTTGCCCCTGATTGACGGATTCGTGGAACAATGCCCATAGCAACGAGAGATCTGCCAAATCTCGACCTGATTGCCCCAGATTTACTGATTCTAGGATGACTGACTCTACTGGAATTAATCGATATAGCTTGCCCCAGTTCACGAAACATTTGGGCATTCTGCATTTTATCCTGATCAGACCTTCCACTGTAGGGATCTTTCTTGTCGGCATGCGTTTACTCGCAAGTAACACAAGTTGTTCTGCATAAAAGATATATTAAACGCAATGTATATGACAGTTTCAACATCCAAGTCTGTTCACCGGAAAAAAATTTGTGACATATAATGAATCAATTATCAAAATGTCAATATGAAAGCTGGTAAGAGGAACCCTTTTAGGAGTCAGTTTCGATGCGATCTTTACCGACGTATGCTCTCGACCAAAACCTGTTTCAATTAGGACTTTTTCGGGTCGTAACATGGTCAGGTTCACGGTTAACAAGGAAAGACATAGGCTCAAAGTTTATTCTGACCCACCCATTCTCCATGATATTCTCCAATCCTATGTTCAGCTAATCTGACACAAGCACTCATCTTTCACAGGTTGATTAGTAGGAATGATGGTCCAGGATACCACACCTTTTTCGGAGTGACAGTCACTTACTTTTTCGTCTTTGGATGCCTAGAGTCACACGACTCTGTTCTTTTCGAGGATTTTTCTTTGGGTAATCCTTTTCGTCTTTTGCTTTTTCGTTCCCTAAATTTTGCCCGGACTGACTCTTTTGAGTATCTTTCGCTTTCAAAGTCCAGCGGGACGCCCTAATTTTTGCCTAAGTCGCTTTTTCTCAAGATTCGACTTAACGGGCTTTCGGCTTTCAATTTTCTTTTTCTTTTTTTTTTCTTTTGCACAAGTCGTGTGGCACTGGTTGTCTGACTTTTTATGGATTAACGTGACTGTTTCACTCTTGGGTTGGCGAACCTTAACCATTGTGGTTTTTTAGGCATGACCCATATGGGTGTGATTTATCCTCGAACGGACACTCCTTTCGCGATTTGAACGCTTGGCCAAACTAACTGACGCCTACCCTGCCCCGGTTTAAGATTTAGGGTTTTTCATTTTCAAAAGGAAACTCCTACTACTGGCTCAAAGGGGTTAACAAGGGATTATCTTCCTTATATCTCTGGTGTTTATGGATTGAAACAATGCCTGTACATCGTCAACAGGTTTTTTATTCAAAAGCCTACAATCGGAAGATTATTCGTCATCTGTTTTCGTCATCCTCCCTGGATTCCTGCTAAAACAAGCATTAAGCATTAAAGAAAGCAAAGAGTGAACACGACTGGATTAATTCAAAACATGCATATTTATTTCATTTATCAATATCAATTGAAAAAACAACAAGTTTTACAAGCGAAATTTGCAATTAAACAGAAAAGAAACTACAAATGCGAAGACATGAACAAGATAACATGAAAAAATGTCGGTGTCTCAGAACCGGACTTCCTGCACTTTGACTTATTGGCGAGTCAACCATCCTCAGAACCTATTATCAGGGGTAGTCCACTGCTGTCTCGACCTTCTTTCAACGGCCCGATCAAACCTGGGAAACTTTTTCATCACCCCGACTTTCGCTTGTCTATGGCCTTGCACCACCTTGGGGACCCTATCAGAGAAGTTGATAACCCTGCTGTCAATTAAATCTTGGACGTTATGCTTGAACGCGTGGCAACCCTCAATATCATGTTCGGGTGCCCCAGAATGGAACTCACAATGCCTGTTGGCGTCGAAACCACACGGAAGTGCGCCCTTTGGTGGGGCTGACGTTCTCTTTTCAATAAGGTTCAAACCTAACAAGGTCTGAAAGAGTTCTGCATACGTTGATGGAGGTGCCTCCAATACCCTCTTTGGTCTCTTTCCCCGAATTCTTTGTTGAGCCGGATACTGGCATCTCATATGCTGCTGGCTTTGCTCGGACGGTTCCTTAGGCTCACGCGCTATCATCCTTAAATTCAACCCTGGCATCGGCAACTGTTGTGGACATGGGGATTTAGCTTCCAATGGCTCTGGGATATACCTCGATTCGTCTGCAACCTCTGGCGGAGAAATGGGAATATCAGTCCCTGAAACTTTTATACCCCCCGGTACAAACTCAATTGTTTTCTCATCCAGCAAATCTTGAATCTTATGCTTAAAAGCTTTGCAGTTTGCAATGTTATGCCCCGATGCGCCGGAGTGGAAGGCACAATAGGCGTTCAGGTCATAGTCTGGTGGCGGCTGCCCAGTCAGTGGAACCGAAATGCGGGGCTCAACCAGTTGAAGTTGGAACAAGAGTTGCACCAGCTAATCATAATCCACTGGGATCTCATCAAATACTCTGCTAGAAAACCTCATCCTCTTACCACACCTCCTTGAGATATCCTGAAAAATCAATTGCGACTGCTGACGAGGAGAATCCTGAGCTTCAAACTGTGGAGAGGGTCTCTTAAGCCTATCATGCGTGGGTAATGGTTCTTCAGACCCCTGAGGAGCCAATAAGCCAGCCGCGTCTTCAGACATTTGCCCTCCTTCTCTTCTGAGTACGTTCCTCAATATTTCAGCCATCAATCCTACCTGGGCCTTCAATCGGCAGTTCTCTTCTTCTAGCGTCTCTTGATTCGAGCGCAACACCTGCATATCTTTCGCGAACTGCCCCAGCTGGCTTCGAACGTCAATTAATTCCGCTTGAACCTGCTCGATATCTATCCCCACAAGTTGGCGTCTGAGGTCTGGGAGAAAACCTTGATTTCCTTGCTGAGCAAAATCGGCAGCACTATCATTAGCCCGTGCAATCAGAGGTTGCACCATATTCTGCAACTGCTCCTGACCCTTGGCCATGGCTTCCATTGCCTGTATGAACTGCGTCATGTTGTTGCGCATCTCTTGCATCTCAATCTGATCCTGACCCATGACTTTCTTACTGTTGTTTCTGGTTGAATGTCAGGGAATTCTTTGGTCGCTAATCTTGGAAGACCTGGAAGATGCAGGAGATGAGGTACAGATCCAATAGTTACTGGTGAATGCAATATGTATGTGTATGCAATGCAATATGTGTCTGTGCATTAGGGAATACCATTCCCCGATTCTAGTGCGAATGTGTCAGTGCGGTGACAGTGATAGCAATACGAAGTTCGGAGCCGAATCATAGAAAACACCTCATATATTGCAGAGAAATCCATTAGGCCAAGAATACAATATCAATGAGTGTACAATAAGAAGGCATGACCTCAACCAACAATCCTGGTGATGGTCAGCGCTATGCAAATAAAGCATACACATTAATACATGAAATGGTCAAGTGCTCCCATAGGCCTGGTACTCTTCTAATAACCTCTTAGTCTCTGGATGACTTGGTCGGGTAAGCAGACCCTCAACAAGTAGATCTCTTCGCTTGAGAACACGTCGTAAATCACCAGCAGATTCCTCCCATGCCCCTTCTTCGAAGCGATCCTCTAGCTTCCGTTTCTGAGACACAGCCTCTTTCTTGCCTTCGATGGCCTTGTTCAATGCGTTCTGAAGACTATATCTTGCCATCACCTCCTCTACATACTTTTTGGTGCTAGCCTTCAATTGCTCTTCGAGTTCAGAAATTTGCTGCTTCAATTTGTCTTCCCTCTTTTTATTGTTGGTTAGCGTAGCATTCCACGTCTTGTTACAAGAAGTGATTTCCCAGTGGGCGGCATCGAGTGCTTTCTTTTTGGACTCCAACATATCATGGGAGCTTCTGAATTCTTTCCCCAGACGTTCACGCTTCTTCTTCTCTTTGGTCAGTTCAGCACCTAGCCTGTTTACCAATTCAGTTTGCTGTTGGAGAGAATGCACAACCTTGTTCTTCTCACTACGCATCTGAGCCAGTTCCTTTTCTAACTCTTCATTGACCAACAGCAAGGCTTCCTTGTCTTTTACAACTCGCTCGTAGACCTCCATAGCAACGGTGGTTGGTTCTTCCACTAGAACATGAACATGAACCGGTGCAACTGGAAATGGCATCAGCAACTGTTTTGCCCTCTCTTGGATCCAAACTTTGTATGGTACATAGGCCTGACAATCATTCTTCCCCAACAGTGGCTTCCCTCTTCTGTTGATACGCATCCAAGCGTGCTGAAGCTTGGCTAGTAACTCTCCATTCAAATCACCGGTGAAGTACAGAGATTCCTGTACTTCTTCCTCCCTGGGTGGGTTCTTCAACGCGTATCCAAACTGGCGAATGAACAGAGATGGGTTATAATTGATACACCCCTTTCTTCCTATCAACGGAACATTAGGATATCCGGCGCAGCTGAAAATAAGCTCAGACCCCAGCAAGTCTCGGTCAAACCACTCAACGTCTTCAGAAGATAGTCTCATCAAGTGCTCTGGCCAGTCAGTTGTAGTCGCACTATCTACAAAAGGTCCCTTCATGGGGAGATGGCTCTTAAACCACATGTTCAACGGCGGCGCACAATAGTAAACAGTCTTTCCTCTTCTATTTTCATTCTTGTAGTGCAATGAATGATAGAGATCTCCAATCAAAGTGGGTACCGGGTTGCCAGCAGCAAACAGATGAAAGGCGTCCAAGTCCACAAAATTGGGTAAATTGGGAAACAGCACTATTCCGTAGATGCACAGAGCCAAGATAGCATTAAAGACTATCCAGCACCCGCTCTTGGCGTATTCTTGAGCTTTGCCAACCAGAAAATCGAGGGAGAAACCTGGAACCCCGAGCCAAGAAGTCACTAATAGTTCAGAAGCGTTCATGTGCAAGGCCTTAGCTAAGTCCTCCAGCTGGGGCTTAGCGTCACGATGGATGAAAGGAACCTTATTTTGCACCGGCAGCTCGATAAACTCTGCGTATTCTTCCATGGTAGGCCCCAAAATAAAGTCAGCAAATGTGAAACACCTCAAGACAGGGTCATAGAATTGCATCAAGGTATACAACCCATTCATCTCAACAGCAGTTGGCTTGCAGACCAGTCTCAACAATCTTCCATAACTCATTCTGAAACTTCTCCTAACCTCCTCATCAGCAAGGGACATCAGACCAAGTAGGGGAGTAATGTCAGGTGTAGGTAACTTGTAGGCAACTGTCTTTCTCAAACCAGCCATGATCAATAAGCAGAAGTCCGGACACTAGAATCAGGGAATATGCAAATGCACTTGCAGCACAGACACACGTTAATGAAGTGCACATGATAATGGTTATGCAAACAATGCAATGCAAATAGATGCAACAGGGACTAAATGCCATGGCTGAGAAGCCTGAACCACATCATAAGTCTCAGATAGACCCTCTAGAATTCCTCAAACCCTGGTCTTAGACAGACCCAATATGAAGCTTCAACTCTGGTCTCTGATAGACCCCATAACATAACTCCATCTGGTCTCTGATAGACCCCTCAACTGTCCATAAATACCCTGAATCTCCAATCAAGAAACCAACTGGTATCTGAAGGTCTAGTTACCTGCATAGCCCCAAACCCTCTCACAGGTAGGTGTCCTAGTAACTGACAATGGTATGGCATCCTATGCGGTCGTCGGTGTCACAGACTTTCAGGGTTGATGATACGATTCCCAGAAGAAGTGGCATCATCAAATCCTGAAGAGGCCTCACTTAGCCAACTTCCAAATGATCGGTTCCCAGAGTCGACAATCCAACTAACCAACAACCCCTTCGACCCAAAGGGTAGAAAAAGAAGTCAACCAGAAGAACCTCGTCCGAGTGTAGATTTTGTGGGACACTAATGCAAGCAAAGCCGGCACGCGCCCACTACTTTCTACTCTAATTCTAAGTGCACTCAAGCCCAGGTCCGGCTTATCTCTCAATCATAGAACACCCGTCACAACCCCAATACAGCAATAATAACAATAATATAATGCTGAAGGTAAATGACAAAAATATAAATCCATACAAAATCCTCGACGGGAAAACAAGCGCTAGGATTGACTCGCTTAAGGGACGTTGGATCCCAAATGCATAAGGAACTATCGCAGTCCTTAGCAGCCAGGGGACGTCGGATCCCCAGCAGAGTCGCCAGCTGTCGCTACTGCGAAAATCGGCGCCGGCTGAACAGAAGAGTCGCCATCGCGCGTTATTTATCCCAACAGAGGGAAAGGAAATGCTCGAGGTAAACCTACCGCAAAACGGGGAAAGGAATGGTCATCGCAACCAAGTCTTGGATTCGGGAGTCGGTTACGCAAGGGGAAGGTATTAGCACCCCTCACGTTCGTCGTACTCGACGGGATCCACGCTTGTTTTCTGGTACGGATTGGTATTCTATCTACTCTGCAGGTCTGGGGTTAAAAGAAAATAAAATGACTCGGCAAAGTATCGCACTTTATGCCTACGTATTCCCGTCTGGAACGAGAAATCAGAGTCAACGTAGTTCGCCTACCTACGGGAAAGGAGGGGAAGGTTGCTCGCTAGGATATCGCATCCTATGCCTACGTACTTTCATACAGCATGAAAGATCAGAGCAAACGTAGTTCGGGCCACGTACAACACAAGTCTGTTTTGATTGCTTTTATCTCCTTCTGAAAAAGGGTTTTTTCTGATTACTGGTCCAAGCGGACAAAAATGACGTTTTGATGAGTTCACATTCTTTTACGGAAGAAGTGTCTTTTATTGGATTTGAAATCTTATTGTGTTTTTCTGTTTGTTTTGAGAAAGAAGAGACAGAACTCTAACCTATGGTTGAAAAGGGAATCAAACTAACCTAATGTTATCATGCATGGGTTAAGACCTAATGTCTATCATGCTCCTCTCTTGCACAGAGAGAAACAGAGATCCTAAGGGATAAACGGAATCAGAAACAATAGCATATATACAATAAAGCATTAAAATGCATGGATGCAACAATACAAGCGAGGCAAGGGAGTCCCACTCAACCTCGAACCTAGAAAACAACAGGAAAAAGCGAACAAAATTCGCTTTCAACCTAACAGATTAAAGGGCAAGCAATACAGTCAGAGAAATTCAAACAATACATCAAAAATTATAAACAGCAAAAAGAAATCTTCATCCACATCTGCCTTCAAGTCATCTTCAACCATCTACAAGCTTCAAGCAAGCATCAGTCTTCATCTTCAAGCCTTCAAGCAAGGTTTCTATCTTCAATCTTTCACTGGCTTTTCTTCAAGTCTCACTCTCCAAGATGAGCAGCAGCCAACAAGATGAATTGGATGTTAAGCAGTCAGTTGCCTACCAAGGGTGGCCTACTGACTGTTAACATGATACAGACAGTTTTCTCTCAAAAGTTCTATCTTTTAAATACATTCACTAATCCTTCCAAAGGAAGGAGGTGGGTATTTAAAAGAGACTTTGAATCACAGAGAAAGAATGGAGGCGAACAAGACCTTCCATGTTTGTGAATCAAGTTTCTATTCTAGAGCTCTACCTAACTCCTAGATCCTATAACCTTCAACAGCTGCCAGCAAGAGATACTCTTCATCAACTCTGGAAATTGGTCTTCATTCCTTGTCTTCAATGGGCTTCATCAGCAAAGTCTTCAGCTCAAACCCAAACCCCAAGCAGGCCCAATACCCCACACAGTCAAACAAATAACCCCAGGAAGGGCACACCACACAATCAATCAATTACAGAAAATATACTAATAGTATTAATATAATAGGGGAACTTCTAGCATTTTCTAAGGGATCTATCACTTACTCATAATACCCCTATAGTCCCCTCTTAATTTGTCCTAAAGAAAATCCAAAAAGAAACTTGTTTTGTTATACCTATATTATATTCACAACCTTAATCGACTATCCTAATAGTTTCTAACTAAACTACCTAAAATAAATCCTAAAAAATTGGTATAAAAATCAGGGGGGCACCTAATATCCATATCTAGTTATACTATAAAGAATGGGGTGAAAATCCTAAAGGAAACTCCTAAACTAAATTCAACAAATAGAGACATCAACTAAAAGAATTAAAAAAAAAGCTATTAAATATAAAAATATGCAAAAAATATGAAAATGAAATAAAATGACAATTTTATGTTTTTATATTTTTCTAGACAAAAAATGGAAAATGGAAAAAAAAGTCTCATTAAAAAATATGCATTTTTCAATTTGTTATGAATTTTTAAAGTTTGAAAAAATTTGGAGGAAGTTTAATATGAGAATTGACATGAGGGGTGCAGTTAGTGTTAATATTCAGTTAAAAATGATTTGGGCCCCAGCAGGTGGGGTGCGCCTAGCAGCTGGCGCTGGGCCCATTGTACTTCAGAAAACAAATTGTAAAATCAAAGAAAAAAGAAAAAAAGAATGGTGCGAATAGCAGGAGATTATAGTGCAAACGAGTGGGCCTTGGACCAAGGGGGGCGGAAAGCAAAACGATGTGAAGCCCAGCATGATTTAAGTTAAAACGCTGCGTTCTAGGGACAGCATTCCTCCTTCAATTTCGTTTTTGAATGTGGATCGTTGGATGGTCCTCCAAGTCAAATATTCAAGCGCGATCCAACGGTTCTCATGTTGTCTTCTTCCTTGGAATGTTAGGGTTTGAAACTCCATGAAAACAAACTTCCCATGCATGAAACTTCCTCTTCCTTGTTCTCTCTCAATACTCCACCATTTAACACGATTCAAGAACCAAATTTGACTAGAATTTATGTAGAATCCAACCATGCCAATAGTTTGTATTAACACTCTCTCTATCATTCTACCCGAACAGTACAACTCCATGGATCCAAACTTTCTTCAATTTTTGACCATCATAAAACTCAACAATCTTTGTATATAATTAATCCTCATGCTATGCTGATCACAACCAACCAATTCTCATGCATTATCATCCATTAAATCATGTGTTCTACCTCCATCAAGAATCAACCTCCATTAATGAAACCTCACTAATTGGTCTAAAACTCATCCAAATGAATCCCCTAATGGTCTCTAATAGTTTCACAACAAGAACTAATCCTAACCATGCCTAAAACAGAGTGTGGAAGTGGTTTTGCTTACCTTGACCCTTGCAATGGTAGATGTTGAAAAGCTTCGAACCAGGCCTTGTGGATCTTCAAGAATGGTCTCTATGTGATGAATAACACTCTTCTTGCACAAGATTTGATGGAGATGGCTTGTATCTTCAGATTCAAACCTTTTTTCTCTCTTGCAACTTCACTTGAAAAGCTCCAATTCTTCAACAATGGTGGCTCAAGCTAGCATGAACATACTCAGGGATGTTTGTAGTGATGATTTGTAGAAAAAAATGGAAGGGTAATGAAGAGAAAAATGAAGTTTCAATTCAATTTGCAAATGGAAAATTCTTGGTTCAATTTCTATTCTCTACCACCATTAACATCAACAATCACCAACCTCTCACCAATGGAGATTGTAATCCATATATAGAGATATTTAGAAAGATCTAGAACCATTTAGATCACTCTAGAAAGAACTTGAAGTTTCATGACTTGATATTTTGCATTTCCATTCCCACCACATGAGATATCATGACAAAAACCCTACAACTTGAGCAATTATCTTCATTTTCTCCTTAAGTGGTATTTTGAACAAGATACAAAGCTTATTTCCCTTATTTATGAAGTTTTTCCTTGTTTTGGCTTGGTATCCCATTATGCAAGTAAGACTTTTACAAAGCAACCCCAAGATTTAAGCCTCAAATCAAAATTGTGGTTGAACCATTGTTCTTAAAATGCCCTTGGGAGTCAAAATGACCTATCATATGCCATGGTTTGGATTTGGAACTTGGATTTTAGGATTTTCCATTTCACTTGAATTAACTTATGTCTCATTTTTAGGCCATTTTTATCACTTTTTGCTATGAGCCTTTCCAACATCTCATGACCACCCTACTAGCCTTAAAACATCATTCTAAGAAACTTTAATGTTTAAGGTTTTTTCATTTGAAGCTTGGAAGTAGGAGATATGGCCATATGCTTGAAATGACCCATAATGTCCAAATGACCAAAATGCCCTTGTCTTGCCAAAGTCATAAGTAGAGTTCCACAAATCAGATGAAGGCATACTATACCTTTCTAGAAAGCTAAGATCATGAGGAACAACTTTCATGTTGGCAAGAAATCCATTTGAAAGCTCCTTGAGGGGTAAACGTTGCTTGGAAGTCAAGTAACTTTCACAGGCAAATTTCAGATGCCTTTGACGACCTGTAACTTGCAAGGACCATAACTTGAGTTCTATAAATCTCCTTGATGTCTTCTACCACTCAAATTAAAGGTCTTGAGATAATATACAAGTTTCATGTTGGCCAAGAATCCATTTGAGACTTGAATTTTGAATTATCTTGCTGGGAAGTTTGCCCTAAATCAGGGGATTTTACACAGAAACCATAATTTAGAAACCTCTCTTCTTCTTGATTTCTCTTGATTCCTCCTTGGAACAACACCACATCCATATATACATGTCAAATGAGGCATCCCACATCTTTCAAACAGGCCTTGATGCCTTTCAATGAAGCATTTGACCTAGGGTTGACCTAGGGTTGACCCAGATGAAACCCTAGTTGACTGTCTTCCACTGCAGCTCTTGTAATCACATCAATGACTTGTCTCAC
Source organism: Lathyrus sativus (assembly GCA_963859935.3). NCBI lineage: Eukaryota > Viridiplantae > Streptophyta > Magnoliopsida > Fabales > Fabaceae > Lathyrus > Lathyrus sativus. The sequence continues at coordinate 675,563,641 of OZ012741.1, forward strand.
TTTCAAAATGACCCTCTAGGTCTTCCTTGATGTCTGTATACCCTCCATGACCTCAATTCCTTGCTCACAACTTCTTTGATGATCTTCAAAGACCCTCAAGATAGGAGATAGATCCACTGCTTGATCCACTAACTTCTCGGATGATGACTTGGCTAAGATTGAATTTGAATAAGAATCCTATTGATATGCTCATAAGAATTGCATTTGGTCCCTTATTGGATGACTTGCCCATGCTATGTTATGCAAATGATTAGACTATGTACATGACTTTTTTATGCAAATGACAATGCAATTGAAACATAAACCAAGTGAAGTAGGTTGAGCAAATTTTAGGGTGCAACAGTTGGACGACGGAGGTTCGAGACGGCAAGGCGATGGTGATTTTCGTCTCATCGGCTCCAATGATTTCCGGCGACGGCGAATGGGTCTCGCGGTGGATTCTGAGGAAGGAAGTGGAGGCTCATGGCGGAGTTTGAGAAGATAAGTCTTCTTCCTTCAAAACTTTTGTATTTTAGGTTTTGTTGGATTTGGGATTTGCGAATGGTTGGTGTTGAATATTGTCGAGGGTTTTTTTGATGTGTCCTCGTATTTTCATCTTGAATCCCTTCTTATAGTTGATTTCCAAAACGAATTGAAAGAGGTTTTAATACTTCTTTAATGTAGCTGAAACGTGTACGAATATATTGAGATTCAAATAAGTTCCAACTTTGTTTTTTGAAAATAATGAAGTTATTTGATTTTGCAGGAGACAACATTAGGGCTCCTTCCATTTTAGGCTCAAACATGTCGGGTCTGTCTTGAAAAGGAAATCATAACTGTCTGATTTGTGCTCCTTTGTTGATTCCAGTTTTGGTAAGGAGATGACTTGGTGGCTCCTGTTGTTCAGATTTGCTGATGCTGGGTAATTCTCCATTAATGGCTATTAAAATTCACCATATTTGGTCTGATTGTGCTCCTATGTGAATCTTGCCACATTAATGCTCACTTCTCCTCTTTTCTGTATACGCAGGAATAACGACTTACACGCATTATGGAAGGCTACTTTGGTTCATAATTAACTTGATCAACCTTCTCCAGTCATTATAAAGACATCAATTTCTGAAGAATCAAGTGTAGGCAAGGATTAAAGAAAGAACTAACCAATACCGGAACCATCTTGGCCAACTGTTTCGTTTGAAGGAACGAAATCGTATGTATCGTGTTCCAAATCTTCAATTGTTCCAATCTGCTTTTGCAGCGACAACTATATTGAATCATGTTCTTGGAACATCTCAGACTGTAATGAAGGAGCTATATTCTTCGTATGTAACCATGTTAGTTCCCACAAACGATTGTCCCCTGAACCACTTCTATCTACTAGTATGCCTTCTGAATTCATAACAACCATCGCGTTTTTCAGAAGCTCAGGAACAAACAATTGAAGCTTCTCGCTTCTCCTTCGTCCTATTTTCACCTCCACCCATAGTTTGCAGAAAGCTTCAAGGTGCGACAGTTCTAGGAGTAATCGGAGGAAAACTTTAAATAATAGCTTCAAGGCAAGAATAAGAGTTTCTTCAATGTCCGTGTAGTCCTTTTGAGAGTGTATCTAAGAAATATCAAGCAGGTCATCCAGCAAGGTGAAGATCACTTGGTCGAAACACTGTAACCATAAATCACATGGGAGATGAGTTTCGCCAGCTTCTGTCATACACTTCTGCAAAGGTAACAGCGCATGATTTCTAACCTACTCTCTTTGGTTTTCTAGCAGAAGTTGATTTGTAGTAGTGATGGTTCATGATTTTTTCCTGATGAACTTGTGATTATAGACTGATACTTTCCATTGTAATTCGACCATGTAGGTGATATTTCCTAGTATGAGATATTATATCATGTGGTCATAAAGTTTTAACCCCGTGTTCAAACTTCTGCAGGCTAAATGATACCGCTTAGAGGACGTGAAGAAACTGTGATGACAGCAGCATGCTGGCAAGTGTACAGAAACGGCACAAAGACGAACTGGGGTGGACAAAGCCTAAGCCATCAATAAGTCGTGAAGCAAGTGCCGCACCCCCTAGTGTGTGCCCCAATCAAATCATTGGCTACCGGCGTCAGCTTGAGGAGAGTTTCTCGAAAATTCTCGTCTATCCTTTACTTCTCAAAATTCTTGAAGAAATAGATTGTCAATGATCTTGCACTCTTGTCTTGGTCGGGTGCATGCCTTTGTATCAAATAATTACCAACCCATAATATCTTGTGGCTTGAATCTTGTTGGGGCTTGTATATTAGGCATAACCTAGTTTCCTTTAGGCTTAATTTGTATGTTGAGCAAGCTTGTAGTATCCCATTACATGTTGTCGCACCTCGAAAATCTGTTTCGAACATACGACCCTCGCGCGAAAGGCGCGGAAATGCGGTTCGACAGAGTCGCCACCGAACTTTATTTTTCCCGAATATACGGGAGAGGAAAATATCGAGAAAACCTCATAAACACGGAAGGAACACGGCCATCGCAACCATATTCCTGGGTTCGAGAGTCGGTTACGCGAGGGGAAGGTATTAGCACCCCTCACGTCCGTCGTACTCGACGGGAACCTCTTAATTCGAGTTAATGGATGTTAGCTAAACTTAATTCTTCTCTTCTCGCTACTAAATGCTAAAACGGTACTATAACGGCTGAAGACGCTAAGGGAAAGGGGATGGTTAGAAGATAGGGTGCTCGCCAAGGATTGGGGCCCTTGTGCCTACGTATGCTCATTCGGACGAGAATGAGAAATCAGAGCGTCGTAGTTCGACTACGGGAAATGATGGGGGAAAATGGAATATGGAGGGGATTGTGCTCGCCAAGATCATCACAATCTTGTGCCTACGTATCTTACATTCAAGAATGAATGAAGAATCAGAGCAGTCGTAGTTCGTGGTAACGACCATGAAAGAAACTAGATTGAATGAGTTTGAAGTGGGTACGGATGACGATTACTCGAAGTTTAAGAAAGACTTCTCGGACCCAAATAATCGGGAGGGCGAACCAAAGATTTGGAACACTCTCTTTTTCATCGTAAGAGAAGTTGCGTTTGAAAGGATGAGGTTCAAGTGATGACGATTAATTGAAGCTTAAGAAAGACTTCTCAAACTCCAAATAATCGGGAGAGCGGACCAAAGACTTGGAATACTCTCTTTTTCATCGTGAAAGGAAAGTTGTTTGAGTTGGTAATAGTTGAACGATGTCGAGTTGTTAATGTTATTTAGAGGCGTCAATTGTTCACAACCGAATAAGACAACTCGCATGTAAACAACTGAAAGCGAGATCAAAGACTTGAACCTGCTCTTTACACCTTGAAAAGAATTAAATAGTTGTTAATTGATTGATGTTTTGTTTCGAAAATCCGCTTGACGTTGGATCAAGGGTTTGACTCGTTATCGCGTGCAAAGCGTGTTGAAAATGAAATTATTTGAAAAAAAGAGACCGACTTGACTTACGCATCAAGGGTCGAGTTGTAATAGGTTGATGGCGAATGCGTATGAGCACTCAACTTACGGGGTTTGAAAATGGCTCGATGATGAATCGAGAATTAGTTTGAAAATAGTTTGAATCCGCTCTAGTCCCTATGGGTGCTCCTAGGAGATAAACTAATGATCAAAGAAATGCGAAACATACATCAGAATGGGAGAGGGATACATGTAAGTTACACGGGATTGCACGAAATAAAGGGGTCTCATTGTCAGGTAGCCCAAGAGAAAGCCGTGTGTGTGCGTTTGTGTCCTAAACTACGCCTTGAGCAAAGTCGGGCACGACTTAAAATTAAGATACCTGCAAATAACCAATGATACAACAGTCCACCAATTTGGCTTTTAGGAGTTTCGATAATTTATTAAGTGTTTTCAAATATGGGTGAATAAATATGATAAATATGAGATATACGAATAATAACCTGAACAATATGAATAAATAATATGTTAATATAAATGTAGCAACAATATGAATAATATGAATAATAATATAACAATATAATATCCACAATAATATTTGACGGAAATTTAAGTTAGTGGTCAATGAAATAAAATCGAAAGAAAAAAAGGGGTCTCAGATCCTTTGTTTCACGCCACTAATGTGACGGTTAAACGGCGGAAGTCTCGTCATCGACCAGAAAATGATAAAAATGAGATAAAATATAAAACCTAACTCTAAGAAAAGTTTACAAAATAAAATATATTAACTATTTATAAACAGATTTAAAAATATATACTATATTTTAAAACTAATTAAAAAAAAGAAAAAAAAAGAAAGGTAAGCCTTGTGATGAGCATGTGTGAGCAACCATGAAAATCTTATGGGTCGTAGGGCCGTCACGTCTCTCAAGTTCAAATGCCAACCAAAAAAGAATAATAAAAAACAAATCGGGCCTATGAGCCCCTCCACAGTCCAAATAAGAGCAAAAAAGATCAACAAAATGGAAAGAAAACCCAACGTGTTTTCCCCTTTCTTTAAAAGAAGTAGGGTCAAGTTAAACATCAACAAAGCCAAGAACTCAGTTTTAAACAAAATATGTTGAGTATGAGCAGCTTCGATAAATGAAAAGAATATTGGAATAAGAAGTGGACAAAACAACACCTCCAGATCTGTAACCTTATCGCGGGTGATCTTCCGTTTTGCTTCAAATCGCTCGCGATACAAGCTCATGAATTTCCATCGAGTTCAAGTGCGATTTTATCTCCCTTAGATTCCGAGTGGTTCAATATCAGCTTGACTCTCTTCATCTCTATCTCTCTGATCTTCACTTCTTCTCAGATTTTTTGGTTTGTTTCAAAATGGGTTTTGGAAATGGAAGTATCCGCGTGGATTTGCAGTGGGGTTTTGATGAAGGCTTGGGTTTTTTTTAATGAAGTGATTTGTGATTTGATTTTGCAGAAGAAGGAGGATGAGGGCTGGTTTTATGAGAGTGGTCTTTAATCTGGGTTTGAACAGGTTTATGAGTTTCTGTTGTTGACTAAAAAAGGGTCTCGAATGGGTTGTGATTGAGATGGGTTTGATTCGGAAAACAAGATTGAGATATTGGAGGAAAGGTTGAAGAGAGATTTAGGGATTCAGAGGTTTATGTTATTCTTGAGGAAGAAGAATGAAGGTTGAATTATTGGGGTTGCGGTTTCAAAAATGTGGTTCCAGAGTGATGAAGGCTTCTGTGTGGTTTTCTCAAGGAGAGGAAAAGGGTAGCCGCAGTTTTTTTATGGTCTTAGGACCTTCCTCCCTTTGAGTTTTAGGAGTTATGAGGATATGGAGATGATTGATGCTGAGAAAAGGAAAACTGAGTTGAAGGTTAAGTTCATGTAGACTGATGAGTTTGTTGATTTGTGGTGAAGGTTTTAGTTTTCTGAGAAGAGTGAAATGTTTGGTTGAAGTCTGGAGATGAAGTTCTATTGTTGGAGGAGAATGGTGAAGATGGATGAGGGAGCTGGGGCGGCTGGCCTTATGACTAGGGTTTTGAGGTTCCCCCTCCAGATTAGGTCGTAATTTTGATTTTAAGGAGGTTTGTGAAGGTTCTCAGTGAGTAAAATGAAGTAAGTTCCAAACCTCTTTCTCTTTCTCTTTAATTTTCTTGCCTTTTTGATGTATCCTGGCTGTTGTTGTTGCAGGTTTGTACAGGCTAGCAGGTTTTGTCCTGTTGTTGTTTAATATCACTTTGGAGTGTAGCAACAAGCTGCAGCAGCATAGGCTTCAAAATTGGTATTCTTGCCATTCCCTTAATTTTGACTTGTTATTTTAATATATTGGCACACACATTATCTCATATTGTGTAAAATTATATCTCTCCTTTTGTACTGAATTGTTTTTTTTCTTTATGCAGGTATACCAAATTATGAGAACAAATTCTTAATATGAATCCTTATGCGTCTGTTATCTGATATCAATTCTCCTTGTTTACATGTCAGGTTTTGTTTTGGTGGTGAGTGCAAAAAGAAATGACGAGTTTGCCGCGTGAAGTCCATCGCATGAAGCCTTGGTGCCGCTATGATTCACATGGAACTGATGTAATGACTTTTGTGCAGGTGTAGGTGTAGCAGGGGCAGATTGAGTACAGGAAGCGAGTCGAATTTAAGAGTAAACATTTTGCAGACTTCTTGGTAGTTTCACTGGTATTCCATTCCCTGAATCTCTTAGGAACGCCAGCCGAATGAGTGCAAAAGTCTGAATGCCCTCAGCACTATGCCTTTTGAGGTAAATCAGATATCAAACTTTGTTCTTGGAATTTTCACATTTCTTTCTTTAAGGTTCTCAGGTGCTTCTTCATAACTGAATCCTATTAATCCATGTTCCCACATGTTTTGCAGGGCTACTACTTCTTGGTGTGCGAATCAGCTTTTGGCAGCATGTTGAAGTCTCAACATAGAATTTACATGGTTTAACTAATTACGCACGAGTATGAGGGCAAAACCCGAACTCTGACTGTCCCCATCACTTTATGTAGATAACTCCTTGGTTTCGTGTTCTAATCCTGAGTTGTAAACTGACTATGATTGTATCTTTTTTCATGTGTTTATTGCTTTTTATGATTTTAAACACTTTACGGATGCCGGCAACGATGGTGTGAAGGACGATAACGGGAGCAAGAGCTTTGAGTTACATCCAAGAGCCGTAGCATACATTGGAGTCATAGATGGTATGTAATGCCATTTAATCTCTTCGGATTATGCTTTGGTCCATTGTTCATGGGAGGATACATGTGCAGTTTGGTATTGTTTGCGCTGAACATGTTATAGTGATTCTTGCATGATTTTCGCAGGTAATGGCGGGTGCATTCGGTTTGATATGGGCTCGAGCTTAATTTCCTACCGTTGAACATGTGAAGCTTGGCTGCTTCAACCATTTTGCTGCCACAGGAATAACTTATCTCATGTTGTACTCTTGCTGAGGTGTGCTGTAGCTCTTTTTGCTCTGCTGACATTTAATTTATCGGTGACAGAGTTATCATCAACGCTTCGCCTTATCCCAAAAGTTCTGGTTAGGTCATCAAGGCTCACATCACTATTCCTGTAGCATGGCCTAAACTTCAAAATTTTGACCGCCCATTTGATCACGCAATGAATGGGAGCCAAACTATCAGCCAAACTAAGGAAACTTTGGTGAGTTTTTAGACTCGTTTTATTCAAGTCAAGATTTATCCAACTGCCTCATTTTCTCCTCTGGTGATATTCCAAATTCTGACTATTTTGAGGGCCAAGTATTCTGTTAATTTCAATCCTTTTGCTTCAACTGTGGCAGATAGTGGTAATTGAGGACACTGCGAGCTGGAATCCATTTTATTGTATGGCGACACGCGAAGCAATGGTTGTTGTACGTGTGATTCTTCTGTTATGCAGGTAGTGCACATATGATACGTGGCTGTGAAATTTGTTGTCGAGTAGCCACTGCGTTTCGCACTGTTTTTGGTTATTGTCTTTATTGAATTTCCATTCTGAAATTTTTCCTTGCAGGTTTTGTAAGCTGATTTGTTGCTATATTATGCTTTGTTATCTGAACATCATGTATCAAGGTATGCATACCACATATCTGAAAAGTCGACTGAATGACATATAAATTTGGATATATTTTACACAGGTCATGCTGACCAAGCTTTGCGCAGATATGCTGAACAATCAAATCAATAGCGACATGATTATCTCCTCCACGAGGTATGATCATATCAGCATACTTCTTTGTTGGAAGAATAAAGTCATCAAAAGCTGGCTTCACAAATTTTGAATGCTGATCAAGAATTACTCCAATGTCCCGATCCTTCTCGCTGGTATCATGCCTAATCCTTCTTGCCAAACGAACATCAGCATTTTGGAATATCTACAGCTTCACCGTGCTTCAATTTGTCCATAACACGAAGCAATTCCTCGGTATCAAAAGCAACAAGATGGTCAAAGTTGTAATCTTGTACCCTTGATCGTTCCTCCTCGCTCAAGTTATTATAAAAAGAATCCTGATTAACAAGCACCACTCGCTGGTCATGAAGCTGCTGAACAATCATATCGCAAACTGTTTTTTTCTTTTATTTTGCCGGATGCCGCACCCCGGCAACACCTTTGATTTACTTTGTAAGCTCATGTAAACATTGGAATGGTAAAGTGCTTGCATGAAGACCGCCTTAACGAATCGGAAAACAACTCACAAGCTTATTAGCTTTTAATCTTTGTACTTTGTATCAGCAACTCTTCAATTGAATTATATTTTATTATCTTCAAGCTCAAATTGTTTGTAACTTGTAGCTCTTTCTTTTGGGAGTTGGACTGGGTAGTCATGAATTTCTTTGTGCTAATTCTGAATGTTAAGTGATTCTTGTAAAACATTAATGGGCCTAATGCAAAAATGTGAATTTTTTCTCTTTTTTCTTGTAACTGGGCCTTGACTTAGTGCTTGCACCCCCCATCATAAATTTGCAACCAAGGTCTTGATTTTGCAGTTTTTGATCTCAAATAATACAACAACATTCTTAAATGAGAACAACTCCATGTAAATACTTTAAAGAAGAAGAATTTGTCCTTAAACTTTCATTTGTACTATGAGAAATCAAAACCTTTACTATTAAATCTTGATAAACTTCGTCATAAACCTCTTGAATTAGGTTTTATCTTGAAATCAAAGGAAATGATCCACAAAATACCTTGCACAATAACCTTAGTTACAGAACATAAAGGATTCGGATGACTATCAACTTTTGACACACTGATGCTTTAAATTTACCCCACAACACTAGTTGAAAGCTCCGACCTTCAACATTTGAATAAAAGCACATTTTGGCCTCTATCAGAAAACCAAACCTTGTTTGACCACAACTTGGTCAAACCAAGACAAACCTTACGCACTATCATACACGTTCTTAACCCGGTATCTTTGCTCGAAATCCAACTCACCCTTGCATCAACTTAAGTTTTGACAGCAACATATTTTGGATTTTTGAGTGTAATAATTAGTAGATGAATGTAAAAGTGAAAACTATACAGGTAGGACAAATTTGGGGTATGACAGATGCCCCTATCTAATTGGCTTAGACCGAGTAAGATGAACAGCTATTGCGTTCTTTCCTACGAGGTAGAAGTCAATTAGATATGAAGAAGACCCTGAATTTTTCCGAGAAGAAAAGATGCTCGGGAATTGAAAGGGTGGATGAGGTATAACTCTAAGCAAACTGTGGGTAACTAATAAAAGGCCCACATCACCAGAAGGATAATGGGATGAAACACACAAGGCTACTATCACCAAAAGGATGATAGAGCAAACACATTCGCAAAATCTGACATTAATGACTATGACAGACCCACCACCACAAGGATGACGGAGCGAAACACAAATAAACACATCGCACAATCTATCATTAATGACCATGATAGACCCCCCACCAAAAGGATGACGGAGCGAACTCAAACAAGTTATCGCACAATCTATCATTAATGACCATGATAGACCCCCCCCCCCCCCCCACCAAAAGGATGACGGAGTGAAACACAAATAAACACATCGCACAATCTATCATTAATGACCATGATAGACCCCCCACCAAAAGGATGACGGAGCGAAACACAAATAAACACGTCGCACAATCTATCATTAATGACCATGATAGACCCCCCACCAAAAGGATGATGGAGCAAACTCAAACAAGCTATCACACAATCTATCATTAATGACCATGATAGACCCCCCCACCAAAAGGATGACGGAGCGAAACACAAATAAACACATCGCACAATCTATCATTAATGACCATGATAGACCCCCCACCAAAAGGATGACGGAGCGAACTCAAACAAGCTATCACACAATCTATCATTAATGACCATGATAGACCCCCCCCCCACCAAAAGGATGACAGAGCGAAACACAAATAAACACATCGCACAATCTATCATTAATGACCATGATAGACCCCCCACCAAAAGGATGACGGAGCGAAACACAAATAAACACATCGCGCAATCTATCATTAATGACCATGATAGACCCCCACCAAAAGGATGACGGAGCGAACACAAACAATATCGCACAATCTGACATCGACGAAATGCCAAACCCAACACCAAAAGGATGATGGAGCGAAACTCACACAAAATATCGCGCAATCCGACATCGACGAAATGCCAGATCCACCACCAAAAGGATGATGGAGCGAAACTCACACAAAATATCGCGCAATCTGACATCGACGAAATGCCAGATCCACCACCAAAAGGATGATGGAGCGAAACTCACACCAGTCACTACCACCAAAAGGATGATAGGACAAGCACAAATAGAAGGTTACCAACATCGAAAGGATGCAGGCTAAGTTGAACTGACGAAGTTCGACTATCACCAAAAGGATGATAGTAAGGCAATTGACAACGGTCACGCTTGCTGAATACAACTCATTGGGGAATACCCAAGAGGAAGATTGGGTTGAAATGAATCAATGGGGACGGCCACTGACTTGCTTGGAGTTCGTAATTGTTGAAATGATTTCATGGTTACGCCCATGAATTCTGAAGAGGATGCCCCTGACTGGGCTGAGTTTGTCTTGATGTCTTGTCTTGCTCAACAAAAGGCTGCTCACGGCTTTGCGGAAGATGCCCCTGCCCGGGCTAAATCTTGCACTGAACTTCTTGGATTTGCCCAACAAAAGGTTGAACAACTTCGTGGGGAACGCCCACGGTCTTGAATGGTATGCCCCTGACATGGTTGAATGTTGATTTGCATATCTGATCAACCACGAGGTTGAAATACGTCATGAGAGACGCCCATGGTCTTGAAAAAGATTCCCCTGATCGGGCTGATGATGGTATGGGAAAATCTTCAAGATTGATCCTGGACCTTGACTTGCATATATGAATGCTGGATGTAAAATGATGTTCCATAACGGATGGAAGTGCAGATGCAAATGCTGACAAGCGGAGATGCAAGAGCTTGGGAAGAATGATATGGTTGGGTATGCATATGATGCAAGATGCTTATGAGGTCGAATGTGATGCGTATGATGCATATGATTGCAGATAGGTGATTGGAAATGTAAGTGGAGACGCCAGCGTGGTGGACTTTTGGTAGTTGCCAATGTGGATTGGACTTCGGGTGATGGGAGGGATTGACTGCCTCGACACGCAGTTTGCCATGATTAAAGCAGAAGATGCTCTGGATATCCCAAGTCTGGGATATTTGGATGACTGTGAATTTGTTTCGGAGAGAATTGCAACTCTGCTTGATGGTCAGGACGACCTGGTCTTGCCCCAATTTGAACATGGTAATGGTCTGCCCCAGCTTAACCAGTTCTGGCATATGGAAGTTGAACTCAGATGACTTGCCCTTGCTCGAGCTGTTGAGTGATTTGCCCCAGCATGTGGGTTCTGAGGTAGTCTTGCTTCGTGTCAGCCACTGAAAGTCAAGTTCCTCCTTAATTGCCCCCTCGTTGAGATGTCTTTGAATACTTAGCACTGATTTGCAAAATTGTACATTCACAAATGGTAATAATTAATGCAAAGTTCGATGCAAGCTTGAAAAAGTATCTTTTATTGAAGTGTCGTGAAAGTGTGAGACGAACGGACAATTAGCTCAAGCGTTGTGCTGCTTTTAATTGGTGTGAAAGATATATTAAGAGAAATGACACCAATGCTGATGATTAGAAATCATGTGAGGAGTCAGGTTACGCAACCTCGCAATAGTATGCTTTCAGAATAAACCTCGCCTCAATTAGGTCTTTCGAGGGCTGTAACGTGGTTTGGTTCACGGTTATGAAACAAAGAATATTAGGCTCAAAGTACGATTTGTACCCACCCCTTCTTCTTAATGATCTCCAGTCCTACGCTCAGTTAATTCTGCACATGCTTGGCGGTGCAAACTTGAAGGTTTAAGGTTTGCTCGACGTAGCAGTCACCTTATTTTGGTTTTTTGATGGATGTCATTGCCCCTTTGATCTGGGTGGCCATTGAATCCTTTTTGTTTTTTGTTGAGGGTTTCAGAGTCCTCTTTTGCTTTTGTTTTGATCCCTAACTTTTGCATGGATTGACTTTGTTTGTCAGATCCATCGGGATTGCCTTGATTTTGCCTAAGTCCCCTCTAAGGTGCTTGACTTAGCAGGCTTTTGATTTTTTGAATTTCGTTGGAAGATAGTGACTGCCATGTCGTGGGTCAACCGTCTTTTGGATTTTGCTTTGTTGATTCGAATGCGGGATTGGATTAACTGAACACTACCCTGCCCCAGGTTGAGTGTAAAAGGTTTGCAAATCCGAAGGAAACTGCTTCTCCTAGGCTCGAAGTTGTTTACTAGGGATTAACTCCTTATATCTCCAGTGTTTGGGGATTTGAAGCAATGCCTGTACATCATTGACGAGATTCGGTCTGAAAGCATACGATTTGCAATTATGGGTATCTCGTTTTCATCATCCTCCCTCAAATCAAGCTAAACAACAATGAATAAATGTGTCGGTGATAAGTGAAAAATGAGTGAATACGACATAACTAATTCAAAACATGCATAAACGATACATTAATGAAAACCAAATACGAATGGCAATTGTTCAAAGCATACAATACTTAAATAAACAAAGACAAAATATAAGAACTGCGAATAATGAAATGGCAACATGACTGCCTTCTTCGGGGGATGAACTTGACTGGAATCGATTTGATGTTGGCACTAGTTGACTGGTGGCATTGGATTGTTGATGATATTTGGAGACTTCCCATTGAAGTTGATAGCATCCTTGTCGATCATGTCTTGAATTATGTGCTTGAAAGCCCTGCAGTCCTCAATGGTGTGACCTGGAGCGCCCTTATGAAACTCACAGTGAGCATTTGCATCGTAATCGGCAGGAATGACTGTTGGAGGAGCCAAATCTCTCGGAACAACAGCTTTCTTCTCCATCAACTGAGCAAAGATTTTGGCATATGACATTGGTAGACGATCAAAGACCCTATCTGGTCTCCATGTTCTCTGCGGACGCTGTGGGCGAGCACCTTGTCGTTGCTGAGTAGCTTGCATCTGCTGTTGCTGAGGAGGATAATGATATCCTTGCTGGTTGTAGGCTTGTTGCTGAGGAGCCTGTTGCCGTGGCATCTGAGCTTGCACTGCTTGAACAGCTGGCTGATAAGGCATTGGGGCATATTGCGCAGCAGCAACATACGGATACTGATAATAGGGAACTTGATAAGGCATAGGAGCAGGAGCTTGTTGAGAAGCTTGCCCTTTCTGCGAAAAGATGGCATTTGTTTCGCCCTCCTTCTTCTTGTATCCATTGAAAGGCTTCTTGGCATTGGCCTGGTTGTTGGAACCTCCTGGTATCTTTCCACTCTTCAACCCTTCTTCAATTCTCTCACCGACGATCACTAGGTCAGAGAATCCAGCAGAGACACTACCGATCAGTTTTTCGTAGTACTGGCCTTGCAATGTACCCATAAAGATGTCGATCAATTCACGGTCAACCAGAGGTGGATGCACCCTTGCGGCTAGCTCTCTCCATTGTTGCGCATACTCCTTGAAAGATTTGTTGTCCTTTTGAGTCATACTCTGAAGCTGAGTACGGTTAGGAGCAAGGTCGGTGTTGTACTTATACTGCTTGACAAATGCATCGGCTAGCTCGGCCCAAGTGCGCACACTGCTACGTTCCAGTTGCATATACCATTCAAGTGATGCCCCAGACAAACTGTCTTGGAAGCAATGAATCATGAGCTTTTCGTCCCTGGCATAGGCAGCCATCTTGCGACAGTACATCTTCAGATGAATATTCGGGCAACTGAGACCTTTGTACTTCGAAAACTCTAGCACTTTGAACTTGGGAGGAATGACAACATCAGGCACCAAGCATAATTCCAAAGCACTGAAAGAATTTGAATTGTGCCCCTCCATGGCTCGGAGTTTCTCGGCTAGATCTCGGCACATCTTCATGGCTTCTGAATCCTGAACAGCAACAGGACTGGAAATGGGGATAGAAGCATCATAGTTCTGAACGTCGTCATAATGATCCATCAGAGTATCTTCGGTATGGGGAGCTGGGATTTGCACAGCAGTAGGCTGGGCCTGCGGGATAGCTCCAATGGTAACTCCGGGCGCTGAGGTTGGATGAGAAGTGTTCCCTTCGGCTGCGTTATTGAAGTTCAACGGCATCCCATGAGGATTTGGAATTGGAACCAAAGGGATGGCAGTAGACCCTTGTCCTTGACCATTGTTGTTGACGATAGCAGCGGCTTCACGCTGTTCTTCCTCTCTCCTGGCCGTGAGGATGGCTTCGAGGATCTGGTCAATCTTTCCTTTCATAGAATCTAACTCTTCCCTGAAGGTAGCTTGCTCTTGTTGAATCTGCTCCATCATTCGTCTTGTATTGGCTCTAGTTGCGTACTGGTGTCGAGGAATCAGCTTGATTTACTGGATATGAAGGAAAGAGAAACATGAGAAACTGCTTGAAGGAAGGAGAATGCAAGATGCACAACAAATGAGATGCAATGCAAATGATACGCAATGCAAGATGCAAGATCCAGGATCATAGGATCACAAATTCAAACAGTTCTGAGATTAGCCGGGTGAACGGTTCAAGGATCACAGTCATTGCTCAAAGGACCCCCACAGGTAGGATTCTAAAATGGGTAGGTACCTAGAGTCATGGATATCTTTCAAAGATATTACTGCCATGACAAAGCCTCATCATGATGATAATATCCTCAAAAGAATCTCCTCTAGGTGAGGTTCTCATATCTTCCACGCGAGAAAGACTTCTCGGAGGCATCAACTACACAACCATCGACACACAGATTCTAGAAAAGGTTCTCAGAGTCATAGATCAAGGTTGAAAATATTACTGTAAGGAAGTAATACGTTCAAGGGATCTCATCTGATTGGGGCGTTCGTATTAATTCACAAAGAATTAACACTACCAACCACCATGGATAAAACGGTTTATGGTCCTTGGGATAAACGATTCAAGCTCGAAAACATTATTGTCATGGTAAAGACTCACCACAACAACAATATCTCCAAGGAATCTACTCCAAGCGGGGTTTTCGCTTCAACTCAACGTGAAAGACTCCACGCAAGTCTCCACTATACAACCACCATCCTAATCCTAGGGGTATACTCGGACTCGGGTGTAGAGCCATCTCACAAAGTAACCATAAGTATAGCAACCCCCACAATGCCTCAAGCATAAGTAACCAAGACAAGGATACCAATAAATAAGCGAGAAGAAAATAAAGACAAAAAGCTAACAACTCAAACTAAGATAGGCTCGACTCTCTTTTGCATGGAGCAATAGTCCCCAGCAGAGTCGCCACCTCTCACACCTCGAAAATCCGTTTCGAACATACGACCCTCACGCGAAAGGCGCAGAAATGCGGTTCGACAGAGTCGCCACCGAACTTTATTTTTCTCGAATATATGGGAGAGGAAAATATCGAGAAAACCTCATAAACGCGAAAGGAACACGGCCATCGCAACCATATTCCTGGGTTCGGGAGTCGGTTACGCGAGGGGAAGGTATTAGCACCCCTCACGTCCGTCGTACTCGACGGGAACCTCTTAATTCGAGTTAATGGATGTTAGCTAAACTTAATTCTTCTCTTCTTGCTACTAAATGCTAAAACGGTACTATAAGGGCTGAAGACGCTAAGGGAAAGGGGATGGTTAGAAGATAGGGTGCTCGCCAAGGATTGGGGCCCTTGTGCCTACGTATGCTCATTCGGACGAGAATGAGAAATCAGAGCGTCGTAGTTCGACTACGGGAAATGATGGGGGGAAATGGAATATGGAGGGGATTGTGCTCGCCAAGATCATCGCAATCTTGTGCCTACGTATCTTACATTCAAGAATGAATGAAGAATCAGAGCAGTCGTAGTTCGTGGTAACGACCACGAAAGAAACTATATTGAATGAGTTTGAAGTGGGTACGGATGACGATTACTCGAAGTTTAAGAAAGACTTCTCGGACCCAAATAATCGGGAGGGCGAACCAAAGATTTGGAACACTCTCTTTTTCATCGTAAGAGAAGTTGCGTTTGAAAGGATGAGGTTGAAGTGAGGACGATTAATTGAAGCTTAAGAAAGACTTCTCAAACTCCAAATAATCGGGAGAGCGGACCAAAGACTTGGAATACTCTCTTTTTCATCGTGAAAGGAAAGTTGTTTGAGTTGGTAATAGTTGAACGATGTCGAGTTGTTAATGTTATTTAGAGGCGTCAATTATTCACAACCGAATAAGACAACTCACATGTAAACAACTGAAAGCGAGATCAAAGACTTGAACCTGCTCTTTACACCTTGAAAAGAATTAAATAGTTGTTAATTGATTGATGTTTTGTTTCGAAAATCTGCTTGACGTTGGATCAAGGGTTTGACTCGTTATCGCGTGCAAAGCGTGTTGAAAATGAAATTATTTGAAAAAAAGAGACCGGCTTGACTTACGCATCAAGGGTCGAGTTGTAATAGGTTGATGGCGAATGCGTATGAGCACTCGACTTACGGGGTTTGAAAATGGCTCGATGATGAATCGAGAATTAGTTTGAAAATAGTTTGAATCCGCTCTAGTCCCTATGGGTGCTCCTAGGAGATAAACTAATGATCAAAGAAATGCGAAACATACATCGGAATGGGAGAGGGATACATGTAAGTTACACGGGATTGCACGAAATAAAGGGGTCTCATTGTCAGGTAGCCCAAGAGAAAGCCGTGTGTGTGCGTTTGTGTCCTAAACTACGCCTTGAGCAAAGTCGGGCACGACTTAAAATTAAGATACCTGCAAATAACCAATGATACAACAGTCCACCAATTTGGCTTTTAGGAGTTTCGATAATTTATTAAGTGTTTTCAAATATGGGTGAATAAATATGATAAATATGAGATATACGAATAATAACTTGAACAATATGAATAAATAATATGTTAAGATAAATGTAGCAACAATATGAATAATATGAATAATAATATAACAATATAATATCCACAATAATATTTGACGGAAATTTAAGTTAGTGGTCAATGAAATAAAATTGAAAGAAAAAAAGGGGTCTCAGATCCTTTGTTTCACGCCACTAATGTGACGGTTAAACGGCGGAAGTCTCGTCATCGACCAGAAAATGATAAAAATGAGATAAAATATAAAACCTAACTCTAAGAAAATTTTACAAAATAAAATATATTAACTATTTATAAACAGATTTAAAAATATATACTATATTTTAAAACTAATTAAAAAAAAGAAGAAAAAAAAAGAAAGGTAAGCCTTGTGATGAGCATGTGTGAGCAACCATGAAAATCTTATGGGTCGTAGGGCCGTCACCTCTCTCAAGTTCAAATGCCAACCAAAAAAGAATAATAAAAAACAAATCGGGCCTATGAGCCCCTCCACAGTCCAAATAAGAGCAAAAAAGATCAACAAAATGGAAAGAAAACCCAACGTGTTTTCCCCTTTCTTTAAAAGAAGTAGGGCCAAGTTAAACATCAACAAAGCCAAGAACTCAGTTTTAAACAAAATATGTTGAGTATGAGCAGCATCGATAAATGAAAAGAATATTGGAATAAGAAGTGGACAAAACAACACCTCCAGATCTGTAACCTTATCGCGGGTGATCTTTCGTTTTGCTTCAAATCGCTCGCGATACAAGCTCATGAATTTCCATCGAGTTCAAGTGCGATTTTATCTCCCTTAGATTCCGAGTGGTTCATTATCAGCTTGACTCTCTTCATCTCTATCTCTCTGATCTTCACTTCTTCTCAGATTTTTTGGTTTGTTTCAAAATGGGTTTTGGAAATGGAATTATCCGCGTGGATTTGCTGTGGGGTTTTGATGAAGGCTTGGGTTTTTTTTTAATGAAGTGATTTGTGATTTGATTTTGCAGAAGAAGGAGGATGAGGGTTGGTTTTATGAGAGTGGTCTTTAATCAGGGTTTGAACAGGTTTATGAGTTTCTGTTGTTGACTAAAAAAGGGTCTCGAATGGGTTGTGATTGAGATGGGTTTGATTCGGAAAACAAGATTGAGATATTGGAGGAAAGGTTGAAGAGAGATTTAGGGATTCAGAGGTTTATGTTATTCTTGAGGAAGAAGAATGAAGGTTGAATTATTGGGGTTGCGGTTTCAAAAATGTGGTTCCAGAGTGATGAAGGCTTCTGTGTGGTTTTCTCAAGGAGAGGAAAAGGGTAGCCGCAGTTTTTTTATGGTCTTAGGACCTTCCTCCCTTTGAGTTTTAGGAGTTATGAGGATATGGAGATGATTGATGCTGAGAAAAGGAAAACTGAGTTGAAGGTTAAGTTCATGTAGACTGATGAGTTTGTTGATTTGTGGTGAAGGTTTTAGTTTTCTGAGAAGAGTGAAATGTTTGGTTGAAGTCTGGAGATGAAGTTCTATTGTTGGAGGAGAATGGTGAAGATGGATGAGGGAGCTGGGGCGGCTGGCCTTATGACTAGGGTTTTGAGGCTCCCCCTCCAGATTAGGTCGTGATTTTGATTTTAAGGAGGTTTGTGAAGGTTCTCAGTGAGTAAAATGAAGTAAGTTCCAAACCTCTTTCTCTTTCTCTTTAATTTTCTTGCCTTTTTGATGTATCCTGGCTGTTGTTGTTGCAGGTTTGTACAGGCTAGCAGGTTTTGTCCTGTTGTTGTTTAATATCACTTTGGAGTGTAGCAACAAGCAGCAGCAGCATAGGCTTCAAAATTGGTATTCTTGCCATTCCCTTAATTTTGACTTGTTATTTTAATATATTGGCACACACATTATCTCATATTGTGTAAAATTATATCTCTCCTTTTGTACTGAATTGTTTTTTTTCTTTATGCAGGTATACCAAATTATGAGAACAAATTCTTAATATGAATCCTTATGCGTCTGTTATCTGATATCCATTCTCCTTGTTTACATGTCAGGTTTTGTTCTGGTGGTGAGTGCAAAAAGAAATGACGAGTTTGCCGCGTGAAGTCCATCGCGTGAAGCCTTGGTGCCGCTATGATTCACATGGAACTGATGTAATGACTTTTGTGCAGGTGTAGGTGTAGCTGGGGCAGATTGAGTACAGGAAGCGAGTCGAATTTAAGAGTAAACATTTTGCAGACTTCTTGGTAGTTTCACTGGTATTCCATTCCCTGAATCTCTTAGGAACGCCAGCCGAATGAGTGCAAAAGTCTGAATGCCCTCAGCACTATGCCTTTTGAGGTAAATCAGATATCAAACTTTGTTCTTGGAATTTTCACATTTCTTTCTTTAAGGTTCTCAGGTGCTTCTTCATAACTGAATCCTATTAATCCATGTTCCCACATGTTTTGCAGGGCTACTACTTCTTGGTGTGCGAATCAGCTTTTGGTAGCATGTTGAAGTCTCAACATAGAATTTACATGGTTTAACTGATTACGCACGAGTATGAGGGCAAAACCCGAACTCTGACTGTCCCCATCACTTTATGTAGATAACTCATTGGTTTCGTGTTCTAATCCTGAGTTGTAAACTGACTATGACTGTATCTTCTTTCATGTGTTTATTGCTTTTTATGATTTTAAACACTTTACGGATGCCGACAGTGATGGTGTGAAGGACGATAACGGGAGCAAGAGCTTTGAGTTACATCCAAGAGCCATAGCATACATTGGAGTCATAGATGGTATGTAATGTCGTTTAATCTCTTCGGATTATGCTTTGGTCCATTGTTCATGGGAGGATGCATGTGCAGTTTGGTATTGTTTGCGCTGAACATGTTATAGTGATTCTTGCATGATTTTCGCAGGTAATGGCGGGTGCATTCGGTTTGATATGGGCTCGAGCTTAATTTCCTACCGTTGAACATGTGAAGCTTGGCTGCTTCAACCATTTTGCTGCCACAGGAATAACTTATCTCATGTTGTACTCTTGCTGAGGTGTGTTTTTTTTTTTCTCTGCTGACATTTAATTTATCGGTGACAGAGCTATCATCAACGCTTCGCCTTATCCCAAAAGTTCTGGTTAGGTCATCAAGGCTCACATCACTATTCCTGTAGCATGGCCTAAACTTCAGAAATTTTGACCGCCCATTTGATCACGCAATGAATGGGAGCCAAACTATCAGCGAAACTAAGGAAACTTCGGTGAGTTTTTAGACTCGTTTTATTCAAGTCAAGATTTATCCAACTGCCTCATTTTCTCCTCTGGTGATATTCCAAATTCTGACTATTTTGAGGGCCAAGTATTCTGTTAATTTCAATCCTTTTGCTTCAACTGTGGCAGATAGTGGTAATTGAGGACACTGCGAGCTGGAATCCATTTTATTGTATGGCGACATGCGAAGCAATGGTTGTTGTACGTGTGATTCTTCTGTTATGCAGGTAGTGCACATATGATACGTGGCTGTGAAATTTTTTGTCGAGTAGCCACTGTGTTTCGCACTGTTTTTGGTAATTGTCTTTATTGAATTTCCATTCTGAAATTTTTCCTTGCAGGTTTTGTAAGCTGATTTGTTGCTATATTATGCTTTGTTATCTGAACATCATGTATCAAGGTATGTATACCACATATCTGAAAAGTCGACTGAATGACATATAAATTTGGATATATTTTACACAGGTCATGCTGACCAAGCTTTGCGCAGATATGCTGAACAATCAAATCAATAGCGACATGATTATCTCCTCCATGAGGTATGATCATATCAGCATACTTCTTTGTTGGAAGAATAAAGTCATCAAAAGCTGGCTTCACAAATTTTGAATGCTGATCAAGAATTACTCCAATGTCCCGATCCTTCTCGCTGGTATCACGCCTAATCCTTCTTGCCAAACGAACATCAGCATTTTGGAATATCTACAGCTTCACTGTGCTTCAATTTGTCCATAACACGAAGCAATTCCTCGGTATCAAAAGCAACAAGATGGTCAAAGTTGTAATCTTGTACCCTTGATCGTTCCTCCTCGCTCAAGTTATTATAAAAAGAATCCTGATTAACAAGCACCACTCGCTGGTCATGAAGCTGCTGAACAATCATATCGCAAACTGTTTTTTTCTTTTATTTTTCCGGATGCCGCACCCCGGCAACACCTTTGATTTACTTTGTAAGCTCATGTAAACATTGGAATGGTAAAGTGCTTGCATGAAGACCGCCTTAACGAATCGGAAAACAACTCACAAGCTTATTAGCTTTTAATCTTTGTACTTTGTATCAGCAACTCTTCAATTGAATTATATTTTATTATCTTCAAGCTCAAATTGTTTGTAACTTGTAGCTCTTTCTTTTGGGAGTTGGACTGGGTAGTCATGAATTTCTTTGTGCTAATTCTGAATGTTAAGTGATTCTTGTAAAACATTAATGGGCCTAATGCAAAAATGTGAATTTTTTCTCTTTTTTCTTGTAATTGGGCCTTGACTTAGTGCTTGCACCCCCATCATAAATTTGCAACCAAGGTCTTGATTTTGCAGTTTTTGATCTCAGATAATACAACAACATTCTTAAATGAGAACAACTCCATGTAAATACTTTAAAGAAGAAGAATTTGTCCTTAAACTTTCATTTGTACTATGAGAAATCAAAACCTTTACTATTAAATCTTGATAAACTTCGTCATAAACCTCTTAAATTAGGTTTTATATTGAAATCAAAGGAAATGATCCACAAAATACCTTGCACAATAACCTTAGTTACAGAACATAAAGGATTCGGATGACTATCAACTTTTGACACACTGATGCTTTAAATTTACCCCACAACACTAGCTGAAAGCTCCGACCTTCAACACTTGAATAAAAGCACATTCTGGCCTCTATCAGAAAACCAAACCTTGTTTGACCACAACTTGGTCAAACCAAGACAAACCTTACGCACTATCATACACATTCTTAACCCGGTATCTTTGCTCGAAATCCAACTCACCCTTGCATCAACTTAAGTTTTGACAGCAACATATTTTGGATTTTTGAGTGTAATAATTAGTAGATGAATGTACAAGTGAAAACTATACAGGTAGGACAAATTTGGGGTATGACACATGTGACGTATAGTAAATTCGAAATAAGGCTTTCACTTAGTGGAAGAAGACTTCCATTACTGTTACACGTTCAAACAAACTTCTGTTTATTGTTGTGTTTGTAGCTCGTGAATTTTAAGAATGGCTACTTGTTTTACATTGAGTTTATGAAAACTGTTATGTATTGGGATCTGAAATAGTTTCTTCCACCCTTGCATCAAAGCTCATGGGCTTAAAGATGGAAAACAATGGCAACTTGAGAAAACTCAATATAACATGGAGTTTGGAAAATCTTGAACATGGATTTGTGTTAGCACATGATATCCTTGACTTCGTTCTCTCGAGTTTTAATTTGCAAATGAGGATTATGTGAACCTTGTTCTTGTCTTTTTGTAAAAATTGAATGGTTGAACTTTTCACTTCCTTGTAGAAACTCTGGAAAGGTTAATTGTTTAGTTTATAAAGAAACTCTTGATTTCGCCTCACTTTACGGAACTTAAATTCTTCGAATTTCAGAATCCAAATGATGATGTAAACCTCCCCACCTTGAGATGACGAGTTAATTCTTCATGTAAAACACCTGAATACTGACATAAAATATTCTCATTCTTGCAAATTGAATACTGGCATACGAGCTTTCTTTTTTTTTTACTTAATATATTTAGTTATAGATTCACACACATCGAACTGTTTTAACTTAATATGTCAAGAATCAAACTTTGATATCATTGGGAATCCATAAGCCGAATTGAATCACTTGATCACTTCGAAATCTAAGGGTAAAAGAATCGTCTTAAACCAAAAATCCGTATCCTCATCCTTTGTTTCGTGACTTACATCCGGGTTTGAATCTTTCATTTTATTAAAACTTCTTCTCAACTGATGATTTTGAGGGAAAGGGTTGTCTTTGATAATCTTGACGCTAAGGAGGTGAAACCACAAGTAATTGTCCAATATATCCTCAAAGTAAGTGTTCCTTAAGTCCATACAAAAATAGTCATGCCCTAGGGTGTTTGATTGAGAGAAGTAATACCACCTGCACTCAAAATTCACTTTTCCTGTGCAAGCTGGTTAGTCATGGTAAATACACACAAGAATAAAAGGATAACACACAAACGCATAAGGAGGTGAGATCTTATGGTCAAAAATTAGGGTGCGACAGATGCCCCTATTTAAGTTTCTTCTATCCGGAGATATGGAGATTGAAATCTTCGTCTCGACGAGATAAGAGGAACTTAAATACAAACATAGCACGAATTTTTGGCCGTAAGAAGCCACCGAATGCATATGATATGCAACGATAATGAAAATGCAAGACAGACGGTCCTGTGGAGAAAAGATGCCACAGGGAAAAAACTAGACACAACAACGGGAAGAACAGGCTCGACAAAGCGAGATTCCACGGGGAAAGATCAATAATTGACAATCATGCGACATCTTTAAATATGTTGCAAAGAACTTGCGAGAAAACCCACTTGAGAAGTTTACTACGTAGGTCGAAAATTATCTCGAGAAATACTGGCCGGAAGAGTCTACTGTCGAGATTTGTAACTTCAATCGAGAATACTTTTGCCAAAGTATACTGTTAAAACTTTATGGAATCTGCTGCCGAGATTCTGTGTTGAAGCCTGCTGGAGATATACTTCTGACGAAGTCCTCTGGAAGTCTACTGCCAAGATTAGCCAGGTAATGAAATAGAAATACCTACTGCCGAGGTCTTCTGGTAATCTACTATCGAGAATAACCAGGAAACAAAATACCTACTACTGAGGTCTACTGGTAATCTACTGTCGAGATTAACCAGGAAATGAAAGGAATCTTTGAAATAAAACCTCCCCGAGCATCATGGTCTGGATGCCATGAGCTGGTCTTAGTCTCTGATGTAGAACCTCCCCGAGCGTCATGGTATGGGAACCATGAGCTGGTCTCAGTCTCTGATGTAGAACCTCCCCGAGCGTCATGGTATGGGAACCATGAGCTGGTCTCAATTTCTTGTTTGAATTTGAAAAGAGTTGAAATAAACCTCCCCGAGCGTCATGGTCTGGATGCCATGAGTTGGTCTTAGTTTCTACCTGAAATGATGAAAACTCATGAGAGCATCTTCACAGGGGATTGAAAATCTTGTAGATTGTAGAATCATTGTAGATGTGATGTTATTGTAGAACTTCGGTTGTAAGCCATAATGTATTGGAGGTTGTAAAACTTCATCGGGGATCTTCAGGAGAGATGTGAGCCGGTTGAATTGTAAAGTATGTCTTCTCAAATAAAGAGAGGCTAATATGATAAACTTCCTAGAACTTCTCTGGGGAGATGTCTCTTGATGGAAATAAACTTGCGTGATGAACTCGCTGGGGAATATATTCCTGAGGAGCATCCTAGCTATTGTAAGAATGTGTGAATTCTCCAATAAAGAGATATATCTGCAAGGTTTTCCATTTACCGAGTCGATAATCACTAGGGATGGACAAACTGTCTTGAAGAGACTGCCATTTGTCATTTTGAATAAAAACTTTATCAAAACGAGTTGCTCAAATAAAGAGATCGCTTGCAGTCTTGCATAAATTGTTGAGAAAATCTTGTAATATTGTTGAAGAAGTAACTTGTCTTCAATGATGATCTTCATAAAGATCCTCTTTTGGGAACCGAGTGCAAAATAAATGCACATTCAACCATATTCAAAAGGTGGGGATGTCCATAATGTGATTGTCAGAGACTGAAGTTCAATTCAGGAAATAACTGAAGAGAAACTGTCAAGCAAGACACGACCATTGAGGTATAAACTCAGATGGAATGTACTAAAACAATCGTCTTCCACGAGGATTGAACTTCATGGGTAATTAGAAATATTGCACTTGTTTCTGCCTAAAGCTAACAGCTCTACTTGAAAGGAGAGGACAAACCTAGTCACCATAGCCAAAGTGACAGAACAAACAAACACAACGATGCAAAATGCATATGCCATGCTATCTATCTATATGCTATGCGTATACTATGCTGACAAAACAAAAGAACAAAGGCAAACAGAGATGACATAAACATCTCGAAGCAAACATCCAACCAATCTTTAAAGATAGAAGTACCACTGGGGATAGGCAGAGAACCAAATATAGGATCATAATCTTGCTTCAAGGTCTTAAAACTCATATGGGGAATAGAGAACATTCCACTTGGGATATAACATCTTGATAAATCTTGATTATCCTGTTGCTTACGAGGATAAAGATCTACTAGGAGTGGACCAAACTCAATATTGCGGAAACTCTATGGATAAAATAAATATCCATTTCGATAAGGAATCCTGGATCATCATAGTCGTTGAAAAAGTTGTAGCCGGACTCAAAGGGGATGAAATAAACACCCGCCTTGCTGGGGAAGATCGGCGTTCCAAAAGATCCACTGGGAAGTGAAATACGGCCACTTCATTAGGAAGGTGAAGTTGGAGAATATCCACCGAAGATTAAAATAGTATCCACTTCAATGGGGAAGTGAAGTTTAGCAAATCACTGGGTGCTTTTGTACTGGAAAGCTTCATCGGAGAATGTCATGACCACCAGAATTACAAATCACTGGAGACATGAAGAATGTTGAAAATTTGTATTGAAGATCGCGTGGTAGTCGCCATTTGAACAAAAATTTGTTGTGAATGTATAAGATAATCTCCGTTTCTCAGATGCCCCAAGTCATATGGTTATGATGAGAAGTCATTCCAAGAGGATTTTACAGAAAGCTGGCATCCTAACTGCCCCACTGTTTTCAAACTCTTGGAGAGATTTGTCGAATCTCGGCGTAATGTGCCCTGATTGACAGCATTACGAATGAGTCTCCAAAAAATAGCCCTTAGGAAGTCAAACTTGTACAGAACAAACCATTTGGAAATAACTTGCCCCAGGTCAGCAGAGTCTTCAAATTTCATCATCAATGTTCGCTATGTAACCTTTCTAAGATATCAAGCGAAATTAGCAAGTCGGAAAGGTTAATTTCGAAACTGTTAATGCAACAGAAGTTTGTCTTGAAGTTTTGAAAAGATATATTACAATAACCTGTGATCGACATCACTAGTTAGGATATAGATTTATTTTATAAAGCCAACAAAGTTTGAGCATAGCTCACAGGAGTCAGGAAATGTTATCTTCACTGAGTATGATTTCGAAATAAACCTTACATCAATTAGGACTTTTGAAGGTTGTATCAGGGCTTAGTTTATGATTTGTAAAACAAAGGAATAAGGGTCAAAGTATATTTGTACCCATCCATTTTGAAAGATGTTCACTTTTTTTGAAAGGTTTTAAGTGTTCAATTGAGCTGACTGAAAATTGCCCCAGGTTAAAAATGAGGTTGAGAAGGGTTAAAAAGGAATTAACTGCTTTATATCTAGTGATTAGGAGGTTTAATAATGCCTTACATCATCAGTAGGGTTTTTATTTGAAAGCATACACTAAGGGATCTTACGTTTTACTTCATCATCCTCCTTTCGATCATTTATCAAAGTGAGAAAAATTGGGTAAAGTTGGCATTATAAATTATGAAAAACATTTTAGGAGTGAAACAAATGGGTTTCTTCAAGATGAACACTTATTGCACTACTTATTCAAAATAACACGTTCTTACATGCCAATTATGCTTTTAATCAAAGAAATGAAAAGTAAGTGCACATAAGCGAACAAAGTAAACAACTGATGAGCCTTTCCCAGTATTTCTGGAGTTTCCACTTATATCAGCGTAATGGGGTTTCGTTCATGACTGGGTTTCCTCCTTTGAAAGTCAGTACTTCGTCATCTATCATTTCTTGAACTTTCTCTTGAAAAACTTTACACTCTTCAATCGTATGCCCCAACACTCCATCATGAAATTCACAGTTGGCGTTCGGGTTGAACCATGGTGGACGAGACCTCATGATTCTAGTCTTTCTAGGCGTCATTACCGAGTTTCTAGCAAAATAAGACCATAGCTAACTGTAAGTCATTGGGATAAGATCAAACCAACGAGTTTCTTCTTTCGAAATACTCAGAGGCATCTTTTGGTTCTGAAACCGTCTTTGAACTTGTCGATTCTAATGTTGATTTGGAGAAGTCAACCTTCGTTTATGAGGTAATCGCTGTTTGCGCTGAGCAGGCGCTGCATACTGATGTTGAGGATAAGATACTGGAACTAACAGGATTTGAAAAGAATCCCAAACTACATTAACATCAACGCTTCTTTCCTCTAGGTAATCATCAACTGAAATTTCTTCATTAGCTTGATCATTCAAGTTATCCTGAATTCTTCCACTTTTGAGTGCATTCTCGATGTTTACCCCGACTTCCACAATTTTGAAGAAATCTAATGGCACAACGCCCACCATCCTATCATAATAAGAGTCTGACAGTGTTCTTAGAAACATCTTGGTTAAATCTTTCTCTTGAAGTGGTGAATGAATTTGAAATGCTAACTCTTTCCATCGTTGGGCATATTCCCTGAAAGATTCCTCGTCATTCTTACTCATTCTTGTCAGTTGACCACTGTCTGGAGCGATGTCCAAATTATAATTGTATTGCTTCACAAAAGCATCAGCTAAATCTCTCCAAGACTGTATATGGTGCCTTTGTAGCTTCATATACCATATCAGGGATGCCCCACTCAAACTTTCTTGAAAGCAGTGAATCATCAATTTGTCGTTGTCAACATAAGCAGCCATCTTTCGACAGAACATCGTCAAATGGTATCTTGGACAACTAATACCTTTGTACACTTCAAAGACAGACATCTTGAACTTCGGAGGAATAATTATGCCTGGAACTAAACATAAGTCATGAGCATCAAGATCAAATGCATCAGCTCCTTTCATCATTTTCAATTGTTCCTTGAGATCACAAAATTCTTTCTCCATTGCTATGAATCTAGGATCATCCATCTTTTTATCGATACGGACATTCAGAAGATTAGGCATGGGCTATAGAAATTGGGAAACTCTTTCATCAACTTGACCAACCAGGTTATCTTGCACAGGCTGAGGCTGTGTAGGAACATCCACGTGTTGAGCATTGTCATCAGAAGGAAGATCAAATAACAGATTAGTCCTTACTCTAAAGCCAGTCATGGGATCCATATCCTTCATTCTCTTTACTATCCTTTAGTAATACTTCAAGCTTGATCAGACGGTCGAGATGTCAGCTGACAGACAAAGACAGAAAGATGGATGAGCCACAAAAGAGGAGAGGCACATGCATATGCAAAATGCTAAATGCTAATGCAAGAATGCAGAAATGAAAGATTTCATGGAACTCAAGCTTTCATAAACGTCACAGAGTACCAAAGAAAATCATTTATTTATTTTTATTTTTTTATTTTTTTATTTTTATAATGGATTACAAGGAAACATTCTTATAAGAGTCCTGACATAATAGCTAAATAAAAGCTAATAGAGCCCTAAGGAAGTCTTTCATCGTACTTGTTGATTTGTTGTCTACTTGGATCTTCTTGAATATGAGTTGTCCATGATCAACATCTAAAGATTAGTTTGATAGAAGAAAATAAATCCTCCATCTCTTCTTTTATTCTTATTGGAAGTAAGGGGGGAATCCTTTGGATCTTCAACGATAATAAGAGTCTTTTGAACTTCTAATGATCCTCCATGATAGGGGAAGCCTCTCGTATTTGTCCTTTGAGTTTCCTCTTGATTCTTCAATTAGTGCCCTTATCTTCCTTAGGTCATCCAAGTTAGGACTCTTAAAAGAATATTTCAAAATATTTTCTTTTGTAATCCCTGTTGGTTTTATAATGTTTATAAATAAACTCGAGATTCCGTGAAACCAATGCAATATGATGCTTTATGGATGCAACAAACACAGGTAAGCACATAAAGGACACAAATGTAAACAAACAAGAAGGTCCTAGGTTTGCAACGAGCATGGAACAAGGGTATACCCATTCCTAAAGGATGTGGACTAAAGGTTGATTGTACCTGCAGAACAAGGTTCTAAAGAGGTTCCCAAAGTCATTAGTCCATCTTTCAAATATTATCAATTTCCCAACTAACTCGGGGATTAATAATATTCTCAAGAGAACTTCTTTTGAGTGTAGCATCGCATAGCACTATTTCAGGACTTACTCCCTCATAGCCTCGCACTACGTCCTAATAAAGGCCAAAGTGGGGTTAAAGGTAACTACGGTCCTTAGTATCATGGACTCCAATTGAGAATAGTAAAAGTTTTCACGACTAAACTCGTTCAACCGAACCATTTTCAAAAGGGTCTCAACTAAGCGGGATTCTCGAGTCAACTTAGTCGGGACTCACTCCCTATAAGCCTTGTCGAATATATCACCATCCTATATTAAGTTCACTCAAGTCCAGGGTGCAGGACTTTGTCTCACCACTCAAGAATAACAGCCCAAGAGAAAAACAAATAAGCAAGTAAGCAAATATATAAAGCAACAGAGAAACAAAACAAGATAGGGAGACCCACTGAGAGAAGTCCCCAGTGAAGTCGCCATTTCTGTCGCGGTGAAATTTGGATACCAAACTATTGATTAGTTTTAATCTTATTCATTTGCAACCGAACTTTGATTTGTCTAAAGGAAGGAATAAAGATTGGAATTCCTACAATGCAATGCAAATGCAAGCTAGAGAGTTATAGGTTCGGGGGTTGGTTAAACTTAGGGAAGGTGCTAGCATCCTAAGTTTCTGTAGTACTCTATAGGAACCTCTTGTTTTATGTTTATTGCTAAGGTTTATCTGCTTAAAGTTGAAAGACCTAGGGGTTTATTTCTAAGTATACTCGATAAGATATCGCATCTTATGCCTACATATCCTTACGGGAGTGGAATCAGAGTATCTGTAGTTCCCCTAAAGGGTTTGAGGAGTTCTTTGACTGTGGTCAAAGTTCCTACGGGTTTAGGGTAGTTGATTGATTGATTTTAGGAGAAAAGACGAGTTGTCATTTTAAGGGAGATTTAACTGCCACAAGTGTAAGAGATTGTATTTGTTGTGGGGTGGAGATTCTATCTCGCTTAAGATGATTAACATCTTTCTCTAATGTTTTTGCATATGTTGTTTGATTGAGTTGAATTGTTTATTCTAAGTTGTAAAGGATAAATGTCCTTCCTATAGGGTAGGATCTAAACTTAGAAGATCGACTTGAATGGGATCAAGGATCATGGGGAAATGATGCAAATGAGATGCATACTGTCATACCCCAAATTTGTCCTACCCTTGTACAACCTCCATTGTGTATATTCACTCGCTTGCATTATTCAGAAAAATCAAAGAATATGTTGGTATTGCTTGAATATCATAAGGTTAACTTGAATTGAGTCTGACAGTTAAAGTTTGAAGTCAGGTGTATGGTATGGACTGAATTTTGATGATTATGGCTTAATTGGTCAGTTAGACAAATATTTGTTTCAGGCACAACTCTGGGGGGAGTATCGATCCAAATGACGCGTGTTTAAAGATCAATTGGGGAATTGTGTTTCAAATAAGGAAAGTCTAGTCAAAAGCTATTGTTGAGAAATTTGAATATAGTCATAAGAGATGCAACAAAAAATATTGATACAAGTTGAGGTCCATTTACCATTCAAAGCCCATTCAAAAGCCATTTGTAATTCTACAAGGAAAATTGGAAAATGTGTATCAATTACAAAATCTCTACATGAGTACAAAGAAGGGGAATCTATTTCAAAATCAAAGGTCAGAGTGCATTGATTCGTTGGTGGACCAGGTTTTAATTCATTCGAACTGCAGATTGGATTCGTGGTTAATTTCGAAGTTTCATTTCAAAATAAGAATTTAGAGGAGAGGAAATTGGCTCATGAGACATTGAACTAAACACTTGTATTTTGATTTTACTAGTCACATTGTAATCATTTTCAAGGGTTATCTTCTTTCAAGTATGATCCAAGTTTAAAATGGGGTGTAATTAATAGTATTGCTTCAAGACCCATTATCCAAGAAGTATACATGGTCTTATGATAAAAGCTCATGACTTAAGGATTCAAAAAGTTTGTACAAAGCCAAAAGCTCTCAATTTAAGTATGATCAAAATTCATATATTGAAGGCCCATTCAGATTTTATTAAATCCATTCACATTGTTCTAAAAGTCATATTAAGAATAATAAAAGAGTCGCTCAAAGGTTTTTACAACATGTGGAAAACTATGAGAAATTCAAAAATAAGAAGCCCATGGGTTCTTTGTGATAAGCTGAAGGTTTCTTAAGTTGAAACACTTGCAAAAGTCCCTAAGTTTGTTATACAACATGACAAAAAGCATGGCCCACCAATGTCTGTCATGTGCCGTCCAAGAAAGCCATGGGGAGAAATTATGTTGCCAGCTGCGTTTTTGGTTTTGGAAAAAAGCCCCAACCTCAACTCGGTAACACCACCAACCACCCTTGCCCTTCGTACGAGGCCCCACAAAAAACATGTACCAACCTGCATTCAAAGAAGAAAAGAGTAAGATTTGCAAAATGACAAAAAGAGAGGGATAAACTTTCTGCAGAAGGTGGCTGCAATGCAAAATGTTTTTTGCTACACCATAACTCGTACGAACAATTCGCACCTCACCTCCAAACAAACTGAATGATACCTCACAACGCAGCCAATGATTCACGTACCAACATTGCAGCCTGTGTAAAAGAAACTTTTGCAGCAAAAAATGGGGACCCCACAAATTATCAAAGATGAAATAAGACACACAGCTCTTCAACTCCATATACCTCCATTGCATCCTGCTACCTACACCATCAACTGTACAACAGCAGAGCAACTTTCACACATACCAATACACAATCAAAACCTTCACTGTCATAGTCCTCTCACCATAAGAAATTTCATGCCAAACACTCTTGCCAAGATCTCCAACATATGACCTAGCCATCATCCAAACTTCATCATATATTACCTCCAACCATTAATCACACAAAAATCAACATTACATCAACAAGACAATTTCAAAACATGACAGTGAAAAAACGAGATAAGGATACAGGGTAATCAAAAAAACGTGATGTACTGTGATACTCAGCACAATGAATCTGGCCACGCGAGATGCTACACAAAGAGGTTTGTACACCCACGTTATAACCGTTAGTCAGCTCACAGAAATTGATACCAGTCTGCACGATTCCAACAACAAACTTTAGTAGGAGGAAAATAAGGTCACGCCTGCAAACAAAGGACAACAATTTAAAAAGGACAAAGTATGCAAGAACAACAAAAACGTGTATCGTACGCAGACAGGACAAATACAATACCTACACCCAAATTTGATGGGCACACAATCACATGAAATCCTGCTGGTACAGATGAATTGGTTTGCCACTTGATGGACCGTCCAAAACGCACCTAACAAATTTCAGAAACATCACAGAGGGTAAGGGACCACTAACTTTCTACTAAGCAAAGTTTAAACAAGACTCCTTGTATAAAACCTCTAAACAGACCTTCAATTGAGGGGGGAGAAGGGGAAGAAAAGGTATAAACCTGGACTTGTTTTTCAGCTGCAAAAAGGAGCATCTTTGGCCCATAATGTCCTCTCCGTATCCTCCAATGATCATCCCAAAACTTCACCATTTTCCTTCTGCCTCCCTCGAAATCTCCAAATCCAACTCATAAATCAAAATTCCATTCTTCTTCCTTTTTGGTCCTCCACCATTTTTTTTCAACAACTCGAATCCCTCTCTGCAAATCAAATTCAACCAACGACACGCCCGAACCTATCCCTTTCACCACCGCAAAATAGTTCTACAGAGCCATCCATTTCCAAACGTAAACACACTTCAAATCACCAACAAAATCTTCAACTTTCAACCAATAAACCACACCAATCAAAATCGAATCCCAAAACAAATCCTGAATAAAGGAACATGAATCAGCTATGAGGACCTTGAACCAATTCATGTAGAGAATAAAGAGAAAAAAATCTTACCGAAACGCTGCCAAATTTCAAATCAAAGAAAAACCTAACAAAATCATGCTGAGAAAATCAATATCCATCAAATCCTATGTCAAGATTGCTGAGTTTTTACCTTGAATTTCAAACAATCTCGAGCTAAGCCTTCATTCACGTGAACCCAGTACAAATAACAACAGTATTTGCGAAGGAGAATAGAAGAGGAAGAGGCAGCAAAGTAAAAGAGTCAGGTTAATCTACCTCGCTGGATTCATCATTGGATTAGACTCAATCTTGTACGTTCCCTATTTTCTGTTTGTTTTTTTTGCTTGACTTGTTGTATTGATCGATACCTCCGGCTTAATGACTTGATATAACGTTTGAATCCATGATAGAATTTCTAGGTTTTACTGTGAGTTTTGTTTTGGTTGGTTTATGGTTTTAAAGACTTTTGGATTTGGGATTTACAGTCCTTAAGCAAAGGGTGGTGTTTAAGATTTCCTGTTTGGGGTTGCTCGACCGTTGGAATTGGTCATGGCGCCATCGTCGTCCGCCATGGTTCTCCGGCCACGTTTAGCGAGTAAGAGATGGTGAGAAGACGGGATTTGTGAGAGACTGAGATGAGGTAGACGGGTTAGGCATGTGAGTGAGCTATGTGGCATCTACATTTGTTGCCATCTTTAATAACGTTTTTTAAATCACTTTGGTGGTTGAATCATGATGTTACACGCATGGTTTTCCTTTACTGTCCACGTTTTTTCTTGGAAAGGCAGTCTGGTTGATCTTTCCTTTTCCCCTTATCCCAATAGCATCGATGGTGTAGTGGTGGGCATTTTAGCCCAACTCTAGCTCAGAGGAGACAAGTTTCTGGGCCTGTGGTTGGCCCGTTTTGGAGTATTTGCTCCATTTTTCTGTTATATGCACCCACTCTTGTTAATTTAATTTAACTAATATCGTTAATTGATTAGCTAATAATAATAATATTAATAGAATGATATTATTATTAATTTTTATTTCGTCTTAATTTATGTTATCAATTCTATTTGTGTTAATCGTTTGTTATTAAAATGTTATATTATAAGGAGATTATAAAGAGAAGTAATTTCGGGAATAAGGAGGTTCTTGGAATCTAGTATTCTTTGGATCTTCAAGTGAATAATTTTTGAGGCACGCCCTCGAGTTATTACTCACTTCACCTTTTAACTTTGTTTCAAATATTTTCAAACCTTGTTTCTTTCAACTAAAACTCCGAAAGAAGGAAATTCTTGGAATCTAGCATTCCTTGAATCTTCGAATAAATAATTCTCAAGGCAAGCCTTTGCGTTGTTATTTACTCAATCTTTTGACTTTTTCAAACTCTAACATTTTCAACAATAAAATTATTTTCAATTAAAATTATGAAAAAAACTAAATCTTTGAAGCTTAGCACTTCTTGGATTTTTGGACAATCATTATTGAGGTGTACACCTTAAATAATGTATTATTCAACTTTTCATTTTTAAAATACTCTTTTTGAATAAAGAAATATCATAGGAATCTAGTGTTCTGTGTGATATTTCTGACGTTCATCCAATCATTTTTCAAATGAAAAAGGCGTTGTCGAGATCTAGCATCTCGATGATACCCCAATTAATTGGTTGTGAGGCCTACGTCTCATTTATCAAATAATTGTCATTTCTCCCATTTTCGAATCCAATATCGTATTCTCACCTCTCGTACTACAACCTTTTTTTTACCCTCGATTTAATTCTTCAAAGTATCTTTCTCGACCGAAAGAAGAAGATTCTTGGAGTCTAGCATTCCTTGTGTCTTCGAGTGAATAATTCTCGAAGCACGCCCTTTGAGTTGTTATTTACTCAACCTTTCGAATTCAATCATTTTCAAACGTATCCTAAGTCGAGTGTTCGTACGCATTCGCAACCTTTGACACTTCGCACACACATTCACAATCCCTCGTAGTTTCGATATTAGGGGCACCCTCAGGGACTAATATCGTTTCTCACCATCCTAACCCTTGACACGTCGTCAAGTCGGTTCCATCTTCAATCAAATCCTCGACACGTCGTCGAGCCGCTTCAAAACAACTTCCTTTTGGCCTCGCATGCCATTCTTCGATTTGATCCTTTCATAAACATTTCCAAAACTTGCGAAAGAGGGATATTCTTAGAATCTAGCATTCTTTGGATATTCGAATGAGTAACTCTCGAGGCGCGCCCTCGAGTTGTTATTAATTTATTCTTTCGATTTCATAACATCCAACTCTTTATCTTCAATTTATTCAGTCAATCCCCGAAAGAACTGAGTTCTTGGAGTCTCGCATTCCTTGGATTCTTGAGTGACAAGCTCTTGAGACGCGCTCTCGGGTTGCTTGTCAATCATCCTTTCGTTTCCTTCTCAAAACTTTCAACTCATTCAACCTCATCTTTCGTGGTTGTTACCACGAACTACGACTGCTCTGATTCTTCATTCTCATCCGAATATAAGATACGTAGGCACAAGATTGCGATGATCTTGGCGAGCTACCTTCTATCTTCCTCCATTATTCCGTCCATGCTTTCCCAACCCATCCCGTAGTCGAACTACGACGCTCTGATTTCTCATTCTCGTCCGAATGAGCATACGTAGGCACAAGGGCCCCAATCCTTGGCGAGCACCCTATCCTCTAACCACCCATCTCTCCTTCGCGTCTTTAGCCTTTTAACCTACCAATTCTACCTTTAACAACGAGAAGAAAACAAGTAAACCTAAACAACACTCCCCACATTTACCTTAAGAGGTTCCCGTCGAGTACGACGGACGTGAGGGGTGCTAATACCTTCCCCTCACGTAACCGACTCCCGAACCCGGAACATGGTTGCGACAGCTCTGTTCCTATCCTTTCGTTTTAAGAGGTTTTCTCGATATTTTCCTCTCCCGTTCATTCGGGAAAAATAAAGTTCGGTGGCGACTCTGTCGAACCGCGTTTCCGCGCCTTTTGCGCGAGGGTCGTATGTTCGAATGAATTTTCGAGGTGCGACACATACGCGCAAGTTTTACGTTACGTGCAAGTTCTTCCTTTGGATGGGATGCGATGCGAGAATATAAATTGCGATAATGTAAATTGCTGTAAAATAAATTGCAGAAATGATAAAGGGGCAAATAAATAAAGCATACATAAACGCATGAAAGCGATGAGGTGTGTGAGAGTGAATTTTGAATAATGTGAAGTGTAAGCGTGCACGATTGGATGTTGATTCGATTTTATCTTAGTTTGGTTGATTTTAGACAGGATTATTTTACGAGTAATGTTGAATTAACTTATTTATTAGCGAGATTGGTTTAAAGGGAAATGTTGGATTAAATGGTGGGGTTAATTGATTTTACGAAAATGTTGTATTAATTTTTAAGGAGATTAAATTTTAGGGAAATTATATTGTTGGTGAAAGTAAATTATATTAGGTGAATTATTTATTTTAAGTGAATTTAAATTAAGTTTACTAACCTATAAGGGAGTGATTAGATAAATAGGTTTTTAATTAGTTTTACCAGAAAATTATTTAAATAAGTGAGAAGCTTTTTATTTTTTTATATTTTTATAATATGACTAATTTTATTATATAAAAAAGGTTATTAGTTTGATGAGAATAGAAATAAGTTAAAGGTAAATAAATAAAATAAATATGAGTTAATTATTTTTAAAAAAAGAAATTGCTTAATTAACTGAATTATGAAAAGCTAAATTAAAAAGGTTTTATTAGTTATAAAACTGATTATATCAATGATTAGTTATAGGTTAATTAATAAAAAGATTAATGATTATATTAATTAAAGGGTTAATTAGTGGGTTTAGTTGGTTTTGTCTTAAATCAAATTAAAAAAACAGATTAAGGGGAGATTAAGTGATGGTTAGTGGGGGTGCGTGATAGTGTGTGTATTGCGTATACATAAGATTACATCAGCATAAACAAAAAATAAATAAAAAAAATAAATCAAAACCCTAATCCCCCCCCCCCCAATTCCCTTCCGCCGACTTCCACGTCTTCTCCCTCCACTCTTCTGGTTTCTTCGCGAATCTCCCCTCTCTTTTCTTCTCTCTTCATTGTTTCCGTTTCCTTCTTTTTCTTTCCCGTTTTACTCCTTCAACCTTCTTAATCCCGATCCTTTTCCTTCTCTTAAACTTGGAACACAAACAAACAAGATCAAAAATTTCAATAAATTTAACATGAAACAGAAGGATTACCGCGAGTTGGACGACGGAGGTTCGAGACGGCAAGGCGATGGTGATTTTCGTCTCATCGGCTCCAATGATTTCCGGCCACGGCGAATGGGTCTCGCGGTGGATTCTGAGGAAGGAAGTGGAGGCTCGTGGCGGAGTTTGAGAAGACAAGTCTTCTTCCTTCAAAACTTCTGTATTTTAGGTTTTGTTGGATTTGGGATTTGCGAATGGTTGGTGTTGAATATTGTCGAGGGTTTTTTTGATGTGTCCTCGTATTTTCATCTTGAATCCCTTCTTATAGTTGATTTCCAAAACGAATTGAAAGAGGTTTTAATACTTCTTTAATGTAGCTGAAACGTGTACGAATATATTCATATTCAAATAAGTTCCAACTTTGTTTTTGGAAACTAATGAAGTTATTTGATTTTGCAGGAGACAACATTAGGGCTCCTTCCATTTTAGGCTCAAAAATGTTGGGTCTGTCTTGAAAAGGAAATCATAACTGTCTGATTTGTGCTCCTTTGTTGATTCCGGTTTTGGTAAGGAGATGACTCGGTGGCTCCTGTTGTTCAGATTTGCTGATGCTGGGTAATTCTCCATTAATGGCTATTAAAATTCACCATATTTGGTCTAATTGTGCTCCTATGTGAATCTTGCCATGTTAATGCTCACTTCTCCTCTTTTATGTATACGCAGGAATAAAGACTTACACGCATTATGGAAGGCTACTTCGCTTCATACTTAACTTGATCAACCTTCTCCAGTCATTATAAAGACATCAAATTTTGAAGAATCAAGTGTAGGCAAGGATTAAAGAAATAACTAACCAATACCGAAACCATCTTGGCCAACTGTTTCATTTGAAGGAACAAAATCGTATGTATCGTGTTCCAAATCTTCAATTGTTCCAATCTGCTTTTACAGCGACAACTGTATTGAATCATGTTCTTGGAACATCTCAGACTGTAATGAAGGAGCTATATTCTTCGTATGTAACCATGCTAGTTCCCACAAACGATTGTCCCCTGAACCACTTCTATCTACTAGTATGCCTTTTGAATTCATAACAACCATCGTGTTTTTCAGAAGCTCAGGAACAAACAATTGAAGCTTCTCGCTTCTCCTTCCTCCTATTTTCACCTCCACCCATAGTTTGCAGAAAGCTTCAAGGTGCGACAGTTCTTGGAGTAATCGGAGGAAAACTTTAAATAATAGCTTCAAGGCAAGAATAAGAGTTTCTTCAATGTCCGTGTAGTCCTTTTGAGAGCGTGTCTGAGAAATATCAAGCAGGTCATCCAACAAGGTGAAGATCACTTGGTCGAAACACTGTAACCATAAATCACATGGGAGATGAGTTTCGCCAGCTTCTGTCATACACTTCTGCAAAGGTAACAACGCGTGATTTCTAACCTCATCTCTTTAGTTTTCTAGCAGAAGTTGATTTGTAGTGGTGATGGTTCATGATTTTTTCCTGATGAACTTGTGATTATATACTGATACTTTCCGTTGTAATTCGGCCATGTAGGTGATATTTCCTAGTATGAGATATTATATCATGTGGTCATAAAGTTTTAACCCCGTGTTTAAACTTCTACAAGCTAAATGATACTGCTTAGAGGACGTGAAGAAACTGTGATGACAGCAGCATGCTGGCAAGTGTACAGAAACGGCACAAAGACGAACTGGGGTGGACAAAGCCTAAGCCATGAATAAGTCGTGAAGCAAGTGCCGCAGGCCTAGTGTGTGCCCCAATCAAATCATTGGCTACCGGCGTCAGCTTGAGGAGAGTTTCTCGAAAATTCTCGTCTATCCTTTACTTCTCAAAATTCTTGCAGAAATAGATTGTTAATGATCTTGCACTCTTGTCTTGGTCGGGTGCATGCCTTTGTATCAAATAATTACCAACCCATAATATCTTGTGGCTTGAATCTTGTTGGGGCTTGTATATTAGGCAGAACCTAGTTTCCTTTAGGCTTAATTTGTATGTTGAGCAAGCTTGTAGTATCCCATTACATGTGACGTATAGTAAATTCGAAATAAGGCTTTCACTTAGTGGAAGAAGACTTCCATTACTGTTACACGTTCAAACAAACTTCTGTTTATTATTGTGTTTGTAGCTTGTGAATTTTAAGAATGGCTACTTGTTTTACATTGAGTTTATGAAAACTGTTATGTATTGGGATCTGAAATAGTTTCTTCCACCCTTGCATCAAAGCTCATGGGCTTAAAGATGGAAAACAATGGAAATTTGAGAAAACTTAATATAACATGGAGTTTGGAAAATCTTGAACATGGATTTGTGTTAGCACATGATATCCTTGACTTCGTTCTCTCGAGTTTTAATTTGCAAATGAGGATTATGTGAACCTTGTTCTTGTCTTTTTGTAAAAATTGAATGGTTGAACTTTTCACTTCCTTGTAGAAACTCTGGAAAGGTTAATTGTTTAGTTTATAAAGAAACTCTTGATTTCGCCTCACTTTACGGAACTTAAATTCTTCGAATTTCAGAATCCAAATGATGATGTAAACCTCCCCACCTTGAGATGACGAGTTAATTCTTCATGTAAAACACCTGAATACTGACATAAAATATTCTCATTCTTGCAAATTGAATACTGGCATACAAGCTTTCTTTTTTTTTACTTAATATATTTAGTTATAGATTCACACACATCGAACTGTTTTAACTTAATATGTCAAGAATCAAACTTTGATATCATTGGGAATCCATAAGCCGAATTGAATCACTTGATCACTTCGAAATCTAAGGGTAAAAGAATCGTCTTAAACCAAAAAGCTGTATCCTCATCCTTTGTTCTGTGACTTACATCCCGGTCTGAATCTTTCATTTTATTAAAACTTCTTCTCAACTGATGGTTTTGAGGGAAAGGGTTGTCTTTGATAATCTTGACGCTAAGGAGGTGAAACCACGAGTAATTATCCAATATATCCTCAAAGTAAGTGTTCCTTAAGTCCAGACAAAAATAGTCATGCCCTAGGGTGTTTGATTGAGAGAAGTAATACCACCTGCACTCAAAATTCACTTTTCCTGTGCGAGCTGGTTAGTCATGGTAAATACACACAAGAATAAAAGGATAACACACAAACGCATAAGGAGGTGAGATCTTATGGTCAAAAATTAGGGTGTGACACCCATGGCAAAGGCCAACAAGCAATACACAACCTTCATGACCGAGTCGGACAATTATTACTACAATGTAATGCCCTTCGGTCTGAAGAACATCGAGGCGACTTACCAAAGGATGATGAACAAGGTCTTCAGAGAAAAAATCAGAGACATGCTTGAAGTTTATATGGACGACATGGTTGTGAAGTCACGAGAAGAGGCCAACCATACCGCCCATCTCAGAAAGGTCTTCAAAGCGGCGAGGAAATGCAGGATGAGGTTCAACCCTGAAAAGTGCACATTCGGCGTATGTGCTGGAAAGTTCCTCGGTTTCTATCTAATAGAGCGAGGAATAGAAGCCAACCCAGGCAAGTGCAAAGCCTTCTTTGAGTTTGCCACTCCGAACACAAAGAAGTCTATCCAGTCGCTAAATAAGATGCTTGCGTCTTTGTCACGATTTGTCGTTAAGTCCACACAACATGCCCTCCTCTTCTTCAAACTGCTGCGCAAGGAGGCCACGTTCTAATGGGCAGAGGAGTGAGAATAGGCTCTCCTCCACCTCAAGCAAGTTCTCTCGAAGCCTCCAGTGTTGTCGAGACCCATGGTCGGCGAAACCTTATATCTGTATCTCGTCGTCACCATAGAAGTCGTCAGCATATCACTGATTCGCGAAACCCCCGAAGGACAGAAATCGATACACTTCACGAGCAAAGCCCTCCAAGGGCCTGAGCTCAGGTACCTGCAGATTGAGAAAGTCACTTTGGTCCTCGTCACCACGGCCAGAAGGTTACAACATTACTTTCTGGCCCACACGATCATATCAGGATCGACCAGCCTGTCAAACAGCTACTCGGGCGGCCAGACATATCGGGAATAATGCTTAGATGTTCTCTTGAACTCTCCAAATTTGGCATCCAATACGAGAGCATAAAATCCCTAAAGGCTCAAGTCCTGGCCGACTTCGTCTCCAAAATGGCTTCCGCAGAATCCCCAACCTCCGGGGCCTACAAATGGACCATCTTCGTCGATGGTGCCTTTAGCTCGAAGGGAAGTGGAGCGGGCATCATACGGGAAAACAAAGAGGGAATCCTGATAGAAGTCTCCCTCGCCTTGGCGTTCACAACATCGAATAACTAGGCCGAGTACGAAGTGTTCCTCGCAAGGCTCCGTCTGGCTCAAGACCTCAGCGCGAAGGAAGTAAAGATCTTTATCGACTCCCATCTCGTAGCATCCTAAGTACGAGGAGAATATCAAGACAAGAACGAAAACCTCGCCGAGTACCTCTCCTTGGTAAGAGAAAGAATGAAGAGCTTTGATTCTGCAGAGGTGCAACACGTTCCATGCGAATACAACACCCGAGTAGACATCTTGTCAAAATTGGCTAGCACAAAGAGGAAGGGAGGAAACAAATCCGTAATCCAGGAAGTCCTCTCTCTCCCCAACATCGAGAGAGGCACCATAATTGCCGAGGTAAACGCTATCGGCGACAGTGAGTGTTGGATGACCCCTGTGAACACCTACCTTAGCATGGGACGCCTGCCCGACGAGGCCAAAAAGGCAAGTATGGTTAGACGTCGAGTCTGCTCGTGCGTCTTGATCGACAACAAGCTGTACAGACAGGGATTTTCCACCCCCCTACTCAAGTGCGTCGACGAAACCAAAGTACCGGGCATACTCCAAGAGATCCACAAAGGGATCAACGCCCAACACCTCGGCGGAGGATCACTTGCCCGCAAGGCCCTCCGAGCAGGATATTATTGGCCTGACATGCAGGAAGATGCTAAAGAGCACATCAAGAAGTGCGACAAATGCCAGCGGCATGGGGTTATGCACCTAGCCCTGCCAAATGAGCTCAAAACACTTTCGTCGCCATGGCCATTTGCATGGTGGGGGATGAACATCCCACCTACCTCAGCATGGGACGCCTTCCTGACGAGGCCAAAAAGGCAAGTGTGGTTAGGCATTGAGTTTGCTCGTACATCTTGATCGAGGACAAGCTATACATACGGGGATTCTCCATCCCCCTCCTCAAGTGCGTCGACGAAACCAAAGTACCAGGCATACTATAAGAGATCGACGAAGGGATCAACGCCCAACACCTCAACGGGATATCACTTGCCCGCAAGGCCCTCCAAGTAGGATATTATTGGCCCACCGTGCAGGAAGACACCAAAGAGCACGTCAAGAAGTGCAACAAATGCCAGCAGCACGGATATATGCACTTAGCCCTGCCAAACGAGCTCAAAACACTTTCGTCACCATGGCCATTTGCATGGTGAGGGATGGACATCCTCGGTCCCTTCGTCACCGGGTCCTACCAAAAGAAATACCTGATAGTCAGTGTCGACTACTTCACTGAGTGGATAGAAGCCGAAGCACTAGCCAAAATCACAGCCCAAAACATACTATGTTTCTACAAACAAAACATAATTGCCCGGTTCGGCGTACCCCAGACCATCGTCACCGACAACGGGACACAATTGACCGATAAGACCTTCCATGAGTTCGTCGCCAGACTGGACACAAAATAACACTTCACGTCGGTTGAACACCCATTGACAAACAGGCAGGCTGAAGTAGAGAACAAGGTAATCCTGCGCAGTCTTAAACGAAGGTTGGGAGACGCCAAAAAGAGGTGGGTCGAGGAGTTACACAACATCCTCTGGGCTTACAGGACCACTCCACACTCAACAAATGGGGAGACCTCATTCTGGCTAACTTATGAGACAAAGGTGGTGATCCCGGTCTAAATAAGAGAACCGTCCAAGAGAGCCGAGTCCCCCTACTCGAGGAGGCGAACAATGAAGTGCTGAGAGAAGAACTTGACCTGGTCGAGGAAATCAGGTCGGGGGAATCTTTACGCGAAGCTTCACTAAAATAGAGGATAACCATGCGGCACGACATCAAAGTTATTAAGTGTAAGTTCCAGGTGGGCAGCCTAGTCCTGCGAAGAAACCAAAAGGACTCACGAGAAGGCAAGCTCGTTGCAAACTGGGAGGGCCCCTATCGCGTCCGAAACAAAACGGGCAACAAGACATATTACCTCAAAAACCTACATGGAGAAGAACTTGCTCGACCATGGAATGCAGAGAAACTTAAGCAATATTACAGTTAGAAC
Organism: Lathyrus sativus; assembly: GCA_963859935.3. Taxonomy (NCBI): domain Eukaryota; kingdom Viridiplantae; phylum Streptophyta; class Magnoliopsida; order Fabales; family Fabaceae; genus Lathyrus; species Lathyrus sativus. The sequence goes on from OZ012741.1 coordinate 675,606,829, forward strand.
TGCCTGCGGCCCGTCAACGTCGAAACCACAGGGGCGCACCATGGTACAGACGTGACTCCTAAAGTTTATAACAAAAAAGACAAGAGTCAGTCCCACTCATGCGCGGGCAAGACCCTTGATCCAGTGGGGACCACTCAACCGAGCTCCACTGCTGTTGTACGAGTAGGGCAGAACACCCAGCTCGCGATGGGAAGTTCACGCCCAGGGAAATCCCTCAACCGAGATCTTGACCCATGACCGATCGGATACCAACTCCGATCATCTGACCAGTTCCCCGCATAGTCGATAATAAAACATGTTGAGCAAGAACATAAATAGAAATTCAACTCAAGCATATAAACATAAAAAACACAATACATAGAAAAGTAGAGCTGCTATATATCCAAATAACAGGCAAAGTCCATTGTTAAAATATTACAAGAACAACCTTGCGGGCCAGAAACAGATACATTGAAAATAGGCACGCAAGCCAACAAAATAATACAGGCACGCAGGCCAGAAAAACAACAAACAAACTAAGAGGTTTCCTCCTGCACACCATCATCTTCAAACAAACCCTCATCTTCCTCTTCGAATTTCGGCACGACCATGCGACCCTCGATGATTTGATGAAAGGGGCTCGTCCCCGCTATGCTAAACGGGACGTCGGGGTTCACGAGTCGAAGCTGCTCCATGGCACTATCGTAGCCCACCTCAGGTGTCCCCAGACAATCCCGTTCGAGCTGACGGATCCTACTCACCAGGGCCGCCCGATATCTCATGAGTTTTTCTTCGTCGATCTTGTCTGCCGCGAGCTGCGAAGCCGCCTCCAATTCTTTGATTCGTGCCAAGAGCCTCGTCCTCTCTTCGCCTGTGGCCTTCAACTGCTTCTCTATCTCCCCATAGAGCTTATGTTGGGCAGTGCTGTCCTCCTTCACCTGGTTAAGATCATCAACCAGTTTGTTCCTCTCCGCCTTGACGATCTCCAAGTCGGCATGCAATTTGGAGAGGTCAGCGGTAGAGTAAGCCTCATCATTAAGGACCATGGTCGTCTCGAAGACCCGAATTACTGCGGCCAAGTCCTCCATCAGAGCCTTCTTCCTCGTCTACCGGTCAGCGCCTAAAATAGCTTTTGCCTCCACGGCGCCCACCACGGGAGAGTTAGCCCCACAGAAGAATGACAACTTCAGGTGATAGGGTGGGAGCACAAACCTCTCATTGGCGCTACCTTCGGTGAGGTCGAAAGTTTCTGGCCCCATGATCCGCAGTATCTTTGGCGTTCCTTGCAAGGAGGGGGACTGGCTATCCTGAGGAGAAGAAGACGAACCGCTTGGACGAGAGTCGGGACCAGGCATTTGTTGCACCTGGGCTACCCCCCCCCCCCCCCCCCCCCTTTATAGATTTCTTTCCGACCTTGGTGGCTGCCAACCTCTTCACGCGTTCATGCATGCTCGACATCTTTCCTACAAAAGCAAAATAGACAAAATCAGCATATCAAACCAAGGACAAGCACGCGGAAAATAAAGTGAACCCACTATCTAAAAGGCGCAGAGCCTCCTCATCGGACACACATTCGAGGAGGGCCCTCATGTTGATAAGGCGCGACTTTGTACAAATCTCCTCGTGAGCATAGAGAATGAAGTTCCCATCTGGAGTCACACACTTTGCAGGGGGGAAACTGGCCACAAAAGCGACCAACTTCTAGTAAGCCGCTCGGTTGTCGGCGTTCAGCGAGCCCGACCGCACTATATAACTGTCAGTGCTTTTATTGAAGAGCTCCTCCGTCCAAACTAGAGGAATCTTCGACACCAAGACTTCCTCGGACTGCCCGTCATTTTCTCGGACCTCGAGGTCAAATAGGGAATCTACGACCACATGAGTCACAGGCTTGGCGACGCACCATCGATCATTAAAATGCCGGATAGAATCCATGTATGCCCGAAAAAGCCTTCTCAGCTGCTTTAAAGATACCTAACTATGTCGGCCATCAGTCGTCTGCCTCTGGAGGTGGAAGATACGAAATAAGAGGGAAAAAGTGGCCCCGACATTAAGATGTTGGCAAACAAGCTCGTACGCCTGCGTGAACACGATTGCGTTGGGATGAAGTTGGGAGGGCGACAACCGAAGCTAGTCAAAAACCCCTAGCTGAAAGTCAGTGAAGGGCAGGCGTAACCCCGCCTACCGAAAGGTGAACTCGTACATGGGGAACCTCATCCCCCTGAACACTGAGCATATATGGTGGGTTGCACATGGTTTGTACACTTGCCAGTTGACAATGAAGCCCTCGACGCGGTCCTCGACGTTAGCGTAAGCGTCAGACTCATCCTCAGTGAAGCGGGAGCAGATGCTCAAAGGCTCCTCCCCGACCCAGTCCACGGCGAATCTCATATGCTCCTCACCGGCCGGCGCCATCGGAGAATCTGGCTCATTGTCGCTTTCAATAGTTTCTTGGGCCCAAGCATCCTTTTACACCTGAAAAGCAGAGGAAATTGGTGAATTCGACGTTCAAAATCAAATCCACCCTTCCACCGCAGATCAAGTGAAATGGCGAAGAGGGGAGATCCCTACAGGCATAACTTCTATCGCCTCAGCAAACGCGATTGGATCCCTGAGACTCCAAACATTTTGTCTTCGGCGAAGGCGTGCGAAACTATAGAGCAGGAATTGCGTCCAAACTAGCGTCCTTCCCCGAGGGCTTTTTCGTTTTCCCGGGGCATTCATCGAAAACTATCCTACCTGCCCGGGGAACTCATCATTTGTCCCCGAGGAATTCATCCAAGATTAACCTACATGCCCGGGGGCTTCACCACTTGTCCTCGGGAGATTCATCCTAACCATACTTTCTCTTCAAGGAGTCCCCAACATATTCACCAGAAACCCCCTGATCTCCTCGGGACATTCGTCAAGTCCAACGTAGGATCATCGGAAAACAAGTAAAATGAGACATAAGGAAGAAAAACAAAGCAAAAACAGGCGAAACTTACTTGACACGACGTTTCTAGGCTGATGATATGGCGGACGGTGCGACGGTAGACGACGGACGTTACGGTGCAGAAGATGAAGAAGCAGAGGTGAAGAGGAGCAACGTCGTGAGCAGCAAGAGGGAAAAAGTAGGAAATGAAGCAGGATATGTCCTATTTATAAACCTAGCACGGGACTCGAGGTGCCCCTAGGCACTCAAGCACCCCTACCCCTAGCCGCCCTAGCTAAGCAATGACTGCTTGACACGTGGCGACTCCAAAGGCAGAAACCCATCCGTCTCCCTGTTGGGCTCCCTGACGTAGGGAACGACTCCTAATTCCACTCGTCGGGTAAATCCTCTCTCCCGAAGAGATCCCCGACACTTCGACCTGCCCTTAAGTCATTACTCCTCCACCTTGGAGCAATGACTTGGGGGGCTCCTGTTCTGGACTGGGCCGAGACCTGCCCTTCAGCCGGGCAGACCCAACCCAAGGCCATGCTGATGAGGCCCAACCAGGACCAATTTCCTCTGTCGGGTAGGAGCCTCAACAAGGCACATCCGTCGGACAGAATACCTTTCTCACGGGGAAGCTCACGCGCTTCCCCCACGTTCTCCACGTGTCCCCCATGTTGGGACACATCATCAGACAACTACCCACTTCCGAAAGAGTTGGTCAACCCACCTTCCGAAGATCACGGGGCAGTTGATCCAGGGAGAAGACCACGTGTTGGTCTTCACTACGTCACGTAGGCCTTGGCAGTTACTTGTGTTGGGCTTGACAATCCGGCCCACTACAATGTAACCGTTGGCCCTGCGTTGGGGGCACGTTATAAATACCCTCTTTCACTAAAGGGTCATGTATTTTATTCATCACACCTTCTCTCTGTGCTTGCTCTCTCTAGTTCCGGTACTTACTTAAGCATCAGAGCGTCTTGCAGGTACACCCCATTTCTCCTCCACAACACCGGTGAAGACAGCAACTCATGACGCGTGGCAGACTACTGGTTACTTTCTGATCAGGTAAGATCAGGTTCCATTCTAAAAAAAATACTAAATACCGAACTAACCCAAATCGATGAAGATATCATTGATTCAAACAATATTTGACTAAAAATCAGTTTAAACCAAACCGAGTACACTCTATTACTGAGTCTGAAAATTTGTCAAACATAAAGATTAACACTTTAACAACTACTCAATAGAACAACCAATATTCCATTTTGATTTTGTCTGCATTCAACATGTTGTCAGGAATATTTTTATCAAATTTCTTCAAATCGATTGAAAAAATATCAAATAATGCACATATTTTAAAATTATTTAAATAATATAATATGTTTAAATTTTTTTTTATTTTTTATTGAATGATAATATAAAACTGATCTCCATTAAACTTTTGAAAAAAAAAAACTCATTTTCTATCATAACTTATGGTAGTATTTTTTTATAACTATTTTTTTTATTATTTTTAAGAAATAAAATATCCATTCTACAATTTAAAATATAAAAATAAAAGGTATAAAATGGAAAACCATTTTTGCATTTACCGTATTTTTTCCTCCAAAACAATTCAGATCTTTATGTAAACTTTAAATTTCCATTATATGATCAACAAATACTCAGAACTTCAGTGAAAATTGATTTTGCATTCATACATCAAGTGCTTTCAACACCAGATTCAATCACGAGAGTTTCATAAACCCTAATTCACATCTCGCTGTTCATCAAGTGTCTTCAATTGGCAACTAAGTTCAATGAGGGTTCTTCGATTGGGCTTGTTGCTTGCTTTGGCATCTGGATTTGCAGCCATTTCCATCTACATCACCGGACTCTCCGATCCTTCTGTATGTATGTATGTATACAATGTTTTTCAGCATCTTATTGAAATTGTATGAGATTTTTTTCAATTGCGTTAAATCTAATGATTATTGTAATGTAACCATTTGAGACAGATACGGGTTATCACCTCACGGATGATGAAACTGAATCGTTGCTTTTGTTGCATAGCTCTTTTGAGAAGTGTGTGGTAAGGTTTTCACTTCTGTTTTGTTGCATTTGTCTCAGGTTTGTATTGGTTTTTGTGTTTTTGGTTTTCTAGTATGATTAGGCGATGTGTGAATTTATTATTGTTTAAGTGGTATAATGGGAAGATATTGTAAATCTGAATTTTGGTTTGGTTTTGACTGGATGCAGCGATATTTTGATGTAAATTCTGTGCAGATTGTTAAATAGTTGAATACTTTACTAACTTCACCAATATTGAATTTTGGATATAGGCTTAGGTGGTTTCAGCATGTAGAGAGAAGTCATGTAGATTTTGTAGTAAAGAGAGTAGATCAGATGGAGAGAAGTAAATCAACTAAAGGTAGAGGTAGACCTAGAAAAACTATAAGTGACTTTATTAAGAAAGATCTCGAGATTAATGATTTGGATAGAAACATGAAAGAATATTATGGCAAAAGTTAATCCATGTAGCCGACCCACTTAGTGGGATAAGGCTTGGTTGTTGTTTTTGTTGTTGTTATATTGAATTCTAGATGTCTGGTAATGGTTAGGGAAAACTCTTGAAGTGAAAGTCAGAACTCAGAAGGTTATTTTTTGAATGTTTAAAGCTACTGTGTTTTCCTTGAAAGGATTATGCCAGTGAGTTGTGAAATACTAGTAGTAGTTTAAGAAAATTTATTTCAGTGTTGTATTTATTTTGGAGTTTCTATTGTAGTAGTATTTTGGCTCCAATTTGTTTTCATGTAGTCTCAATCTTCCAATCTTATATTGACTATGAATTACTTGGATGGCTTGACTGTGTAGCTAACTTTGTGATTTGTGCAGAGTGCCAATGGACTTGGTCTAAAAGCAGCTAGGGGTAGTGATTACTGTCAAACCACAATAAGTTTTCCTAGTGACACCATACCAAAATGGGTAAATATTTCTATTCATTTGCTGACCTGATTTTATTCATGAAATAAAGTAAAATACTGCATATATGGTCCTCAAAAATATGTCAACCATGACAACCTAGAGGCCAGAGAAAAATGGTTTCCTCATATTCAAAAGTATGGATAGTGATATACGTATACTTTGCCACACATGGTTTAAAAGTAGTTAAATAGTTGCTGTGATTGTTGACTGACGGAGGTTTCTGTATTGACAGAAAGATCCCAAAACTGGTGAACTTGAAGCTCTATCTTTCGATTTTAATTTATGTGAAGCTGTGGCCACATGGGAACAGGTAAGCAAATTGGTCTGTGTTATTTGTGATTGTGAATACTCATAAATATACAACACCTTTCATGGGATATTAAACCATATGCTTTTGATATTCTATTTTGATAGTTAATGCTATTAGACTGTAAAATTACAGATTTTATAGTGTACCACAAGGCTGCTAAATTACCCTTGCCATCTCTTTTTTTAAATGACAGATGTCCCTTGTTATTTTTGATAGTGGGGGAGTTGAGCCCATAACCCCCTTACTATTAGCATTGATGCTAGCTTTCTTTTGAGTTTTTCCTTTTTCCATTTTTTAAGTGCGGTAGAATGAATTTATGATTATGCCTTACATGTGATTGTTGTGTCTAATGATTGCTCAGGTGCGGAACAGCACCACTATACTCACCAAGGAATTCATTGATTCTTTACCAAATGGATGGGAGGAGTATGCTTGGCGTAGGATCAATAAAGGAGTACAACTGTAAGTAAACGTGCATCTGGATTTTACTAAGCAATTGTGTAATCATTAAATAATGACAGCCTATAGGGAAGATAACCAAATAAAATTGCATTTCAATTCATTCATTTAATGCAAATGAAGCATAGCGAGCATATTATTAATATACTCTATATAGTTGATTCTAAATTTTCACAAAGGTTATGTGTACTTCAATGCCTCAAATAAATATTGTTGACATTGAGCTTTTCATTCTGAAGTAAGGCTTGCGGATGTTGAGAAGCAAACCATCCCTAGAATTAGCTGTCAGGAGTTCTTTTTAAGAAGGAAATTGAAGTTAGTATAAAGTCTCACAAATAGGATTCTTCTGTGTTGCAGTAACCGCTGCGAGAACAGGACCTTGTGCATGGAGAAACTTTCACTAGTGCTCCCTGAAACACCACCGTACTTCCCTAGACAGTATGGACGCTGTGCTGTTATTGGTAATTCAGGTGATCTCTTGAAAACAAAATTTGGAAAGGAGATAGATGGTTATGATGCAGTCTTAAGAGAAAATGGCGCTCCAACGCAGGTTAGTTGATCAACATTGTTTTTCTGCTTTTCTTTCAATTTTGTCTAAAAAATTAAGATCTTACCCAATAAATTCTATTTACGACTGCAGAACTATACGGATTATGTGGGTAGGAAAAGCACTTTCCGTCTTCTAAATCGAGGATCTGCCAAAGCACTTGATAAAGTTGTTGAATTAGATGGTATTGCTAATTGTTATAATGAGTTCCACTTCTTACAATGCCATTATGATCGACTAGATCCTTACTATAAATGCTGTTTCTGCAGAGAAAAGAAAAGAAGTCTTGATAGTAAAAACAACCATTCATGACATCATGAACAAAATGATCAAGGTATGTTTCCTTATCTATGGAAATCACCTTCCAAAATCCTTTATTTGCTGTGCTACACATTCTATATCTCCATTTGCAAAGCAATCGGCTTTTGTCTTCTGCAGGAACTTCCTATAAAAAATCCTGTATATCTCATGCTAGGTGCTTCCTTTGGGTCAGCCGCAAAAGGAACTGGGCTTAAGGCTCTTGAATTTGCTCTCTCCATGTGTGATTCAGTGGATATGTATGGTTTTACCGTGGATCCTGGCTATAAAGAATGGTATTAAATGATTTGTTGGAAATTAGTATTTCTGTTTAATTACTTTCTTTGAAATGTGATTGCTTGATTTGTAAGCCTTATAAATTTATTTCAGGACAAGATATTTTTCTGAATCTCGTCAAGGCCATACGCCATTGCATGGTAGAGCTTATTATCAGATGATGGAATGCTTGGGAGTAAGTACTGCTACTAAAAAGCATTAAGAAACATTTAAATTTAGCATTGTGATGATTTAAAGTTCTCGAGGCCGTATATTGAAGTGACACTAAGGACTTTCATTCAGTGCGTAAGGAAAATAGAGATGTTCCTTATTATTGGCTGATAATTGTGCATTGACTTGGTGCCTAGCCGTATGAGTTTAATCATGTTTCTTGTTTTTCTAATCATTGACTTTATTTACTTTATTCATTGTTAAGCTGATCAAAATCCATTCTCCCATGAGGGCTGATCCAAACCGTGTGATAAAATGGGTTCCAAGCCCCCGTATTATAAAGGCTGCTAGGATTGCATCAGAGAAGTTACTAAGGTAAATAATTCCCGCTTCCTCCAATTTTTTTCCTTTATTCCCCCTTAAAACCTCTTTGTATAGATTTTACTAGGGATCTTATGTATAAATGTATAATTGTCATCAACCAACTATTCAAAAGTTTAATCTGTTGGATGAAAGCTCAGGAATGGTTTTATTTTACTTTCTAAGAATAATTGTATTATCAATTCTCAAGCTTCTTGGCTCATGCTCTTACTAAGACTACTGAAAATGTGAAAAATAGAATATTGAGTACTTTGTAAGTCATGTTCGTGAGTAGGAAGGGTGTTCATGAGTAGACAAAACTTCATTTGGCGCCTGTCATTCAAATTATTGCTATATCTGCAATATAATATTGATCCCCAATGCCTTATTCTATCCTGCATTTGTATGAATAAACACATCATATTACTACTTGTTAGTTAAGCTTGACTCTTGAGTAGATTGATTGCATCTGAAACTAGCTGAACTTTCTCAATTCATTATGATTTTCACAGGAGAGTTGGAGCAGGATCTGAAGATCCATTGCGTGCATGTTCCATCATTAAGAAGCAAGCTAAAAGAAATTTAAATGCAATTTCAAACCTCCGAAAGGCGGCACTTGATCATATAAGGTATGTGAAGAGCACAACCATGTATCCTCTGGAGCATAATCCAGGACATGGGTTGCTTTGCACTGTGCCAACTGATTGAACAGTACTGAGATTTTATGCATTCAATTCTTGCTTTCGGGAAGCATATGGCCGTCTACTATTCAGAAACTTCTCTTAATTCCTTTTGCAAAATATATGGCATCAACTTAAAAAATGGTAACAGAGGGAGTTTCTGACTCGGTGTGGTGGCATATCTGCAAATTTTTTAATCTCTCTCAATTCTTTTTTGTTTCAAAACTGCAAATACTCGATATTTGGTTGAGGGCTACATGATAGAACGGCTGGGACACAATTTTTAGGCAACAGTGCTAAAACCCTAACGAGTTGAGCTGTAATGAATGTTTTTATTTTATATGATTACATAATAGGAACAATAACTGTAACCTTTACATACATCATACTTTTATTTCATCAAATATAGTTTCATTATCTGTGTTGATTTTGGATGCTCTATAAGAAATTGTGTCACTCTGTATTCTTAGTCGGGGTCAAGAAGCTTGATGGTCATGTGTGGTGGAAGAGTGGTGTTTGCTTTTTGGTGTAACGCAGTTATGAGGTGCTTGCAGCGTTGGACCCGGTGGAAGTTGCACTCAACGATGAGATTTTGCAGATTCTTAATGAATTATGGAATTGGAAATCCCAACTAAAATTCAATATATATTTTTCTTTTTGTGTGGAGGCTGTTTATTAACAAATTGCAAACAAATGATGAATTAAGAAAGAGGAATGTGTTCACAAGTATTCATGAAATGGTTTGTCCTTTATCTTTTAACGAAGAGGAAGACATGTGCATCTCTTTTTTGACTGTGAAGTTGTAAAGTTTGGCGGTTTTTTTTTTTTTGGTTGAGGTGTGATGATATTAATGGTAGCTTTAATCCGTGGAGCATTTTAACTTTTTTTTGGATGGTTTTGGGCTGAGCAGTTTCGAAAGTTAGGCCGGTTTGTATGGTATCCTATTTGGCGCGTTGGTGTATTTGGTATTGTAGAAATGGAATTCCTTTAGCAGGGGCGTGTTTGTAGACGTCAACGAGTTGTTTTTTTAAATCAAATTTAGAACTTGGAAGTGGTTTGCCTTGGTGTAGGTTTCTGGGTCTTTATTTATGACTCTGGTTATTTTTATTTTCGTTTCGTTGTAATTGTGTTAGGTACCTCTAGTACCTCTCTTAATTCAATTTTACTTAAAAAATAAATAGATTAAAGATATAGATATTCTGGAACAATTTATAAGAGAAAAGAACACAGGAATTTTGTTTTCCCAAGTAAAATTAAACTATTTACCGTTATCCTAATGTTTCCCAGAATGCAGGATATGATTTAAAATGTAAAAACTAGATGGAAAATAAGAATAGTAACAACGCTAGAAGATGGTAGACTATCATTTGTGGTAATTTTGATATGCTAACTCTATGCAAAAACAAATCCACTCTCGTGAAATATAGTTAGAACAAATAAGGAATATTATTAGGGAAATATTTAACACACCCTATGAATTGTTCCTATTCTCGAGAAATTTCAATAATAATCTTAGATTTTAAATATGTATTTTTGGATGTACTCAACTTAATACGTTGTTGAATTAGACCTTAAAGTTATGTATACAAAAATTACATATGTATTTTTGGATGTACTCAACTTAAAGTTATGTATACAAAAATTACGGAAATACATCGTGTATCTTACGAAAATGAGAATGTTGTTTAATAAAAAATGTGCCATAACCCTTTTTTCTTTCACACTTCGTAAAAAAAATACTTTCTTTAAATTTATCAAATTTCTCAAACTCTCAACTTACATTTTCTCAAAATTGTTCAATCAACTTCAAAACTTCTTCCATCAACATCAAGTCGATAAAAGAGCTCACTCAACTCACAATGTAACTTTTATATTTTTCTACTTTTTTAAATATTATTTTACATATACATTTGTATAAATTGATGATAAGGTTATTGTTTACTATTGTGTTCAGTAAATTAAATCACAATTTTTAATTCACTTAAAGGATTGAACTCGAAAAATATCCTAAAAATATATTGTGCAAAAAAGTGTTTAAGAAAGTGCATCCGTGTTTGATAACTTAATGTTTGAGCGTAGATCAATTGGATAAAAATTCCAAGAAGTAAAATGCGGAGTTGCTTGAAAAGATAACGTAAACGAAGAAAATCATAAAAGAAATCAAATATGCAGACTCATACATTTTTCACAAATTCTTTTATCTCTGTAACTTGGATGTTTGTATTCTGTAAAGAATAACAATGAAAAATGTGAACCATCGTTACAAAGATCAAATCGACTTATATACATGTACATTAATCGACAACAATCAATTCTCCAACATTTGACACGTATACTATTACGTGACCTTTTGTCCTCTACTTTGCTTCCACGTGACTTCAGTCCTTGAATTGTTGCAAAATCATTACTTCTATTAAAAAAAACTTCAAGTCTTCCAACTGCCTTTGTCGAGATTCAGGTTTTCCAACTGCCTCTGTCGAAAATCTTATATGTCGAACCTTTTGACTTCGGTGTCGAAACCATGATTTAGCTATCTGTATTTAGCCTATATATTTATCTCACCTCCACTCTTGTCGTACATGCTAAATCGAAAATATCAGGCTAACAGTTAAGTAATAAGTAGTTTATACATGTTATGTAAATGAAAAACATGTGTGATAGGAAGTTTTATTGATCAACACAATATTTTGAATGTTTTAAGGGAGTGCAAGTCTGCCATTAACACTATTTTGGTTACAGAAAATTTCGGAGATGCATCTTCAAAAAATTTTCAACATTTTGATCCCCAAAACCTGAAGACGTATCTCCGGAATATATCAGTATGCATTTTAACATTTTTTTATTGAACTCATTGTGTTTCATATGTACAATGCATGTGTGGTTTACTTATAGGAATTTTGGATGATAAGCAAGACAAATTAAGACACAACAAGATTGCACAACATGCGTCGATTCAGAGAAAAAAACTCAACCATCGCAGGCACCTATTATTTCTAGCCCTGTTGATGCGGAGGTGTCAAAATTTGGGGCTCTTGCATCTCTGCCTTCTTCTTCCCGTAGGAGACGGGTGTAGCATACCCATGCATCTCTTCCCTCATCTTCCAATAGGAGTCATGTTTCACCTATTCCTGCACCCGAGGTACTTGAGGAACCAAAGGCACCCCAGACATAGGAGGCACCAAAGGCAGCCAGGAACCCCAGGCACATGAGACACCAGAGGCACCGCAGGCACCTGAGGGGTTTGGAGGAGGCCGTCAGACTTGTCACTATTACCTCTTTACTTGGACCATACTATCAAACATGTATGGGATGGATAGGTAAAATTTAGTTGTATTCGTTCTTTGCAAATCATGTTTGTTATAATATTAAAAGCTTTTGACGATGACTTATTTTTTTACAGGACCGTGATGCTTTAAAATTCATCAACCATGGAAGAAAGACTACGGGCCTGCAACAAACTAATGAGAAATGGTTTCATGATGTTTTATGGCTATATGGTCTAAGAGACTTATGCAAGGTCGACTATGTTATAATTAACCATGGTATCTTATCTGCGTTTGTAGAGAGATGACACACAACGACGTTACCATTTCATCTTCTACATGGTGAAATGTCTATCACACTGGACAATGTCTCGTGTTTGTTGCATCTTGTGATTAAGGGGAAACTTTTAGACCATGGAAAGATCAACAAAGGTGATGCACTATAGATAATGGTAGACTATCTGGGAATTGATCCATAGGATGCCATGAAGTAGTTAGAAGTCACCAGAGGGTGTCATGTTGTTGATGTGTTGCCCAGATGTTGTCGTATCATAGAGATTTGGCTGACAAGTATTGACATAGGACTCTTTCTGGATGGCTCTAAGGCCAGAGACGTTGTAGATGCCATGATGGCGGAAGCACGGGAGGCACTGCAGTACATGAGGCAACATAGTAATGGGGGGTCCCGAGTCCATCATACAAGTAGTTTATAGTATTTGTACCATGAATTTATTATCTGTTGTATTTTACTTTTACTTATTTCAACTTCATCGTGTACTATGGATTTATTACTTTATATATGTCATTTTCTTCATATTAGTTGTATGGTTTAATTTATACAAAATAGAAAATAATAGTATAACTATAACATATTGTAAAATTCATCTGAGCATTTCTAAATTAAAGTAAAAAACTACTGACAGGTGTGGTTCTGAAGATGCATCTCTGAATTTTGTCTGGTGTGAATACATAAATGTATCTCTTGAACAATCTAAGTAAAAAAAGGGTGTCTCAATGAGGAATGCATGGGATGTGCATTGATTTTTCCGAGAGATGTATCTCTGGAATATATTTTAGAAAATATCTTGGGAGCATCTCGATTTTTCTATTTTAAAGGAAACCATAGTACGTCCAGAGACGCGCTTCCGGAATCTAAGTAGCAATTTCATATTTTCATATGGTGTTTTTCCACCACTTATATGGGATTAGTAATTCTCATATTATTATAATTAAAGGTAGTAGAGATCAAATTTTTGTGTAAGTTAAACTATTAATATTTGTGGTATTTGGACCAAACTCTAATGTCGACAAGGGTAGCTTTTTGGTTCGATAGGAGTTGCACATGTTATAGTCGAAGTCTGTTCTAGCATGGTATCGAAATATGTTAGCTTTGTGTTTAAGTTAGCATGTCGAATTGGGTATTGATTGTAAGCCCAATTGTTTAAGTTTGCTTGTTGCTCAAGTTAGCTTAGTAGTATATAAATAGACTAGTTCTCTCAGTTTGTTAAGAGAGGTTAATTGTTAGTATTCACTTGTAATCTTTGAATCGTTATTGAGTAAGTGAATAGTAAAATAGTTTTAGCCAATTCTTATTCTTTTTCTTTCTTTCTTCTCTATCTTTTGTAAAACCTAATAGGGTTTCTTGTGTTCGTTTAATAAACTCAATCTTTTTCTCATATTTTGGTTTGTTCTTGACGAAATCAATTCACAACAAACTAGTACGGTGAGCATCAAGGAGAAGATGTCTTCAACAAAGTATGAGATTGAGAAATTCACTGGTGCAAATGATTTCGGTTTGTGGCACTTGAAGATGCAAGCCTTACTTGTTCAACAGGGTTTGTTAAAAGTGTTGAAAGGATCGGAGAAAATGGACGCTGCCCTATTGGATAAGGAGAAGACAAGGATGATCCAAAAATCCTACAATGCCGGTGTATTGAGCCTTGGCGATAAGGTTCTCCGACAGGTTTCAAAAGAGAAAACTACAACTGGTGTGTGGACAAAAATTGAAGGTTTCTACATGACAAAATCGTTTGTTAATCGTCTCTACCTAAAGCAAACTCTGTATTCATTCAAAATGAGTGAAGAAAAAGCCTTGTTTGAGCAGCTGGATATGTTCAACAAGTTGATTCTTGATCTTGAAAATATCGAGGTCTAGATTGATTATGAAGATCAACCGTTGTTGTTGTTGTGCTCTTTACCTAAGTCTCATGCTCACTTCAAAGAAACTCTCTTGTATGGAAGAGAGTCATTGACCTTTGAAGATGTTCAATCTACCTTGTACTCTAAGGATTTGAACAAATGAAAGGTGCACAAGTCATCTTCTGTTGGTGAAAGTTTGTCTGTTAAGGGGAAATGCTTAAAGAAAAATGGTAGGTTTGAGAAAAAGAAGGGTGAAGTTATACAAAATTCTTATGGTGGTAATGCTCATACTATTAAGTGATATCATTGTAAGAAGGAAGGTCGTACAAGAAAAGTATGTCTTGATTGACTGAATAATCATGGTGGAAAGGATAATGGTAATGCAACCATTATTCAATATGGTTATGAATCATCTGATGTCCTGGCGGTTTCAAGCAGTGACTCTAGCAAGGAGTGGATTATGGTTTCTGGGTGTACTTGGAACATGACTCCAAACAAAAACGTGTTTCAGGAATTGTGTGATCAAGATGGTGAATCAGTGTTACTGGGAAATAATAAAGCTTGCAAAATTGCAGGTATTGGATGTGTGAGATTCAATCTCCATGATGAGTCAATAACGCTACTAACTAATGTTAGGTATATACTTGATCTTAAGAGGAATTTGATTTCTCTTGGTAAACTCGACAAGAAAGGATATGTTTACAAAGGAGAGCAAAGCATCCTAAGGATAATGAAGGGGTCGAGGGAAATTTTGAGAGGCGTGAAGAAACAAGACTTGTATACCTTTGGCTAAGGTTATAAGTGATTCATCAAATGTGGTATCCATAAAACTTGTGTCAAAGACTGAGCTGTGATACAAGAGACTTAGCCATGTTAGTGAAAAAGGTCTGATCGAATTGTCGAAACAAAATTTATTGTGTGGTGACAAGGTCAAAAAACTAGAGTTTGTGAACCTTGTGCATTTGGTAAATCCTGTAGAATGAAGTTTAACAAAGGTAAATAAAGAACACATGGATCTCTTGAATACATTCATGCTGATCTTTGGGGACCTACAAGGAATCCTTCACACTCAAGTGCAAAGTATTTCCTATCCATAGTTGATGATTATTCTAGAAAGTTATGGGTATTCATCCAGAATACTAAGGATAAAACTTTTAAGAATTTCAAAAGTAGGAAGACTCTGGTTGAAAATTAAACTGGCAAGAAGTTAAGAGGTTGAGGACCGACAATGGTCTTGAATTTTGCAATGAGACTTTCAAAAACTCTTGTGCCGTGTATGGTATTACAAGACACAAAACTACTGCAAGGACACCCCAACAAAATGGTTTGGCTCAAAGGTTTAATCTAACCATTCTGGAAAGGGTGAGGTGCATGTTGGTAAGTGCAAGATTGAAGAAGGTGTTTTAGGTAGAAGTTGTTGTGACTGCAGCATACTTGATAAATATGATTCCTTCGATAGCCTTGGGAATAAAGACATCTGAAGAAGTCAGGTCGGGACATTCACCTAGTCTCGATAGACTTAGATTATTTGGTTATTTAGCCTATTCTCATATTAGGCAAGACAAAGTCGAACCTATAGCTTTGAGATGCATGTTCCTTGGATACCCTGAAAGAGTCAAAACTTATAAGTTGTGGTGCCTAGAGCCAGGTCACAACAGGTGTATCACAATTTGATATGTAGTTTTTAATGAAGCTGAGATGACTTTCAGGAAAATAGAGAACATTGGTTGAAGTTCGAAGATATTTGAAGAAGAGCTGGAACAAAAAGAGATTCCTCTTGAGGTAGAGCATAATGATGCTGAATTGCTTGACTCAGATGAAGTTGAAGAAGATACAAAAGTTGATGTCAAAACTGAGAAGACTGATAATGACTACCTGTTGGCAAGAGACAGGCTGAGAAGAGTCATCAAGCCACCTCAGAGACTTGGTTATACATATCTTATAGTTAATTCCTTAATATCAACAAGTGAGGTTATGGACGAAGAACCTAGAGACTATAAGCAAGCTATAAGGAGTCGAGACAAGACTGAATGGTTGAAAGGCATGGATGATGAGATGAAATATCTTCATGATAATAACACTTGGGAGCTGATCGAGAAATGTTCAGGGGCCATGTTAGTCAGTTGTAAGTGGACCTTCAAGGTTAGGGAAGGAATCCAAGAAGTGTTGTCGAAGCGTTTTAAGGTAAGGTTAGTTTCTAAAGGGTTCACTGAAAAAGAAGGTATCGACTTCAATGATGTGTTCTCACATGTTGTAAAGCATAGATCCATTAGATGGTTGTTAGCTATGGTGGCGAAGTTTGACCTAAAACTTGAATAGATGGATGTGAAGACGACCTTCATCTATGGTGATCTAGATGAAACAATCTCGATGAGGCAACCTAAAGGGTATGCAGAAAAGAGAAAGGAGGATTATGTGTGCAAGCTGAATATGTCTTTGTATGGCTTGAAATAATCTCCTCGACAATGGAATAGGAGATTCAACAATTTCATGACACACATTAGTTTCACTAGGAGCCAGTTCGACCACTGTGTTTACTTTAGATTTCAACATGGAAATTCACTCGTTATTTTTTTGCTTTTATGTGGATGACATCCTCATAACAAGCAACAATGTCGAAAATGTTATGAAGGGGAAGGCT
The DNA here is from genome assembly GCA_963859935.3 of Lathyrus sativus. NCBI lineage: Eukaryota > Viridiplantae > Streptophyta > Magnoliopsida > Fabales > Fabaceae > Lathyrus > Lathyrus sativus. The sequence continues at coordinate 675,623,832 of OZ012741.1, forward strand.
AAACTCGATAAGGAGTTCGACATGAAGGATTTGGGAGCTGCCTTCAAAATTCTTGGGATTGACATCCAGAGAGATAGAAAGCAGTCGAGATTATGCTTATCTCAAGAGATATACCTGAAGAATACTCTCGACAAGTTTGGTATGTCAAATTCAAAGCCTTTTTTAACATCGACTAATATTTAATACAAGTTGAGTACGAATCAAAGTCGAAAGAGCCTATATGAATAACACTCCATATGCTAATAAAGTAGGTTCTTTGATGTATGTTATGGTTTGCACAAGGCCAGACATATTGTACGGAGTGAGCCTTGTAAGCAGATATATGAAAAATCTTGGAAAGGCGCATTGGCAAACATTAAAGTGGATTCTTAGGTACATCAACGGGTCTCTGAGCATAGTCCTGATTTATGATGGAGTTTGTGGTGATGATAGCAAATTCGAAATCGAAGGATTTGTCGACTCTAATTATGCAGGTTGTATGGATTCCAAAAATTTATTTCTGGATATGTGTTCACTATGTTTGACACAACAATCAGTTGGAAAGCGACACTTGAGTAGGTTGTTGCCTTATCAACCACTGAAGTAGAACATATTGCCCTCACTTAAGCTATGAAAGAAGCATTGTGACTTGAAGGTTTTGCTAAGGAGCTGGAACTTCAAGGTCGAGTTATCACTGTTAAATGTGATAGTTAAAGTGTAATACATCCGTCGAAGAACTCAACCTATTATGAGGGAACCAAACACATCGATGTGAGGCTGCACTTCGCTAGAGAGATAATCGAGCATGGAGAAATCCAAGTGATAAAGGTTTTGACTGATGACAATATTGGTGATATGAACACCAAGACATTGCCAAGTAATAATTTTTTCCACAATATGCAGTTGATAAAGTTGCATGATGAAAGCTAGTTTGTTCCCTTATTAATGTAGAGTTTGTTCCAAGGTGGAGATTTATGGTATTTGGATCGAACTTTAGTGTCGACAAGGGTAACTTCTTTGTTTAATAGGAGTTGTGCATGCTGCCGAAATATGTTAACTTTGTGTTTAAGTAGCATGTTAATTTGGGCCTTACTTGTAAGCCCAATTGTTTAAGTTTGTTTGTTCCTCAAGTTAACTTAATAGTCTATAAATAGACTAGTTCTCTCAGGTTGTTAAGAGAGGTTCATTGTTGGTATTCCCTTGTAATCTTTGAATCCTTATTGAGTAAGTGAATAGTAAAACTGTTTTAACGAATTCTTATTTTTCTTCTTCCTTCTTCTTTATCTTTTGTAAAACCTAATAGGGCTTCTTGTGTTTTTTCAAGAAATTCAATCTTTATCTCATTTTTTATTTTGTTCTTGATGACATCAATTGTCAACAATATTAATAAAAAGGTTAATAATCTATCTGTAAATGAGACTATCACATTGTGAGAAAAGTTGTTATAGTCAAAATTTGAAAATTCAAAAAGAAGTTTTAGTGTGATATTTATATTAGTAAGAACAAAAAGATTTAAATATGACAGGGAGAAAAATTAATGCTCTAGTTTAGTTGAATCAAAGAGAAACTATCCTAGGCCTAAAAGATTCGAAGATTGTTGAAGTTGATAGATTTGAATGCAGATAACTAGCAAGAGTACTTTAGAAGATGTAGAGATTTAAGTTAGTTTTTTAATTAAGGACATGTGTCAAGCATGTAACTTTGACAATCTACTTTAAATAAGTAGATTGATTTTAGAATTTGGAAATTCATTTATTTTGAAAATATGCAAACATCTATTCTATTAAGATTCACAATCTTGATTAAATATTAGACGGATAATTGTCTTTTAATTTTATAATAAGTCAAACTAATTCTACAAATTCACCTATTCGAAGGGCTAACACAGCCCCATGTGGTTTGTCACTAGGACTCGTTCTCTCAAAAAAAACTCAATCTTTGAAAAAGAATGAGTGGAACTCTAAAAAAAAAAAAAAGACCACTATATAGTATTAGAAGATAAAAAAAAAGATATCACATATGAATTATAACAAAATAAATTATTGGACTGTAAACATGGTTGAATTAAAACTAGACTCACATTAATACTCTCTTTATTTAAATTTTACATATGAATTTTCTTATAACTTAATTTTTCCATTAAAACTAATTACATTCCTTAAAAATGGTCAAACTACACATATCTTTTCTATAGATAGTACATGTCATACATTGATAAAAATGCATTCTAGAGGGAAGTAAGATAACAAAGTTATAACTAACCAACAAAACAACACAACACAACCTTCATATATTGATTAACCTCTCTCATTACACTTTATGCTCTTTCTCTTTTCTTGCAAAACAAAACCCTATCCCTAATTCTGCATTTCTAATTAGAGAATCCAATTACAGTCAAATGTCCGACATTCAGCCGGCCGACGGCCACTTAAACGGCGGAAGAAACCTAATTCCGAACTCCGGCGAACAAATCGCAACGAAACGGTTGAGAAGGCCGAGTGTCCGATTAGGCGACATCGGCGTCGACCCACCTTACGAGTCTCATGGCAGACGCAACACCAAGAGTTGGAAACCAATTGGTTTCGATCATCCACGCAAGGAGAAAGATTCCAACTCCTCAGGTAAACCTTCCAAGACTCGTCCTTTAACTAATTTGACCTCGGTTGCCGATTTCAATGAAACCCTAGACGGTGAAGAAAGAGAAGAGAACGTTGATAGTACCGTTGCAATTGGTAGCTGGAAGGTTAAGGAATCCAAGAAAAGAGGCCCCGTTGCCACCAAGAGAGCTAGATCGAGTTGGGTTTCAAGAATTGATGATGCCGGTGGTGGTGGCGGTGGCGGTGGTGGTAGTGGTAGCGGAACTGGTGTTGTTGAATTAGAGGAAAAATATAGTGGTGCTGAAGATGTGGATGACGGGTATAGAGAATTCGACATGGAGAATTCGGAAAGCCCCGTGAAAGAACAAAGCCCTATTCATTCAATGGAGAATATAGGGATTGATGGGCATAGAAGGTCTTTTAAGAGTAGGGATCATAATGATGGAATTGATATATCTGGGCCATCTGAAAATGATGTTAGGAATGAGAATGGTGGGAGGATTAGGTCTGGCGAAGACGGGATTAGGATTTGGCTTAACGGATTGGGATTAGGTCGTTATGCACCGGTGTTCGAAGTGCACGAGGTTGATGATGAGGTTTTGCCAATGTTGACACTGGAGGATCTTAAGGATATGGGGATTAATGCGGTCGGATCCAGAAGAAAACTGTACTGCGCTATTCAGAAGCTCGGTAGAGGCTTCTCGTGAGTTATTAGCTTTACTTGTTTTTGTTTTTTTAGTACTAGCAGGGAAGGAGAGGACTCTCAGCCATAGCAAAATTCCGATACTTGGCTGAACCGAGTTTTAATGTGTTCCGTTCCCGTTGACTTTTTTTTTCAGACATGGAATCGATAGGTTCTCGTTTGAGAAACAATCCTTTTTGAAATCCAGTGCAAGTACATATAACTGCAAGTTTTGTTAGAACAATTCTTTGTTTTTCTCTAGTAATTCTAGCTGCATTGTTGTCATTTGATAGCTTAGAAAGATTAACGAGGTTAAATAAGCGAAGTGTGCTCTTTCTTAAAGGAAAAGTGAATTAATGTTGTTTCTTCATTCTATCCATTGGAAAACCAAGGATGGAGTTGAATTTGTTTTATGTAGGCTTTGTTTGCAATACTTCTGTTGGCTAAATCATTCAATAAAATTGATGCATCATCACTTTGTATACGTACATCCTTGTGCCATGTAATTAACTTACATTTATAGTGATATGTATTGTCGATTTTGAGCTGCTTGTGTAAACTTTGTTTGTACGTGTTTATTTTCTTCCGTTTTTTGCTTTTGCGAATGCTAGGATGCGGCGGTGTTTCTCAATGAGTTGTCATACTAATTAAAACAATAATTAGTTTTTGAAAGTTAATGACTACAACTATTTAGCACATTCATTTTGTAGATATGATTGCCGTTTGGTACACTATTTGATTATCATGGATTAAATGAAATGCTCTGATTCTTCTGAATTGCCTTGTTTTTTACTATAATGTCATTGGCAATATCACTATGCAATAATTGTCAACTAGTGCTATTGAATATCGGTCATGGCAGTTATTAGTGGCGGTTTTTGGGCTTGCTGCAATGATGGATTTTCCGCCATAATCTGTTATGATGGCGCCACAAAGCGCCCAGTGTTACAGGATTTTGGCTCTGCCACCAACAACACTGTTGGCTACACTGATTTCAAGTTTGCAACTTGTCCCTTTGAACATATCAAGTGTGAATTTCATGTGATCAGTATTACTGCTATGCAGAAATATATGAAGCATACAATGTTGCAACTCCTGGATAAAATATTATTGCGCGGAAGTAAATTCAATTCATGTAGTCGGTCCTATTTAGTGGGATAAGACTTGGGTGGTTGTTGTACAATGTTGCAACTGGAATTTTTTAATCTTGGACATCTAATAATGGGGCTAAGGGGCAAATATGGTGGTGCTTACTGGATCAGTGTTATTTGTTAACATATATGATTGTTCATCTTTGGTGGGTCCTTTGATTAACACATTTTTAATGTGTTGACATGGTGGATGAATTTGATAAAAGAGGATTGAGGTTGGAGCAGGAAGCCCCACTGACAGAATTTTGTGCTTGCTGGAAAGTTAGCATGTTTACCATCTACTTGTGATATGTATAGAACAAAGCAGACATTTAATGCCTATAGACAAAACCTTTAACCTGTGATATGTATAGAACAAAACAGGCATATAATGCCCTTTAGACAAAATCTTTCTCCCATATTGTGTGGGAGGGTTAGGGGACCACCAAACCATTTTGAACATCTTATCTTCTTTTGTCAGGAGACTCTTCAATTGAGAGGTAGGGAATATTTGTGAAGATGAAGAATTTTTAGATTGATTGCATTAATTGAGTAAGTGTCTTATTAGTAGTTTGGAACTCATGTGTTTGAGCTACCAAGAGTACCATGAATGACACTTTGCTAGCCACCACTTTTCAATTATGATCCATAAATCACAGTTAGTTGATCACAGATATTAACACTGCTGTGTGTTCAGAATGAGTTTGAATCTAGGATCTTTGGTTATGTAGGAAGATATCAGTGTGTTCAAAACCTTTGGTTAAGCAGAAAAATATATCTTACCATGTTATTCAAGAGCTCTCTTTAGATAATTGCATGATAATTGTAAGGTAGCTAGTTGACAAATGATATTGATAATACAAAAACTAATAGATTGAATTTGTAATTAGTGGTTAAATTAATTGATAAGTATAAAATAACATAAGGTACAAAGTCTCCAATAAATAAATAAATTAAAATAATTAATTTACTCGAGTTCACTTAAAACTTGGGCAAATAAATTTTCAATTTTCGTTAAAGATCATGTGGTACCGGTACCACAATCAAGAAGACAATACCTAATATTTGTTTTTATACGATGTCTCTTGTCACATTTAATCATAGAGTCCTCTGTATTTTACACGGGTGATCTATGGTGGTTGTAACTGTCTTACACGAGTGATCTAGGGTAGTTGTAACTGTCTTTCATATATAAAGTTCGGCGAGTGTCAATTTTTTTTAGATATTATACTAATTCTCATTCACTAACTTGAGCGTTAGAATGTCAATTTTGCATGTCCATCTTGCTCATCGGAAGCACACTTCATTGCAGTTGAACTCTGATTTACTTAGTTATCAATTTATTTTTTGAATGGAACAATGATGCCTTATGCGGGAATCAACTTTTGACGCTTACGAATTTTCACAATTAGATCATTTTGGTTTCAAAGTCGCAAATTGCTAAAACGATCTTGCTCGAAAGAAGAGGATGATGCTCGATCCATCTATGAAAATCACCAATGATTCACCAACTTTAAAATCATCCTCTTACCTCGTTGTTTCTCTTATTGATGGTGGATCTTCTAGCAAGGGGAAATTGAATTAAAAAGTTTGACCTCTTACCTCGTTGTTTCTCCTATTGATGGTGTATCTTCTAGCAAGGGGAAATTGAATTAAAAAGTTTGACAGGAAGTTCTTTAAGATCGTTGGTGGCAACTAGGAGGTAGGAAGAAGACAAAACTATCTTAGGGTTCCTAGACAATGACAAGGTGGACGAGATTTCCATTGCGAACCTTTTATGATCGAAACTTGTGATATAGAAAACTATTTGATGTCAGGGATCCTTATTGATGACAAAAGTTCTTGGGACATCCTATACTTTAGCATCTTCGTGAGGTTAGGGTTACGCGATCGGGACCTCATGCCATATGTAGGTAGGAATCTTTTAGGGTTTAACAATTCCACCATTCTCCCTTGTGGAGTTATAGAATTATCAATTTCTGTCGAAAAAAGAAAGGACAGGAGGACTGTGACACACATTTTTTAGTAATTCCTTGCAAAAGCTATTGGGGGACAATATGGAATCGAATTGTCTATAAGAAGGTTGAATAGACCCTTTACTGAAAAGATCAATTACAAACGTTTAGTTTTTTAAAATTAGAGTTCGATAAAAAAATGCTCTGCATAGAAGAATTTTCATACACAACTATAATTTCTGTTAGTTCCAAAACCAAATAATTGATTGTTATTGGTGTTTTCAAAATGAACTTTAATAACAGTATGTTAGTTACATATTTTAACATTTCTGACTAAGCTTTTAGAGTCTGAAATGTGAGGACTATCTATTAGGAAGATCCTAAAGTCCCACATTGGTTGGAGATAGAGCATTGAAATAGTTTATATAGAGTGACACCCCTCACCTTACCAACCGGTTTTGTAGGGTAGTGTTAGGTCAAACTCTAATATGGTATCAGAGCCTATCGATCGGACCTTGGACAACCCACCGTTTAAATGGGGGTGTATTAGGAAGATCCTAAAGTCTCACATTGGTTCCGTCTGATGGGTCAACATGAGGGGGGAAACATTCACATTGAGTCAAACATTCACCTAAACATCAAAGACTCGCCCAAACAAGTGAGAGAGACACCACATAAAATTTTAAGGTGATAGTTGTATGGATCCTCTTACTTATAAAGTGTTCAACCTCCACTTTTCTAAGCAATGTGGAATTTAAAACTCACACTTGGTTTCTAACAATCTCCCTATCAAGTGTGAGTCTATCCTATGCATTCCCTCAAGCAAGAAGCTCTTTCATTCACATACTTGTACCGTCGTTAAAAAAATAAGAATATATATAACTAAAACAAATCCTTTGTTTTATAACAAACGGGGTTTTATAACAAACGGGATTTTCGGTATAGGAATAAACAAACCATGGATAAATCTAAGCGACTGTTTGTTAAATCATCTAAGCTACTGTTTGTTAAATCGAAGAAGAAGAAATCAATTCGTAGGAGGTCGCCCCTAATCCAATTTGGGGATCGAATTGATTATAAAAACTTGAGTTTACTTTTCAAACTTGTCACTCGAGAAGGCAAAATTTTATCTAGACGTGTTAATAAATTGACCTTAAAACAACAACGATGGATTACGATTGCTATAAAACAAGCTCGTATTTTATCTTTGTTACCTTTTGGAAGTTCGTCACCTCTTCTTAAAATTGCAAAAAAAAAATATGAAAAAAAATGTGGCATTTAAAACTCACACTTGGTTTCTAACAATCTCCCTATCAAGTGTGAGTCTATCCACTATGCATTCCCTCAAGCAAGAAGCTCTTTCATTCACATACTTGTACCGTCGTTGAAAGACACCCTTATCTCGTCATGTGCACTCCAACGAAACATTCTGCCTGACCACCAAGTCGGAAGACTTTCGACACAAGGAGCCGGTCCCTTACTCGAACTGGGCTTTGATACCACTGATGACTCAACATGAGGGGGAAGCATTCACATTGGGTCAAACATTCATCTAAAGATAAAAAATTTACCCAAACAAAAGAGAGAGACACTACATATTTATCTAAAATTTTAAGGTGATAGTGTATGAATTTAACTGTTAGTACATATAACTGAAGTTTTGTTAGAGCAATTCTTTTTTTTTTTCATTTCCTCAAGTAACTCTAATTGTATTGTTGTCATTTGATAGCTTAGAAAGATTAATGAGGTTAAATAAGCGAAGTGCGCTCTTTCTCAAAAGAAAAGTGAATTGATGTTACTTCATTCTATCCATTGGAATACCAAGGATATAGTTGAATCTTTTTATGTAGGCTTTGTTTACAATACTTCTGTTAGCTGAATCATTCAATAAAATTGACACAACATCATTTTGTATACGTACATCTCCGTGCCATATAATCAATTTACGTTTATAGTGATATATATTGTCAATTTTGAACTCCTTGTTACATTACTTGTGTAAACTTTGTCTGTGTAATTTTTTTTCCTCTCCGTTTTTTGCGGCTAGTACGATGCAGCAGCATTTTTCAATGAGTTGTCATACCAATTGAAATAATAATTGTCAACTAGTTCTATCGAATACCGTTCATGACAGATATCAGTGGCGGTTTTTGGACTTGTTGCAATAGTGAATATTGGTTGATATTGTGGATTTTTCTACCATAACGGCGCCACAAAGTGGCCGGTATTGCAGGATTTTGGCTTTGCCACCAATAACACTTTTTTGATTGTTCATTTTTGTTGCGTGCTTTGATTAACACATTTTTAAAAATGTCTTGACATGGTGAGAAATTTGATAAAAGAAGATTGAGGTTGGAGCAGGAAGCCCCACTGACAGAATTTGGTGATTGCTAGAAGGTTAGCATGTTTACCATCTGCTTGTGATATGTATAGAACAAAATAGGCATATAATGCCCATAGACAAAACCTATCTCTTATGTACATTTATCCCATTTGTGTGGGAGGATTAAGGGACCACCAAACCATTTTGAATATCTTATCTTCTCTTGTCAGGAGACTTTGTTCAATTGAGAGGTGGGGAATATTTGTGAAGATGAAGAATTTTTATCATGATTGCATTAATGGAGAGTAAGTATCTCATTGGTAGTTTGGAAATTATGTGCTTGTGCTAGTTAGGTGTTGTGAGCTACTATGGGACCAATAAATGAATAAATTAAAAGAATTAATTTACTCTACTTGACTTAAGAATTGTGTAAATAAGTTTTTAACTTTCTGCAAGTATATATATAATCCAACATTTTCCATCTAGTGGGTATATTTCTATCTTCACGTGCATTAACTTTATAACATGTTCAGCATTTCTATAGTTTTGTTAGGTTATAAAATAGAACACTCAATTATTTGATATTATCATGTTATTTTTTTATATTTTGTTATTTAAATGAATTTAAATTTAAATTTAATTTTGAGGATATCATTATATAAGGTACCGAAAGATTATTCTATTTTTGTAACTTGAAAATGGTCAACATATCTATTTTTTTTTAAAGAATGAATTTTGTATGTAACACACGAACCTAGTTTATTTGCAAATGTAATCAAATTTAAAAAAGAATTTTTTTAAAGTATCTTATTTTTAATGAATTATGCAAATTTTTAAAATTGTTTATTTATTTATTTTTGGAGATATATTTTTGGACGCATCTAACTACATATGTTTCATTCATTTTTGAGTCACACCTCAATTTTATGTTAGAAATTATGGACAATCAATGCCCATAAGAGTGTTCTAATATGACAAGAAAAATATTCTGGTGAAAATTAATTTTTGACTTCAGAAATAAATAACATTTGTGAAGTGTTGCATTATGTTTGAATTCGAAAATAGGTAATTGATCTTACCGGGATCAGAAAGAGGATCAGCAGGCAGCAATACTTCTTGAGTTCCAAGTTCGTCGGTGGTGGAGAAGAGGAGGGGGTGTACGTGCAAGACACTCTGATATCAAAGTGAGGAAGGGAGTGAAAGCATACAGAAAGTGAGTGAGGATTTGAATACTTGACCCTCCTGTGAAGGAGGGTATTTATAATGTGCTCCCAACGCTGGACCAACGGTCATCTGCTTTGGGCTGGATCACAAGGCCTATAATAGATGACTGCCAGGATCCTACGTGGCAGTAGGGAAGACCCGCATGTGGTCTTCGTCCTGGGTCAATTTCCCCACGAACTACGAGGAGTGGATGACCTGTTCTCTCAAGCGTGGTAGCTGGTTGATGACGTGTTCCCAGGTGGGGAGCACGGAGAGAACGTGTGAGGACCGTTTCCTCCTGCGGTGATGACGGATTAGGCCTTTCTATTGGGCCCTCCCTGACGTGGAGCTGAGTTGGGTCGTGCCCGACAGTGAGCTAGCCTCAGACCCAGTCTGGAACAAGAGCCCCCCAAGTCGTTGCTCTTAGTCGAGGGAGTAATGACTTAAGAGTCAGTTCGCATGTTGAAGAGGGACAAAGGGAACTTGCCCGAGGTAGTGTTTTCCGGGTTCGAAGTGGTGAGCTCATGAAGCTTTGCTCGCGATGGAACGTAGAAGTTAGGAAGCGTGCCCGACAACGCAAACGTATGAAGATTTTCACCAGGGTGTTGCTGCGAGGTTTGCGCGTGCTCGACGACGGGGTCCAATTTCGCATTCACCTCAAGGCCATGTGCTCGCGAGAGGGGTAAGAGTCGTAAATTGTGTTCGACGATATAACTTGTTCCAAATGTTTCCATGCGTTAATGTTCGTTGCACAATGTGGAAGTCGAGCATTGTACTCGACGCATATAGAAGGGGAAGAAGCGGACACGTCATTTCCTCAAGCTGCGTGATGGGGATTGAAAGGACAAGCGTGATGTCTTCTTGAGCCACGCGTCAGAAGTAATAAATGTCTCTGACGGCCTATGGGTAGGGGTGCATGATTGCCTAGGCGACAATTCGTTCTGTGTTCCAGCAGATATAAATATGATGAGAGGGGAATCATTCATTACACTCTTAGTATTCAAGCTCTTACGTGAATCCCTTAAGTTTTTCTGCTATCCATTTCTCGTTCATTGCCGTCTTCGATTCCTCTCACGCCACCGTAACTTTCTAGAACCTTCTTTACATACGTAAGTTTCCTCTATCTTTTTTAACTAGCATGGTAGTGGACGCAACTTTAGGAATACGTGTTCTGGATGCTCGAGGACTTCGCGACGAAGTTATGCGTCTTCTGGTAATTTTTATAAATTTTGCGGCAAGCTTCATAAGGTTTCGATGAAGTTTCTAGAGAACTCATGAAGTTTCCGGGGAGTCCATGAAGTTTCTGGTGAAATCATGAAATTTCTGATTAAGATTTTGGGGAACGCATAAGGATTCTGGGAAACTAATGAAGTTTCCGATGAAGGTCTTGGGGAACCCATGAGGCTTTAGCATCCTCGATGGGTTTAACATCGGAGAGACTTCCTTCCCACAGGGGTCTAGAAATTGCTAAAAAGTCTCACGTCGAGGAGTCTTATTCCCTTTGAAGGTCATGATATGAAGTTTTTCTATTGAGGAGTCCCACCTCGCGTAGTAAGCCTCATGTCTTGTGTCGAGGAGAAGTTCCTCATGACTACGTGCATGTCGACAAAGGGCTTTGGTTGAGGACACATCCTCGAGCTTTTTTTCGCCCTTTCACTTGATTTGCGGTGGAAGGGTGAATTTTATCTTAATGTCGAATTCACTGTTTTCCTCTACTTTTTAGGTTAAATGGCTCCAAAGCCCGGGGACGCTGCCATGGTCGACGAGCACGCTGAAGTCGACTTGGTCGATGCAGATGTCGAAGCCGACTTGGCCAATGTAGAAGCTAAAACACCATTGGATTGGGTCGGGCAGGAGCCCTGAAACATTGCTTTGCGCTTCATTTTTGATGACTCAGATGCCTTCATGACGGTTGAGGACCGAGAGGAAGGGCCCCCTGCAGGCTCGGGGGTTTACAAGCCCAAAGAGATGGATCACATCCGCTCTTCGTACGAGGGGATGTGTGATAACGCGAAATCATATCGTGTATTTGACTTGACATGCATGAGTTTATACTATATTTTATTTGATTTTCCCCCGATTTATGCTTTATATTACTCGTATTTGTTTGTGTTTCTCAGGTACTCGGTTCGAAATGGAATTTAACGGGAAGTGAAGAATATATGTAATGAAGAGAAAAGAAAAGGAAAGAAAGAAAAGGAAAGGAAAGAAAATAAAGAGAAAAGGAAAAAATAAAGGAAAGAAAGAAAAGAAAAGAAAAGAAAAGAAAAGAAAATATAAAAGGGTGGGCCCACCACCACACACATGTGGCGCCCACCACTAGAAGAGGAAGTGGCGCAAGCCACATTTGGAATGTGGGGAGGTGGCGCAAGCCACCTATATATGTGAGGAGAAAAATTCTCCCACTTCCCCTATTTTCCAGTTCCACTCCTTGCATGTTTTCTAACGGTTCTCACGCACTTGAAGCAAATTCTTCGTCTCCTCAACCGAGTATAAAAACCAGAGAAAGCCTCCACAACGATAGTCCGAGAATTTTCAGTAGAAATTATCATTTTGTTTCAGTTTTCATTCCAGCAGTTAGGGTAGTATTATTTTTATCATTTTTTTCTGCATTCAAGTGATTAGTCTTGTACCTGTTTGAAGATTGCCAGAATTACTGCATCAAGCTTGTATTCAACTTTAATTTCCAGTCAATTCAAATTTTCCAGGTTTAAATTATTCTGTTTTGGTTTATCGTATTGCAACATGATTATTATTATTATTTTGCACTGTATTATGATGTTTAATTTTCTCACCATGTCTGGCTAAAGTAGTTGATGTTGATATGTAACAAATGTATCAGAGGAGATTAAATAAAAATCGGTGTTGATTTTCTTTATAAATTATTTTTTAGGCTCTAGTTCCTTATTTTAATTGATCAACTTTTCTTGCGAAAGTGAAAAAGGGGAAACTAAGGTTAAGGTCAAGATAAACGAGAGTTTGAGGTTTTAACCGGATAGCTGAGACTAGACATTAATTTTAAACACAGTGGAAGCACTTTAGAATTAATTAGGACTTATTTATTTTCAAAAGGTATTTTTAATTCAAATGATACAGCGAGAGCACTCATTTTGATTTAACGATATAGTCTGGATCAACAAACACGAGAGTGTGAGAGGATTTTTAAATAAGTATTTTTCTAATAAAAAGTATTTTGAACACCCGACTTACATCGATTGTTTATTAAATTCCCGACGATTGATGCGTTGCTGTTGCGGTGAGAATCGTGATACCAAACTATTGATTAACTTGAATCTTAATTCTTAAATTCACAACCTTACTTTAATTTATCCAAAGGAAAGGTCTAAAGAAAGAAATAACCTTTTGCGCGATGTAACAACAACGCTAAGAGATTCGGGGATCTAGGGTTGGCTATGCATAAGGTAGGTATTTCACATCCTAAACATCTGTAGTACTCTACAGGAACCTTTTGTTTTTTTGCATGCTAAGTTGGGTAAATGTTTTCTAAGGTTGGAATTGGGTAAAAGGTGTAGGTTAAGACCTAAAGATAGATTCTAAGCTTGCTCGCAAAGATGTCGCATCCTCTGCCTACGTATCCTTACTAGGATAGAATCAGAGCAATTGTAGTTCACCTCACTAGGGTTGAAGAACACTTGATTATGATCAAGGTTCCAAGGGGGACAAACATAACAATGTTTGTGTAGAGTTTATCCAAACTCTTTAGATCTACATTGAACACTCAAGAAAGGGGGGGTAAGTAATCATATCCATGATTCTTACATAGAGTTAACCAAACTCTATCCTAAAGTTCTACGTTGTAAGCCCAATTGGTTCTATCCAGACCAAAAGGTGGGGGAAAGTTGAAGGTTGCTCGTCAAGGTATCGCATCTTATGCCTACGTATTCTCATTGTCCAATGAGAAATCAGAACGGTCGTAGTTCAGGCCCAAACTACAGAATAAGGATCTATTGGTTCTTTCCAGACCAAAAGAGGGTGAAGGTTCTATCCAGACCTATGAGTTTAAATCCTATTGGTTCTATCCAGACCAAAAGGAGGGGAAGGTTCTATCTAGACCTATGAGGTTATCCTATTGGTTCTATCCAGACCAAAAAGGGAGCGAAGGTTCTATCCAGACCTATGAGTCTTAAATCCTATTGGTTCTATCCAGACCAAAAAGCGAAAAGGTTTTATCCAGACCTATGATGTAAATTCTATTGGTTCTATCCATACCAAAAGGAGGGGAAGGTTCTATCCAGACCTATGAGTTTAATGAGCTATCTATGACCCAAGGGTCAATAGAGAGACTTTCCTTTGGAAGGGAAAAGATGACGCAACTTGGATGAGAACTAAAGAGTTCCATCACTTGGGGAAAGTAAACTTAACAAAGCATAAACATTCACACATGATGAATATAAGGGATATGGTTACAACCAAGAATGATCAAGCATATTATAATAAGCAAGGATCTAAATCAGGATGAATGGTTACAACCAAAGCAAGCATTTAATATATTACAATATCAGGCAAAGATTTCAATCACGATAAATGGTCATAACCAAAGCAAGTATTACAATATTAATGATTTCAATTAAGACAGATGGTCACAACCAAGAACAAATCTTAACAAAGATGGGGAAACATCGTAACAAAGATGGAAAGGGATCTTAACAAAGGTGACAACATATCTTAACAAAGATTGGAAAAGATGAAAGTTACAACCGTGTAAACAAATCACAATTTGAAAGTAAACATGTTATAATTTCAAGATATATCAAGTGTAACAACAATATGTATTTGATGACAATCAAACACAAGTAAATTAGTTTAACCTCATAATTTAGGAGGAATCTAAAATAAGATTATGGTGACAACCAAAGGAGAGTACCCTAGCATATTAACTAACATGGGATGCAAGAAATCTCACAAGAAGAACAAGCATATTTAAAAGGAAATCACCAACAAGTAAGATGACGATCTCAAAAAAGGGACAAATTTCCACATAGGCAAAAGATAACCCAATTAATAATAACAAACAATATTTTTACACCACATGAAAGTAGACATTAAAACAAACACATTGCAAAAAGAATGGATCAAAAAGGGTGAAAAATGAGAGAGTTATGAATATTTGAAGATTCATATATTTTAATGTACAAAATAATATTAACAAGTAAAAATAAAAGAGAAAAAAGCAAGGGGTGGGAGTTGAACCCATGCCCTCCAGCCCAATACGCGCGTGCAAGGAAAAAAAGAAAAATGGGCAAAAAGGTTGATCCTCCTCAAGGATCGAACCCAGGTCTAGGCTTTGCAAGGCGTGAAATGAATAAGTTGCTTACCACTGGGGTGGCTATACATCCGTTGATATAGCCACCCCCATAAATATATATGGCGTGGTCTTATGAATTTCTGGGCACAATGAAGTAAGAACAAGGCAATTTTCACAAATGCATTTTGATATCAAACTCAACCAATTCTTAACCAAATCAAACAAACCTTAGATCAATCTTGGGTGTTTTTAAACAAGGAAAAAGATGGTCCAGGTAGAATTTTGAAAAGAGGCTTTGAAATGAAAACACGATGGTAGTTGCAAATTTGGATGAAAATGCATTTACAAAGCAAATGAACAAACCAATCATGCTATGGTCAGGAAAAGGGCTCAAACACAATTCAAATATCATATGCAACAAGTTCATGCATTCAAACAAACTACTTATGTGTTAAAATTCCAACTGTCATATGCAAATGAGATGAAAATCAAAATATTGCAAGTGAGATAGTGAGATATGAAAATAGGCCAAATTAGAGTGAAGAAACCATACATACATGCTCAAAACAACATATAGAATGTGTCGAAACCATAAGGAAGTTTACAAACCAAGTGAATTTCAAAAACCTATGACAGCTGCAATGTTGGTGAATGATGTGCATTTTGATGATCATGAACCAAAACAGAAGTGATTAAGATGGATAAGCAACATGAGCAAATCATACATGTGATATTGAAAGTATTCTACCAAGAAATTAGTTCAACACAACCCTGGATTGAGAAATGACATATGAGTTGCACATGTAGACATGGTATGATGCATTTTGAAAGCCAAAGGACATGTAGATCTGATTCAAACTAGACAAACATCACACACACACACACACACACACACACACACACACACACACACACACACACACACACACACACATACACACACACACACACACACACACACACACACACACTACAAACATGCTAACAAAGGGTTTCCACACTCAAGGATAAATATATATCATGTAAAACTGAAAGTTGTCCATTGATTGCAAATACAACATAGACAAAAAAAATGCAGGCTGTCTAGTTTTTAATTTGAGCAAGTTCAGTTCAATGTAAATAGCAAATGCAAGTCCCAAATATGTTGGCTAATGGCTAGAGATTCATGGATCAAACAAATTCATACACACAGAAAATGAATATGATGTTGCAAACTGTAAATCACAGGGGTATTGCAAGCTGGGAGGGCAGCATCAGTTCAAATGCAAACAAGTCATGAAAACAATGCACACATATTACAAACATGAGGATGGATGGAACCAGACAGAATTCAGGCTTACTTCAATCAAAACAAAAAAATTGGCATGATGGTTGAAATACAAAAACAGTCTTGGTATCATTTATTGATGCAGCAGATGAGTTTTCAAGTGGTAAGGTTCTATGTCAAATCAATGATGCATACATGTCACAAACATGATAATAGGTGAGATGGAACTCAAAAATCTGGCACATTGCATTTAAGACAAAAAATTGACATGCTTGAGTAATATGCAAAAACTGTTTTGACAGTATAGTATGCAAACATAGTTCAAGTACAAGAAAAGGAGCTCTCATGGACAAAAAAACTCATACACACATCACAAATATAGAGCAAGATGAGTTACCACTCTGAGATTGATCATTGTGTAAGTGAACATGGTTTTGGTATGTGTTCTTGACAGTTTTAGCTCAAAAAGCAATTAAGTGATGAAATGCAAATATAGGTAAGCTCAGACCAAACCAAACATATACACACCTTATAATCAAGCATGTGAATGAGTTACAACTCTATAATCATGTATGCACACAGGAAAAAAACAAACTTGAGCATGTTGTGGCATATTTAGTGTGTGAGTGTGATTGGAATATGAAATGTGAAAATAAGCCATGACAACACAAGTGATCAATGCACACACACCACAAATGTCATTATGAAAGTATTTTAGGTTCATGGAAGAGCTTGTGTCAAGTAGTGTGAAAATTGATATGTTGGTGCCAAAATTGGAAAATCTGCCTAGGCATAGACATTCACCACAATAGGGCAACTTTAAGGCAAAGATGTGTTTCATGAAAAAGAGGTCATATGCACATGATGATGAAGCTAACAGATGAGGTTCAAATCAGAAAATGAGTGAAACTTTTACCAAAACAGAACTTAGCAATTTGAAACTTATGTCATACAAAAACACCAATTTGAACATACAATGAGCCAAAACCATGACAGTTTGAGAACTTGAGATTATGCACAAGTTTTAAATGGATATGATGAAGATTCAAGGCACATAGATCATGTAAACAAAGCTTGAAACAGAAAATGACATATTGACCTCATGATATTTGAATAAATGCAACATTTTGAGGCATGATATGTCAAATTGAACTTAAGACAGATTTTAAGCATAACAACAACATACACATTCTTGAAATGGATAAGCAAGTGAGTTCACAACTTCAAGTTAGGCAAAAGCTCATTAAATCAAAGAATGACATTGATCGCGACTTTCTATGTCTAATACAACTTAACTGCAAGTGCACAGTCTATCGCGTAGTAATAAAAGATATCGATCCCACAAGGACTCGTAATCAAACTAGTGTTCTCAGGAGTTACTATGTTTAGCTAGGTAGATAATGTTTAAGGGAATAATTTCTATCACTAAAGGGAACTAAAAACGTTAGTTGAATTATAATTACGCGAATCGATATGCAATAATTATGTTCTTCGGGGATTTGACAAGTTACCGGTATATAAAATACTTTTCAGAATTTATTTAAGAAGAAAATAGTGATCTAAAGACTTTCGTCTCACGATGGTTGTTGACGCTAGTCGCAACTCTAAGGCGGAACGTATGTTGTCGCTATCCCGTTCGGGGTTAAAATCGCTTTTTGGAAATCTCTAAGTTCTAATCTATTTTAAAGTGCTTTCGCTGTTATTAAAACAAATGCCTAGTGTTTACTATCTGGTCTTAGCCATAGTTGTCGCTTGTTGGTTCGTACCTTAATTAATTTCCCACTGTCGTGGCAAAACTACTTTTAAATAAGTTCTCGCTGTCGCGACGAACGTTTATTCAGTAAATAAGTTTAAACACTCAGGCCATAAACAACTTTTGAAAAAGAAAGTTTTCAACCGGTTATTATCAAATCCCGTCTGAATTATCATTACATATCGATTACTCTGGTTTAGCTAGACATGGATTTGGGAAAGGTAAAACATAAATAAAAGCAGAAACTTAGAACATTCATATTACTGAGAATTAAAGTTACAATTAACGAAATAATAAAAACCTGTAATGTATCCAATTGACTTTTGGCCAAATCCCAACGATGTCGGCAGGATTGCGTCTTCAAACCAATAGAGCGCACAAATGAATATTGTAGAAAATGGAATACAGGAATAAGGAAAGGAAACAAAAACAAAAAGAATGAAACTAAATTTTTGCTCTAGAAAATAATTTGGGCAGCACTTCGTTATCTGAATGCGGCTCCCTTTCTCAGCTCCCCTCCTTCCCCTTTTATAGAGGTAAAATTCTAACGGTTATAATTTGAAGAAGGTGGACTTGGAGTCAGAAAAATTAGGGAGTAGTGGTCCATTATTTGGGACTTGGAACTGGCTTTTGCACGTTTAATTGAAGCTTTGCGTTTTTGCCTGCATGACGGTCGTCATGGTGTGTGACGGTCGTCACCCGTGTGACGGTCGTCATGGAGGTGTGACGGTCGTCACAGCAGCAAAATGCGTATTCTGTGTTTTTCATGTTGTTTTCATCTGGTTTTCGTCCATATTTCATCTATAATTGCTTCTTTTCTTCATATTGCTTTGTTTGGACATGATCTTCAAATACCTGCAAAATATCAGACAAATAACATGGAGAAAACCCGAAATCGAATTGAAACCAGTCAAACATTAGTTGAATTATGCGTCAATATATATATATATATATATATATATATATATATATATATATATATATATATATATATATATATATATATATATATATATATATATATATATATATATATATATATATATATATATATATATATATATATATATATATATATATATATATATATATATATATATATATATATATACGATTTCGCGTTATCAGACATATTGAATCAAATTGGACAGTAAGGCCAAGCATGAAAAGATCATAATGAAAACAAAAAGCCACATTGATTCACACATGATCCAGGGCAAAGGGGGACCTATGAGCAACTTACAAGTCATCTACCTATCCTAATAATGAGCCAAGATTTATAGTTATAGGGCAAACATACTACTTTTTCAAGTTTGGATCCTAAAAACTACCAAATGACTAAAATCTCACTAACAAGTCTAAACATGATATCAAGACACAAACTTACAATCTAACATCCACATATCATTTACAAATGACAAAATATTTGACAAAACAAGCATCATGATCACAAAAATAGGATTCTTGATAAAGAAACGTAATAGGGCAGCCATGGTATGTTTTCATACAAATCCTCACAAAATGGCAATATATGACAATGTATGATTTCTAAACAGTTAGAACATCACATACCTCTTTTTGACCAGCCTTGAACAAGCTAAAAAGCTTAGAAACCCAAAGATGATCCTTCCTTTGCAATGATATGAAGCTTACTTCCTCTTGAAGCAACAAGACCAAACTTTAAGACAGTTGGAGTTAGGGGGTTTCCAGTTGGTTTTCAATGCTTTAGACAATTGTAATATGACATATGTGAGGTGTGTGGATAGTTAGAACAGCAAGAAACAACTTTTGCAAGGTTTTGGCAAGTTTTGAAGGTGGTGGTCAAACTTTCTTAGTGTGAAAGTTGACTTTTTGCAAAATGGTATTTTTGAGAGGTTTGAAAGTATAGACACCTTCTATATGATATTTAAGGATTGTGTGGATGCTTTTTAGAGGTTTGGAAGTGATGGAACTGGTCTTGAGCAGAGTTTTTGCTCAAGACAGTTTTTTAGTGAAAATGGAGATTTTGGTGGTTTTGAAATTCTTGAGGAATGAGAGCTATGTTTTCTCTGGTTTTTTGAGATTGCTCTAATGTGTCTAGACTCATAGAAGAGGCCTCTATTTATAGCCAAACAAGAGTGAGGGCAGCCTTGGTCATTTACCACTTTTGGAGGGAGATTTGTGAAGTTTTTTGAAATATCTTGCCAAGATCTCTATACATCAGTTCCATGGACCAAAGAAGATCAGAAAATCAAGTGGAGAGGTGGACATGAAGTGACTGAGGTGAGCTTAGGGTGTAGGGGACTGCAGCTGCTCAAATCAACCAAAAGTTTCTCTTTCTTCTTCATTTAATTGATTATTTAATTGTCAAGTTGCAACAACTTGCTATGTTCACCAAAACCATCCTTTTTCTGGTTTTCTTTCTATCTATGCCTCACATTATCAGTTTGGATCAAGAATCAAGGGTTGAGAGTAGCTTAAGTTGTGAAAATCTAATTTTGAGAATTCTTGACAAAGTGATTTCAAGTGTGACAGACCCAACTTCTATAGTGCATAACTTCCTGCTCAAACATGCTATTGAGGAGTTCTACCATAATTTGTAAAGCCCTCAAGTAGCTCTATAACTTTCATGTTTTGGGAATTTCCAAATTCTTGATGGAACTAGGTTGAAAAACCCTTCAAAGTTTCTGAAAAAACCACTTAAAAGTGCTAAATAACTTAGAATTTTTCCAAGTTATTTCCCCTTCAAAAATGAATTTTGCTATAACTCCAATTCTATGCATTTTTTTGATCATGGACCAATTTGAGGCTTTTGTAGGATTTGTCAAGAGCTTTCCAATGAGCTTTGAACCACTTCATTTGGATGTGTGGTTGAGGAGTTATGGTCTTGCCCCTTTCGAAACCCTAATTCCCGATTTTTACAATTACTTCTTAACCCTTGATCCAATGGTCATGAAATTATATGGGGAGGTGTAATATGATATAAGGAACATTTTTGATTCACACCTTGAAGTCAAAATCCTTATTGTTGAAGAGTTGACTTTTTGGTCAAACGTTCAATCAATCAGTGACTACCGAGTCGACTATCGATGATCCGGACATCCTGAGGAATTGAAACTCTTCGAATGGACTTTACTAAGCCGTAAGAGCTTAATGGATCAAAATCCCACCATTGAAATACTCTTTAAACCAAAGGTCAAACTATAGTTGACTTTTCCTGATCGGAAAACCCTAATCGGGCGTCTTGAACTGCACTGTTCTCAATTTCTGGGTGACCACCTCAAATTGAATCCATAATTGATCCAATGTTGTATTCTTGATGATGTGGAAACTTATTTGAAGTTAAACCATTCCAAAACATTGATTGATCAGACCACCGAAATCTCGATTTTGACGGTACGGAACCCTAATTTATCTGCATCTTAACAAAGGTAAACTTGAAATTGGTTAAGGTTAGTTAATCAAATGAACATGATCCTACAATGATGATGAGGATCTAAGGGGTCAAAATTTGGGGTGCAACAGTTGCATACTGACATCTCGTTATTGATTATTCTTATTAAAGATTTTAGCATTTTTAAATTTAATTTCATTCGCACTTAACTTTCCTAAAATGATTAGCCTTAGATTTACATAGTAACATTAGAATACGGTACGTTCAATTTTTAGTCTCTATGGATCGATAATCTAATAAAACTACGCGATACGACTGTATACTTGCAGTCAGATTTATTTAGACACACTAAACCACAATCAATTTTTTGGCGCCGTTGCTGGGGACTAATTAAGTCGATATCATAACTCCTTTGTTGCATCGTATAGACTAAGGCAAAAACCCTATTTCCTATTCTGTCGATTGTATGCCAAGTACTCGCTCACAAGGCGAGAACCTCACACGACCGACAAACGAACCTGAACGTCTTCTTACCATAAGAAGACGTATCCGAGAATACTGCGAAGCCCACGAAATCCCTTTTCCTAGTTCAGAACTTGAATCTGAAACCGAACCTGACTCAGAATCCGAATCAGAATCTGAAGCTAAATCTGAAGTTAACCAAGACATGGGCGACAGACCACAAAACCGTCCTCTTAAGTACTATGCTACCCCGTCTCAGCAAGAACCGTATAATAGCATTGTTGCACCTACTATCAACCGAAATGATTTTGAGTTGAAACCCTCGTTGTTGTCTGCAGTTCAATAAAATCAATTTTTTAGAAACCCTACAGAAGATCCCAATGAACATTTGACCAAGTTTGTGCAGTACGCAGACACAGTGAATGCAAATGGTGTGTCCGCAGACGCGATAAGACTACACCTTTTTCCTTTCTCATTGAGAGACATAGCTTGGGCTTGGTTGCAATCCTTGCCATCAAACTCCATCACTACGTGGGAAGAGTTAAAGAAGGTTTTCTTAGCATGTTATTTTCCACCAAGCAAGATAGCCGTGCTGAGGACCCAAATCGATAGCTTTCAACAAAAAGACAACGAGTCGCTTTTTGAGGCGTGGGAGAGATTTAAAGACATGATAAGGATGTGCGCGCACCACAGTCTTGAAGATTGGTAAGTCATCCAAACGTTTTACAATGGTCTCTTGTACAATACAAGAATGACAATAGATGTCGCCGCTGGTGGTACACTTATGGATAAACCTTACGAAGAAGCCTACCAACTAATCAAAAGTATGGCTCAAAATCACTACCAATGGGGAGGTGAAAGAACTCCAGTGGAAAAATCCCAACCAAAAGGTGGAATGTACGAGGTTAATAGCCTTGATCACGTTTGTGCTAAGGTAGATGCCCTTGCTCAAAAGATAGATAACTTGACCATAACACCCACAACCACCGTGGATGTTGTAGCTCCAAACTGCGAAGTATGTGGAACACCTGGACGTGCTGCCCCTGAATGCCAGATTTTGGCAGGAGCCTCTATAGAACAAGTGAATTATGGATATTAAAGAAGCCTCTGTTCAATCAGCTGACCGCTCTATTAAATATCTTGTTGGTATACTAGAGAATGTTCTGGCTCGTATAGGTCAATTCTATATTCCTACCGATTTTATAATCATGGATATTAAAGAAGAATCCATTACTCCTATCATATTAGGAAGACCATTCTTAGCTACTGCCAGAGCCATTATAGATGTAAAGAGAGGTAAGCTAACCTTTGAAGTCGGTAAAGAGAAGGTTGAATTTATTTTGACAAAATTCTTACAAGCACCAGCTACAGACGACACATGTTACCTACTTGATGTCATAGATGAGTGCGTAAGAGAAATGGAGATGGAACCAACCACATATTCAGATATTATAAAAATTCCAATACCTCCTATTTTTGAAGATGATAATTGGCGTGAACCCTACCAAGATGATAACCTAAGCGAATGTTTAGCACTTACACCTGATCATCTACCTTGCCCAAAGAAACCAACTCTAGAACTAAAACACTACCTAATAATTTAAGGTATGAATTCCTGGATACAGGACTCGAACGACCTACGACAGTCATTGCAAATTTAGGACAAATCAAAACTAAGAAACTTTTAGATGTCTTAAGAAAATACCCAACTGTGTTAGGCTACAACATCGCTTACCTTAAAGGAATAAGTCCTTCTATTTGTATGCATCGCATTATGCTAGAGGAAAACTGTAAATCCTCTAGAGAACATCAAAGAAGGATCAATCCAATCTTAAGTACTGTAGTAAAGGATGAAGGGAAAAAAATTTGGAAGCAGGAATTATATCCCCGATATCAGACAGAAAATGGGTTAGCCCAGTACATGTCGTACCAAAGAAGGGGGGTGTTACAGTTGTTAAGAACGCGAAAGGTGAATCCATAACACAGAGAGTAGTAACTGTAAGTAGAATGTGCATCGACTATAGAAAGTTGAACAAAGCTACTCGTAAGGATCATTTCCCGTTGCCATTCATTGATCAAATGTTAGAACGATTGGCCAAACATTCTCACTTATGCTATTTAGATGGTTATTCATGATTCTTTCAAATCCCTATTCATCCTGATGACCAAGAAAAGACAACTTTCACATGTCCCTATGGTACCTTTACCTATCGACGAATGCCGTTTGGACTAAGTAACGCTCCTGCCAAATTCCAAAGATGCATGGTGTCAACCTTTGCTGATTTTATAGATGACATCATGGAAGTATTTATGGATAATTTTTCTGTTTGTGGGTAGAGTTTTGAAGGATGTCTATCGAACCTAGAGATGGTACTTGAAAGATGCGTAAAAGTCAATCTTGTATTAAACTGGGAGAAATTCCATTTCATGGTCAATCAAGGAATCATACTTGGACACATAGTATCTGACAGAGGAATTGAAGTTGATAAAGCTAAGATAGATATTATAGAAAATCTTCAACCTCCGAAAACCGTACGAGAAATACGAAGTTTCTTAGGACACGCCGGTTTCTACCGATGATTCATAAAAGATTTCTCGAAAATTACCGAACCACTGACCGATTTATTAATGAAAGACGCTGAATTTATCTTCAATGAAAAATGTCTAAAAGCGTTTGAACAATTGAAAAAGGCTCTCATTACCACACCCTATCATGCAACCACCAGATTGGAGACTACCATTTGAAATTATGTGTGATGCGAGTGATTATGTCGTCGGTGCAGTTTTTGGACAAAGAAGGGATAGAAAACTCCATGCAATCTACTGTGCAAGTAGAACCTTAGATCCTGCCCAAATGAACTACGCCACCACCGAAAAAGAAATTCTAGCTGTCGTGTTTGCTTTGGATAAAATCCGTTCTTACTTGGTAGGAGCAAAAATAATTATCTATACTGATCATGCCTCCATTAGATACCTATTAATTAAGAAAGATGCCAAACCAAGACTGTTAAGATGGATCCTACTCTTACAAGAATTTGATCTAGAGATAAAAGATAAAAAAGGAACCGAAAATGTAGTTGCAGACCATCTGTCAAGAATAGAAGGCATTAAGCCTAAACAAGTGCCTATCAATGATGATTTCCCATACGAACGACTCATAGCCCAATTGGAAAGCAATATGTTTGAACTAACCTTGAATGATATCAAATCAAAAGAATCAGTGGAAGAAATTCAAATAAACACAACACTGTCGTGGCATGCTGACTTTGTCAACTACTTAGCTGTCGGAGTACTTCCACCAGATCTAACTTATCAACAAAAGAAGAAATTCTTTCATGGACTTAAACAATATTATTGGGATGAGCCTCTGCTTTTTAAGAGAGGTGTTGATGGTATTTTCCGTCGATGTGTCCCTGAAGATGAAATAGAAAACATAATCTCTCATTGTCACTCTGCTCCTTATAGTGGACACGCAAGCACTTCAAAGACTTGTGTTAAGATCTTACAATCTGGCCTTTTCTGGCTTAATATATGGAAAGATGTCCATATCGCGATATTAAACTGCGACCGGTACCAACGCACTGGTAACATCTCTAGACGCAATGAAATGTCACAAAAGGGTATTTTAGAAGTGGAAGTATTTGAAGTGTGGGGGATTGATTTCATGGGGCCATTCCCATCTTCCTTTGGTAATAAGTATATACTCGTTGCTGTTGACTACTGTAATACCCCAAATTTTACCCTTATATTTAGTCAGTCATGTCGCATATCATCTCCTATGAACATTTTGCTAACCACTAACAAGTCATGGAGGTGTCTGTTTTGCAGATTTGGTCCCAGGGGTATTTTGGTCATTTCACGCAAATTCTGCTAATTTCTTGAAAACGGGCTGTTATTACGTTCTGAGGCACTTATTTGCCAATTGGGTCAAGGTGCCGGTTTGTTTTGTCAGAAATATGATTGGACTCGGGGCCGCGTCTTGTTTGATATTGAAACATTTCTGAAACAGTTTTGTGTCCTCTTAGTAAAATGGAGTTGGGTTGAAAAAGAAGGGGATACTGTTAAGGTTATTTTGAGAAGTGATGTGATCAACGAGGGTTTAATTTGAATTTGTTTGGATATAATCATATGGCGGGATATCATTTATAAAAAGCAAAGGAGAGGTTAAAGTTTTAATATTTGTGAGTTTTTATTCATGAATGTTCATAAGCTACAAATCAAAGTTGAATTTAAATAATTTATGGATAATTATTCATGGATATTTAAATTCGTAATTGAGAGAATAGAAATGAATATTTACGGGATTTTATTTCATAAATATCTAGAATTACAAGTTGAAATGGAAGTAATTTTTATTCATGATTGATCTTTCATTTACAAAAGGATTATACATTTACAATAAGTATCTATTCTAGGTCCTAAAAGTCCTAAAAAGAAAAAACTACAAAGTTTTCTTCATTGGTCCTCCTTTGAGTTCTTCACGCAACTCTTGATCACCTGAAAAAATAGAAAAAAACGAACAATATGGACAAAAAGATTAGAAGTTGTTTTGACACTCTCAGAACATCGTCATCATCGAGTGTCGGGAGTGGCACAACCGAAGCTGCGTCCTACCCCCGTTACCGATCCGCGCCGTAGGCGTCAGATCAGGTAACACCTGTTCTTAATCGTTGCGGGACATCCGAGAGATAGAAAAATAAAATAAGTGGGGCTGATTCGTTTTGCCGCGATTGGATTTCCAAACTGATACGAGAATAAGGCAACGTAGGCAAGTTTTGACTCAAACCCGGATGCCGACAGGTCTGAGTCACCTTGGTTTCAAAACTTCCAATACCTGAAAAGCCACAAGCGTCATCAGCATAAACAAAACCAGGAAGGGGCTCGCGCCAATACAGGTATAAATAGCCACCAAAGGAAGCAAATCTGTACCAAACAGAATGAAGACCCAGGGTCCAGCAGAATAAAAATCAATTTCGAAATAGAACAAGAGAAGCCAAACTATGGCATCAAGTTGCACAAAAAGAAAATAAACCATCAAATGATGCAAGTTCATGTGCAAAGGTCCTACCAATCTGTCATAACACTCAGCAGGCTCCAAAGAAACACAACAAAATCAAACATGGCTTAGCAACATGTTCAAAAATCAGACCGTCACGAAAACCGAACCAGTTTTAACGGCACGCAACACATAAGCCCTGTTATCAGACAACAAAAGCTAACAACAATAATCTGAATGTCAGGCCATCAAACTTGGTTCAAGATCAAAGCAGATAAGTTACAATGTTAGCAGTATCTAAAATCAAAACAGCCCAATATCTCGTCACAAAGAAATCAGTGACAGCGGCATCAGCCCCAAACAACTTCAAGCTGCAACAAACTAACAGGTTCAAGGCTACAATTGACCTCCAACAGGCAGAACCAACATCAGCCACAACAAGCAAAGAGAAGCAACACGAGTTTCTACCTGCAATAACAAAGTAGCATCTGCTGTAAACATCACAGTGCAACGACAACAGGTTTTCACATCAACAATATCAGCTACGAGCAAGCATCATTCGCAAGCACCAACATTGCAACAATAGCCTCTAACAAACGGTTCAGATTCACGAACCATCATCACCGTTTCAAGTTCCCCCAACAATAGCAATTTCTGAGCTACAAACAATAGCAGCAACAGGTATCAGTTGCAAACAACGCCGACTGCAACACAGCGAGCAACACCAGTTCAACATCTGCAGGCATCAAATGCAAGCAAAACAAGTCGACTAGCATCTGCAAACAATTTCAAGAGCAGCCATTAACACCACAACATCAGCATCTGCATCAACAAGTATGGCAAACTTAGAACACGGCGACAATGGTCAGTGCATTTTAACGATAGCAAGACGGCACAATAGCAGTTCAAAAGCACATCAAAAGGATCCAACACTATAGCCGTATCAGTCTACGCCAGATTCGAAACTCAGTGGTATCAAATTAGGACTAAAACCAATAAACCCACAGCGACATTGAAAATTGGGTAACCAAAGTTAGTCTGCTGAAAATCTGCATCAAAAGAATCACATCAGTAAAAACGATGCCCATAGTATCAAAACGGTCCCTATCAGAAGAATAGAATTTAGAGTAAATCAGAGAAGAATGATTCAGTTCATCACGAAGCAGTTCAAATGGAATCAGAAATAAATAATCCAGTTAACCAAAACGAAACAGATATCCAACAAAACCAAATTTGAATATGGATACAAGCAATTTCCAAATCAGTATTCGATCAAATACTGGGAATTGGAGTCCGTAAGTCTGAAAGGGAAAGAAAAGATCTAATCAGAAAAGTAATCAAGCAAATCAAAGCAAACCCAACGAAATCCAAATCAGAGTACAACCGTTCAAAGTCCAAAAGGAGGATATAGGCAAATCGAAAATGGACAGAATCCCAATCAAATCGAAATAGTATCAGGTTCACAAATCCACAAAAATCAAATCATGTCCCAAAATCATATCTCAGAAAAAGAGCAGCAAATCAGATCAAAGGCCCAAAAGAATGATTGAAAAAGTATATAAAAAGGGATGATTTCACCTCAGAGAGAAAAAGAAGAACGAATAAGAGAAAACCCTAACGGACAATCGCATGTCAAACCCTAGTAACCGCGAGAGGGAGAGAGATTAAAGCTAATCAACCGCGAGCAAGACCGCCTTCACCATTCATCAAACGGCGGGCAATCGAAGCTCTAAGCCTCAGCTCACTTCATCATCGGCCGTTGTCACCGTAACTCCGTCGTAAATGTAAGCCATGAAATGTTTTCCTCAAGTGTTCATGTTTGGTTTCAGGTTACCGAAAGATGAGCAAAGCGAAAGGATGAGGACGATGGGAGAATCGCAGCAAACTGAATACAAGAGACAGAAGCAATCGAGAGAGATGGAGAAGAAAGTCAAGACGGCGCTGCGAACGTATTTTTGGGTTATGAAACCCTAGAAATATTCTGGTCCCATTTACTTCCACCAGGTTGGGTCCGGGGTGATGACCGGCCCAACCCCTTATGTTTATTTTTTTATTTTATTTATTTTGTTTTTAAATTATGTTTTTTTTGTTTTAAATTGTTTTATATTTGTTTTAAAAAATTTTTTTGTGTAAATATTATAAATAAACAAAATCTTTTCATAATAAAATAAAAAAAAAAACCTCTTTTTTTAAAATAAAAGTTAAAACTTTTTTTATATAAAACTAAAACTTTTATGTAAATATTAAAAATAAATAAAACTCCTTTTTTAAAAAATAAATAAGAAAAACTTTTCTTAAAAATAAAAAAAATAATAAAACTTTTTAAAAGAGTAAAATATTTTTAAATTAAATCCTTTCTTTTGCAAGCTAATATTAAAAATTGTAATAATCTCAAATTTGCATCTTTTTCTTTATTGTTCGTAATTAATTTGATTGCCGCTTAACTCTGCCCACTAACATCGTTTGTTCATTTTGCAGCTCATTACGTTTCCCATTATTTATGTCATTTTATTTTCTCACTCAATGTTCATTATCATATTGTAACTGCTTCTCATATGTAACCTCGCGAATCTAATAATCGCGCTTTAAATTTCTGCCTTTAAACTTCTGTTTGCATGACTTTAACTTCTGTTTTATTCCCTGTTTACAATTCATTTATCTCACACATTTATCAATATTCCAATCACACTACACACATCCGAAGGTTAGGTCTAGCTTTTGGCCGCCGTGTCAATAGTCCTCAACTTCAAACCCTTACAAACCCTACTTTTCACAAATGCCTCGCCGCAGGCAAAATTACAACTTTACCCCTAGCATTAGGTCAAAGAGCCGCCGCGCTCATTTTAGGGTTTCCCGCCGCGGAATCCCTAACCTAATTTAAATTACAACTTGACAATTCAACGTAGAGATTTGGAGTTTCTACACTCCGCGTAAGCGTGTCCTTAAGACATGTTTATTCCCCTTGAGACCTTGACCACAGTCAAGAAGTCTCTAACCTCCCTTTTGAGGGGAACTACGATTACTCTGATTCCACTCCCGTAAGGATACGTAGGCACAAGATGTGATGTCTTGCCGAGTAAACTTAGAATTAACCCCTTAGGTTTACTTCCTCACTTTTAATCTTTGTACATATACCTTAAGCAAATGAATAAAGCAAATAGTAAACATTTGAACAAAAGGTTCCTGTAGAGTACTACAGAAGTTTAGGGTGCTAATACCTTCCCTAATCTTAACCAACCCCCGAACCCTAGATCTTTCCCCGCATTGTGTTTACGATGCAAAAATAGGTTTTCCCTCTTTTGACCTTTTCCTTCGGATAAATCAAAGAGCGGTTGTGAATTGAATTGCGATTCAAATTAATTAATAATTTGATATCCTATTTCCACCGCAACAGAAAATGGCGACTTCACTGGGGACTAACTTTAACTTTTGAGGGTTATCCCTAACTTGTTCATATTTATTACTATCTGTGATATTATTCATTTGCATGTATATATTTGTGCTTTGATTATGGGACTGTTCCTTGTGCTGTGAGATAGGTCCTAACCCGGATCTAGTGTACCTTAGGTAAATGGCAATAGACCAAGGAAACTGTACGACGTATATCGATACGGTTGATCTGGTGGCCATAGTTAGTGCGACTTCTTGGTTGGTGCTTATATTCCTTAAGTCAAGTTGAGGATAATATTGAGGCTGCCATATGTTGTCAATGCACTAACTGACTTTTAGAACCCTAGTTAACTCATCTTGGCCTTTAGAAAGTAGTGAGGTAGCCGGCTTTGGTGCAGACTGAAGTTGGTTGACACTCGATACTACGCTCATTGAGATCTTAAACTTGGAGGGTTTTGGTTGGCAAGTAAGTTGCCTTCTGAACAACCACCCTTGTGAAGGATCAATGATATTGAGATCCCTTAGAACCTGGTTACTTTTGTAGGACAGGATGAACCATCCAATTTCAGGGGAGGGTACTTGCCTTTGAACCTCATGCAAGCCTTTAACCTAGGACTTTGTGTGTTTTCATGCATTGCATCCATAAAGCATCTCATCGCATTGTATTTCATGGAGTTCAAACATCATTTATGGATATCGCGGGATACCATAAATAAAAAAAAAAAAAATATAAAGTGAAAAAACAAGAGAAAGATTTCTTTTGTACCCCACGACATTCGTAAATTGTTTGAATTCCATGAAATCTTCATTTGCATTCACATTTTAGCATCATACTTTTGCATTACATGTGTCTCCCGATTTCTCACACTCGGTTCTCTCACCTTCCAGTTTCGTCACCCTGAGTTCTCGGCACCAATACAACACCAGAGCTCAAACTCGGAAAAGAATGGAGGATCAGGCAAAAGAGATTGATCGCCTTAGCAATGAACTTGAAGACCTTCGAGGGGGTATGGGGCGAATGATGGAATTGTTACATGTCATGAATGCTAAGATGGATACCCAGCCCACTGTTGTTTCTGAGATTACAGGCGTTACTGTGGACCCTTCACCAAGTGTGACTGTAGCAAAGGACCCACCTTATGGTCTTGCTCCCGGTTTTGTGCCTCCTCAAGCCACTGTCCCGATTAATCAACCTGTCCAGCAAGCCGTGCCCTTGTTTTCTGAAGTTTCTAGGGGGGCTCCTATCTTTGCACCACCTGTTGTACACACTCGTGCGCAACCGTACTTCAATGAGACAGCTTTTGATGATCTTGATGAGAATGTTGAGGGTTATGAGAGACATGATAAGCTTCGTGAGGAAGTGAACACCATCGTCCAGAGATTGAAGAAGGTAGAGGGTGATCAAATTTTTGGGACTGCTGCAAGGGATGTTTGTTTGGTCTCAGGTTTAGTTATTCCCCCGAAGTTCAAAACTCCGAACTTCGATCGCTATGAAGGTGCCACCTGTCCTAAGAGTCATCTGATCATGTATTATCGCAAAATGGCTGCCCATGTTGAGAATGATAAACTGATGATTCATTGCTTCCAAGACAGTTTGAAGGGTGCTTCTTCCAAGTGGTATTTAACTTTAGACCAGTCTCGCATTAAGAGTTTCCAGGATTTATCTGACGCTTTCATCAAACACTACAAGTACAATATGGATCTGGCTCCTGACAGAAGACAGTTGCTGAGTATGTCGCAAAAGAATTCTGAGTCATTCAAAGAGTATGCTCAAAGGTGGAGAGAGACTGCTTCGCAGGTAGAACCTCCTTTGACCGAGAAAGAGTTAGCTGATTGGTTTGTCGACACAGTCCGTCCAGAATTTTACGAGAGAATGGTGGGTAGTGTGACTTCAAATTTCTCCGACATCGTTGCTGTGGGTGTCAAGATTGAATTGGGTATGAAAAGTGGTAAAATGACAAATAATCATGGTACCTCTAAGGATCAGCCGAAGAAACCTCCGTATAGCTCCCAGAAAAAGAAGGAGAGTGAGACTAATGCTATATCCTCTGGTAGACCAAGGGGACGCTTTTATCGGCATCCGCAAGGTTATGCTCAACCTCAAGGGTACCCAGTCCAATATGCTCAACAACCCTATGTGGCAGCCATTACTCCTTCTTTCAATCAACAGGTTCCTATGTATCAACCTATGCAGCAACCTCCTGTTTATCCACCTCCTGTCAACTACCTACAGGCACCCAATACTCCTGTTCCTCAACAGCCAGAGAGTCCGGCTCCTCGCCGGAATGTTCCGAATAGAAGAACGTATAAGCCTTGTCCGCCAATTCCGATGACTTTTACCGAGTTGTATCCCTCTTTGGTCAAGCAGGGTCTCATCACTACTCGGGCTTTGGGTCCGCCTCCTAATCCTCTACCCGCCAATTACAACGCCGCTGCTCATTGTTTATTTCATGAGGGCGCGCCGGGCCATGATCTGGAGAATTGTTATGCTCTCAAAAATATTGTCAGGGACCTATTGGAAAAGAAGATTTTGTCATTTGAAGATCCTCAACCAAATGTTAAGAAGAACCCTTTTCCTAACCATGAGAGTGTCAATGCCATTAGTGCTGATTCGGAAGAAGGTTATGCCCTTGATGTTGAACAGATTAAGATTCCCCTTAAGATGTTCCATTCGAAACTGTTTGAAGCTGGTTTAGTAGATACTTCCCACGTTGCATGTGTAAGTTGTGAAGCCAGTACTAAGGGTTGTGTGTTGGTTCAGAATGACGTTCAGAGGTTAATTAATGAGGGTGTTTTACAAGTGACAAGCCAAGCCAAGAAGGATGTAGTTGCCGTGGTTGAGCCTGTTTTCCATCAGCCTGAATCAAAGAGTAAGGTACCAGTGTTTAATTTATCAGGGGCAGGCTCCGCCAACCTCGTGTTCGATATACCAAGGTCGTATATCCCTGAAGTAAATCAGCCTAAGCCTATAGTTATTCGAAGACCGAGTCCGTTTCCTTTCAGTGATCCTAAAGCTGTGCCTTGGAAATATGACGTGACTATGATTGACAAGGAGTCTGGGAAGGTTATTCCAAAGGAAGAGGTTAAGGACACTGTGACCAATATCGCAGAGGTAAACAGGATGACTCGTAGTGGCCGTGTGTATACTCCCCATTCTAATAAGGATCCACCTAAGGAGACCACTAATATCCCTGTGACTGCCAAAGACAAAGGTAAGGGGGCCGTCACGAATGACGAAGATGCTGAGTTCTTGAGGATCATCAAGAAAAGTGACTATAAAGTTATTGACCAACTTCATCAGACTCCTTCCAAGATCTCCATTCTATCTCTGTTAATGAATTCACCCGCTCATAGGATGGCCTTGCAGAAGGTTTTGACTCAAGCACATGTGGATCAAGATATTAGCACCAGTCGATTTAATAGTGTGATTGCCAATTTGACCGCCTGTAACACCCTCAGTTTCAGCAATGAAGAGTTACCGAAGGAGGGTCCGAACCATAATCGTGCTTTACATATATCGGTAAAATGTCAAGAGGACAATTTAGCGAGAGTGCTAGTGGACACCGGCTCTTCTCTGAATGTTCTACCCAAGAGGATTCTCGATAAGTTGGCTTGTAAAGAGACTGTGTTGAAACCTACTCCTTTGGTTGTCAAGGCTTTCGATGGCTCTCGCCGATCGGTAATGGGGGAGGTTGAGCTTCCCATCCTGATTGGTCCGCAAATTTTTAATATCACATTTCAAGTCATGGACATTAATCCCAATTACAGTTGTTTACTCGGAAGGCCGTGGATTCATGCCGCTGGGGCAGTGACCTCAACGTTACATCAAAGGATGAAATTCGTGATCAATGGAAAGTTGGTTATTATACACGGTGAGGAAGATCTGATGGTCAGTAACCTGTCTTCTTTCCGTTACATCGAGGCCGATGAGAATGCTCTAGACATCTCCTTTCAAGCACTTGAGATCGCCAATGCTGTTCTGCTGGAAGTCGAAGAGACAGTGGGTCAGGGTATTCCATCTTTTGCATCTCTGAAGAGTACCAAATCAACAATTGACAGGGGCATTCCTGAAGGTTGGGGAGAGGTAATTGATGTCAAGACCAAGACTGATCGCTCTGGGTTGGGTTACAAACCAACTCAGAACGGAGCCGCCACAACTGTCGAAGGGCGTCCGAAGGTTATCCAAGAAGTATTTGTCAGCGGAGGTTTCCAAGTCAATGCCATCAGTGATTGTGAGAAAAATGAAGAGCTGAGCAACCTGGTGTTTAAGGGTGATGCAGTTTTGAACAACTGGGAGGCCGTAGAGATCCCTGTTATTTTTCCCTTGTCAAAGTAATTGTATTTTTTAAGTTTCATTTACATTTTCAAATAAAAATCTGTAGCTCTGCCCAAGGCTATAGGGTCGTTTTGTCGGGCCACCTTTCATTTCTAAAAAGATATTAATAAAAGCATTTTGTTCAATCCCACTTTGGTTCATTTGCGTTTTTCGTTTTCACCTTTAAAATGAAATTGGCAACCTTTCTTCCATAAAATAATAAAAAAAAACAGCATTTCATTCCTACATATCTTCGAGCATTTTAAATAAATAAGCTTTCCATCATGCAGAGACATTGTAAACCTTGTCGGATCCAATGACTTTACTGACACTCCTGACTGGGATGCACCCATCAATCAAGCTGAGGACGAGGGTGAAGAAGATTTTGAAGTACCCGCTGAACTAACAAGATTGATTGAGTACGAGTACACAGAGCTTCAACCGCATAAAGAGCAGGTGGACCTAATTAATCTCGGTACAGATGAGAGCAAGAAAGAGGTCAAGATTGGTGCAACGCTTGGGACGGAGGTTAGGCCGAGGTTGATTGAGTTGCTAAAAGAGTATGTTGATGTGTTTGCGTGGTCGTATCAAGATATGCCGGGCCTAGACACGGACATTGTTGTTCACAAGTTGCCGCTTAAGCCAGATTGTCCGCCTATCAAACAAAAGCTTCGAAGGACGAGACCCGACATGGCTTTGAAGATTCGAGATGAGGTTAAAAAGCAGTTGGATGCAGGTTTCTTGGCAGTCGCGAAATATCCAGATTGGGTTGCCAACATTGTGCCAGTGCCCAAGAAGGACGGTAAGGTTAGGATGTGTGTAGACTACAGGGATCTGAACAAAGCAAGTCCAAAGGACGACTTCCCACTGCCACATATTGATACACTTGTAGACAATACAGCCAGTTTTGCGTTGTTCTCATTTATGGATGGTTTCTCTGGCTATAATCAGATCAAGATGGATCCCGATGATCGAGAGAA
The DNA here is from genome assembly GCA_963859935.3 of Lathyrus sativus. Taxonomy (NCBI): domain Eukaryota; kingdom Viridiplantae; phylum Streptophyta; class Magnoliopsida; order Fabales; family Fabaceae; genus Lathyrus; species Lathyrus sativus. The sequence goes on from OZ012741.1 coordinate 675,659,503, forward strand.
GACTACTTTCATTACTCCTTGGGGAACCTTCTGCTACAAAGTCATGCCCTTCGGTTTAAAGAATGCAGGGGCAACTTACCAACGTGCTATGACCACTCTTTTTCATGATATGATGCACAAAGAAATTGAGGTGTATGTGGACGATATGATAGCCAAATCTCAGAGTGAAGAGGAGCATTTAGACCATTTGGTGAAGCTGTTTGAACGACTCAGGAAATATCAGTTGAAATTGAATCCTGCAAAATGTACCTTCGGTGTCAGATCCGGAAATTTGCTTGGTTTCATCGTTAGCCAGCGAGGGATTGAGGTGGATCCTGACAAAGTCCGAGCCATTCAAGATATGCCGGCTCCGCAAACCGAGACGCAAGTTAGGGGTTTTCTGGGGCGTCTGAATTACATTTCCAGGTTTATCTTTAATATGACCGCTACTTGTGAGCCGATATTCAAGTTGCTTTGCAAGGGACAGACAGTTGAGTGGAACCCTGATTGTCAGAAAGCGTTCGAGAAGATTAAGGGTTATTTGCAAGATCCCCCTATTCTGATCCCGCCCGTACCGGGAAGACCGTTGTTTATGTACCTTACTGTCCTCGAGAAGTCTATGGGTTGTGTGCTTGGACAACATGATGAGACTGGGAAAAAGGAACATGCAATTTATTACCTGAGCAAGAAGTTTACCGATTGCGAAAACAGATACTCACCATTAGAGAAAACTTGTTGTGCATTGGCATGGGCCGCTAAGCGCCTTCGGCAGTATATGGTCTGTCATACCACGTTATTGATTTCTAAAATGGATCCGATCAAGTATATTTTTGAAAAACCTGCTCAAACCGGGAGGCTAGCCCGTTGGCACATGTTGTTATCCGAATATGACATCCAGTATGTACCCCAGAAAGCGATTAAGGGTAGTATTTTATCCGATTATCTTGCAGACCAGCCAGTTGAAGATTATGAACCTCTTAAGCTCGATTTTCCTGATGAGGATATTTTGTTGATTAAAAGAGATTGCGAAGAGCCAGATCCGAGCGAAGGTCCAGAGCCAGGTCTTTGGTGGAAGATGATGTTTGATGGTTCCTCAAATTTCAATGGGCATGGTATAGGCGCCGTTTTGATGAACCCAAAGGGTGGATTTACCCCATTTACAGCAAGATTGGACTTTGAATGCACTAATAACGTCGCAGAATATGAAGCCTGCATTCTTGGCCTCGAAGCAGCGATTCACCTCCGAATCAAACTTCTTAAAGTAAGTGGTGACTCAGCCTTGGTTATTTACCAGGTACAAGGCAAATGGGAGACGAAGAATGAGAAGTTAATCCCTTATAAGGACTACATTATTGAGCTGATCAAGTATTTCGACGAGATAGAGTTCGAGCATGTTCCTAGATCCGAGAATCACGTAGCTGATGCATTAGCCATGTTAGCATCCATGTGGAAGGTTAAATTCGTTAATGAAGCACCTCTTATCCATATTGAGCGCAAGGTTGAGCCCGCTTATTGTCAGATGGTCGAAGAAGTTGAGGTGGATGAAAAGCCTTGGTTTCACGATATCAAGAACTATCTCGTCAAGCAAGAGTATCCCGAGGGTGCTACTGGTCTGGACAAAAAGACATTGAGAAGACTGGCGTCCAAATTCTTTATCAGTAATGGTGTGTTGTACAAGAGAAATCACGACATGGTCCTGCTCAGATGTGTTGATAAACGGGAAGCGGACATGTTACTACAGGAAATTCATGAGGGGACCTTCGGAACCCATGCCAATGGTTATGCTATGTCCAAGAAGATGTTAAGAGCTGGGTATTACTGGTTAACCATGGAAGCCGACTGCATCCAATACGCTAGGAAATGCCATAAGTGCCAAATTTATGCTGATAAAATGTATGTACCTCCGTCACCGTTGAATGTGTTGTCTTCGCCATGGCCGTTCTCTATGTGGGGCATTGACATGATTGGGGCAATTGAGCCGAAAGCTTCTAATGGACATCGTTTTATCCTCGTTGCTATAGATCATTTCACCAAGTGGGTAGAGGCTGCCTCCTACGCCAACGTGACCAAGCAAGTGGTTGCCCGCTTCATCAGGAAAGAAATCATCTGCCGTTATGGAGTCCCAAGCCGGATAATAACTGACAATGGCACCAATCTGAATAATAAGACTATGAAAGAGCTGTGTGACAACTTCAAGATCACTCACCACAATTCTTCTCCGTACCGTCCTAAGATGAATGGGGCCGTTGAAGCTGCGAATAAGAATATCAAGAAGATCCTGCAAAAGATGGTTGTGACTTACAAAGATTGGCATGAGATGTTACCATTTGCTTTGCATGGATACAGAACATCAGTAAGAACTTCGACAGGGACAACACCTTTCTCGCTGGTATATGGAATGGACGCCGTGCTCCCCATCGAAGTAGAGATACCTTCGCTAAGAGTGTTAATGGAGGCTGAACTTGAGGAAGCTGAGTGGGTTCAGGACAGATTGGATCAGTTGAATCTCATTGATGAGAAGCGCTTGACAGCCATGTGCCATGGGCAATTATATCAGAAACGGATGAAAAGAGCGTTTGATAAGAAGATTCGTATCCGTGAGTTCCGTCAAGGAGAGCTCGTACTCAAAAAGATCTTACCAGTACATAAAGATATGCGTGGAAAGTGGATGCCCAATTATGAGGGCCCATTCGTTGTAAAGACTGTCTTCTCCGGAGGGTCTCTAATACTTACGACAATGGACGGTGAAGAACTAGCACATCCCGTGAATTCTGATGCAGTCCGAAAATATTATGCCTAAAAACCCGCTAAGTCGAAAACCTGCAAAAGGCGACTTAGGCAAAAGTAAGGGTGAAAAAGAAAAAAGAAATAATAACAAAAGCTCGCTAAGTTGAAAACCCGAAAGGGCGGCTTAGGCAAAAAAGAGCGTCCCGGTGGATTGAAAACCCGAAAGGGCGGTCCAGGCAAAAGTTAGGGACAAAGGCATTTCATTGCATCAGAAGACACTGATTATCTCGAACACACTTTCCGCATGAGAGCCATGCTCCAGTCTCTTTCATCCTTGCCCAAAGCAGGATTCTGGATTAGTCTTAGTTAGTAGTGTCAGTAGGTGTCGTTGGATTCGATGTAACCTTTTTTTTTCCCATGTTGCCAGTTTCAAAATGTAATCATCTGTGGGGCTATGCCTTCAGCAAGCAGCCACCCTTTAATAAAAGATACCATCTCGTTACTTACATTCCTTGGTGCATTGCTCTTTATTTTCTATTTGTTATGCAAAATGCGTTTATTCTTGAAATTTGAAAATGAAAGGTGCATTGTAGATTTTTTCAAAAACTGTTTTTCAAAAACAACAAATTTGAAATGTAATAAATTACTTTGACTAGTGGAAATTCCGACAGGATCTCTTCATTCCCCGGAAATATCATTATTGCAGAAACACTTTCAAACCATTGCCCAGTGATAGTCCCCAAAGAGACTATAAGCTGACAACCTTTTCTTGGGTAACTCGAAAGTGTCCCTCAGGTTTTCTTCTCCCCAGGTGAAGACGTGATACCGTACACCCAAGCCGATTACTTTCTCCCCAGAGAATTCAGAATTTTAAAAACCAGAGTTGGTTCCACCATTGATCCTTCTTACCCATGATTGACGTATTGGTTGCAGAGAACGCAGGGTATTTCCGTCGAGATGTTTATTTCGTCTCTCGTCCCGTCTCTAGTTTGTTTCGTCAGTATACGCAAGGGCATAAGCATCACATGCCTATTTCATTACATATTCATTACATATTCATTACATATTCATTACATATTCATTACATATTCATTACATACTCATTACATACTCATTTCATAACATCTTGCATACATAACACATACGTCAGCATTCACAGGTTCATTGTGTTTCACCATCATTGGTCGTTGCCGCCAAGTAACTGGGTTTGTCCATTCTCTTCAAATAGATTGTCAGCCCTAAGCATAAAATACTTACTTGTTTCCAGTTTCCCCACGGAGCTCGATCCTCGTGGATGACGGTTACTTCAGCTATCTTTCCTTACTAGGATAAGATATTTACCCTTCGAGATCATTCCCTCGATGGAGTCCTGATTACCAGTCTTCTTTCTAGCTCGATCCTGGATTGAATCTCAGTCTTGTCGGTCGTCAATCCCAACCGGACGTGCATTTATTTTGCACCATCTAAAGACTGTCACCATACCATGACAGATACGCGACTATCTCGCTTGAGAAGTTTATCACCGTACCCGGATGTGCATTTATTTTGCATTATCTTTCAAGAAAATCAACTACAATTCTTTACAGATACACGCCAGCTCACGCCTGGAAAATATATCAGTACAACACTTTACAATCCTACATGTTACAGCCCTTTACACTTTACATCTTACAACATCGGTATACAACATTTCTCACCTAAGAAGTCGATCATATCCTCGTTATGACTCGCGGCAAATGGCCACCTCCATGGAGCAGTTGGGCTTCCATTTACCTGCCGTCTTGAGGTTTGAACCAAATCGTATTCAGGAGAGCACGATCTTGAGTTACGGGGAGGTTTGAGCAGTTTCATATTCAGGAGAGCACGATTCTGAGTTATGAGGAAGTTCGATTACCCAGTTTCATATTCAGGAGAGCACGATTCTGAAATATGAGTATATTCAATCATCCAGTTTCATATTCAGGAGAGCACGATTCTGAAATATGAGTATATTCAATCATCCAGTTTCATATTCAGGAGAGCACGATTCTGAAATATGAGTATATTCAGTCATTCAGTTTCATATTCAGGAGAGCACGATTCTGAAATATGAGTATATTCAGTCACCCAGTTTCATATTCAGGAGAGCACGATTCTGAAGTATGAGGAAGTTCAGTTTACCCTTTTCATGTTCAGGAGAGCACGATCTTGAAACATGAAAAAGTTCATTTATCTTTCAGTAAGAGAAGAATCAGAATCGTATTCCAGGCGCCGACCTTAAATGCGAGAGGATTTATTTATCAGATAAGCAGCAGCCTCTTTATTTGAGTGCTTATCCATTTTTTGCACATAAGTCCCTTCCAACGATAAGTGACAGTTCTCTCGCGAGAAGCTTATCAGGGCATGTCTTATCAAAACCCATTTATCTTAGTATGTAGCCGGTCTTCACCCTGTATATTTGCTACGGATTCCCGAAAAGTCTGTTTGATCGTATCACGAGAGATAGTTTACAGAAGCTTGGATGTTATTCTTTGCTCAATGCTCCAGCATTTTATAAGCGATCTTGCAATCGTACGTGATCCAGTTTTATTTTTAGATTCCCCAGTGGAGGCCGTCTCACAGGTACCATCTCCATTCGAGGATCTCGTTCCTTTTCTAAAAAAGTGACAATTGGTCATTCGCACCAGTTGACTATCATTTTTTTCAGAATTCCCCAGTGATGTACTGTGTCTCAGCGCGTCATTTTCCCCAGTGTCGTCATGTTCGTCAGCATTTTCGCATTCATTATTCCAGCATACGCAGCATATCATATTCAGGGCGTCATCTGCATTTAAGTCGTTCCAGTTTTGTCCATAGCATTGCATATCATCGCATATAAGGGCAAAATTTTCGGTTATCTATATTTAAATTTCTCCACCACGATTCCTCGAGTCTCTGTCACTCAAATCGTCCGGCGTAGCTATTTAAATAGGGGCAACTGTAATACCCCAAATTTTACCCTTATATTTAGTCAGTCATGTCGCATATCATCTCCTATGAACATTTTGCTAACCACTAACAAGTCATGGAGGTGTCTGTTTTGCAGATTTGGTCCCAGGGGTATTTTGGTCATTTCACGCAAATTCTGCTAATTTCTTGAAAACGGGATGTTATTACGTTCTGAGGCACTTATTTGCCAATTGGGTCAAGGTGCCGGTTTGTTTTGTCAGAAATATGATTGGACTCGGGGCCGCGTCTTGTTTGATATTGAAACATTTCTGAAACAGTTTTGTGTCCTCTTAGTAAAATGGAGTTGGGTTGAAAAAGAAGGGGATACTGTTAAGGTTATTTTGAGAAGTGATGTGATCAACGAGGGTTTAATTTGAATTTGTTTGGATATAATCATATGGCGGGATATCATTTATAAAAAGCAAAGGAGAGGTTAAAGTTTTAATATTTGTGAGTTTTTATTCATGAATGTTCATAAGCTACAAATCAAAGTTGAATTTAAATAATTTATGGATAATTATTCATGGATATTTAAATTCGTAATTGAGAGAATAGAAATGAATATTTACGGGATTTTATTTCATAAATATCTAGAATTACAAGTTGAAATGGAAGTAATTTTTATTCATGATTGATCTTTCATTTACAAAAGGATTATACATTTACAATAAGTATCTATTCTAGGTCCTAAAAGTCCTAAAAAGAAAAAACTACAAAGTTTTCTTCATTGGTCCTCCTTTGAGTTCTTCACGCAACTCTTGATCACCTGAAAAAATAGAAGAAACGAACAATATGGACAAAAAGATTAGAAGTTGTTTTGACACTCTCAGAACATCGTCATCATCGAGTGTCGGGAGTGGCACAACCGAAGCTGCGTCCTACCCCCGTTACCGATCCGCGCCGTAGGCGTCAGATCAGGTAACACCTGTTCTTAATCGTTGCGGGACATCCGAGAGATAGAAAAATAAAAGAAGTGGGGCTGATTCGTTTTGCCGCGATTGGATTTCCAAACTGATACGAGAATAAGGCAACGTAGGCAAGTTTTGACTCAAACCCGGATGCCGACAGGTCTGAGTCACCTTGGTTTCAAAACTTCCAATACCTGAAAAGCCACAAGCGTCATCAGCATAAACAAAACCAGGAAGGGGCTCGCGCCAATACAGGTATAAATAGCCACCAAAGGAAGCAAATCTGTACCAAACAGAATGAAGACCCAGGGTCCAGCAGAATAAAAATCAATTTCGAAATAGAACAAGAGAAGCCAAACTATGGCATCAAGTTGCACAAAAAGAAAATAAACCATCAAATGATGCAAGTTCATGTGCAAAGGTCCTACCAATCTGTCATAACACTCAGCAGGATCCAAAGAAACACAACAAAATCAAACATGGCTTAGCAACATGTTCAAAAATCAGACCGTCACGAAAACCGAACCAGTTTTAACGGCACGCAACACATAAGCCCTGTTATCAGACAACAAAAGCTAACAACAATAATCTGAATGTCAGGCCATCAAACTTGGTTCAAGATCAAAGCAGATAAGTTACAATGTTAGCAGTATCTAAAATCAAAACAGCCCAATATCTCGTCACAAAGAAATAAGTGACAGCGGCATCAGCCCCAAACAACTTCAAGCTGCAACAAACTAACAGGTTCAAGGCTACAATTGACCTCCAACAGGCAGAACCAACATCAGCCACAACAAGCAAAGAGAAGCAACACGAGTTTCTACCTGCAATAACAAAGTAGCATCTGCTGTAAACATCACAGTGCAACGACAACAGGTTTTCACATCAACAATATCAGCTACGAGCAAGCATCATTCGCAAGCACCAACATTGCAACAATAGCCTCTAACAAACGGTTCAGATTCACGAACCATCATCACCGTTTCAAGTTCCCCCGACAATAGCAATTTCTGAGCTACAAACAATAGCAGCAACAGGTATCAGTTGCAAACAACGCCGACTGCAACACAGCGAGCAACACCAGTTCAACATCTGCAGGCATCAAATGCAAGCAAAACAAGTCGACTAGCATCTGCAAACAATTTCAAGAGCAGCCATTAACACCACAACATCAGCATCTGCATCAACAAGTATGGCAAACTTAGAACACGGCGACAATGGTCAGTGCATTTTAACGATAGCAAGACGGCACAATAGCAGTTCAAAAGCACATCAAAAGGATCCAACACTATAGCCGTATCAGTCTACGCCAGATTCGAAACTCAGTGGTATCAAATTAGGACTAAAACCAATAAACCCACAGCGACATTGAAAATTGGGTAACCAAAGTTAGTCTGCTGAAAATCTGCATCAAAAGAATCACATCAGTAAAAACGATGCCCATAGTATCAAAACGGTCCCTATCAGAAGAATAGAATTTAGAGTAAATCAGAGAAGAATGATTCAGTTCATCACGAAGCAGTTCAAATGGAATCAGAAATAAATAATCCAGTTAACCAAAACGAAACAGATATCCAACAAAACCAAATTTGAATATGGATACAAGCAATTTCCAAATCAGTATTCGATCAAATACTGGGAATTGGAGTCCGTAAGTCTGAAAGGGAAAGAAAAGATCTAATCAGAAAAGTAATCAAGCAAATCAAAGCAAACCCAACGAAATCCAAATCAGAGTACAACCGTTCAAAGTCCAAAAGGAGGATATAGGCAAATCGAAAATGGACAGAATCCCAATCAAATCGAAATAGTATCAGGTTCACAAATCCACAAAAATCAAATCATGTCCCAAAATCATATCTCAGAAAAAGAGCAGCAAATCAGATCAAAGGCCCAAAAGAATGATTGAAAAAGTATATAAAAAGGGATGATTTCACCTCAGAGAGAAAAAGAAAAACGAATAAGAGAAAACCCTAACGGACAATCGCATGTCAAACCCTAGTAACCGCGAGAGGGAGAGAGATTAAAGCTAATCAACCGCGAGCAAGACCGCCTTCACCATTCATCAAACGGCGGGCAATCGAAGCTCTAAGCCTCAGCTCACTTCATCATCGGCCGTTGTCACCGTAACTCCGTCGTAAATGTAAGCCATGAAATGTTTTCCTCAAGTGTTCATGTTTGGTTTCAGGTTACCGAAAGATGAGCAAAGCGAAAGGATGAGGACGATGGGAGAATCGCAGCAAACTGAATACAAGAGACAGAAGCAATCGAGAGAGATGGAGAAGAAAGTCAAGACGGCGCCGCGAACGTATTTTTGGGTTATGAAACCCTAGAAATATTCTGGTCCCATTTACTTCCACCAGGTTGGGTCCGGGGTGATGACCGGCCCAACCCCTTATGTTTATTTTTTTATTTTATTTATTTTGTTTTTAAATTATGTTTTTTTTGTTTTAAATTGTTTTATATTTGTTTTAAAAAAAATTTTTGTGTAAATATTATAAATAAACAAAATCTTTTCATAATAAAATAAAAAAAAAACCTCTTTTTTTAAAATAAAAGTTAAAACTTTTTTTATATAAAACTAAAACTTTTATGTAAATATTAAAAATAAATAAAACTCCTTTTTTAAAAAATAAATAAGAAAAACTTTTCTTAAAAATAAAAAAAATAATAAAACTTTTTAAAAGAGTAAAATATTTTTAAATTAAATCCTTTCTTTTGCAAGCTAATATTAAAAATTGTAATAATCTCAAATTTGCATCTTTTTCTTTATTGTTCGTAATTAATTTGATTGCCGCTTAACTCTGCCCACTAACATCGTTTGTTCATTTTGCAGCTCATTACGTTTCCCATTATTTATGTCATTTTATTTTCTCACTCAATATTCATTATCATATTGTAACTGCTTCTCATATGTAACCTCGCGAATCTAATAATCGCGCTTTAAATTTCTGCCTTTAAACTTCTGTTTGCATGACTTTAACTTCTGTTTTATTCCCTGTTTACAATTCATTTATCTCACACATTTATCAATATTCCAATCACACTACACACATCCGAAGGTTAGGTCTAGCTTTTGGCCGCCGTGTCAATAGTCCTCAACTTCAAACCCTTACAAACCCTACTTTTCACAAATGCCTCGCCGCAGGCAAAATTACAACTTTACCCCTAACATTAGGTCAAAGAGCCGCCGCGCTCATTTTAGGGTTTCCCGCCGCGGAATCCCTAACCTAATTTAAATTACAACTTGACAATTCAACGTAGAGATTTGGAGTTTCTACACTCCGCGTAAGCGTGTCCTTAAGACATGTTTATTCCCCTTGAGACCTTGACCACAGTCAAGAAGTCTCTAACCTCCCTTTTGAGGGGAACTACGATTACTCTGATTCCACTCCCGTAAGGATACGTAGGCACAAGATGCGATGTCTTGCCGAGTAAACTTAGAATTAACCCCTTAGGTTTACTTCCTCACTTTTAATCTTTGTACATATACCTTAAGCAAATGAATAAAGCAAATAGTAAACATTTGAACAAAAGGTTCCTGTAGAGTACTACAGAAGTTTAGGGTGCTAATACCTTCCCTAATCTTAACCAACCCCCGAACCCTAGATCTTTCCCCGCATTGTGTTTACGATGCAAAAATAGGTTTTCCCTCTTTTGACCTTTTCCTTCGGATAAATCAAAGAGCGGTTGTGAATTGAATTGCGATTCAAATTAATTAATAATTTGATATCCTATTTCCACCGCAACAACTACATTTCAAAATGGATCGAGGCTGTAGCCTCCCCATAAATGGCACATGAGTAGTAATTAAGCTTTTCAAAAACATAATCTTCCCTAGATTTGGTGTGCCAAGACTTGTCATCAGTGACGGAGGCTCCCATTTTATATCAAAGATATTTGAAAAACTTCTGTTGAAGTATGGAGTCCGACACCGTGTAGCAACACCATATCATCCACAAACAAGTGGACAAGTCGATGTCTCAAATAGAGAAATTAAAAAAATCTTAGAAAAGACTGTAGCAACCTCTAGGAAAGACTGGGCATCAAAATTACATGAAGCTCTGTGGGCATATAGGACGGCTTATAAGACCCCAATAGGAACCACACCTTTTAAGTTAGTTTGTGGAAAATCATGCCATCTACTTGTAGAATTAGAGCACAAAGCTTACTGGGCCATTAAGAACCTTAACTTAGACTATACTGCCGCAAGTGAGAAAAGAGTCCTAGACATTCACGAACTAAAAGAACTTCGTTTAGACGCATATGAGAATGCTAGAATATATAAAGAAAGAACTAAAAAATGGCATGACAAGCGAATTCCCCAAGAGTTTAATGAAGGCGACGTAGTGTTATTATTTAATTCACGCCTTAAACTTTTCCCAGGAAAACTTAGATCTAAGTGGTTCGGTGCTTTTATAATAACTAAAGTCTTTCCAAGTGGTGCCGTAGAAATAAAAAACAAATCTAGTCAACCATTTGTAGTAAACAGATAACGCTTAAAACATTATCATTATGTAGACAATAAGGACTACTCCGATAGTTTAAAGCTCATAGAGCTTCCCGTTCATTCTGAAAACTGATGTTGCACTAGAACTATGTCAGGCTTAAGACGTTAAAAGTAGCGCTTGGTGGGAGGCAACCCACATATTTTATTTAAATTTTGCAAATTTTATCCCTTAAATACTTCTTACCTTTTATTGCATTTATTTTTATTTTTATGTTTATTTGTATTTTTATTTTCTCTCCTTCATCTCCATTCTGAATGCCATAAGTTATATATTTTTAATCACTAACTTTGCAAAAATATTATCTACTTACTTACATGCTAACTTAGTTTAGTTAGTAACTAACTTTCACGATGCAACGAGTGGACTACATGGGCATTATTTTCAGAGGCAGAGCTCAGAGAAGGCGATTTGAGGTGTTAGCTCAGAGAGATATGGGTCTCATTATTTACTATGATGGACATACTATGGATAGGTTAGGTATCAGGGATAGTGTTATGTATTTGTTTAGCCAAATGGGGTGGGAGAATGCTGCTTTCCAAAGAAGATTTACTTCCTACCGTAAGCTTACCCTTGAGTTCCTAAGCTCCCTAACTCACATCCCTAACCATGGATATGGATTCCATAGCGGGCTGGTCACTTTTAGGCTATTTGATAATGAATATAGCTATAACCACAAAGAACTTGCTGAACTTCTAGGATTCCCTAGTGGCCCTGATGCGATTACCGTAGTCCAAGAAGAATTACTCCTTAACCTTGACCTGAACTATTTTTGGGGTAACATCACTAGAAATTATAACCCTGAACCTTTTGGCATGTTTTATGAGAATATCCACAACCCTGCTATCCGACCTATGAACATTAATTTCTGTTTTAACCGACAAATCATAGGAAACTTGGGGCCGAATATCTTTGACTACCTGATTGATAATGAGGTTGCCCTTCTTTTCACTCTACCAAACCATGAGCGCACCAGTGTGCATAACAGAAATAACTAGCCGTGCGACCTGAATGAACCAAATAACGCCCCACCGTCACCTCCTGAGACTCCACATATTTATGACCATTATGACGACTATGTTTCCGATGTTGAATCTCACACCCCTATTGTAGCTCCTCCTCCACCCATTGATTTCACAGCTGCCATTATTGCATTAGAGAACTGTGTGACTAGCCTGCAAGGCGAACTCACCACTATTCGCACTGAGTTCCATGGATTTATGGATATCGTAGTATAACAATTGGATCACTTTCATCAACATCTATTTTCACGAGTACTCGCCATCAATCTAAATCAAAGTGACTAGGAGAGCATATATTATGGCATTCCAACTTCTATGCTTAAACAGTGAGGACACTGTACATTTTAAGCGTGGGGGGAAGGGAGATTTTAATTAGGATTTCCCGTTTTCTAGTTTTTTTCATTCTTGCATTTTTACATTTTTAAAATATCACAATAACTTTAATGTATCAGATTATGTGCATTTTCAGAATGTTTGTTCCTGGATTTAAAATTTGTTTCAATTTTAATGAATTTCAGTTTTCGTATTCAATATAATATTTTTAATTGATTAACAGAGCATGATAATTAATGCTGACACTACCACATAAATTTGGATACTGCTATTTGCTATATCAACACTTAATGTCTTCACTCTATTTTAATCAATTAGGATTTTCTCTCCTCGTTCTGTTTATTATTTATTTGTTACTTTATGAATTTTATTGCAATCAGTTTTTACAATTTTATTATCTATTTTCTTTCAGTTTTATTTCCATTGACTGATACAGTATAAAAAAGGCATACTGACACTGTTATATTATTCACTGTTATATGTTGTATCTATCTGTCATGGTCTTGGTCATGGTCAAAAACAAAAAAAGGCGTGTATTAGAGACAAAACATGGTTGGTGCAATAAAATTTCATGCATAATAGAAAAATAGCCAATAGTAACACATGCATGAAAAATTGAAAGGAATCTCTGCATCATTGCATGTGGCTTGCGCCACTCATGCAAGGAAAGAGCATGTGGCTCTCGCCACTCCATATATATGGCTCTCGCCACCTACATAACATGTGGCTCTCGCCACTTCAATAAATGTGGCTCCAGCCACTTCAATTTCATGTGGCTTCATCCACCCTTTTCCTTGTGGCCCCCCCACTGCAAATCCAACCTATGCATGTTGTGCATGCGAACACTTGTCCCACCCTACATATCTTTGACCACCACCCACCCCAACTACCCATATTAAAAACTACCCTTTTCTCTTGTATTTATAGTATTAGTTCTAACTAACTTTCAGTATTATTTTACAAGCATTCAATCTTTAAATTTAGTCGTGAGTGAGTGAGTAGTTGCTATGGAACCACAAGGGTATGAAATACTTTGCAGAGATCAAGACCAGGCTAGTCTTCTCTGGTCACTTATACAACACGAGATAGAGCCAATAAGGTATGCAGATACTATTTGTTTAGAAATCTTAGGACTTACTGAAAGCGTAGAGTTTTTATTAGATAGCATCAATTTGAAATAATTTTTATCTAATAAAGATCCTGTTTACCAACCACTAACCGTGGAATTCCTTAGCTCCCTTATCTATGATCCGGATGGAGAGGTCCAGTTCAGCATGTTTAACAAAGAATATAAATATACTTTTGATGAGCTGGCTGTTATACTTGGTTTCCCCGTCAGAAATGGTGTAGTTTATGGCATCCCGAGTAGACTTCAATGGGTCCACAATTACTGTTGTCTCTGGAAAGGCTTAACCGCCACCGATACACATGGTTGCGAAGGAAATAAGGCTACTCTCATTCAAAACCTGGCCATAAGATATTTTCACCAATTATTGGCCACAACTATTTTCGGCCGGTCGAACTCTAACAAAGTGAATGAGAAAGAGTTTCTCTATTTGCTCAACACTTTTACACCCAAAAAGATTAACCATGTACCATTAATGTTTAACCATATGTGTATGATAACCGCCTCGAATAAAGGTGCCATAACTTTTGGCAGTCTAATAACAACAATAACTCGCATGTTAAATCTCGAAGATAAGCTCGCATGTATGACACCACTTCCATCTCTTACTATAGATCTAAAAATGGCTGAACACATGAAATTACTAAAGAGAAGGCAAGATGGTAAATATGATTTATTAATTGATAATAAGGTTATTCTTGATTTTACACTTCCTAACTTTGATCGCACAAATGTGCGGGATGAGAAAAACCTCTGTTATACTGACAACCCTGGCCCTGCACACATTCCTGAGAATGTTATTGTTGGCGGGGATGGAACTAACACACAATCACACACCACACCATCCTCCTCCGAATTTGTTGTAGGTACATCAACCCGACGCAGGCGTAGGAGGCGAGAGGAAGAATCATCTGGAACGCTAGATAGCATATATGCTGAGGTGATGAGACAGAGCGAATCAAACGCTCTCCGCGACCAACGAGTACAAAGCCTCGAAACTCAGCAAGCTCAAATGATGGCCCAACAAAACTAAATATACACCCAACAGTCGGAGATGATACAAATCTTACAGCAAATGTAGCAAGGCCAAACTTTGATGGCTGAGCTGATACAGGGGATGGTCGGTATGTCCTTTCAAGGACAAGACCAATATCCGGATCTGGGTACGTCAGACCAGCAAACCAAAAATGTCAGGCAACCACGAACTCGAGGAAGAGGCCGTCAGTAGCCTGATTCTCCAGGTTTCTCCTTCCTTTTCCACCTTACATTTTGCATTGGGGACAATGCTCAATTTAAGTGTGGGGGAGGAAGTTTTATCGCTTTTATTTAATTGTTTTGGTTATTTACAGTTTTCTAATTTTTATGCTTATTTCCTTTCATTAGTATGCTTAATATTTATGATTCAAGAAAATAAATAAATTCATGTATTGTCGAGTCTTTACGCATAGTCTTTGCTATTATTTGGATTCTCCCATCATTCTTGAGCCATAACAAAAATTCTAATTTTTGGTTTGATACATGACATGGCAGTTTAAAAGCATTAGGCTAAGTTAGAAAGACCTGGTAAAGTGTTAATAGTATCGGTACTGCCTTGACACCCTGAACCCCTTGATTATGCAAATGAATTTGAATACTTATTATGCCAAGACCAACCTTTTAAGTAGTTTATACCAACAGTCAACACCATCCTAAAGCATAGTCTAAGTGATAAGTCGATGCAAATTTGTGTTTAATCTCAAAGCCGAAAAAAAATGTTTATGAATTTAATGCCAAATGCGAACTAAATATATGTTCCTTCTAAGTTAGGTGGTCCTTACCCGACCATTTAGCCCAATGGATTGGACTCTTAAAATTCGAAGTTAAAAGAAAAACAAAAGGAAATCCAAAGAAATTTGAGAAATGAGATCGATTGAACACTAATAGGTTTACTTACCATGGGTGTGCAGGAATAACAGGCTTAATGTGATTGCACTAGAATGAAAGAGAGGTGCGAAAAAAAAGTATAGGTCGAGTTATAATAACATGATTCAGATTCGTTTGAATAGAATAAGAGTTTTTGAAATTGTGTCACTACGGTATCCTTATTGTTGATATTTAGTACCTATCTTTTTGACTGAAGCTTGGCTTGAATGTATGTCTGTTCAATACCCGTGCCTAAAAAGTTTTATTTGCTTGAGGACAAGCAAGGGTTCAAGTATGGGGGAGTTTGATAACGCGAAATTATATCGTGTATTTGACTTGACATGCATGACTTTATACTATGTTTTATTTGATTTTCCCCCGATTTATGCTTTATATTACTCGTATTTGTTTGTGTTTCTCAGGTATTCGGTTCGAAATGGAATTTAACGAGAAGTGAAGAATATATATAATGAAGAGAAAAGAAAAGGAAAGAAAGAAAAGAAAAGGAAAGAAAATGAAGAGAAAAGGTAAAAAGAAAGGAAAGAAATAAAAGAAAAGAAAAGAAAATATAAAAGGGTGGGCCCACCACCACACACATGTGGCGCAAGCTACATTGAGGTGGCGCCCACCACTAGAAGAGGAAGTGGCACAAGCCACATTTGGAATGTGGGAAGGTGGCGCAAGCCACCTATATATGTGAGGAGAAAAATTCTCCCACTTTCCTTATTTTCCAGTTCCACTCCTTGCACGTTTTCTGACGATTCTCACGCACTTGAAGCAAATTCTTCGTCTCCTCAACCGAGTATAAAAACCAGAGAAAGCCTCCACAGCGAGGGTCCGAGAATTTTCAGGAGAAATTATCATTTTGTTTCAGTTTTCATTCCAGCAGTTAGGGCAATATTATTTTTATCATTTTTTTCCGCATTCGAGTGATTAGTCTTGTACCTGTTTGAAGATTGCCAGAATTAATGCATCAAGCTTGTATTCAACTTTAATTTCCAGTCAATTCAAATTTTCCAGGTTTAAATTATTCTGTTTTTGTTTATCGTATTGCAACATGATTATTATTATTATTTTGCACTGTATTATGATGTTTAATTTTCCCACCATGTCTAGATAAAGTAGTTGATGTTGGTATGTAACAAATTTATCAGAAGGGATTAAATAACAATTGGTGTTGATTTTATTTACAAATTATTTTTTAGCCTCTAGTCCCTTATTTTAATCGATCAACTTTTCTTGCGAAAGTGAAAAAGGGGAAACTAAGGTTAAGGTCAAGATAAACGAGAGTTTGAGGTTTTAACTGGTGTAATACCCCAAATTTTACCCTTACATTTAGTCAGGCATTTCGCATATCATCTCCTATGAACATTTGCTAACCACTAACAAGTTATGGAGGTGTCTGTTTTGCAGATTTGGTCCCAGGGGTATTTTGGTCATTTCACGCAAATTCTGCTAATTTCTTGAAAACGGGCTGTTATTACGTTCTGAGGCATTTATTTGCCATTTGGGTCAAGGTGCCAGTATGTTTTGTCAGAAATATGATTGGACTCGGGGCCGTGCTTTGTTTGATTCTGAAACATTTCCAAACAGTTTGTTTCCTTTTATAAAGTTGGGTTGAAAAGGAAGTGGATACTGTTAAGGTTATTTTGAGAAATGATGTGATCAACGAGGTTTTAATGTGAATTTGTTTGGATATAATCATATGGCGGGATATCATTTATAAAAGGCAAAGGAGAGGTTAAGTTTTAATATTTGTGAGCTTTTATTCATGAATGTTCATAAGCTACAAATCAAAGTTGAATTTAAATAATTTATGGATGATTATTCATGGATATTTAAACTCATAATTGAGAAAATAGAAATGAATATTTACTGGATTTTATTTCATAAACATCTAGAATTACAAGTTGAAATGGAAGTAATTTTTGGATTTTATTCATGATGATCTTTCATTTACAAAAGGATTATACATTTACAATGAGTATCTATCCTAAATCCTAAAAGTTCCTAAGGGTCTTCATGCTGTCTTTAAGCTTCGCCGCAAATCTCGACTAACCTGCACATCAAAGCAAAACAAACAATAGAGAAAAAAGGTTAGAAGATGCTTTTGACACTCTCAGAACGATGTCATCATCGAGTGCCGGGAGTGGCACAACCGAAGCTGCGACCTACCCCCGTTACCGATCCGCGCCGTAGGCGTCAGATAAGGTAATACATGTTCTTATCCATATGGGACATCCGAGAGATAGAAAAAATAAATGAAGTGGAACTGATTCGTTTTGCCACGATTGGATTTCCAAACTGATACGAAAATAAGGCAACATAGGCAAAATTCTGGCCCAGACCCGGATGCCGGCAGGTCTGAGTTTCCTTGGTTTTAAAAACTTCCAACACCTGAAAAGTCAAGTATCATCAGCATAAACAAAACCAGGAAGGGGCTCGCGCCAGAACAGTATAAATCTGTTACCAAACAGAATGAAAATCAAGTCCAAAGCAGAACAAGAGAAACCGAACTATGGTATCAAGCTGCATCAGTTCAAACAGAACAGAGAAATGAGACACAAAACGAGCTGCGTCAAAATTACATAGGACAAGGTATCAAAAAGCCTCAGCAGCATCAGTTAAAGGTAAGGCCCCGTCCGAACCAGTTTCAACGGCACGCAACACATAAGTCCTGTTATCAGACAACAATAGCCAACAACAATAATCTGAATGTCGGGCCATCAAACTTGGTTCAAGATCAAAGCAGATAAGTTACAATGTTAGCAGCAGCTCTGAGGTCAAACAAGTAAGAAAAGCCAATCAAACCAAATCAGAGCTAAGCTGCATCAAGCAATTGGTGTCTCAACACAAACTATCGACCATCATGGAAGCACATCAGCAACATCAATATCTGCAAGTCCCACAAGAGGTTAAGCATAATCTCAATCGCGAAAGGACACAAAAACAGGACTTCTGTCAAAATATCACAGAAGGACCCAACTGCTGGAAATTTGAACCAAGGCAACAAGATAGTTCATAAGCATCATGGAAAAAACAGACATTTGCAAACCATATCAAAGAGGCCAAGATTCATCAGCAGCAGGACATGAATAACCACACCAAACTGAGCATCAAAATGAATCCACGAGTTTAATCACAGGAAAAGAGCAAGGATTCACGTTCGAAAATTCACGCCACAATCACGCATGAGATACCAGGCCAGCCAATCAGTTCGAACTGCATAAAAACAATGGACAACGAAGAAATTCAAAGTTACATCAGCCCTCAGCTAATCATCATCGGGCATAAGTGTTCGCGTGGCTGGGAGAACCACGGCCGGAGCCGCTACTACTTCCCTACCAAACATCGAACTATGGGACATACGGTAATTGTTGTTCACGCCAAAGGTCATTACCACTAAAGCATCCAAATCAAATGACTCAGACCCTAAGGTCATCATCGCCGATACCCTTCACTCGGCCGCTCTAACTTAAGTCGAAGCATCAGCATCCATTCTCTGAAAGAAGAAGAGGAAAAGCTAACTGTACCAGGAAATCAAAACAAATCAGTTCAGACTACTAAAATTGAATCAAATCGAAAACGCATCAGCATAGTCCAGTTTGAATTCAAGTAGAACAAATGAACTAATCCAGATATCAATCAGATCAAATAAATTCAGAGGTAATCCAAATGATCAAACAAAGCCGAAGCTGGAAATGGAAAGTTTCGAGTCAAATGCATCAGGAAATATCTCCATTGGAACCAATCTGAATCAATTTGAGACAATCTGAATCAATCAGACAAGTCAATAAAGCAAGTCAGCCAAAAACGAATCAGTATAGAGCAATCAAGCAAATTAACGAAATCCCAACCGTATCAGAAAGCCCATTGGAACCAATCTGAATCAATTTGAGACAACCTGAATCAATCAAACAAATCAGTTCAGATTACATTCAATCATAAAGTTCTGAAGATAGAAATCTTTGAACCAAATCAGAATAATCGTATCAGATGGAAGATCAGAAAGGATCGTTTAAACCCTAAAAAGGGAAACAGAGTTCAATCAGCATCCAATCGTAATCCAATCAGTATCTGAGGAAAATCAAAATCAAATAATATCAACACAAAATCAAATCAGATCAAGTGCATATCTCAGGAAAAAACGCAAGTCCAAGGCCCAGAAGTTAGTTATAAATAGGAGAATACAACCTGATACGAAGAAAAGACGAATCGCGTACAAACCCTAACTGGTGGCCACGAGAAAGAGATCAGGAGCGAAACCCTAACGAAGAACGGAGATCGCAAACGAACAAACCCTAGGCGCCGTGAACGAAAGCCGCGAACTCAGACGAAGAACATCGTCATCATCGTTCAAACGCGCCGTGTATCATCCATCATCAGCCTTTCATCGCAGATTGGAAGAGTTACGGTCGTAAAACGTAAGCCATCACGTAATTAACATGTTGCTTTGCTTTGTTTTCAGGATAAGGTGACATAACGAAAGCCATCAACGAAGAAGAAGGATGAACGAAAGCATGATGAGGATACGAGAGAATGAAGAACGAAACGGCGCCTCAAGGGAGGATTAGGGTTCACGGCCTAATGAACCCTGGGTTTTTTAGTTTGTTAGCGTAAACCGGGTTGGGTCCGGATGTTACCACCGGCCCAACCCATTCTCTACCCCAGCATTTACCTTGTTTTTTTTGTTTATTATATTATTTTTAAAATTGAACCAAATTAACTTTTTATATAAAAACTTTTTTTTTACAAATAATAACTTTAAAATCTTTTTAAAATAATAACTTTAAATTTTTTTTTAATAACT
This sequence comes from Lathyrus sativus, assembly GCA_963859935.3. Lineage (NCBI taxonomy): Eukaryota > Viridiplantae > Streptophyta > Magnoliopsida > Fabales > Fabaceae > Lathyrus > Lathyrus sativus. The sequence goes on from OZ012741.1 coordinate 675,679,782, forward strand.
AAAGTCATTTTTTTAAAATAAGAATAACATTAAAAGTAAAACTTTTTTTTAGATAATTAAATTAAAACTATTTTTGAAAATTAAACTTAATCCTTTTTTTAATGTTTAAACATCTTTTTAACTTAATCAAAACTTTTTTCTTTCTAAACAACAAAAATCTCCAATATTGCACTTTTATCTCATGATTCGTCCAATTACCGTCTAACTTTGCCTGCTAACGGGTGTTCATCTTTTGCAGCTCATGTCTACTACTATTGTATTGTGTTTTTATCTTAAGTTTCACCATTATTGTAACTGCGCCTCGTTTGTAACCTCGCGAACCTAATAATCGCGCTTTAAGTTTCTGCCTTTAAATTTCTGTTCGTATGGCTTTAACTGCTGTCTTTATTTTCTGCTTGCATAACTCAAATCATCTCACATCTTCATTAATATTCCAGTCACACTACACACTCCGAAGGAATTAGGTCTAGCATTTGACCGCCGTGTCAATCGTCCTCACCTTCAACCCTTACACCTTTTCAACCCTAAATTTTCATACATGTCTCGCCGTGGACAAAAATTACAAAACTACCCCTAGCTCTAGGTCAAAGAGTCGTCGCACTCATTTTAGGGTTTCCCGCCGCGGAATCCCTAACCTAACCCTAATTCACTTAACAGTTTACAACGTAGATATTGGAGTTTCTAAACTCCGCGTAAGCGTGTCCCTAAGATACGTTTATTCCCCTTGAGACCTTGACCACAGTCAAGAAGTCTCTAACCTCCCTTTTGAGGGGAACTACGATTACTCTGATTCCACTCCCGTAAGGATACGTAGGCACAAGATGCGATGTCTTGCCGAGTAAACTTAGAATTAACCCCTTAGGTCTCTTTTTCTCACTTTTAATCCTTTGTACATATACCTTAAGCAAATAATAAAGCAAATAAGTAAACATATGAACAAAAGGTTCCTGTAGAGTACTACAGAAGTTTAGGATGCTAATACCTTCCCTAAATTTAACCAACCCCCGAACCCTAGATCTTTCCCCGCATTGTGTTTACGATGCAAAATAGGTTTTCCCTTTTTGACCTTTTCCTTCGGATAAATCAAAGAGCGGTTGTGAATTGAATTGCGATTCAAATTAATTAATAATTTGATATCCTATTTCCACCGCAACAACTGGATAGCTGAGACTAGACATTAATTTTAAACATAGCGGAAGCACTTTAAAATTAATTAGGACTTATTTATTTTCAAAAGGTATTTTTAATTCAAATGATACAATAAGAGCAATCATTTTGATTTAACGATATAGTCTGGATCAACAAACACGAGAGTGTGAGATAAGGATTTTTAAATAAGTATTTTTCTAATAAAAAGTATTTTGAACACCCGACTTACATCGATTATTTATTAAATTCCCGACGATTGATGCGTTGTATACTGATATATTGTTATTGATTATTCTTATTAAATATTTTAGCATTTTTAGATTTAATTTTATTCGCACTTAACTTTCCTAAAACGATTAGCCTTAGATTTACATAGTAACATTAGAATATGGTATGTTCGATTTTTAGTCTCTGTGGATCGATAATCTAATAAATCTACGCGATACGACTGTATACTTGCAGTCAGATTTATTTAGACACACTAAACCGCGATCAATGTGCTTCTCTATGTACGAGTTCGTCTTTTGGGAGGCAGGTCTTTGTCTGCCCTTTAGCGACTTTCAGGCGGGGATATTCCGGTGGTTGGAGTTGGCACCCTTGCAGCTTCATCCGAACACGATCGCGTTCGTGCGGGTGTTCGAGCTTGTGTGTTAGCATCTTCATATCAGCGATGCTCTCCCTTTGTTCTTTCGTCTTTTCCACCTTTAGCAGTAGTCTTTTTGCGGGAAGCACAACTGGGTGTCGTTCAAACAGCCCCGGAAGATTTTTAGGACGTACCTGGACTCTGTGCGGGCCTTTAAGGATACATACTTTCTTGTAAAGCCTATCTTGCACACCACTGTTGATTCCTTTTTTAAACGTATGGTTGAATGTGTGGATGAGAAGAAGGTGGAAAAGCTGAAGTCGAAGTTTCCCCTCGAGTGGTAGAGGGTCCACTTCAACAAAGGGACAAACCACTATATTTCTAAGCCCCATGAGCTGGATGCTGAGGATGAGATTGCCTATGAGAAGATCATGGTTATCGTCGAAAACTTCACTCCTGCCAAGTGGGTGAACAAGGATTGGAGCTAGAATGAGGAGGTTGCTTTCGAGGCCCAGTTGATTAATACCAAGGCGCTCCTCGAGTGCAGCTCTGACAAGGAAGCCTTGAGGCTCTTAGGTAGCGAGCGTGTTCCTAACTTGTGTCTACTTATTTTTCCTTGTTATATTATCTCGTTCCTTTCTTTGTTGCAGGCCAAATGTCCAGCCTTCAAGAGTGTATTCTCAAGACCGCGGCGAATAAGATTACCAAAGATCGTGTCTCCTAGGTCCAGCAGATGTCAAAGATTGACCAACACTCTGGGGGTTCTTCTTCCTCTCCCTAGAGCAGTCAGTCTTCTGCCACTCAGGAGAATCCACCCAAGCAGCCGCGTTATGAAGAGTCTGGTCCTGTCGACCTTACGAAGGGCATTGTCAAGGATAGGTTTGTGTTACCTCCCTGCCATCTTCACCGGGGGATTTTTGGCGAGGACAACTCCCTGATTGTGCCCGTGGTGGAATCCAAAGCAATTTTAGCCGTCAACAAGGAGACAAGAAGGAAGGCGTTGTTCGAGGATGTGTCCTCTATGATGAGGGTTCTTGATACAACCTTGGCCCTTAATGATGGGATCTGTCCCCTTGTCGAGTTGAAGAAGTTGCAGCCAGAGAATGTGACCCTCGGGACAAAGAAGCTCAAGGTGGAGAACAACTTCTTCCACTACAAGGAAAGGTATTAGATCCAAGTCAATTTTTACCGCGAGATGGATGAGATTCAAAAGAAGAGGACCAAGGCCGTCAAGGAGAAGGAATGGCTCTAGGATAGGGTTACTGAGTTGGAGGCTGCTGCAATTCCCACCGAGGCAAAACTCTTGGCGACCCGGGATGACTTGGTTTCCCGGATTCGGGAGCTCGAGCAAGATTGTCTGAGTACCCTCGAGCTGGGTTTTAGTACCACGGTGGAGCAAATTCAAGTTTTTAACCCTGGGCTTCAGCTTGTCGCCAAGGGGATCAAACTTTTTTACCATATGGTCGACGACCAAGTAATCGCCCCGGGAAATCTCGGGGAAAATGGTGACCAAGCTGACGGGGAGTCCCAACCTGTGGAGAAAACATATGTTTAGTTTTTCTTAGTTGTTTGACCAACATGCCACATTTTGTATTTTGATTTTGCCTGTCCTGTGGGCCATGGCTTGTAATATTTGAATAGTGGGCTTTGCCTGTCGTTTGTAATTGAATGTTTGATTTGTAATTCTAATATACTTGCATTTTTTTCTATGTGTGTATGCCATTGTATGTTGAGTACTTATTTTCCTCGTTGATATGTATGTAATATGTGTTGATTATTTTAACTAAATGTTTGAGGCCTTTTCTCGACATAACTGGTCCTTGGCCGTGTAGGGAACTTGTCGGGTGACCGAAGTTGGCTTCCGATCGACAATGGAGCTAAGATCTTGGTCGAGGCCTTTGCTTTGCGGTGTGAACTTCCCATCGCGAGCTGGATGTTCTACCTCATTGGTATGATAACAGCGAAGCTCGATTGAGGTGTCCACGTTGGGCTAAGAGTCTACTCGCACACACAAGAGCAGGGTCTTGGCTTTTTGTTTCAAGTTGAAAGTCGTGCTTGTACCTTAGCACGCTTCTGTGATCAGGACATACTTCGTTGTGGTCGAACCAAGTATGCCGACTGCGGTGTTTAACTATAATATTGTTTGAGATTTTCAATGTTCCATGGTCGAGCAAGTTCCTCCCCGTGAAGGTTTTCGAGGTAATAGGCCCCATTGTCCATTTTCGCTCAGACATGATAAGGGCCTTCCCAATTGGCGGCAAGTTTGCCCTTGCGTGAATCTTTTTGATTTCTTTGCAGGACTAGGCTGTCAATTTAGAATTCATGTTTCATGACTTTGGTGTCATATTGCATGGTAACTTTTTATTTTAACGAGGCTTCACGCAGGGCTTTCCCCGACCGAATTTCCTTGACCAGCGCAGATTCGGTCCTACCGGGATAACTGCCTTAGTTTCGTAGGTCAATCGGAAGAGAGTCTCCCCGGTGGTCATGCATGAAGTCGTCCTATAGGCCTTGAGTATGCTATGTAGCTCCTCGACCCACCTCCTTTTGGCCTCACCTAATATTAGTTTGAGGCTTCGTAGGATCACTCTATTCGTGGCTTCACCCCACTCGTTTGTTTGCGGGTGCTCGAGAGAGGTGAAATGTTGCTTTGTGCCTAGTTTGGTTAAGAAGTCCTATATGTTCTCGTCAATAAACTGTGTCCCGTTGTCGATGACGAGCACATGCGGTACTCCGAACCGGGAAAGTATGCTTCTTTTGTAGAAGCGGAGTATGTTATGTGATGTGTTTTTGGCGAGGGTCTCAGCCTCTACCCACTTTTTGAAGTAGTCGATGCTGACTATCAAATATTTGTTCTGGTATAACCCCATGGTGAAGGCCCCTAGGATATCCATCCCCTACAAGGCGAAAGGCCACGGGAACGAGAGCGTTTTGAGCTCATTGGGCGGTGCCAAGTGCATGTCCCCGTGTTGTTAGCACTTGTCACATTTCTTGACATGTTCTTTCGCATCCTACACAATGGCTGGCCAGTAGTACCCTGCTCACAGGGTCTTTCAGGCGAGGGATTTCCCTCTGAGGTGTTGGGCGTTGATTCCTTCGTGGATCTCCTGATGCATGTGGAGGACCTTGGACTCTTTGACACACTTGAGAAGAGGGTGGAGAATCCTCGTATGTATAGTTTATCCTCTATCAAGACATAAGCAAGCTCTACGCCTGACTATGCTAGCCTCTTTCGAGTCAGGGGGTAGTTCCCTCGTGGTGAGGTATGTGTATACTAGGGTCATCCAGCAGTAGATGTCGCTGATAGTGTTCACGGTGATGGTCGTGGTGGGTTTCTCAATGCTTGGTCGAGATAGCACTTCCTGGATGACAAATTTGTTTCCACCTTTCTTCTTCATGCTCGCGAGCTTCGGTAAGATGTATGCCCGAGTGTTGTGTTCGCGGGGAACATGTTTTACTTTCGGAATCAAACTTTTTCATATTTTCTTTAACCAGGGTCAAGTACTCAACGAGATTGTCATTTTTGGCTTGGTACTTTTGTCGTACTTGAGAGACGACCGATTTTGAATCGGTGAGGATCTTTACCTCCTTCGCGCCCAGATCCTCGGCTAAGAATAACCCCACGAGGAAGGCTTCATACTCGGCTTGGTTATTCGAGGTCAAGAAGGATAACACGAGGGAGACTTCAATCAGGATGCCTTCTTTGTTCTCAAGAATGATACATGCGTCGCTTCCTGTCGAGTTTGACGCACCTTCCACATAAATGGTCCACCTGTGGGATCCATTTACCATGGAGGCCGGCGCGGCCATCTCTGCCACGAAATTGGCTAGCACTTGTGCTTTGAGAGATTTCTTGTTTTCATATTGGTTATCAAACTCGGATATCTACAGTGACCATTTGAGCATCATGCCTGCCATGTCGCGACGACTGAGTAGTTGCTTTACGGGCTGGTCGGTTCGCACCACGATCGTGTGGGCCAGGAAGTAATGTCTCAGCCTCCTCGCCGCGTTGATGAGGGCAAAATCAAACTTCTCGATTTGATGGTACCTGAGCTCAGAGCCTTGTTAGTGAAGTAAATTAGTTTTTGTCCTCGGGGGTCTCGCGAATGAGAGCCGCGCTGATCGTTTCGGCTGCGACGACAAGGTACAAGTGTAAAATCTCCCCGCTTTTCGGTCGCGAGAGGATCGGGGGTTGTGAAAGAACTTGTTTGAGATGGAGGAGGGATTGCTCGCACTCCTCTGTCCATTTGAATGCGGCCTCCTTACGCATAAGTTTGAAAAATGGAAGTGCATGTCGGGCAGACTTAGCCATGAAGTGAGATAACAAGGTGAGCATCTCGTTTAGGGATTGGATTGATTTCTTCGAGCTCGGTTTTGGAAACTCAGAGAAAGCCCTCCATTTGTTAGGGTTCGCTTCGAGTACTTGTTCTGTCAGATAGAAACCAAGGAATTTTCCTGCTCGGACACTAAAGTGCACTTCTCTGGGTTGAACCTCATCCGACACATCCTCTTCGTGTCGAAGAACCTTTTAAGATGGTGGGTGTGGTCGGTTTCTTCTTGGGATTTCACTATCATGTCATCCATGTAGACCTTGAGCATGTCCTCGATCTCACCTCGGAAGACTTTGTTTATCATCCGCTAGTAAGTAGTGCCGATGTTTTTCAGGCCGAAGGGCATTACATTGTAGTAATAGTTGCCCGAATCGGTCATGAAAGCAGTGTACTGCTTGTTGATTTTTTCCATGGGGATTTGGTTATACCACCAACATGCGTCCATGAACGATAATAGTTTGAAACCTGCAGAATTATCGACCAACTTGTCGATTTTAGGCAAAGGATATGCATATTTGGAGCATGCCCTATTGAGATCGGTGTAGTCAACACATATACGCCACTTTCCATTAGATTTCTTAACAAGTACAACATTAGACAACCAGGTTGTGTACTGGGCTTCAGAAATAAATTTTTTCTCTATGAGGTCTTTTGCAACTAATTCACTAGCCTCTGCTTTCTCGGGAGACAGCCTACGCCTACATTGTACTACGACCCTAGCAGCCGGATCTATGGCCAGCTGATAACAAGCGTTGAGGGTCCAACCCAGGTATCTCCGCAATGCTCCACGTGAGCAAGTCAGCATTCTTCCTGAGGCAGGCCTTCAGTTGCTTCCTCGCTAGGTCGGGGAGTCTCGTGCCGATCTTCACGCGTCTGTTCGGTTCATTACCGAGAAGGATGAACTCGAAGTTTCTATCTAAAATGGGGCACATAGGGTGGAGAGGTTCCCCGTTGTTTCCAGCTGTTAGAGATGCGCTCGGTGCTGATTTGTTATGCTTCTGCTCATTGGTGAAGCGAGTGTCGAGGTCATCTGATTTGGTGTGGGGCAGCGACTTCTGCTTCTCAGACTGGGATGGCTTGCTGGCAGTCTTGGGTGTCATGTTGATCGAGTTTATCTCCTTTGTTGCTGCTTCGAAGCATCTCCTCGCAACCTGAATGTCCCTGTGAAAAGTGACAATACATCCTCTAGACATGTAGTACTTCATCTTCAAGTGGGTCTTGGATGGCACGACGGTTAGCTCAGTCAGAATTGCTCTTCCTTGAATGCATTGGTATAGAAATGGGCACTAAAGGACTAGGAAACAAACCTTGACTTATCTAGATGTTTCTTCGGTGCCAAAAGTGACAAGCAACTCGACGTAGCCCTATGGCTTAGTAGTCGTGCCATTGAAGCCCTGCAGGTTGGAGCCTATGTATGGTGTCAGATGAATCTCGTCGAGTTGAAGAGGGGTGAATAGGCGAGCGTACATAATATCGATGGAGCTCCCTTGGTCGACCAGGATGCAGTAGATGTCGAAGTTTGCCATCTACACTCTAACGAGCAGAAAGATGCTGGAGTTAGGCACACCGCCTGATAGCTCCTCAATGTAAAAGGTGATGAGATTTGATTTCCCCTAGAATCTGTTGAGGGTTGCGTTCTTTCTAGAGCTCACGTCGATTAGTTCGTCAAACTTTCTTTTCATCGACCCCAAGGTGAGCTTGTTGAATCCTCCGTTGGATATGACCATAGCGGAACACAAGTTCTCCTACGTCCTGTGAGCGGACAGGGGTGTGTCGACCTTGCCGGGGACATAGAAGTCCTCAAGTCGAGAAATGCAGAGGGAAACTTGTAGGTTGGTTTTGTTAGAGGGAGGTGTCTCCTCCTTGACCTTCTTTTCCTTGCGGACGTCCTGTTGAGGAGCCTCACTCCACTTGGTGTATTACTTCAGGCGTCCCTCCTTGATGAGTATTTCGATCGCATCCTTGAGGTGGATGTAATCCTCGGTCTCGTGCTCATGGGTCTCGTGGAACTAAGAGTACTTGGATTTGTCGACTAGCCACACACAAAAAATAAGCACCTAAAAGAAAGGAAAAAAAACACCAAACTAACCCAACGAGGCAAATGCTAAAAACAAAAGTCTCAGTGGAAACACAAGACCCAAGTAACACGAACATACACAAACTAACCAAGAATTCCTCTAGAGTCAATGAACTTGACTTGATCTTCATAAGTATCTTTAGAAGATTTACTCATGTTGAAATGTGTCTTGAAGAAAAGGTGAGGTAGAAGGTCTTTAAAACAAGGAGTGGTACATGAGGTAGAAGGTCGTACCTCGAAAAAAGCACGATCCTTCGCGAATGGTCGCGGAAAACAGAGTCGCCACCAAACTTTATTTATTCCAAGATGGAATAGGGAAATATCGAGAAAACCTTTAGGAAAAGAACATGTTCATCGCAACCAAGTTCTAGGTTCGGGAGTCGGTTACATGAGGGGAAGGTATTAGCACCCCTCACATCTGTTGTACTCAACGGGAACCTCTTGATTCGATTTATGAGAAATGTTAGCTTTGTTTGTTTGTTTTCTTCCAAGATAAAAAGGTGTAAATGTAATGTAAAAAAGTTTAGAATGCTAAGGAGAAATGGATGGTTTTTAGATTAGAGTGCTCACCAAGGATTAGAGCCCTTGTGCCTACGTATTTTCACTTGAAAGAAGTGAAGAATCAGAGTGTCCGTAGTTCGTGGGACTGCGGGAAAAGGTTTGAGAATTATGGAATTGTGCTCGCCAAGATCATCACAATCTTGTGCATACGTATCTTACATTAAGAAGAGAATGAAGAATCAGAGCGTCCGTAGTTTGGACTACGGATGTTGGTTTGATTTATTGAAAGATACTTAGTCATATTCGACATAAAATATTGCTTTATCTAAACGGGTGAGGAGAGGACGCTTGCATTGCTTTGAATGGATTTCCATATATCAACATTCATGTGAAACACGCCACTTATCTCGACTCAAATAGGTTACGAACGAAGCAATATTTTGCGTCGTCTCAAGACACCATATCTCACGCTTATGAAAATGTTTTGATATAATTAGCGTGGCTTATGAATGACGATTACTCGAGGCTTAAGAAAGGGTCCTCGGGCCCAAGTGTAACGCCCCGATTCTGAATTTCCCATTTTCGTTGAGTCTTTAATTTATTTTAATTGATTATTCTTTTAATTATGGAATTTGAACATTAACATGTTGTGTGTGCTTATTCTGCTATTTTATTATTCGGAGAGTTTTGAGAATTAATTAGTGGGTGTTTTAGATGATCCTTAATAAGTAGATATTTGAGAGAAATAGAATAGAAAGAGTATAACTGAAATTAGAGAGAAAAGAAAAGAGATAGAAAGAAATAGAAAGGAAAGAAGAGAAGCGAAAAGAATAGGAAGAGGAGAAAACCTAGAATCGTCAAGAATCAAACTTCTAAGCTTCGATTAATTGGGTAAGAGTGTGAAACCTTATTATTCTTTCGATGTATATGATTATGTATGTTTCTATTGGTTTGCTTTTGGACTGGGGAGAGTTTTGCTCATTTTCCGTTTTAGGTTGAACTTGATTTAATCGATAGAAACCGAGTTTTAACGGTTGGAAATGAGAATGAGTGGTAGAGTTTAGTCGAGGAAGGTTGGACTAAGGTTACTGAGACGAGTTAGGATTGAATCGGGTAGATTTCGATAAGTTTCGGAGTTTTGGACAGTGGGATTTATGAGTTCGCAGACCCTCGCTAGCACGTTCGCTAGGCGAGCGGGTCGCGAGCATTCGCTGGTCATTCGCTGTGGCGAGCCAGTAGCGAACGGTCCTAGACTTGGACATAATGGTTTTTGGTGTTCTTCGCTGGTAGCGAAAGGGGTGGCGAGCGATTCGCTAGGCCTTCGCTGAGCGAGTGTGGTAGCGAACCAAGTCAGACGCTTCTGTTTTCCTTCGCGAGCTTGTTCGCTAGGCGAACAGGTAGGGAACACTCGCTAGGAGTTCGCTAGGCGAACAGGGTAGCAAGCGTAGAAGGATGTTATTTTTCTTGTGTTTCCATTTCCATGTCGATCCTTCGATTCAAGTGTGATTATCCCTTTCTTATTATGCATAGTTGTGTGTGTGATATGAAATGCTATGGGTAGCCGTATGACGTGAATCCTAGATTGTGAATCGTGAAGTGTGAAATGTGGCCGTTTGGCAATTTTGTGCAATTGTTTGAATTGAGTGAAAATGCATGATTATGTATTCGTGTATATGTATGCATTTCAAGAATGTATGGAGTTGTTTTGTTTGTGAAGCATCATGATTGCATTCTTCTGTGTCTGATCCCGCGTAAGATCTGCAGAAACCTCGTGTGCCCTTGTGGGGTGTGAGCGATGGTTTGTCTTTGATCCCTAGGAGGATCTGCAGAAACATCGTGTGCCCTAGTGGGGTGTGAGCGATAGTTTATTTTGATTCCGTGGAGAATCTGCAGAACGATTGTGTGCCCTTGTGGGGTGTGAGCAATCCTGAAACATCGTGTGCCCATGTGGAGTGAGAGCAATGGGTGAACATCGTAGGCCCGACGGGGAGTTACTTCGGTGACGAGCGATGGTTCCATTGGTTCTTCAATTGAACCTGCTGAATGAGTTGGTACCGCATTTGCATCTGCATAGAGTCGTGAGTCGGTCTCTATGAGTGCATTAGTATCTTCATATGATATATTGGTGTAATGAACATAATAGTGTATGTTTATGTGAAATATGTGAATGATTCGTGAATTATATATGTGTTGTGATGTATGTATGATTGAATCTTGATGCATTGCAGTGAGGAATGTGTTATGTGTATTCTATGTTAGTGTGTATATATATATATATATATATATATATATATATATATATATATATATATATATATATATATATATATATATATATATATATATATATATATATATATATAAATTATATGCATTGTTTGTTATGATAATGTTTCTCACCCTTCTGCTGTTTTATGATGCTCTATGAGGCATTGCAGAGTAGTTTTGTTGGAGGTCTTTTGCGAAGCGAGACTTTGTTCTTTTTGGTCGGTTGGCTCTGATATGTAGCACCGGGTAGATATGAATTCTTTTTGTTCTTTTGTGGTACATCTGTGTATGTATCTGCTGGAATGTTTTGTAAACATGAATTATGACTTGAATTGAATTGTTTATGTGTACAATGTTTATATGAATGAAGTGATTCAATGTTTAGATGTTTCCGCTTTTAATCTAAATATTGATAAGTGGGTTCTAAGGACTAAGTTCCTTTGTGGTGATTTACCCTTTGTTGCATATCTTTATGAGCAGGTGTTGTATGTGTTTTGAATTTCCTGGATATTGTAACGTACCTCTTTTATACCATATGTTAATTTATACTCTGATGAAATTTTTTATTATGTGCCTAATTGATTTGATTGTTTATTTGGGGGGTATAGAAAGGGGGTGTTACAATAAGTGGTATTAGAGCCAGTGTTGAGTCAGTTGTGTCTGTCTTTTTGTTGTGTTGGTTGAACGGTTGTTTAACCTTGTTGTAATTTTTGAGAATCATCAGAATATGGCTGGTCGTAATGACACTGCTATGGCTGCGGCGTTGGAGGATATGGCTAGGGCGGTGCAAGGTGCACCGAATTCGAACGCTAATGATGAGTTTAGAAAGAATCAGCCGCCGGTGTTTAAGGGGAGGTTTGATCCGGACGGTGCTCAGATCTGGTTGAAAGAGGTTGAGAGAATCTTTAGAGTTATGGGGTGTGCTGAAGGAAACAAGGTGAGACTTGGAATTCACATGTTGAGAGAAGAGGCCGACGACTGGTGGGTCGGTATGAGACAAGTTTTTGAGGTAGATGACGAGGAAATAACCTGGGATTTATTTTGCACCGAATTCTTGAGAAAGTATTATCCTGAGAGTGTAAAGGGGAAAAAGGAAATGGAATTTCTTGAGCTGAAGCAAGGCAATATGTCGGTGGTGGACTACACGGATAAGTTTGTGGAACTAGTTCAGTTTCATCCACATTATGCGGCGGTTACGGCGAAGTTCTCTAACTGCATCAAGTATGAGAATGGCTTGCGTCCTGAGATAAAGCAAGCAATAGGATACCAAAGGATACGAAGATTTTCGGACTTGACCGAGTGTTGTAGGATTTTTGAAGAGGACAGTAGGGCTCGATCTACTCATTATAAGAGTTTGAGTGAGAAGAAAGGTAAGCAGCAAGTAAGGAGTGGACCTTATATGATGCCTGTTGATAAGGACAAGTATAAGGGAAACTTTGATAGGAGACTCGGAGGAGGAAGTTCTGGTGTGATCAAATGTTATAAGTGTGGCGTGGTGGGCCACAAATCTTTTGAATGTGGGAAGTCTGTGGAGAAGTGTGCTAATTGTGGAAGTCTTGGACATGCCACTTCTGGTTGTAGAAGGAATGTGGTAAAGTGTTTTACTTGTGGGGAAGTTAGTCATATTAGCACCAAGTATACCAAACCAAAGCAAGCTCATTCGGATGGAAAATCATTTGCATTAGCAGGTTCAGACACTACTAATGCGGATCGCTTGATTAAAGGTACATGCTTTATTAATAATATGCCTTTAGTTGCTATTATTGATACTGGAGCGAATCATTCATTCATTTCTCTTGAGTGTGCTAAGCGTTTGGGTTTGTGCATGGTTTCTTTGAGTGGAGACATAGTTATTGAGACTCCCTCTTCGGGGTCGGTAACTACTTCTTTGGTGTGTGTAAGTTGTTCTTTGACCATGTATGTAAAGACTTCATTATGGATTTGGTGTGTTTGCCATTGGAAGGTTTAGACGTGATCTTGGGTATGAACTGGTTGCAATTTAATAGAGTTCATTTAGATTGCTATCACAAGTTAGTAAGGTTTCCTTCTTTGGAAGATGATGAAGGTGAGAGTTTTCTATCCACTAAAGAGTTGAAGAAACGTTTAGCGGACGAAGCTCAGTTGTTCGGCTTGTTTGCATCATTGTCTATGGAGAGCAAAGTTGAGCTTGATGTGTTTCCAGTGGTGTGTGATTTTCCCGAAGTATTTCCGGAGGAGATTACGGATGTACCACCGGAAAGAGAAGTTGAATTTTCCATTGATCTAGTTCCCGGTACTAGACCGATTTCGATGGCACCATATCGTATGTCAGCATCAGAGTTGGTAGAGCTGAAGGAGCAGTGGAATGATTTATTGGATAAGATATTTGTAAGACCAAGTGTTTCTCCTTGGGGTGCGCCGGTATTGTTAGTAAAGAAGAAGGATGGAAGTATGCGGTTATGCATTGACTATCGACAGTTGAATAAGGTAGCAATTAAGAATAAGTATCCGCTTCCACGAATTAATGATTTGATAGACCAATTGGTTGGAGCGCGTGTTTTTAGCAAGATTGATTTGAGATCAGGTTATCACCAGATTCGAGTTAAGGAGGAGGATATTCCAAAGACGGCTTTTAGGACACTGTATGGTCGTTACGAATATTCTGTGATGCCATTCAGAGTTTCTAATGCGTCGGGTGTGTTTATGGAATACATGAATCGTATTTTTCATGAGCAGTTGGATTGTTTTATGGTTGTGTTCATCGACAACATTTTGATTTACTCTAAGTCTCAAGAGGAGCATGAAGAACATTTAAGGATTGTGTTACAGATTTTGAAGGAGAAGAAATTGTATGCTAAGTTGTCAAAGTGTGAGTTTTGGTTGTCGAAAGTGAGTTTTCTCGGACATATTATTTCCGGTAGTGGTATTAGTGTTGATCCATCCAAGATTGATGCGGTAATGCTATGGGAAACTCCTAAATCGGTTACAGAGATTCGAAGCTTTTTGGGCTTGGCAGGCTATTATCGGAGGTTTATTGAAGGGTTTTCGAAGTTCGCACTTTCGTTAACGCAGTTGACTTGTAAAGGAAAGGCTTTCATTTGGGATGCTGGTTGTGAAGAGAGTTTCATTGAGTTAAAGAGAAGATTGACAACAACGCCAATCTTGATTCTGCCGAATCCTACGGAACCTTTTGTGGCTTATTGTGATGCTTCCTTGTCAGGTTTAGGCGGTGTGTTGATGCAAGAGGGAAAAGTTGTGGCTTATGCTTCGAGACAGTTGAGAGTGCATGAGAAGAATTACCCTACGCATGATTTGGAAATAGCGTCCGTGGTGTTTGTTTTGAAAATTTGGAGGCATTATCTTTATGGAGCAAGATTTGAAGTTTTTAGTGATCACAAGAGTTTGAGGTATTTATTTGACCAAAAGGAATTGAATATGAGGCAAAGGAGGTGGTTAGAGCTTTTGAAGGACTATGACTTTGGTTTAAATTACCATCCGGGTAAGGCAAATGTGGTGGCCGATGCCTTAAGTCGGAAGTCGTTGCACGTGTCTACATTGATGATGAAAGAATGGGAACTTTTGGAGAACTTTAGAGATTTGAGTTTGGTTTGTGAAATGACGCCAAGAAGTGTGAGGCTTGGTATGCTTCGTATTACGAATGATTTTATTACTACCGTATGTGAAAGGCAAAAGTTGGACTTGAAGTTCGTTAACTTGATGACGAGTGAGAATGAAGATTTCAAAGTTGATGGTTTTGGAGTTTTAAGATTTCGTGGCCGTATTTGTATTCCCGATGATACGGAATTGAGAAGGATGATATTGGAGGAAGGACACCGGAGTAACTTGAGTATTCATCCGGGAGCGAATAAGATGTATCAAGATTTGAAGAAAATCTTTTGGTGGTCCGGATTAAAGAGAGATGTAGCTCAGTTTATGTATGCGTGTTTGACTTGTCAGAAGTCTAAAGTAGAACATCAGAAGCCTAGTGGATTGATGCAACCATTGGACATTCCAAAGTGGAAATGGGATAGTATATCAATGGATTTTATTACGGGATTGCCGAATACACAAATAGGTCATAATGCTATTTGGGTGATTATTGATAGGCTTACTAAATCTGCTCATTTCATTCCAATTGATATTAGTTATCCTTTGGAGAAGTTAGCCGAGATTTATGTTCGTGTGGTTGTGAAGTTGCATGGAGTCCCTAAGAGTATTGTATCGGACAGAGATCCTAGATTTACTTCAAGGTTTTGGGAGAGTTTGCAAAAGGCTTTGGCTTCTGAGCCGAGATTGAGTTCGGCCTATCATCCACAAACAGATGGTCAAACCGAGAGGACGATTCAGCCGTTGGAAAATTTGTTGCGTGCTTGTGTGCTAGAGAAAGGTGGTGTTTGGGATATTTATTTAGCGTTGATTGAGTTCACCTACAATAACAGTTTTCACTCAAGTATTGGTATGGCATCATTTGAGGCTTTATATGGTAGGAGATGTCGAACACCTTGGTGTTGGCATGAAACTGGTGAGATAGTACAACAAATGACGAAGAAGGTGAAGTTTATTCGAGAAAAGATGAAAGCTTCTCAGAGTAGGCAGAAGAGTTATCATGACAAGAGAAGGAAAGGTCTTGAGTTTCAAGAGGGCGACCATGTGTTTTTGAGAGTTACACCGGTTACGGGTGTGGGTCGTGCCTTGAAGTCGAAGAAGTTGACTTCTCGTTTTATAGGTCCATATCAGATTATTGCACGAGTGGGTGTTGTGGCGTATTGTATGGCATTGCCTCCGAATCTTTCGAATTTGCATGATGTGTTCCATGTTTCGCAACTTCGGAAGTATGTTCCGGATCCGTCACATGTGATTCCTATGGACGAGGTTGAATTGAGAGATAATCTTACAGTTGAAGTTTCACCGGTTAGGATTTTGGATCGTGAGATTAAGAGGCTATGGGGAAAAGATATTGCACTGGTGAAGGTAGCATGGGGAGGTGCTGCAGAAGGCAACATGACTTGGGAATTGGAGAGTAAGATGCAGAAATCGCATCCGGAATTGTTTGGATCAGGTAATATTTTCGAGGACGAAAATTTCTAAGTAGGGGAGAGTTGTAACGCCCCGATTCTGAATTTCCCATTTTTGTTGAGTCTTTTAATTTATTTTAATTGAGTATTCTTTTAATTGTGGAATTTGAACATTAACATGTTGTGTGTGCTTATTCTACTATTTTATTATTCAGAGAGTTTTCGGAATTAATTAGAGGGTGTTTTAGATGATCCTTAATAAGTAGATATTTGAGAGAAATAGAATAGAAAGAGTATAAGTGGAATTAGAGAGAAAAGAAAAGAGATAGAAAGAAATAGAAAGGAAAGAAGAGAAGAGAAAAGAATAGGAAGAGGAGAAAACCTAGAATTATCAAGAATCAAACTTCTAAGCTTCGATTAATCGGGTAAGGGTGTGAAACCTTATTATTCTTTCGATGTATATGATTATGTATGTTTCTATTGGTTTGCTTTTGGATTGGGGAGAGTTTTGCTCATTTTCTGTTTTAGGTTGAATTTGATTTAATCGATAGAAACCGAGTTTTAACGGTTGGAAATGAGAATGAGTGGCAGAGTTTAGTCGAGAAAGGTTGGACTAAGGCTACTGAGACGAGTTGGGATTGAATCGGGTAGATTTCGATGAGTTTCGGAGTTTTGGACAGTGGGAATTATGAGTTTGCAGACCCTCACTAGCACGTTCGCTAGGCGAGCGGGTCACGAGCATTCGCTGGTCATTTGCTGTGGCGAGCCAGTAGCGAATGGTCATAGACTTGGACATAATGGTTTTTGGTGTTCTTCGTTGGTAGCGAAAGGGGTGGCGAGCGATTCGCTAGGCCTTCGCTGAGCGAGTGTGGTAGCGAACCAAGTCAGAGGCTTCTGTTTGCCTTCGCGAGCTTGTTTGCTAGGCGAACAGGTAGCGAGCACTCGCTAGGAGTTCGCTAGGCGAACAGGGTAGCGAGAGTAGCAGGATGTTATTTTTCTTGTGTTTCCATTTCCATGTTGATCCTTCGATTCAAGTGTGATTATCCCTTTCTTATTATGCATAGTTGTGTGTGTGATATGAAATGTTGTGGGTAGCTGTATGGCGTTAATCCTAGATTGTGAATCGTGAAGTGTGAAATGTGGTCGTTTGGCAATTTTGTGCAATTGTTTGAATTGAGTGAAAATGCATGATTATGTATTTGTGTATATGTATGCATTTCAAGAATGTATGGAGTCGTTTTGTTTGTGAAGCATCATGATTGCATTCTTGTGTGTCTGATCCCGCGTAGGATCTGCAGAAACCTTGTGTGCCCTTGTGGGGTGTGAGCGATGGTTTGTCTTTGATCCCTAAGAGGATCTGCAGAAACATCGTGTGCCCTTGTGGGGTGTGAGCGATAGTTTATTTTGATTCCATGGAGAATCTGCAGAACGATTGTGTGCCCTTGTGGGGTGTGAGCAATCCTGAAACATCGTGTGCCCATGTGGGGTGTGAGCGATGGGTGAACATCGTAGGCCCGACGGGGAGTTACTTCGGTGACGAGCGATGGTTCCATTGGTTCTTTAATTGAACCTGCTGAATGAGTCAGTACTGCATTTGCATCTGCATAGAGTCGTGAGTCAGTCTCTATGAGTGCACTAGTATCTTCATATGATATATTGGTGTAATGAACATAATAGTGTATGTTTATGTGAAATATGTGAATGATTGGTGAATTATATATGTGTTGCGATTTATGTATGATTGAATCTCGATGCATTGCGGTGAGGAATGTGTTATGTGTATTCTATGTTGGTGTGTGTATATATATATATATATATATATATATATATATATATATATATATATATATATATATATATATATATATATATATATATATATATATATATATATATATATTATATGCATTATTTGTTATGATAATGTTTCTCACCATTCTGCTGTTTTATGATGCTCTATGAGGCATTGCAGAGTAGTTTTGCTGGAGGTCTTTTGCGAAGCGGGGCTTCGTTCTTTTTGGTCGGTTGGCTCTGATATGTAGCATCGGGTAGATAGGAATTCTTTTTGTTCTTTTGTGGTACATCTGTGTATGTATCTGCTGGAATGTTTTGTAAACATGAATTATGACTTGAATTGAACTGTTTATGTATATAATGTTTATATGAATGAAGTGATTCAATGTTTATATGTTTCCGCTTTTAATCTAAATATTGATAAGTGGGTTCTAAGGACTAATTTCCTTTGTGGTGATTTACCCTTTGTTGCATATATTTATGAGCAGGTGTTGTATGTGTTTTGAATTTCTTGGATATTGTAATGTACCTCTTTTATACCATATGTTAATTTATACTCTGATGAAAATTTTTATTATGTGCCTAATTGATTTGATTGTTTATTTGAGGGTATAGAAAGGGAGTGTTATACCAAGTAATCGGGAAAGTGAGTCAAAGACTTGACTCGCTCTCTTTTTCATCTAAGTGTTTAGGAAAATATATTTGATTTCTCTTATTGTTTTGGAAGACAATTTTTCAAGCTTAAGAAATACTCCTCGGGCCCAAACAATCGGGAGAGTGATTCAAAGACTTGACTCTCTCTCTCTCTCTCTCTCTTTTCCATCTCGACAAGAGGTTGTGTCAAAAAAGCGTTTTGAAAGACAGATGATAGTTGAAGTATTTTAAACGGATGAGGGTTACTTGAAGCTTAAGAAAGGCTCCTCGGGCCCAAGTAATCAAGAATGAGTCAAAGGCTCGACTCCCTCTCTTTCTCATCTTAGTGGTTGAGAAAAGAATTTGATGTGAATCGAATTGTATGTTTTTTAGAGAAGACAATTGTTTGAACTTAAGAAAGGATTCTCAGGTCCAAACAATCGAGAAGAGAAATCAAAGAATCGATTCCAACTCCTTTTTCGTCTTTATTGAAATTATATTTAAGTATTGTTAAGTGTTTTAGTTTGATTTGAAGAAAAATACTCGATGTGGATCGAGATTTGAATTTGTGCACGCAAAAAAAACAGAGTTGGTATAGAATCGAGATTTAACTGAAAGATAAATCGAACGTGTCGGTGATATAAGGTCAACATAGGTCAATAAGAGCAAGCCAAAGAAATCGTGCAACCGAAATAATCGGGCGAAGATCGCAGAATCATACAAAGTTATTAATTAAACTAAATACAAATATTTTATAAAACTAATTAAATTAAAAACTAAATGAAATACTTAATAAAATAGTTCATTTTCCTATTTATATAATTTATAATTTATTTATAACAAAAGGAAAAGAAAAAAAAGAAGATTTAAATAAATGTTATATAAAAAAGGAATAGAATACTATATAAAAAACTGGTTTTTTAACAGCGCCTATTTCAGGGCAGTTGTAAAAGGTGCGCAACAGGCTAAAAGTTTTAACAGCGCTTCTATAAAGAAGCGCTGTAATTATGCTGATAGAAAATAAATAAAAAAATTAAACACAAAACCTCAAGACAGTAGCAGTATTCATGTACCACCCATTTTCAAAACATTTAACTAAAAATCCACAAATCTTGAAATACCAAAACGATACGTGCAATGATATCATAAAAAAATTAAGAGTTACCGTCGACGAATAGTGGATGCGGTTATTCAATTGCTATGGAAATGTACTGGACTTCTAATCTTCCCTGAAGCAACTTTATTGTACATCCTTAGAACATGACGCCGATTTGCAATAACTATGTTTACATACCCTTGAACCTTTCCGTCACCGTGATTTTCTACTGCCGGCTAATGAAGTTGCTAGAAGAAACTTGTCGTTCTTGTTGCACCGTCAATTAGAAGCAAAGGTAGTCGATACAAAACACAAAACGTCACCGGAGTTATAATAGTGGTGTGTTTGAAAGCAGCTTCATCGGTTTTTTTTTACGACTAAGCGCGCTTATTCCCTGTCATGATGATCCAAGAACCTGCTATTCAACAAAGCAATACAAGAAAATGCATACCCTATTTTTGAAATTTCTTGCGTGACGCCAAAAAAAGACCTCAATAGTTACCGATTTTAAATCACTGTTAGATCATGAAAACAAGAAGCCAGGACTAGATTATTATTTTGATTTCATGACGCAAACTCAAAAAGAACTCGATTTCAGCAACATAAAAAAAATAGAACAAGCAGTAAAACAATATTGCTTATTATTTATATCAATTTCAAACAACAGCAGAACTTACAAATGAAAATTGATGTTGCAGCCGCAAAAATTGTTGTTCACTATGTTGAAAACCGAAGATAGCAGGACATCCGCGTATGCATTACCTCTAGCTCTGTTCGTATAATAGAAATCTCGGCGGTATCGCAATATTATTGTTGTTGCTGCAGAACTCGAATCAAATCTAATTTTGCGTTGTTGTTGACATGAACAAAATCAGTTTCAACTTCTGAATCACGAATCTATAACCTACATACACCAAAGAAAAACAGAAGAAAAAACGGCTTCGTGGACACACTGATTCAAACTGATGACATGAGCTTGACGACTCGATGTTGCTGCGAAAAAATCTCGCGTCAGTGATGAAATCAGTAGAATGAGATGGTGATCGGTTCTGTGATTTTGAAGTTGTCTGAGTTGCGGCTGGAAGATTTGTCGGCAATGTCGAAACCAACAGTGACATTGAAGTGAATCCGACATATTGAGACTGAGGAGTAAACTTCGACAAGGGTGGTTATGTTCAAGAGCTGCAGCGGTGAGCCAATTCGTCGAATCTTTTCATCGGAAATGTTGTTGTGTGGATGTTGTCCCTGCGGAATCGAAGGCGTGGTTGATGTTGTTGTTCGAAGGTTGAGGGTTTTTGTTCTCACAGAAGAAGGAGAGGGTATGTGAGGTGAGGCTTGAGTGAAAGATAAAAGAGATGGTCGATCAGATGAAATGGAAGAGAGAACTGAGAGGGTGGATTGTTTGGGTCTATGGAGGGTGGCGTGATGGATGAAGGTGAAGGTGCGGCGGTGGTGGTAAGGAACAGGGGTTAGGGTTTTTTGTGAGGGAGAAGATGAATGTGGTGATGGGTAGCTCGCGGCTCGGTGTTGCTGTGAGAATATGATATCAAATTATTAATTAATTTGAATCACAAATCTTAGATTCACAACCGGTCTTTGATTTATCCGAAGGAAAGGTTAAAGAAAGAAAAAACCTACTTTGAATCGTAAACACAATGCGGGGAAAGATCTAGGGTTCGGATGGGCGATGGGCAAGGACTATTGACACGACGGTCAAATGGTTAAACCTTTTCTTCGGAGGGGAATTAACGGTAAAATAATAAACAGTGAAAAATTAATAATTACTGAAGATGGCGAAATAATATACAAGTGATAAGGATATGGATGAATAATGTTAAATAATGTACAAAATTAGCAAACAGGTTCATGGATAATCGAGAATGATAAAGTGTGATTAATGGATTGATGAAGATTAGAATTTATGAAAATTAGAAATTTAGTGCTGAACGTTTCGAGAAATTTGAGAATTCATGTAATTAAAAAAGGGTTATAATGGAATTAGAGTTCTTGGTGAAATTTAGAAAAAGTTAGAATTGTATGTGATAAAAAAAAAGTAGAGTTTTAAGTTAAAATAAAATGAGTTAGAAATTTGATTTTTAGAAAAGGAGTATTTGAATTTTAAAAAAGGTGTTAGAATAAAAAGATGTTAGAGTTTTAAGAAAAAAATTGGTTAGAATTTTAAAAAAAAGTAGGAGAATTTTAATTTAAAGAAAAGAGTTAATTTTAATTTGAAAAACTGTTAGATTTAATTATTAAGAAAAATGTTAGATTTTTTATTTAAAAAAAAAAAAGATTAGTAGTTACTTTAAAAAAAGGGTTTTAGTTTTACTTTTTAAAAAAGTTAGATTTTATTTTAAAAAGAAAAAGTTTAGTTATTTATTAATAAAAAAGTTATATTTATAAAAAAATAGTTAATTTTCAATTAAAAGAAATAAGCAAAAAACAGTAACAAAAACAAAATAACAAAAAAAAGAAGGAAAATGGGTCGGGCTGGGTCATTACCCCCAGACCCGGGTTGATATAAAAGGGTGGAAGGGCTGGAAATTAGGGTTTGAACCCTAATTCACAGAAAACGGCCGTGCGGCCATGGCGGTGTTGTTTATGCGTTTTTTTTCTCTTTCTCTTAATTCGCATGTTCTTCCTCCTTCTTCTATCTTCTGTGTTACAAAAACAACTAAATAGTTAAGAAACATGAAAAAAGTCTTACGAATCTATGGATTTTTTCTGATGGCGGTTTGATTTGCTCGGTTTTTCTGGCCGTGGGTTTTTACCTATGATGTTACGGCTAAGATTTCTTGTCCTTTTTTGTCCGCGGTTTTGGTGAGTGTGTGGCAATTTTCAGATGTTTTATGGTCTTGGTTATGAACTGACGGTTTTTTTAATGCTTGGTGGTGGTGATCCCTTTTCGTTTTAGGGTTTGTCCACCGCTGTTGGATGATTGATGATGATGATTGGTTTTTTAGGGTTTCGGCCGTCCCTTCTGATTTTCAATGTTGATGATTTCTACTGCTTTTAAATCTTGCGAACTTGTTTTTGATGGACTTGGATTCGAGTTTTTGTGACATGATAAATCCTGAGATTTGATTTGACTCATCATTTTGATGATGATTGGAATTGTTTTGGGTCCGATTCGGATTTGCGCTTCTTTTCATTGATGATTCATGGATTTGATTTATTATGGTGATATTTTTTTTATGATATTATTTCGCTTCTGGATCTATGATTTTGGTTGATGAAACCTGGATTTGTTGGTTGAATTTTCTGATCCAGAGTTTTGGATATGGGTTTGGATCTGGATATGGTTTTGGATCTGTTTGCGAATTTGGGTATGTTTTTCCTTAAGGATCCGTTTGGCTGTAAAATCACTTTTTTCACAAAAGCTCTTTTTCTCTTTCTCTTGGAAATTTTTGAACAGAAATTACCGGATTTTTGCCGGAGGTTGAAAAATGGAAAACCGGGAGCTGGCGACGAAACTCTTTTGTTGTCCTCTCGGAATGCCCGATGATGATAATTTTCTGAGGGCTTCGAAACAACTAAAAACCAACTTTTCGATTCGAAAAATAATTAAATCCCGCTGAATAATATTTTTCTTTGATATTGTCTGTTTTTTTTGCAGGTTCGGAGATGTGAAGATGAAGACTTGAATCAGAGATCGGGAATCAGAAGTTTAGGAAAATTTAGGATTTATGACTTGTAATTCTGTAGTCTTCAAAATGTAAATTCCTAAATAATGTTGTAATCAGAAATTGTACTGAAATTGAAAAATAAATAAATCCAGTCTTTAATAAAAACGACTTATTATTTTCTGACTAAAATCCATCTGCATCTCTTTTCGAGTAATCTTGACATATCACAATCCGAATTCAGTAACTAACGGCTTGCATAATACTCAAAATTAACTGACATCCAACACAACTTTTGAACTCAACCGAACCCCTTGAAAGTTCACTCGTACTCGATAATGAGACTCGGTGAAGATGGACTTGAATAAATAAGTAAATAAATCCGATTTCTTAGCAAACTGAATTTTATTCCGCGTTTAAATTCTAAGCCGTATCTCGAGTAATCCTGACTTTTATAATCTGAAACGAAACAAACTGACACCGTCATAGAAATCCACCCGTTCTCAAGCGATTTGTTGTGTAAATCGGAAACAAGAAACCATGATTGCCTGGGGATCCTCTGAGGGTAAATTGACTTTGTAATCATTGACAGACTGAAGATGCGTATGTACTCCATAAATTAGCACACGATATTATTTTTCTGCCAAATGAAACAACTGAGCAAACCGGTTAGCGGTTAGTTAAAACGAAATACAGACCAGAATGAAATGCAAAATGATCAGTGGTCTAATGGTAAAATTTGGGGTATGACATTAGGGTTTTGAAGGAGAAAGAAGAGGAAAAACAGAGGGTTCGACGACTGGATGTTTGAGAAGGAGAAGAGGAGTTTGGGGTTTCGTCTTGAGGGTGGCGGTGGATCCTTCAGGAAGAAGAAGAATGGACCTAGCGGCTAGGGTTCTTTAGGAAGAAGAAAATGAATGGTGAAAAAACCCTAGGCCCCCCTTTTATTCCCAATTTCGTCCGTCTCCTCTCTCTTTCCTTTTTGTTTTTTCAATTTTTTTTCTATTACAATTTTCTGTTTTCTTTTTCTATTTTTCTAATTCTTTTCTATTTCTATTTTCTTCTTAATTTAAATTAATTAATTTCTAATCTAATTTCTAATGTAAATTCTAATTAATCTAATTCTAATTTCTAATGTAAATTTTAATTAATCTAATACTAAAATCTTATTATTATATTATATTAACATTATCTTAAAATAAAACAAAAATACAAAAATAATGATAAATATTAAAAAAATGCCACATGTCATGCTCTTATTGGGCCTGGATGAAATTTTTTGAAAATTCACCATTTATTAAATAAATATGCTAAAAAATGAAATGCAAGCCTGAAAAATTCACATAATTATTTTTTGACGTTTCGATGAAAATATGGAAATAAAACGGGTGAAAATGAACAGAAATCGAGTAACAAAGATGCTTAAAAGAATTAAATCGAATGTGCGGGAAAATGAAAAAACTTGAAAAGATACAGTACTCGGTCAATTTTGAGAATCGATCGGGACCGGTAAAAAGGCTCATACTGGTCAAAAGTGATGGAAAATTTGTCGAGAGATAAGATGAGTATGCTAGGTCGAGTTTTAAAGGGATGTAGGTTAAAAACACTAGCACCTGCAAGCTTAAATTCGAAAACTTTTAATCGTTGATTTTTCTCGTATATTCGAGGCACAATTCAACCAGTCCATCCAAGAAATTCATTATGGCTAATCAATTTGTGAATTATTCACAGTAAAATGCACATTATACTATACAAGCGATGCAAATTGAAAATTAAGTCAGGCAAACGAAAATTTAAAACAGGTAGGAGCAATTTGGAGTATGACAGATGCCCTTATCTAATTGCCTTAAACCTGAGAATGAACAGCTGCAACTGTACCAAAATCCTAATTGAAACTCGATTGCCCTGCTAATTATCCACTTTGAAACAAAATGCTTCTGCCATAACTGATAATTTGATACTGAAATAAACCATTTCTGTGACCAAGATTTGGTAAAATTTACATTGAATTTCACACCACACCGCACACATACTTGAATTGATAATTTGGCCTGATCCTTGGTTCAATCCTGTAAGACCTGGGCTTAAACAGCACAGAACAAAAGGTACAAAATCTAGATGTGCAATGGTAGATGACATGAATAAAAGATATGATACTCAAATGATGAAAATGCTATGATATGTACAACCCGCAAACCAGGGTCAAAATTGGGGTGTAACAGTTGCCCCTATTTAAATATCTTCAATTATAGAGTATGAAGAAGGTTATTCTTCATATAATCATAGTGGGAGATAGTTAGATATCAAGAAGACCCGAATTTTGATCCTGAATGCATATGACATGCTATGCTGTGAACAAGAGAAAGCTATGCAATGTTGACATGCAATGAACTACATCATGATGAAGATGATGGGATGATAAATGCAAAAATGCTGACAAGGAAATAAAACACACGGGGATAGAGTCAACACAACGAGTAGCAAACTCACTGGGGATGACCAAACACCGGGGAAAAGAAAATATCTGAGGAAATCTATAAAAAAAAGATTGGTCAACAGATTCAGGCATGACCGATTGAAACTCTAGAACAAAAGACCAAGCATGATCCTTATACCACAAGGATCATGCAAGCAAATCAAACTTCTGGAAATTCCTTAAACAAAGAGATCAAACGGGATCTTCAAGAAACATCAGGAAAGATACAGGGTAGTTAAACTCTTCTGTATGCCAAAATAATTGGACTTCAATGGGAAACGCATTTTAGATAAGCTTCTCAAAAGAGATAGCCACTTATCACTGTAAAGGGATTTACGTACCACCAAGAATGGATAAGATTCTCGAAAGAGACTGCCACTTATCATTGAAAGAGGATAAGCTTTTCAAAAGAGATGGCCACTTATCGTTGAAAGAGGATAAGCTTCTTGAAAGAGACTGCCACTTATCACAAAAGATGGATAAGCTTCTTGAAAGAGATTGCCACTTATCGTTATAGCAAAACGGGAAACAAGCTTCTCAAGGGAGACTGCCACTTGTTAACAAAAGGGATAAGCTTTTCGGAAGAGATTGCCACTTATCATTAAAAGAGGATAAGCTTCTCAAAAGACACTTCCACTTATTGTAAAAGACGGATAAGCTTCTTGAAAGAGATTGCCACTTATCGTTATAGCAAAATGGGAAACAAGCTTCTCAAGGGAGACCGCCACTTGTTAACAAAAGGGATAAGCTTCTCAAAAGAGATTGCCACTTATCGTTAAAAGAGGATAAGCTTATCAAAAGATACTTCCACTTATCGTAAAAGACGGATAAGCTTCTCAAAAGAGACTACCACTTATCGTAAAAGACAGATAAGCTTCTCGAAAGAGACTGCCACTTATCATAATAGCAAAACAAGCTTCTCAAGGGAGATTTCCACTTGTTGGAAAAAGAGGGATAAAAGTAAACAAGCTTCACACAGGAGATGGCCACTTGTTGAAAAAAATGGATAAGCTTCTCGGAAGAGATTGCCACTTATCATAATAGCAAAACAGGAAATAGGCTTCTCAAAGGAGACTGCCACTTGTTGACAAAAGAGATGGATAATCTTCTCAAAAAGAGACTACCACTTATCCGCAATGGGGATTTGTAAAAGATTCTTCCCGCAAGATAAATGCATGTTCAAATTAGGTTTGGAAACCTAACCAAAACAACATTTGCTAGGGACCAAAGTTCAATCTAGGAACAAGCTAGAAAGAAACGACCAAAAAGACTCCAAACATTGAAGAATAAACTCAAATGGGGGTTTATCTTATCCAAACACGGAGAAGATGACAGAAACAACCGTCATCCACGATGATCAAACTCAGTGGGGAATTTAGAACTGATGTACATTTTATGCCTAAAGCTGACAATTCTACTTGGAGAGAGACGACAAACTCAACCACTTGGGGAATAAACGCTAAAAGATTGAAACAAATAAACACCAGAATGGTAGCGAAATGCTCGGATGCCACACATACTTATAAATACATGTACACGGGGTTCTAGTTATTCGTGAAATATGAGACAGACCCTGGTGGGGATTATTGAGATGACTACCAATGAGGTTTGCTGGGGGTTGAAAGAAGTAAGGTAGACTGACTCACTGGTGCTATTTGAGGATGATGGTTAATTCTGCCTTCTCACGGAACAAATTAAAGGTCAATGATAACTTGTAATGAAAAGTATGCTCTAGATTCACACAGAGCAAAAAGATAAATGACTGTAATAAAAGACAAGACTCCAGATTCGCACAGAGTTAAAAATGCAAAGACTCCGGATTCGCACAGAGTGATGCAAAATCAAATGGGCTATGGTTTTACTTAGAACAACGCAGATGATAGGTATGGTTTCTCTCATAACCAAAAATAGAGTTCCGGATTTGCACAGAGGACAACAGAGAGATGGGTTAATGCTTTTCGCATAACCATACAAATGAAGTTCCGGATTCACACAGAACAACAAAAGACTCCGAATTCGCACAGATTTTAAAAGAAAGGGTTCCGGATTCGCACAGAACCAAAAAAAGACCCAGGATTCGCACAGAGTTTAAAAGAAAGGGTTTCGTATTTGCACAGAACCAAGTTCACAGCAAAACTTGACAACACAACATGTGGAAGGATAATTGGAAATTCATCAGATATGAAGGTAATTGAAATTGTGACTTATCTGGTATATGATCTAGAAAAACTTCAGATCGACAAAGAGATAAACTTTGACAAGTATCTGTATAAGTGAGTGCCAACAAAGTTGGACTTTGAATATGTCCTTGATCATTGGATTATGATTTAAGGATACACAAGACAAGACTGAATGAACTGGTCTTGGATGATAGACTACCAGGATGAAACTGGTGTTTAAGACTGACCGAATTTTAAAAGGGGTACCAGCCAAAGATTGGTTTTGAAGTTTGGGTTTATCTCATGCTGTGGGCATATGCTCAATGATATGTGCGACTTAGCACTAGAGCGAATCGGCATAATTAACACATGAGAATGATTTATACAAATGATTGCAAGTTCCAAAGATGCCCCAGACATGGGTAAAGAAAAGGTCTTTGAAAGCAAAGCTTTGGGTCTGTTAGAAGGTACAAGGTCATTTGGTGGGGTGCGCTGGCGTGATTCCCCGACACTCGTCTTGAACTTAGAAGTTGTTGACATATGGCTCATTTGCTTGAGCAGATTGAAGGCATGAAGAGGATTTGCCTCTATGTAGGAAACCTTGCCCTAGTCTGTGACTCATCGTGCCCTAGTCTATTGGGTATTTGAAAGTGTTCTCCTTGAAAGGGTGTCAGAAGCAGCTTGTCATGCCAATGGTCTTAGATGACTTGCCCCAATATCTTGAGCTTTGAAACAATCTATATATGATTACCCAATTCTAGGGATGGTAGTCTTATGATTGACCCCTCTTTGGGGTTGGACTCCATCTGCCCCAGTCTGAGTCTTGAATCAATTCCTCTCAGTTACTCGACTTTTGAGGATATTGGCTTCTATGAATTCTTAAGGTAGCTTGCCCCAGGATGAGCATCAAAGCGACTTAACTTATGCTGATTGAACATTAAAGGGATTTTCTCTTGACCAAAAGAGCCTCTGAATGACTTGCCCCTAGTTGGTAGAGTCTTGAGATGACTTGCTCTGATCAACCGATTCTTGAATGATTTCCCCCTTAATCAACTAATGTTTGAGGACTTAATATAGTTTGACTGATTCCATAGCCACTGGATGCCAATGCCTCTAACCCATAGGGTTACGATGTGATCTTGATTCCGATCAACTTTGCTGGCAGACCAAGTCCTCTTAGATTGCTTCTTGATAGGATTTCTCTGATGTCAAATACTGACTTACAGTTAAAAAATTTCATTCACAAATGGTAATTTTAATGTGATGTTCATGCAAGTTTGAGAAAATCAATCATTATGGGAATCATGTGATAGTGGGTGCCAAATGGACCGTTAGTCCAAATGCAGTGCTGATTTAAGCTGGTGTAAAAGATACAGCAAGAATAAGATTAGCAAATCTTGTAGGAGTCAGTTTACGCAACCTTACTGTAGTATGCTTTTGGAATAAACTATGCCTCAATTAGGTCTTTTAAGGGTTGTAACGTGGTCTAGTTCACGGTTAAAGAAACAAAGGATGTAAGGCTCGAAGCTTATTTTAACCCACCCCTTCTTCGTGATGATCTTCAGTCCTACGTTCAGTTAGCTCTGCGCACGTTTATCTTCCAAAAGGGTTGACGGTGTAAAGTGATGATTCAAGGTAAGCTTGACATGGCAGTCACCTTATTTTATTTTTGATGGATGTCAGCGACCCCTTAATTTTGACATGGCGGTCAGTGAATCTTATTTTATTTTTGAAGAGGATTTGAATACCTCCTTTGATTTTGTTTTTGATCCCAAACTTTTGCATGGACTAATTTTGCTTTTCGAGTCCATCGGGATAGCCTTGATTTTTGCCTAAGTCTCCTCTTGGGGTGTTTGACTTATCAGGCTTTTTATATTTTTTTTTCCCGATTTCATTTGAGGGTTGTGACTGCCAAGTCATTGGTCATTGAAGAACAACTGTCATAATGTTTGCATTTTGCATGATTCTTTCGACACTTCAAGACGTATGCGAAGAATATCTTATGGTTGATCCTCATATGGGAAGTTTCATCTTGATAATTCAAATTAACTGAACACTACCCATGCCCCAGGTTAAGTGTAAGGGTTTAGAAATGCAAAGTAAACTCCTACTTCTAGGCTCGAAGTGGTTAACTAGGGACTAACTCCTTATCTGTCCAGTGTTTGGGGGTTTAAAACAATGCTTGTACATCATTAGAAGGATCTTATCTGAAAGCATACCAACAACAATTATGGGTATTTTACTTTCGTCATCCTCTCTCCAAGTCTTTGCTAGAACAAACGTTTGATAAAGAAAGTGGATGAGAGGTATATGGATTCATATTTTTTTGCTTTTTGATATAAATGAAGAAAATGAGCGAATGCGACATGATTAATTCAGAAAAAACATGATCACTTCATTAATATTACCATTCAAAACAACAATGTTTAAAGCAAGTAGCATTTAACAGGAAATAAACTACAAATGCAAATATAAAACATGATTTAATGATCTCCAATGCTTGAGGGTGTCTTCCTTTCTGGTCCACTGGCTTGAGGTGATGCCTTCTGAAGTCTTCAAACTCATTTGGGCGGGAAATTGACGTGCACAATCAATCGACCTTCTGGAAAGGATATGTACCCTCTATCAATCAACTATTGCACTTTGGCTTGGAAGACTTTGCAATCTTCAATTGAGTGCCCCATTGATCCAACATGATATCCACATTGCACATAAGGATCGTACCCAGGCGGGCTTGGCCTTGGAGCAACTTTAGAGGCTTGGGGACCACCAACGAGCTTTGAGTCAGAGGCTGCAGAAGTTGATTGTATGACATGAGAATTGGACCGCGACGATCATTCCTTCTTTCCAGATTGTTGCAAGGCCTATGCTGACTCTGTGGCTGATGGTGATATCCTCTACCATAAACTTGATGATTTGCATGAGAAGCCATCCAGGGTTTCTGGTATAATGCTTTAGGCATTGCTGGCTTCCTGTAAGGATAATGTGGCACTGGAAGTGGTGAGTGTTGAAGAGATGAGGAGTCAGAAGGTCCTGCTGGTGCCTCATGAGAGTACTTGACATCTGTCATGACTACATTAGTTTCATCCTCTTCTTCTTTACTTTTACTTGAATGGACTTTAGTATCACAACTTTTTGGCGCTATTTCAGTGCTCTTGCATGGAAATTGCGACATTTCACTAGCAACGTCTTCAATCCCTTCTTTGTGATACAAGATCTTGAGAGGTTTCAGAGGTCTCTTGCCTTTTTCACCACATGGTTTAGTAATCAAGACACTTGTATCAAGGCCTTCTTCCTCGAGGGTAGGTGATCCTGCATGGATAAACTTTTGCACCTTGAGCCTAAAACTCTTGCATTCCTCGATAAGGTGTCCTTCTGCTCCAGTGTAGTACTCACACTTCACCTCTGGATGATCTTCTTCGAAGATTAATTTCCTGTTGTTGACCAACCGCCTGACTCTAGATGGCAGCGTAGGACAAGTGTCCAAGTCATGTCCTATAGCCCTTTTATGATATTCACATGTCAGATTTAGATCATACTCTATAGGATAGGGGGTTGGCATAGGCTCGATGGGTCGAGGAGTTACCAACGAATTCTGAACCAATAGTTGGTAGGTTTTACTGTATGATACAGGGATCATGTTGAAGTGATTTTTTCTCCTTCTTTTCTGATCTTGATCCTGCCCTTGGTTCTGATTCTGATGCCCTTGAAGAAGATAACTAATGGAGGTCGGTCCACTGATCTGGAAGTCAAAAGCTGAAGATGACATATTGAAGGAAGGCCATGGGTTGGAAAATGAGAAGATTCCCTATGGAATGGATCTTGACTCAGAGTGACACAAGATGAATATAGAGAGTTATCTCCCTTTACTGCATCAATGGGCATGGATTGACCCTCTTTTCTCAACAAATCCTGCAAAGTTTCCAAGACCCAATTCATTTGGCTTTTTAGAAGGCTGATCTCCTCCTTCAAAGCTCATTATCCTCTCACTAGCTCATCCATCATTTCTTGAGACATGGTTCTTCATTCTAAACGAGTGTCACGAATCACCTTGCTGGTCATGGACAAAGGACGAAATGAGTTTCTGGTTCTGGAGAAAGATATGCAATGCATATGAGATGCAGATGCAATGCAATGATATGTAAACAAAACGAAGCTTAGGATCACAGGTACCACGTTTTCAGGTCAGGCAATGACAGTGGGCAAGTAACTATATCTCTAATCAAAGGGATCCCACGGGTAGGCTCTTCCGGGTAGGTGCCTAAAGTCGTGGATCTTTTCAAAGATATTATTACCTTGACAAAGATTCATCCGATAATAATACCCTCGAAGGATCTCCTCTAGGTGAGGTTTTCGCGCAGTCTCACGAGAAAGGCTCCTCGTGAGTCTCCACTATACAACCATCGAGTCCAAGGTTTCCAAAGGGACCTCAGAGTCATAGATCGAGGTTGAAAATATCATTGTCAAAATAACATTACGTTTAAGGGATCTCATCTGATTGGGGCTTTTGTATCAACTCTCACGAGTCAACACTACCAACCACCATGGAAAAAGGGTTAAAAGGTCGTTAGAGTTATCAATTCAGGCCTGGAAATATTATTTCCATGGCAAAGGCTCACCATGACTATAACATTCCCAAGGGAATAAACTCTAAGCGGGACCTTCGTATCCTCCAAACGATAAAGGCTCCTCGAGGGATTCCACTACACGACCACCATTCTAATCCTAAGTTTTCCTCAGACTCGGGTATAGAGTCATCTCACAGAGTGCCCATAATCAGAGAAACCCAACAATCACAAGAATAATAGATAAGATACATAATAAACAAACAAGTAAATAAATAATCAAGCAAGCAAATAATAACATAGGAAGAACACAAACAAGCGAGACTAACGCTTACGAATCGAGTCAAGTTAGGCTTGACTCTCTCTTGCATAGGGCAATGCAAACTCCCCAGCAGAGTCGCCAGTTGTCGTACCTCAAAAAAAGCACGATCCTTCACAAATGGTCGCGAAAAACAGAGTCGCCACCGAACTTTATTTATTCCAAGATGTAATAGGGAAATATCGAGAAAACCTTTAGGGAAAGAACATGGTCATTGCAACCAAGTTCTAGGTTCGGGAGTCGGTTACATGAGGGGAAGGTATTAGTACCCCTCACGTTTGTTGTACTCAACGGGAACCTCTTGATTCGATTCATGAGAAATGTTAGCTTAGCTTATTTGTTTTCTTCCATTATAAAAAGGTGTAAAGGTAATGTAAAAAAGTTTAGAATGCTAAGGAGAAATAAGTAGTTTTTAGAATAGAGTGCTCGCCAAGGATTAGGGCCCTTGTGCCTACATATTTTCACTTGAAAGAAGTGAAGAATCAGTACGTCCGTAGTTCGTGGGACTACGAGAAAAGGTTTGAGAGTTGTGGAATTCTACTCACCAAGATCATCACAATCTTGTGCCTATGTATCTTACATTCAGAAGAGAATGAAGAATCAGAGCGTTCGTAGTTCAGACTACAGATGTTGGTTTGATTTATTGAAAGATACTTAGTCATATTTGACAGAAAATATTGCTTTATCTAAACGGGTCAGGAGAGGATGCTTGCATCACTTTGAATGGATTTCCATA
Organism: Lathyrus sativus; assembly: GCA_963859935.3. Taxonomy (NCBI): domain Eukaryota; kingdom Viridiplantae; phylum Streptophyta; class Magnoliopsida; order Fabales; family Fabaceae; genus Lathyrus; species Lathyrus sativus. The sequence continues at coordinate 675,713,086 of OZ012741.1, forward strand.
TATCAATGTTCATGGGAAACATACCACTTATCTCGACTCAAATAGGTTACGGACGAAGCAATATTTTGCATCGTCTCAAGACACCATATCTCACGCTTATGAAAAGGTTTGACGGTTCGCACGGCGGCGAGAAATTGAATTAAATGCGTTGATGTATTTGATTGGAGAGGATAATAGATTTGAATAGGTTTTAGGGTTTCGACCGCACGAGGGCGAGAAAGAGAGTTTAATGTATCAAATGTTTTGCTAGAGGTGACGATTACCTGAAGCTTAAGAAAGGCTTCTCGGACCCAAATAATCGGGAAAGTGAGTCAAAGACTTGACTCTCTCTCTTTTCACCTTTAATGGTGAAGGAATTGGATATGGTTCGAGGAAATTAACTGGATGGCGATAACTCAAAGCTTAAGAAAGGCTTCTCAGGCCTAAGTAATCGAAAGAGTGAGTCAAAGGCTTGACTCTCTCTCTTTTTCATCTTAAAAGAGATTGCGTAGGAAAAGCATTGAACGATAGAAGATGGTTGAAGTATTTTAAACGGATGAGGATCACTTGAAGCTTAAGAAAAGCTTCTCGGGCCCAAGTAATCAAGAAAGTAAGTCAAAGGCTTGACTATCTCTCTTTTTCATCTTATATTATGAAATAATTTTGATATAATTATCGTGGCTTATGAATGACGATTACTCGAGGCTTAAGAAATGCTCCTCGGGCCCAAGTAATTGGGAAAGTGAGTCAAAGACTTGACTCGCTCTCTTTTTCATCTAAGTGTTTAGGAAAATAGATTTGATTTCGCTTATCGTTTTAGAACACAATTGTTCAAGCTTAAGAAAGAATCCTCGGGCCCAAACAATCGAGAGATTGAGTTAAAGACTTGACTCTCTCTCTTTTCCATCTCGACAAGAGGTTGTGTCGGAAAAGCGTTTTAAAGATGGAGGATAGTTGGAGTATTTTAAATGAATGAGGATTACTTGAAGCTTAAGAAAGGCTCCTCGGGCACAAGTAATCAAGAATGAGTCAAAGACTCGACTCCTTCTCTTTCTCATCTTAGTGGTTGAGAAAATAATTTGATGTGAATCTGATTGTAAGTTTTTTAGAGAAGACAATTGTTTGAACTTAAGAAAGGCTTCTCGGGTCCAAACAATCGAGAAGAGAAATCAAAGACTCGATTCCAAATCCCTTTTCGTCTTTATTGAAATTGTATTTAAGTATTGTTAAGTGTTTTCGTTCGATTTGAAGGAAAATACTCGATGTGGATCGAGATTTGAATTTACGCACATAAAAAAAACAGACTTGGTATAGAATCGAGATTTAACTGAAAGATAAATCGAACGTGTCGGTGATATAAGGTCAACACAGGTCAATAAGAACAAGCCAAAGAAATCGTGAAACCGAAATAGTCGGGCGAAGATCACAAAATCATACAAAGTTATTAATTAAACTAAATACAAATATTTGATAAAACTAATTAAATTAAAAACTAAATTAAATACTTAATAAAATAGTTCATTTTTCTATTTATATAATTTATAATTTATTTATAACAAAAGGAAAAGAAAAAAAGGGAGATTTAAATAAATGTTATATAAAAAAGGAATAGAATACTATATAAAAAACTGGTTTTTTAACAACGCCTATTTCAGGGCAGTTGTAAAAGGTGCGCAGCAGGCTAAGAGTTTTAACAGCGCTTCTATAAAGAAGCGCTGTAATTGTGCTGATAGAAAATAAAAAAAAAAAATTAAACACAAAACCTCAAGACAGTAGCAGTATTCCTGTACCACCCATTTTCAAAACATTTAATTAAAAATCCACAAATCTTGAAATACCAAAACGATACGTGCAATGATATCATAAAAAAATTAAGAGTTACCGCCGACGAATAGTGGATGCGGTTATTCAATTGCTATGGAAATGTACTGGACTTCTAATCTTCCCTGAAGCAACTTTATTGTACATCCTTAGAACACGACGCTGATTTGCAATAACTATGTTTACATACCCTTGAACCTTTCCGTCAATGTGATTTTCTACTGCCGGCTAATGAAGTTGCTAGAAGAAACTTGTCGTTCTTGTTGCATCGTCAATTAGAAGCAAATGTAGTCGATACAAAACACAAAATGTCATCGGAGTTATAATAGTGGTGTGTTTGAAAGAAGCTTCATCAGGTTTTTTTACGACTAAGCGCGGTCATTCCCTGTCATGATGCTCCAAGAACCTGCTATTCAACAAAGCAATACAAGAAAATGCATACCCTATTTTTGAAATGTCTTGCGTGAAGCCAAAAAAAGACCTCAATAGTTACCAATTTTAAATCACTGTTAGATCATGAAAACAAGAAGCCAAGACTAGACTATTATTTTGATTTCATGACGCAAACTCGAAAAGAACTCGATTTCAGCAACATTAAAAAAAACAGAACAAGCAATAAAACAATATTGCTTATTATTTATATCAATTTCAAACAACAGCAGAACTTACAAATGAAAATTGATGTTGCAGCCGCAAAAATTATTGTTCCCTATGTTGAAAACCGAAGATAGCAGGACATTTGCATACGCATTACCTCCAGCTCTGTTCGTATAATAGAAATCTCGGCGGTATCGCAATATTATTGTTGTTGCTGCAGAACTCGAATCAAAGCCGATTTTGCGTTGTTGTTGACATGAACCAAATTAGTTTCAACTTCTGAATCACAAATCTATAACCTGCATACACCAAAGAAAAACAGAAAAAAAAACGGCTCCGGGATACACTGATGACATGAGCTTCACGACTCGACGTTGCTGCCAAAACTTCAACCGTAATACCATTGTTGTCTAAATCATCTTCTTCTTGCGAGGAAATCTCGCGCCGGCGGCCAAATCTGTAGAATGAGATGGTGACCAGTTCTGTGATTTTTAAGTTGTCTGAGTTGTGGCTGGAAGATTTATCGGCGATGTCGAAACCAACAGTGATATTAAAGTGAATCCGACATATTGAGTCCGAGGAGTGAACTTCGACAAGGGTGGTTATGTTCAAGAGCTGCAACGGTGAGCTAATTCGTCGAATATTTTCGTCGGAAATGTTGTTATGTGGATGTTGTCCCTGCAGAATTGAAGGTGTGGTTGACGTTATTGTTCAAAGGTTGAGGGTTTTTGTTCTCACAGAAGAACAAGAGGGTTTGTGAGGTGAGGCTTGAGTGAAAGATAAAAGATATGGTCGATCAGATGGAATAGAAGAGAGAACTGAGAGGATGGATTGTTTAGGTCTGTGGAGGGTGGCGCGGTGGATGAAGGTGAAGGTGCGGCGGTGATGGTAAGGAACGGGGGTTAGGCTTTTTCGTGAGGGAAAAGATGAATGTGGTGATGGGTAGCTCGCGGGTAGGGTTTTGAAGGAGAAAGAAGAGGAAAAACAGAGGGTTCGACGACTGGGTGTTTGAGAAGGAGAAGAGGAGTTTGGGGTTTTGTCTTGAGGGTGGCGGCAAATCCTTCAGGAAGAAGAAGAAGGGACCCAGCGGCTAGGGTTCTTTAAGAAGAAGAAAATGAATTGTGAAGAAACCCTAGGTCCTCCCTTTTATTCCCAATTTCGTTCGTCCCCTCCCTCTTTCCTTTTCGTTTTTTTAATTTTCTTTTTTTTTCATTTACAATTTTCTGTTTTCTTTTTCTATTTTTCTAATTCTTTTCTATTTCTATTTTCTTCTTAATTTAAATTAATTAATTTTTAAATCTAATTTCTAATGTAAATTCTAATTAATCTAATTCTAATTGCTAATGTAAATTCTAATTAATCTAATACTAAAATCTTATTATTATATTATATTAACATTATCTTAAAATAAAACAAAAATACAAAAATAATGATAAACATAAAAACTGCCACGTGTCATGCTCTTATTGGGCCTGGATGAAAAAATTTGAAAATTCACCATTTATTAAATAAATATGCTAAAAAATGAAATGCAAGCCTGAAAAACTCACATTAATTATTTTTTGACGTTTCGATGAAAATATGGAAATAAAACGGGTGAAAATGAACAGAAATCGAGTAACAGAGATGCTTAAAAGAATTAAATCAAATGTGCGCGAAAAGGAAATAACTTGAAAAGATATAGTACTAAGTCAATTTTGAGAATCGACCGGGACCGGTAAAAAGGCTCATACTGGTAAAAAGTGATGGAAAATTTGTCGAGAGATAAGATGAGTACGCTAGGTCGAGTTTTAAAGGGAAGTAGGTTAAAAACACTAGCGCCTGCAAGCTTAAATTCGAAAACTTCTAATCGTTGATTTTTCTTGTATATTTGAGGCACAATTCAGCCAATCCGTTTGTACATCCTAGAAATTCATTCTGGCTAATCAATTTGTGAATTATTCACGGTAAAATGCATGTTATGCTGTACAAGCGATGCAAATTGAAAATTAAGTCAGGCAAATGAAAACTTAAAACAGATAGGACCAATTTGAGGTATGACAGATTCCCCTATCTAATTGCCTTAAACTTGAGAATGAACAGTTGCAACTGTACCAAAACCCTAATTGAAACTCGATTGCCCTGCTAATTATCCATTTTGAAACAAAATGCTTCTGCCACAACTGATAATTTGATACTGAAATAAACCATTTCTGTGACCAAGATTTGGTAAAATTTCCGTTGAATTTCACACCACACCACGCACATACTTGAATTGATAATTTGGCCTGATCCTTGGTTCAATCCTGTAAGACCTGGGCTTAGACAACACAGAACAAAAGGTACAAAGTCTAGATGCTCAATGGTAGATGACATGAATAAAAGATATGATATTCAAGTTTTTTCAAGCATAATGTAACGAGATTCACAGTCCGTGAATTTCTTACTTAAGTAATAAATGACGTTCTATTTATTTTTAGTTTCGTCTTATTAGCCAAGCATACAACCCATGGAATCATCCAACACTACTAAGTATATAATCAATGATCTTCCTTCCAATGAAGGGATCAGGATAAGAGGCTCAAGTAGATATTCTTTGATGCTGTCAAAGGCCTTCTGGAAATCTTCTGTCCATATAAAAATTTGATCTTTTTGAATAAGTTTGGAAATTGGCCCACAAGTAGCAGTCATGTGAGAGATTATTCTGGAGATGTAATTTAATCGACCTAGAAATCCTCTGACTTGCTTCTTTGTTTTGGGTGCTGGCATTTTTTGAATGACTTTGACTTTATAAGGATCAACTTCAATTCCCTTCTGGATAACGATGAAACCTAAAAGCTTTCCTAAACAAACACTGAAGGTACATTTGTTAGGATTCAAGCAAAGTTTGTATTTTCTCAAACGCTGAAACAATTTTAACAGATATTCCACATGTTCTTCTTCAGTACTGGACTTAGCAATCATATCATCGACATATAGTTCAATTCCTTTGTGCATCATGTCATGGAAAAGAGTTGTCATGCTCTTTGGTAGGTTGCACTTGCATTCCTTAGACTAAATAACATCACTTTGTAGCAAAATGTTCCCTAGGGCGTAATGAATGATGTCTTTTCCATGTCCTCAGGTGCCATTCTGATTTGATTATATCCGGAGAATCTGTCAATGAAGGAGAATACTTTAAATTTTACGATGTTGTTAACTAACATGTCAATATGTGGTAACGGGAAGTCATCTTTTGGACTAGCTTTGTTTAAATCTCAGTAATCCACACATATTCAGACTTTTCCATCCTTTTTTTGGAACATGCACTATGTTGGCCAACCACTGAGGGTATTCTGTCGTGGCGAGGAACTCGCTGTCAATCTGCTTCTGCATTTCTTCTTTAATTTTGATGGTGATATCTGGGCGAGTCCTTCTTAATTTTTGCTTAATTGACAAACATTCTGGTTTTAATGGCAAGTGGTGTTCCACAATATCAGTGTCCAACCCTGACATGTCTTGATAGGACCAAGCAAACACATCTGAGAATTCTTTGAGAAGTTCAACTATTTTTATTTTAACAGTTGGACTAAGCAGTGCCCCAATCTTGACCTCTTTTCTGTCTTCATCAGAGCCAAGGTTGATTACTTCTACCGGCTCCTTGTATGACTGAATGGAGGTTTCTTCTTGCTTAAGCAGTCTAGAAATTTCATCCAGAATTTCTTCCTCTTCTTCATATTCAGCTTCGAATACTAGAAGCTCAAAGTTGGGAGAGGGCATAGGGTCATGTTTTTCAATGGGGTTTTTGATGTTTAATCTGCACATGTGATTGATGCTGGATTTTAGAAAAATAGGTAACTGCAGAGTGTACAGATATTGGAAGCTTTTATCATTTTTTGTTTGTTTTTGTTTCTTTTTCTTTTTAGGTTACCATTTTCCGAAAAAGCAAAAAGTAAAAAACAAAACACTAGCATGGAATTGAAAATGACATCTTTATTATTGATCGAATATTTCTTGAAAAACAAATCCCAAAAAATAAATTCTTTGCCTTAGGCAGAGCAAAAAAGGCATATTTAAAAGAGAGGCCCTAAAAACATCTCTCGCCTTTGTGCAGAGCGAGAAGAAAAAAAAAAGAAAAAGCATTACTTAGATATATGGACAATAGTTGGAACATCAACAACTATCTGGTTTTGAAGAATCCTCCCATGTGTCATAAAGCCTTGAGAATCCCTATCAGGACTGTCTTCAATAATGCCACTAACTTCTGGCAAAGTCAGGTTAGTAGAACTCTTAATCTTTACGGATGAATCAGAAAAGGTCTTTGGGTACGCTTTCCACAAATTGTGGGGTATCGAATGACATGTAGACATCCTCGGGAGACATGTATCCGGGATCTTCCCAGTAATGTTCTCATTCTTAATTCTTTGGCATATAGAATGTAGCTTCGTACCCAAAATACTCCTTTAATTCTTTAAGCTTTTCTTTGGCCGGTGGATGACCAGGTAGTCTTTGGAGAACTCTTGAAAGTGCCATGTAAGTGGATGGATTTTCTTTAGAGTCATGTTCAATTATGACATTCACTTCATGGATAAAATCCCTTTCAGCAATTTTTTCAGAACTATCGAAAAGGTGAGCTTCAATAGCTTTTTCAATGGGTTAAGGAGTATAGAATGGTATGCAGACATTCTCTGGATGACTACTGTACTCAAGAGTTTCTAAGTACGGATCCCAGACTTCTAGAGGAATACACAAATCCTCTTCGGGGTTGTGAAAGTTGTCTTCCATTATCACATCTTCTGGTAAAGCAAAGGAAGTAGGGCAATTCTCAGTATGGTAATGTTCAACGTCCATCTCGTCACTAGATCTTGGTACATCCTTGAATTTCTTCTGAGGAGTGTTAAATGAAGTATGCATCTCCTCCTTCAAGATATACCCAAAATGATTGAGATAAGACTTCCTTTCTTTTTCAGAATCCGAGGGATCATCTTCAGAGTCGTTGTCGCTACTGCGAAAATAAGGTGCCGGCAAAACAGAAGAGTCGCCACCTATCGTTATTTATCCCACAGAAAGGGAAAGGAAACGATCGGAAAAAACCTGACGAAAAGGTATAAGACAAGGTCATCGCAACCGTGTTTGGGTTTGAGAGTCGGTTACGCAAGGGGAAGGTATTAGCACCCCTCACGTCCATCGTACTCGATGGGATCCACGCTTGCTGGTTTGTCTAAGGGTGACAAACAATCTATCTACAGCTGCTAAAGCTAAACGGAAAGCACTGACTCGATAGAGCATCGCACTCTATGCCTACGTATTCCCTCGTGCAATGGGAAAGTCAGAGTCAACGTAGTTCGAGAAACTACAGGGGGATTTGCTCACCGAGATATCGCATCTCGTGCCTACGTACTTTCACACGGCGTGAAAGATCAGAGAAAACATAGTTCGGGCTAACTACGGGAAAACGGGTGTTCTCGATCACACGGGGGTGAGAGAAAAGGTTGACGATACTAGCGTACGCATTCTAGCAGTTAGGTGTATGCTGCTCGACCATTGGAGACTTAGGCATTACCTGTTTGTGGTAGAACGAACGTAGTATGTCGGGGTTTAAAGGTACGGGAACTTACGGGAACTAGAACTACGGTCTGGTCTCAATTGCGTTAGGGCAAGAGAAAGGGAGGATTAGTCGTCAGCGGGAAAGTCTCGATCGCACGGCAGCGAGAGAACAGAAAATTTAGTTGTTAATGTGCTTGCTAGGATACCACATCCTATGCCTACATATTCTCGTCTGGTACGAGAAATCAGAGCAGCTGTAGTTCAGCCAACTACAACAAAAGGGGAAAAAGGGAAAAGGGAGCTCGCTAGGATCATCGCAATCTTATGCCTACGTGCTCTCGCCTGGTACGAGAGATCAGAGCAAACGTAGTTCGGCGCACTACGGAAAACAAGCCTCGATTGCACAAGGGCAAGAGAAGGGGTCTCAATCGCCTGAATGTGAAAGAAAAGGGGTTCGATCGCACGGGGGCGAGAACAAAGAGGAAGCAGGCCTAAGACCTAAACGGGAAGGGACTCAGGACACACACGCCAGAACCTAAGGCGTAGGAGCAAATGCGTCGTATGTCACCCAAATGGTGCCACACTAAACACTCTAGACGATTGAGAGGAAACCCCTCAACTGCCACTTCCCACGTATCTAACGCCACGGCTCACAACACTCGACGGTTTCACAAAGACTTGAATAAGAAAGATGTTATTCGAACGAAGCGGCTCCGTTGGCTCTCAACACTGTGTGCAAGCTCCATTCCAATCTTCTCCTCTCTGGATCATGGATGAGGATGTTCAAATCAGAACCAATGTAATGCTTAGACCGTCATGGCTCAACTTATACGAGAAATCGAACTCTAAGAGGTAGCATGTTGATATTCGTGTCAAAGACAAGATAGAGAAATGATATCGAAAATTATTCTCCAATTAAATCATGTCACACGGCCAGCCCGGAATAAAATCAATAGTAAAATCAGATAGCATAAAAGAAATGAGGAGAGAAATCCAATCACAAATGAAAATAAAATTCTACTCCTAAAATTGAAAATAAATTCTTAACAGAAAATACTCTAAAGAAAATAATAAAAGGAAATTGCATATAGAAAATAGCATAAAAATTCTATCCTAAAATGCTATAATATTCTATAAGAAAAATAGAAATGAAAATTCTATATACAACATTAAAAGAAATACTATCTAAGGTAAAATAGTAAATTCTATGTAAATCTCTATAATATCCTAAAAGAATAATAGAATTTAAAATCTACAATATAAAAATCTATATTAAAAATATGCTAATATTCTAAGAAAAAAATAAACTATAATCCAAAAAGAAAAATAGAAAAATAAAACTACAATTATTACAACCAAACATCCAATACAAGCAAGAATTGAAAAATAAAGGGGAGAGGGTACATCAGCCAGAACAGGGGTGTGCCTGAAAAAAAACAGCATTGGGCTTGAGCCCACAATACATCATCCAGAAAAAATAAACAAAAAACAGGGGGGGTGCGTTTGATAATGGGAGGTGTGAGTTAGAAACTCGTTAGGCCCAGCCCAACAAAGAAATCCAGTAGGGGGTGCGCATTGGGAAATGCAGGGTGCAGTCAGTAGAAAGGTTGTTGTTGGGCCCTAAGCCCATCCGTCACAAAGCAATGGCAAGGAAAAGGGGTGTATTTGGAAATTGGGTGTATGGATCCAGCAAAGGAAAATTGGGCCACAAGCCCAACCAAACCAACAGAGGGGTTCACGACCTACCACCTTCCTTCTCCCAATCCTCAGTCTGAAACCCTAGTTCCTTTCTCACTCAACCTCCACCGCCGCTGACGTCCACTCTCAACCTTCCCCCTTCTCACCGTCTCAGCCTCAAACCTCAATCTCCTTGCTTCTCTCTGTCTGAACCTCGCGTACATCTCCTTCCCTATAATCAAACAAAACGCATCTGCGAATGCGTGGTTTTTGCGTGGATCTGAAGCACGGTGGTGATTGAGGAAGTTTCGTTTGAAGATCCTTGAAGAAAGTATGATGAATATATGTGAAGTTTTGATTGACATGGACGAGATCTGGAAACAAGATGAACGGATGATGAAGCGATCGTTGAAGGTTCTTGGTAATTTGTTGGAGAAATATGGAATTAGCGATGAACACAGATGCAGATTTTGCTGAAGATCATGGAAGATCTTGATGAATTTGTGAAGAGCGCATGGTGGTTGTTATGAACAACGATGGATCGATGAAGATCCTGGGAGTTTCCGATGAACCTTGATGAAGGTGGTTGAATCTTGATGGAATCATTGAAGTCTCTGATGAGCGTTTATGATTTTCTGGAAAATGATGAAGATCTTGAACGAATCTATGAAGATCTAGTGAAAACGTATGAACAGGTTTCTGGATTTTCTCTGAAGAACTTGATGAACATGGAGGGGTTTCTTGAGTTTCTGATGAATCTGGAGATGATCAGGGAAAAAGATGAACATGTGATGGTGAAGATCCTATGAAGATGGCTGGAAACAGATGGATTTTATGGCGGGTTGTTGGACTTCCGGCAATGGTTACAGTGAGGATTCTGGCCGTGATGATTTCTCCGGCGAGTTCCCAAATGTGTTTGCATGGCCGGAGAACGTGTGGGGGTGACACCTCAAGGGGTATCGTGGCAATGCATGGGAGAGAGAGATGGAGAGGTGGCACGTGTGATGTGAGGTGGCCAGGTGGCGTGTGTGTGGCGGAAAGAGAAAGAAACGTGTGGACTGCTCTTTATACTGACATGTGGCGTGTAGCTGGACTCGTGGGCCTCCAAAAGGACAAGTGGCCCACCACTCAGACTCAATTACTGATTCAATTAATTGTTTAATGGTTATTAAAACTCAATTAACTGCAATGATGATTAAAACTAGATTAAAAAAATCTGATTAATTGTTAAACTAAAACTTAGTTAATTCAATTACTAATGGTTAATGCTAATTAATGCAATTAACCTATTAAAAATAGGAAAGACTATTAATATTCTAGAAAAAGAAATTAACCTATTTAAAATCTACTTAAAAAGTTAAAAATTAAGGAAAAATCTAGAAAATGCATTGAAAGTCAATTAAACCGATTAAAAAAAGACGCGAGAATATAGCGAAATAAACGATAAAAACCGGACACCGAAATGTCCTCAAAAATAACAGTGAAAGCTGAAAACACTGGGACGAGCACAAATTCCCACAACAAAACCTGCTTGTTCGAACCGGTTTGCAAAGCCCGAAACGCCAGGAACAGGTTGTAATCCCGATAAAGTCAATATGACTAAAAATGCAATGTATGTAGTATGAAGATGCAAAATGCAAAATGAGTCGAAACATAAGCCAGATACAAGAATTGGTTGGTCAAATTTTGGGGTGCAACAGATGCCCCTATTCAAACGGCTTGGACCTGAAGGGTTGAGAAGCGAACGACTTCCAAACATTCAAAGGTAGTAGACAGTGAAATACAAAAGAACCCGAAATTTGCCAACCTGCCGAAATAAACTGCAAAAACTGCTTGGGGAACAAATATCCAGAAAACTGAATCCAGTTGTCACAGCAACAAACTGATCAATCATCTGACAAAGAAACTGACTTTAGCACCAGTTACCTGTGTGACGCCACAGATAACAAACCCGAAGGTTGGATCAACATGCACTTGATCCTTTCACGTCATCCAATGATAGACAGGAAGAGAAATATACTCACATCATCTAAAGGAAGACGGAAAGAAAAACAATCTGAATCTTGCATCGTCTAATGATAGACGAGAGGAACATATTTAAATCTCGCATCGTCTAATGATAGACGAGAGGAACATATCTGAATCTCGCATCGTCTAATGATAGACGAGAGGAAAATCATAGCCAAATCTCGCATCGTCTAATGATAGACGAGAGGAAAACCATAATCCAAATCTCGCATCATCTAATGAAAGACGAGAGGAACATCATCCAAATCTTGCATCGTCTAATGATAGACGAGAGGAACAGTAATCCAAATCTCGCATCGTCTAATGATAGACGAGAGGAACAATATAGACCATGTCAATGAACCTCAAAACCACCCATCAAATTTCAGAATCCTTTCGTCTATAGGAGTTGATGGAAAGAACAATATCCTCAAAGGGGACACATCATCAATAAGGATTGACAGGAAGAAAACCACCTTCAAAAAGCCAGGTCGTCAATATGAATCAACAACTAGGAAAACCGAACATTCTTCAAAGAGCTTCGACGTCAATAAGAATCAACAGTCCGGAAAAACCCCTCTTGAAATGTCATCTCATCCAATAAACAGAAAGAAAACCATATCTGAAACATCGCCTTGAAACCTCACATCGTCTAAAGATAGACGGAGAGAAAACTATACCCAAACTCACAACGTCTAAAGATAGACGGAGAAAATACCATACCCAAACTCACGACATCTAAAGATATACGGAGAAAATTCCATACCCAAACTCACGACGTCTAAAGATAGACGGAGAAAATGCATGTTGGGGAAATACATCGTCAATAGGAACTGACGGGAAGAAAACCTGCTCGGAGGTACACGTCGTCAATAGGAATTGACGGAAAGAAAAGTCTGTCGTCATCAGATGATTGATGAACAAAGAATAACTATCGTATGATCTGAAAATCAAATAAACCACAGAGCTATCAGAACAAAACTGTTGGATAAATGCCCCTGAACTGATTGCAGAGTAATTCACGTTGCCACAGAAGGCTGATAGAAAAACTGGCTTATGCTTCATATGCATATGCGTATGTTTGAATTTTTCTATGGCGTAATGCTTCATATAAGATGGAATGCTACGCATTTGACGATGAAATGCAAATATGATGCAAACATGATGATATATGCCAGATGCAAATGCAGGCTCGGGCTGCTGGAGAAACGGGATACAGAAGGACCATTCCAGCAAAATAAATGCTGGAAAGGTGAAGCCAACTCCGCTGGGGATAACCAAATACCACAGAATTATTCCAGCAAAATAAATGCTGGAAAGGTGAACCGACTCCGCCGAGGATAACCAAATGTGCTAAGTATGATTGGACTTCTCTGGGGATAGTTTACACGTGCCAATGAAAATTGGACTTTGCTGGGGAAAACAGACGAAGTCTTCCTGCGTATTAATGAAGATTGACTTCGAGGCTGATGCACCAACACGGATTGGGCCTCACAGTGATTGCCAATATGGATTGGGCTTTAGGAATGGTGTGCCAATAAGGATTGGGCTTCCTGACGATTTCTAATAGGGATTGGGCTTTTAGGCTATCCGTGATGGGTCAAGTACGATTGACGCTGGACAACATCCTGTCTGAATTCACGGTTTCTGATTGAAGGGTCAAGGGATAATAGCACGACTTCCCGACATTCGTCTCACACTTGAAGATTGGCTAAACCTGCTTGAGTAGCTCTGAGTAGCTCTAATGACACGGAGAGGAACAATTCCTTCGCTTCTGATACCCAGTCTGTGGGATCCCTGTGGGGATATTCCTCGAATGGAAATCTGAAAACATGTACCCTGATGGTCTGACATGAACTGCCCCAACACTCTGAACCTCGGAGAGATACTTCGGATCAAATGCCCCTCGGGCAAGAAACAACTTCTGTGCTTCACTTAGAGTGGACTGCCCCTGTCTGCAACAACTTTGCCCCTGATTGGCTGATCTGCAGGGAAATACATTAGTTGTCCTCGAGAGATTCATCAAATCTCGACCTGACTGCCCCGGAATAACTGATTTTGGATGGCTGACATCACTAGGGATTACTTGATATAGCTTGCCCCAGTTCACGGAGTATTCGGGCGTTCTGCATTCTATCCTGATAAGACTTTCCACTGTAGGAAACTTTTCTGTTGTCAAGCGCATACTTGCGAGTAAAACAAGTTGTTCGGTCATAAAAGATATATTAATGCAATGCATATGACAGTTTTGACATCCAATCTGTTCACTGGGAAAGGGAAAAAACAGTTTATGGCATATAATGAACAAAGCATTTATCAGAATATCAACATCAACACCAACATGGTAAGAAGAACCCTTTTAGGAGTCAGTTTTGAAGCGATCTTTACCGAAGTATGCCTTTGAAACGAACCCTGCTTCAATTAGGACTTTTTCCGGTTGTAACGTGGTCAGGTTCACGGTTTTGAAGGAAAGGATAAAGGCTCAAAATTTATTTTAACCCATCCGTTCACTTTGATGTTCTCCAATCCTTCGTTTAGCTAATTCGACCTTAGCGCTCACTTCTCAGAGGTTGAAGGATAGGAGTGATAGTTCGAGAAACCCTGACTTTTTGGAGTGACAGCCACTCACTTTTCGTCTTTGACACTTGGGGTCACACGACTTGTATTTTGTTTGAGGATTTTTCTTTTGTAACCCTTTTCATTTTTCAGTTTTTCGCTTTCCCTAATTTTTGCCTGGACTGACTCTTTTGAGCTTCTTTTGATTATTAAGTCCAGCGGGATGCCCTCATTTTTTCGTAAGTAATTTGTTTTCAAGTTTCAACTTAGCGGGCTTTTGATTCTTTTTTATTTTCTTTTTGAACAAGTCGTGTGACACTGGTTGTCTGACTCTTTGGGGAATAATGTGACTGTTTCACTCCTGACGCTTAACCACTGCGGTTTTTTAGGCACGGCCTCTAGAGGTGTGATTGATCCTCGAACAGACACTCCTATCTGCAATTTGGACGCTCGATCAAATTAGCTAACACCTACCCTGCCTTGGGTTAAGATTGAGGGTTTTTTGTTATCCGAAAGAAACTCCTACTACTAGGCTCAAAGGGGTTGACAAGGGATTATCTTCCTTATAACTTCGGTGTTTAGGGATTTGAAACAATGTCTGTACATCCTCAGCAAGTTTTATTTTCAAAAGCATACTATCGGAAGCTTGCGCGTCTTTAAACTTCGTCATCCTCCCCGGATTCCGCTTAACCAAGCGTTGGATATCTGTAAAACATTGAGTGAACAAGAATGGATTAAATCAAAACATGCATATTCATTTCATTATTAATATCAATTGAAAACAATACAAGTTTTACGAATGCAATTTGTGCTTTAATAGAAAAGAAACTACAAATGCAAAGAAATGACATGATAAAACAAAGATTGCCAGCTTCCGGGAACCGGGCTTTTCGAACTTGATTTGCTGCTGAGCCAGCCATCTTCAGAATTGATCGTCGAAGTCATCCTGGTACTTCTCTGAACATCTGCTATCAGTGAACTCTCCCATAACATGAACTGACGCACCCACTTGGCTGGATGAAGGAAGGTCGTTAATCTGAACACCCTGAGGCGTGATAGATATCCAGTTAGAATCCAACAAGGTTTGAACTTGGCTTCGAAGCACCTTACAGTCATCTGTTGAATGCCCCTGTGCCCCAGCATGGTACTTACAGCGGGCGTTGGCACCAAAACCTGGAGGGTAAGGCGGGATCATTGGATTAGTCTCTTTCGGCACTATCAGCCCACCATCGACCAAATCCGGCAACAACTGACTGTATGACACCGGTAGCTGAGTAAACTGCCTTTCAGGTTTCCTTGGTCTTCCTCGAGCGTGCTGACGCGGCTGACGACGATACGACTGTTGACTCTGGCGGGTAACGGATATCTGACATACAGACGCAACAGGTTGCTGGCTCTGAGCACTCGAAGTGTCTGAACACTGAATCTGAGGTACGGGAGATTCCAGGATGACATCACTTTCTTTCTCCCATTCTTCTTGAGAACTGACAATTGATTCATCTTCATAAACTGAAGTATAAGGAATGTCTCGAATCTTTCCGCTCTTGAGCCCTCTCTCAACAAGCTATCCTGTTCTTATCAAGCCCGCAAAGCTTGTACAACTGAACATTATGTCGTAATAACGGTCCTTCAGAGTACCCAAGAAGAGGTCAACCATTTCTCTCTCCAGAAGCAGTGGTTGAACACGAGCAGCCAATTCTCTCCATCTCTGCACATACCCCCTAAAGGATTCATTCTCCGCATGAGACAGTTCTTGCAAATGCACGCGACTAAGAGCCATATCCAAGTTGTAGTCGTACTGCTTCACGAAGGCATTGGCTAAATCCGACCATGATTTGATGCTATCACTCTCCAACAGCATGTACCAATCCAAAGATGCTCCGGTCAAACTATCTCGGAAACAGTGAATCATAAGCTTGTCATTGGTAACATGTGAAGTCATTCTTCTGCAGAACATAACCAAATGTAGCTTCGGACAACTATCCCCTTTGTATTTCTCAAAATTCGGCATCTTGAACTTTGGAGGCAACACAAGACCTGGCACCAGACACATGCTCGCAGCATTCAAATCAAGAGTATTCTTACTCATCAGGGTAGCAATCTGATCTTCCAACAGCTGGAATCTTCTCATATACTCAACAGTCCGTGGGTTCTTGACATTAACCTTCGGAGCAGCCCTTTGATGATCTGGCACAGGGAAAGTGAAACGCTGATAGTCTGTGTCATGAAGAGAAGATGCATCTTTGTCTCTGACAGGAATCTGCACAGGCTGGGCTTGAGCAACATTGTTCACCGAAGTCCTCTGAACATTGTCCTCTCCTCTAGTCATAGCTGTTATGGCTTCCATGAACTGACTCAACTGGTTCTTCAACAATTCAAACTCTGCCCTAATAACCATCTGATTCTGCTCTTTGGAGTTCATGATCCTTCCAGAAACTAACTCAAATCTAATGCGAATGTCGGGAAGTTAACTGCGAGTTGGACAAAAGATGGGTAAGCTCTCTGTTCCGGCCGAGGATGGACACGCAAGCATGAGATGCACATGAAATGCAATGCAAAATGCTAATGCAGCAAACATGGGATCACAACCCCCACAAAGCTCTGAATACTGCTGCGCTGCTGTTGGGATAAGTTCGCTCTGACGAGAGAAAACCAAAATACTGGGTTGGTTGGAAGTCAAGTTTCCTACAAAAACCCTCCCACTCACGGGTGTGGACCTAAACTGACACAGGTTCGACATCCTATGCAGTCATCAGCGTCACAGACTTTCAAGAAATGATGATATGATACCCAGAAGGTGTGGCATCATCATCTCTTGAAGCGGCCTCACTCGGCTGAGTCATGAGTGATCGGTCCCCAGAGTCGACAACCCTTAGATTTGAAATCCTTTCAACGGCCCACTGGGCTGGAAATGGAAATCATCTCAAAGAATCTCGTCTGAGTGCAGATTTCATGGGAACTAGTGCATGCCTAACATACAAGTTCACCACTAATCTGCTTCTAGTGCTAGGTATATACTCGAGCCTGGGTCTGGCTTATCACTCATCAGAGCCCCTCCCACAACAGCACAGTAGCAACAGATAATAATATATGCGGGAATGTAAATACAATAATATACAACATACAACACAAAAATAAACACCCACAGACAAGCAAACAAGCGCTAGGACTGACTCTCGCACATGGACGTTGGATCCCCCGGTTGACTCGCATAGAAGACGTTGGATCCCCAGCAGAGTCTCCAGCTGGTGCTACCGCAAAAATAAGGTGCCGGCAAAATAGAAGAGTCGCCACCTTTCGTTATTTATCCCACAGAAAAGGAAAGGAAACGATCGGAAAAAACCTGACGAAAAGGTATAAGAGAAGGTCATCGTAACCATGTCTGGGTTCGGGAGTCGGTTACGCAAGGGGAAGGTATTAGCACCCCTCACGTCCATCGTACTCGATGGAATCCATGCTTGCTGGTTTGTCTAAGGGTGAAAAACAATCTATCTACGACATCTAAAGCTAAACGGAAAGCACTGACTCGATAGAGCATCGCGCTCTATGCCTACGTATTCCCTCGTGCAATGGGAAAGTCAGAGTCAACGTAGTTCGAGAAACTACAGGGGGATTTGCTCGCCGAGATATTGCATCTCGTGCCTACGTACTTTCACACGGCGTGAAAGATCAGAGCAAACGTAGTTCGGGCTAACTACGGGTAACCGGGTGTTCTCGATCACACGGGGTTGAGAGAAAAGGTTGACGATACTAGCGTACGCATTCTAGCAGTTAGGTGTATGCTGCTCGACCATTGAAGACTTAGGCGTTACCTGTTTGCGGTAAACGGACGTAGTATGTCGGGGTTTAAAGGTACGGGAACTTACGGGAACTAGAACTACGGTTTGGTCTCAATTGCGCTAGGGCAAGAGAAAGGGAGGATTAGTCGTCAACGGGAAAGTCTCGATTGCGCGGTAGCGAGAGAACATAAAAGTTAGTTGTTAGTGTGCTCGCTAGGATATCGCATCTTATGCCTACAGATTTTCGTCTGGTACGAGAAATCAGAGCAGTTGTAGTTCATCTAACTACAGCAAAAGGGGGAAAAGGGAAAAGGGAGCTCGCTAGGATCATCGCAATCCTATGCCTACGTAATCTCGTCTGGTACGAGAGATTAGAGCAAACGTAGTTTGGAGCACTACGGAAAACAAGTCTCGATTGCACAGGGGGCAAGAGAAGGGGTCTCAATCGCCTGAATGCGAGAGAAAAGGGGTTCGATCGCACGGGGCGAGAACAAAGAGGAAGCATGCCTAACACCTAAACGAGAAGGGACTCGGGACACACACGTAAGAACCTAAGGCGTATGAGCAAATGCGTCGTATGTTATCCAAAGGCTGCCACACTAAACACTCTAGACGATTGAGAGGAAACCCCTCAACTGCCACTTCCCACGTATCTAACGCCACGGCTCACAACACTCGATGGGTGCACGAAGACTTGAATAAGAAAGATGTTATTCGAACAAAGCGGCTCCGTTGGCTCTCGACACTGTGTGCAAGCTCCATTCCAATCTTCTCCTCTCTGGATCCTTGATGAGGACGTTCAAATCAGAACCAATGTAACGCTTAGACCGTCATGGCTCGACTTATACGAGAAATCGAACTCTAAGAGGTAGCGTGTTGATATCCGTTTCAAAGACAAGATAAAGAAATGATATCGAAAATCATTCTCCAATTGAATCATATCACATGGCCAGCCTGGAATAAAATCAACAGTAAAATCAGATAGCAGAAAAGAAATGAGAAGAGAAATCCAATCACAAATGAAAATAAAATTCTACTCCTAAAATTGAAAATAAATTCTTAATAGAAAATACTCTAAAGAAAATAATAAAAGGAAACTGCATATAGAAAATAACATAAAAATTCTATCCTAAAACGCTATAATATTCTATAAGAAAAATAGAAATGAAAATTCTATATACAATATTAAAAGAAATACTATCTAAAGAAAAATAGTAAATTCTATGTAAATCTCTATAATATCCTAAAAGAATAATAGAATATAAAATCTACAATATGAAAATCTATATTAAAAATATGCTAATATTCTAAGAAAAAAATAAACTATAATCCTAAAAGAAAAATAGAAAAATAAAACTACAATTTTTACAACCAAACATCCAATACAAGCAAGAATTGAAAAATAAAGGGGAGGGGGTACATCAGCCAGAACAGGGGCGTGCCTGCAAAAAAACAGCATTGGGCTTGAGCCCACAATACATCATCCAGAAAAAATAAACAAAAAACAAGGGGTGCGTTTGATAATGGGAGGTGTGAGTTAGAAACTCGTTGGGCTCAGCCCAACAAAGAAATCCAGTAGGGGGTGCGCATTGGGAAATGCAGGGTGCAGTCAGTAGAAAGGTTGTTGTTGGGCCCTAAGCCCATCTGTCACAAAGCAATGGCAAGGAAAGGGGGTGTGTTTGGAAATTGGGTGTATGGATCTAGCAAAAGCAAATTGGGCCACAAGCCCAACCAAACCAACGGAGGGGTCCACGACCTACCACCTTCCTTCTCCCAATCCTCAGTCTGAAACCCTAGTTCCTCTCTTCCTTTCTCACTCAACCTCCGTCGTCGCTGACGTCCACTCTCAACCTTCCCCCTTCTCACCGTCTCAGCCTTAAACCTCAATCTCCTTACTTCTCTCTGTCTGAACCTCACGTACATCTCCTTCCCTCCAATCAAACAAAACACATCTGCGAATGCGTGGTTGTTGCGTGGATCTGAAGCACGCAGGTGATTGAGGAAGTTTCGTTTGAAGATCCTTGAAGAAAGTATGATGAATATATGTGAAGTTTTGATTGACATGGACGAGATCTGGAAACAAGATGAACGGATGATGAAGCGATCGTTGAAGGTTCTTGGTAATTTGTTCGAGAAATATGGAATTAGCGATGAACACGGATGCAGATTTTGCTGAAGATCATGGAAGATCTTGATGAACTTGTAAAGAGCGCATGGTGGTTGTTATGAACAACAATGGATCGATGAAGATCCTGGGAGTTTCCGATGAACCTTGATGAAGGTGGTTGAATCTTGATGGAATTATTGAAGTCTCTGATGAGCATTCATGATTTTCTGGAAAACGATGAAGATCTTGAACGGATCTATGAAGATCTAGTGAAAACATATGAACAGGTTTCTGGATTTTCTCTGAAGAACTTGATGAACATGGAGGGGTTTTTTGAGTTTCTGATGAATCTGGAGATGATCAGGGAATGATATGAACATGTGATGGTGAAGATTCTATGAAGATGGCTGGAAACAAATGAATTTTCCGGCGGTTGTTGGACTTCCGGCGACGGTTACAGTGAGGATTCTGGCCGTGATGATTTCTCCGGCGAGTTCCCAAACGTGTTTGCATGGCCGGAGAACGTGTGGGGGTGACACCTCAAGGGTGTCCTGGCAATGCATGGGAGAGAGAGATAGAGAGGTGGCACGTGTGTTGTGAGGTGGCCAGGTGGCGTGTGTGTGGCGGAAAGAGAAAGAAACGCGTGGACTGCTCTTTATACTGACATGTGACGTGTAGCTGGACTCGTGGGCCTCCAAAAGGACAAGTGGCCCACCACTTAGACTCAATTACTGATTCAATTAATTGCTTAATGGTTATTAAAACTCAATTAACTACAATGATGATTAAAACTAGATTAAAAAAATCTGATTAATTGTTAAACTAAAACTCTTTAATTCAATTACTAATGGTTAATGCTAATTAATGCAAAACGAAATGGATAAAAAACTGGACCATATTAATTCCTAATTAACCTAATTAAAATTGATTACAATCTAATTAAATTCTAAAACTCAATTAAATCTAAAAAAGAAAATTAAACCATTTAATAAAACCTATTATATCTAAACAAATTCAATTAATATCAAAACAAGAATTAAAACAATTAATTTCTAACAAATTCAATTAATATCTATAAAGAAATCAATCTATTAATTTTCTAAACAAACCAATTAATCTATATTAAAATCTAAAAAGAGATAGAACCTACTAATTTCTACAACCAATTAAATCTAGAAATGAAAATCTATAAGTTTCTAAAAGAATTAAATCTATAAAATTTCTATTAATTTCTAAACAACTCAATATCTAGAAATAAAACCTATTAAAAATAGGAAAGACTATTAATATTCTAGAAAAAGAAATTAACCTATTTAAAATCTACTTAAAAATATAAAAATTAAGGAAAAATCTAGAAAATGCAATGAAAGTCAATTAAACCGATTAAAAAAAGACGCGAGAATATAGCGAAATAAACGATAAAAACCGGACGTTGAAATGTCCTAAAAAACAACAGCGAAAGCTGAAAACACTGGGATGAGCACAAATTCCCACAACAAAACCTGCTTATTCGAACCGGTTTGCAAAGCCTGAAACGCCAGGAAAAGGATGTAATCCCGATGAAACCAATCTGACTAAAATGCAATGTATGCAGTATGCAGATGCAAAATGCAAAATGAGTCGAAACATAAGCCAGATACAAGAATTGGTTGGTCAAATTTTAGGGTGCAACAGTCGTCTCCATTAATGGCATCAACCTCTTGAGGAACAGGGTGGATAAAACTTCTGCTGTGAAAAATATTTTGAATGGGAGGAACAACTTTGTGTTTTTCTTTAAGTTTTTGTGAATACTGGAGAAAGCCCGAGGCCTCATCTGGTTTTATTATTGGTTGGAATCACAACTTGTCCCCACCTTTTAGTGGTACCACTTTCTATCACTCGAATTGTGTCTTTGTAAGAGGAAATGGACTCCCCTTTGCTTTTACTATCTTTGTTACTTACAAAAAGTGCCTGGAACTGAGTTCCAACGACTTCTTCAATTTCCAAGTAAGAAAACAATGACAAATTGCTTACATTCAAAGCCTGTTCACCACACACAGTAACCAGTTTGTTATCCTTAATAAACTTCACTTTTTGATGTAATGTTCAGGTGACGTCTCCCGCTTCATGGATCCAAGGGAGGCCCAACAAGCAACTGTATGCGACTTGGATATCCATCACCTGAAAGGTAATTTGAAAGGTATGGGGACCAATAGTAATAGGAAGGTCAACTTCACAAATAACTCTCTTCTTGGACCCGTCAAAAGCTTTGACAATAATTCCACTGCCCCTTATAAGGGTGTCTTGGAAGGATAATCTGGTAGGAATTGATTTTGGCATAATATTTAGTGATGAACCAATGTCAACCAGTATACTTGATAGAGCATCATTCCCACAGTTGATTGAACTGTTTAATTCCATATTGTGATTTTTCCCTTCTTCTAGAAGATCTTCATCACAAAAGCTTAAGTTATTATAGAGGGCGATGTTAGCAATAATATTGCCAAATTGACCCACTATCACGTCATGGTTTACAAATTCTTGATCCAAAACCTTTCGTAGAACTTCCCTGTGAGCCTCAGAGCTCATCAAAAGGGATAGTATGGATATTTTGGAAGGCGTGTTTAGCAACTGATCTACAATGTTGTATTCACTCTTTCTGATCAGTTTTAACACTTCATCACTGTCTTTCACCTGATTCGTGTCATTTGGTTGTCCAGTCTGTTCAGGAGGATTTTCCAGTTGTTTCTCCTTTCTTGGGACTGCGCTTTCAACTTCTTTATTGAACACACGCCCACTTCTGGTAATTCGGCTTATGTCAGCGAGGTTAACAATTGATGGTAGGGGTACCTCTTTCCTATCTTCAACCATGGTATCACCATACTTGTAAGGTATGGCCTTCTAAGATTAATATGGAACTGGGCCTGGTAGGTATATAACCAGAGGAGTCATAGTAGTCTTTCGACTGTCAAAGATTGAAATTCTGGTATCAGATATTAGATGTCAAAGGAGATGTTCCTGACACAAATATCTGTATAATAAGAACAAAGATAAACAAAAACAATTGTAAAGAGACACATCAATTGTTAACACAGTTCGGTGAAACCACACCTACGTCTGGGGGCTACCAAGCCAGGGAGGAAATTCACTACCAGTAGAATTAATTCAGAGCTAAACTCCCAGTTTACAACCCCTCACATAATCCTTACCAGTGCAACTTCTACCTAGGACACTCCTAGATATGAGATACCTCTCACTCCCCTAAATCACAACAGTGATAACAACAAATGAATAAGCTTTAGAAGACACTCTTCAAAGACAATACTTGATCTTGCTTAACACCTTCAATCAAGAACAATACACTATTGCTTACAAGTTTTGAATGAACAATTTACAATTAACAACTTAGTCCAATTCACACATTAAACAATGAGTGAATGGCTCACAAAACTAACACACACGAAGGCTTAAGATGCACACACTTTTAATCCTTGCTTCTCTTCTCTTCAAGCTAGGGTTTACGCCTCTTTAAATAGCAATGCAGAATGGGCTTGGGTTGTGGCAAAAGTAACAACAGGTTTTGAGAAGATTCTAATCTTCATCAATAGCAACATATTTGATTTGATCAGTCAGATCTAATCAAATCATTCTTCTAATCTTCAATCAATCTTATGAGAATAACTCCATATTAAATCAAATCTGATCCACAATAAGTGTATCAGAAATGCCTTTAGAACACCACTAAGAGTTCGCAGATTCTACACCAGAATAGTGCAGCAAGCTTGCACAAAAAGATATGGACACACAACCACATTCATACATAATATTTAGTCCATGAGTGTCAAGACATCTTGTTTGACATCATGAAAAAAGACCTGTTAACAGGTACAGAGCAACCTACTGATCCTGACAAACAGATGTCACGATATCATGTAGGACATCTTGTTATTAGACCTAGTTTTACCAAAATGCATGCCAATCAAGAACTAAAAAACTCCCCTTTTGACAAATTTTGGCTAAAACCAATCACAAGAAAAATAAAACCAATAAGGAGTACAGCACAGCAGAATCACAAGAAAAATAAAACGAATAAGGAGTACAACACAACAGAAAAACAAAAACTACACAATAAGTAAAGGAAAAGCAAAACTCCCCCTCAACTTATGCATTAAACACCACAACCCCCCAAGCAACTTCACAGAGCAGCCCAAAAACTTCACAGCCTTCATCAACATGTAAATCCAATCACACAGGCATACAAATACAATCATCTAGCAGGGTCAGCATCCTGTCATACCAATCAGAGCAGCAGACACCATCTTCACCTTCAGCTACAGACCTGCTGTCACACAGGCATATCTAGCCATATACCAAAGTGTATACAGTTTACTCTTCTCCCCCTTTTTAGCCATAATTTTTAGAACAAAAGCTAAGATAGCATAGAACAAAAAGTTAGAAACAAGAAAGTTAAGGGCATAGAGACCCCATAAATATTACAACCCATAGGCACATGAAGTGCAACAAAATCAGTCTATTCTGCCAAGGCAGACAACACAAATAACAAAAACAAATAGCCCATCAATAAAGAAAAAAGCTTAATCTTCATCTTTAGAAGCAGAACTAGAGCCAACATCTTCAACATCAATTGGGACATCTTCATTACCATCCTCAAACCCAGCCTTATCATCTTTTTCACTAGCATTATCAGAACTAGGGGATGGATCTATGCGAGAAATTGGGGTGGAAATACCATGCACAATACGACCTTTCTGGAGAATCTTAGTGACAAGTTCCCTAATGGATCTGTCAACATATGCAGAACCTTCCTTGTTTTTCATTCTAGTAATGTAGTCAACAGAGGAATCAGAAATATTTACCTTTGGAAGGTTGTTGGGATTTGTTTGCATGAGGGGGTGTCACCTCAGAAGCATCTTCGAAGGGGATGTTCATGGGGTGGGCATCAGTTTGGAAATCATCACGTTTGGGAGACGTCTTGATGTTGAGAGAAGAAAAGTTTAGAGGATGATGGAGATAAATAACAAAGTTCAGAGTGTGAGAGGTATTCTGAAAAGTAGAGAAGGTGTGGGAATTGTAGGTGCAGTTAGAGGGAAAAATTTGTGTGGGATAGTGAGCTTTAGTAGTCAAAGTCGTGCAATGCATTAAAGAGGGATGTTGAAACATGTTTATTTTAGAAAAACTTCTTTTAAACTCAAAAATCCCTCTTAGCAATAATTGCTATAAGTCCTCATAAATACAAATTCCTAACTTTCCTCTTAAAGTCTCAAACTGATTAGCATCCAATGCTTTGGTAAAAATATCAGCCAATTGATTTGCTGTAGTGACATGCTCAAGAGTAACGATTTTACTTTCAACAAGCTCCCTAATAAAACGGTGTCTAATATCAATATGCTTAGTTCTGCTATATTGAATATGATTTTTGGAGATATTTATAGCACTCAGATTATTACAGTATAATGTCATGACATCTTGTGTGACATTATATTCTGTAAGCATCTGCTTCATCCATACAAGTTAGGAACAACTACTCCCAACAACTATGTATTCTACTTCTGCAACAGACAGGGATACACAGTTCTGTTTCTTGCTAAACCATGAGATGAGGTTGTTTCCCAAAAAGAAGCAGACTCCAGATGTGCTCTTCCTATCATCAGCACTTCCAGCCCAATCAGCATCACAATATTCAGACAACACACATCCAGATCCATGAGTGTACAACATCCCATACTCACTTGTCCCATTGATATACTTAAAAATTCTTTTGACTTGATTAATATGGCTAATCTTGGGTTCAGCTTGATATTTGGCACAAACTCCCACAACAAAAGCAATGTCAGGTATGCTTGCTGTAAGATATAACAAGCTCCCTATCATGCTTCTATACAGACATTGATCCACATTAACTCCTTTTTCATCTTTGGAAAATTTTAGATGGGTAGGTGCAGGAGTTCTTTTGTGGCTGACATTTTCCATTCCAAACTTCTTAACAATGTTCTTGGCATACTTACTCTGAGATAGAAATATGGATTCTTCCATCTGTTTGACTTGAAGACCCAGAAAGTAAGTTAATTCCCCAACAAGGCTGATTTCAAATTCAGATTGCATTTGCTGCACAAAATGTTGAACCATCTCTTCTGACATTCCACCAAAGACAATGTCATCAACATAGATTTGAGCAATTGATAACGCGAAATCATATCGTTTATTTGGCTTGATTTACATGCATTTATTTGTGACTATTATTAATTTATCTTGATTTATGTTCTATTATATGATTAATTTACTTTGTTTTGCAGATTGGGGAGAATTTGGATTAAAGAAAGAAAAGAAGAAGAAATGGAAGGAAAAGAGAGAAGAAAACATAAAAAATGGATTTTTCTGATGTGAGGGTCGTCACAGGTCCATTACGACCGTCATGCGTATGACGACCGTCACGCAGACAAAATATCAGTACGTTCAAATCAGAAGTAGCCACGATCAATCTCAACCTAATTTCTTCCTACACTTTCTCCACTCACTGCCCACTACTGGAAGTTACTCCCACTCCCTCCATAACTCACCCATGATCTCTGGAAGTTGAAGAGTGAATTATCTCCTATAAATAGGCCTTAGATTCACAGTTTTAGGGGGAACCTTCGATGTATCGAAGTACTTCCAAAATTCCCATTGAAGCCAATTTTACTTTCCTGCATTATTTTCCATTTCTTTTCCTTTTATTTCATTTGTATTGCTTTATTTGTTCCTGTACCTTTTAATTCTCGCCAAAGTAGAATCCTGCCGACATTGTGGAGGACTACTCAAGGATTCGAGATCAGTACGATTTACAGGTTTTTATTAACTGAATTATTATTTTATTTCTGTCAGTATGCATGTTATATTATTCTGCTGCCATTGTTTATTTATGTTTGCATTAATTATCATGTCTAGCTAAATTAGTTTTATCGGTATGTACCCGAATTGGTAGGACAGGATTCGATAGTAACCGACACCTTCCCTTTTTACAAACAACCTTTCTGACCGTAGTTTTTAATCTAAATTCTAAATAAACCTTTGTCACGACAGTAAGAAGCTATTTACGGTGGTTTTGCCACGACAATGGGAAACCATATTAAGGTACGAACCAACAAGCGACAGCTGAGGCTAGAACCAGATAGTAAAAACTAGGCATTGATTTTAGACACAGCGAAAGCGCTTTAAAAGAAATTAGAATCTATTTGTTTACAAAAATTAGTTTTAACCCCGAATGGGATAGCGAAAGCGTACATTCGGCCCTTAGAATTATGACCCGAGTCAACAACCATCGTGAGACGAAGGTCTTTAAACGAGTAAGTTCTCCTGAAAAGTGTTTGCAATAGACAAAAAGGCACCGGTAACCTGCCGAATTCCCGATAGCTAAAGCGTTACATACCGATATTCCTTTACCGCATTTCTTTAAACCAAAAATCTTTATTTCTTGTGCATTTAATTTCATTCGCATTCAGCTTTTCTAATTCCATTAGCCTTAGCTTTACGCCGTAATAATAGATAACGGTAGATTGACATTGGTCTCTATGGGTTCGACAATCTTTTATATTACTTCGATATTTCCGTGCACTTGCGGACGCATCAGCAATCATGAGTTTCCCTCTTTTTCTTTGATAAACAAGGTCTTATCTATGCCACCTTTTCTATATCCATTCTCAATAAGAAACTATGTTAGTCTTTCATACCATGCTTTAGGGGCTTGTTTCAGGCCATACATGGCCTTTTTCAACTGGAAAACATGATTAGGAAAGGTTGGATCAACAAAGCATTTAGGCTGTTCCACATAGACTTTTTCACTTAGGTAACCATTTAAAAAGGCACTTTTGACATCCATTTGAAGCAGCTTGATTTTCAGAATGTAAGCAACTCCCAGAAGAAGTCTGATGGATTCAAGTCTAGCTACAGGAGCAAAAGTTTCATCAAAATCAATCCCTTTAATTTGAGTATATCCTTGAGCAACCAACCTGGATTTGTTCTTAGTGACCACTCCTTTTTCATCAGATTTATTCTTGTAAACCCATTTGGTCCCAATCACATTTGTTCCTTCAGACCTTGGCACAAGATCCCAAACTTCATTCCTCTTGAATTCACCTAATTCCTCTTGCATGGCATTTATCCAGAATTCATCAGTTAAAGCTTCCTTGATGTTTTTAGGTTCAATCTTTGACACAAAGCAGGAGCTTGAGACAATTTCTATAGATCTAGTGGTTACCCCTTTATTTGGATCACCTATGATAAGATCAATAGGGTGGTCTTTCTGAATTCTGATGGAAGGTCCTTTATTACCAGGTTCAACCTCAGTGATGGTGGGATTAGAATCATTATTTTTGTCTTTAGATTCAGATGGGATATCAAATAATGTTCTAACATCTTCTGAGACATCAGTTTCCTTATGCATGTCATCTATAACAACATTGATAGACTCCATCATGGTATTAGTTATGTAGTTAAATACTCTATAGGCTCTGCTGTTGGTAGAGTAGCCCTAGAATATCCATTCATCACTCTTAGGGTCCATCTTTCTTCTATGGTCACGATTTGAGAGAATGTAGAACTTGCTTCCAAACACATGAAAGTATTTCACAATAGGTTTTCTTCCTTTCCATATTTCATACAGAATGGTCATAGTTCCTGTTCTCAAGGTCACTTTGTTGTGAACATATCAGGCAGTGTTCATAGCTTCAACCCATAAATGGTAAGAAGTTTCTTAGCATGGATCATAGCTCTGGCTGATTCTTGTATTGTTCTATTCTTTCTTTCCACAACTCCATTTTTTTGAGGGGTAATAGGAGAAGAAAATTCTTGGTTAATTCCTTCAGTGGAGCAAAATTCAGCAAACTTTGGATTTTCAAACTCCTTTCCATGATCACTTCTGATTCTGACAATTTTACTTTCTTTTTCTCTTTGAAGTTTCTGATATAGGTCTTTAAACACATCAAACACTTCAGATTTTTCTCTTATAAAATTCACCCAGGCGTATCTTGAAAAGTCATCCACAACAACATAAGCATACTTCTTTCCACCAAGACTTTCCACCTGCATAGGTCTCATTAAGTCCATGTGAAGAAGTTTCAGCACTTTAGAAGTAGTGAGATGTTGGATCTTCTGATGAGACATCCTTGTTTGCTTTCTTATTTGGCATTCACCACAAACTTTTCCTTCTTCAATCTTTAGCTTAGGAATACCTCTGACGGCTTCCATAGATATGATCTTCTTCATTCCTCTTAAATGTAAATGCCCAAGTTTCTGGTGCCACAGTCTTACTTCATCTTCTTTGGCAAGAGAACACTTAGAGTCTTGAGAGGCCCATAGATAACAATTGTCCTTGGATCTGATTCCCTTCATGATCAACTCTCCCTTTTCATTTGTAACCAAACACTCAAGTTTAGTGAAGTTGACACTTAGACCTTGATCACATAGTTGACTGATGCTAATTAGATTGGCAGTTAATCCTTTGACTAACAGAACATTGTCAAGATCAGGTGTTCCTGAGCAATTTAACTTTCCAACTCCCTTAATTTTACCTTTGGCCCCATCTCCAAAGGTTACATAGCTGGTTGAGTGAGGTTTGATGTCAACTAACAAATTTTTAATACCAGTCATGTGTCTTGAGCACCCACTGTCAAAGTACCAATCTTCCTTAGTAGAAACTTTTAGGGACATATGAGCTATGAGGCACGTAGTATCAGTTTTAGGAACCCATTACTTCTTGGAGAGAAGAGTGTTAGGTCTTGTCTGAGTGGTAGAGGTTGGATATCCATGCAGTTTGAAACAAAAGGACTTTATGTGCCCAAAGTGACCATAGTAATGACATCTCCATCTTTGGAATTTTCTTGGTTGACTGGTTTGTTTTCTGTCATGATGTTGAGACATCTGCTGAAACATCTTCTGCCTTGATTCAGAAGGTTTGTGAGAGGCAAAGTTATTGTCTTCATTGAACCCTAACCATGTCTTGTCTTCAGATCTTTTGTCATATTGAAGGATCTCTTCTAAGGTTTTGCTACCATTGTTCATCATTCTAACAAACTTTCTCAGATGGTCAAGTTGAGAAGTTAGTTGAGCAACTTTATCATTCAAACTTTTGATAGTTGTCAGATGTTCCTCCTTTTCAGTCTTTAGCTTGATGATGTGTTTCTTCTATTTTTCACCTTGCTGGAAAACTTTGCTTCTGAGGCACAGTTCTTTGTAGGAAGCTGCCAGTTCTTCAAAAGTTAAGTTGTCTTCATTGAAATCTTCATCAGAATAGTATCTTCCAGTTAAGGCAGTTATATGCTTGGTAGATTCTTCTTCAATATCACTGTCAGAGTCTTCATCAGTCCATGAAACAGCTAGACCTTTTTGTTTCTTGAGATAGGTTGGGCATTCAGATCTGATGTGACCAAAGCCTTCATACCCATGACATTTTATCCCTTTGTTGTTCGTAGGTTTTTCTTCAGTTCTAGTTCTTCTTCATGCATCATTTGACTCACTGATGTCAAGTGAGATGTTCTTGGTATTTGGTCTAGTATCCATTCTCTTCATTAAATTGTTGAATTGTCTTCCCAACATAACTATGGCATTTGAGATATTTGTATCCTCATCATATTCATCCTATCTTCTTTTAGTATTTGACACAAAGGCTATGCTCTTTTTCTTGTCAGCTTTGTCACCTATTCCTATTTCAAAGGTTAACAGAGAGCCAATGAGTTTATCAACTCTCATCTTACAGATGTCTTGAGTTTCCTCTATGGCAGTTACTTTCATGTCAAATCTCTTGGGGAGAGATTTGAGAATTTTTCTTACCAGCTTTTCTTCAGACATCTTTTCACCAAGAGCACTTGAAGCATTGGCAATCTCAAGAATATTCATATGAAAGTCATGTATGCTTTCATCATCTTTCATTCTCAGGCTTTCAAACTTAGTTGTAAGGAGTTGAATTATAAATTTTTTTACCTTGGATGTGCCTTCATGAGTAGTCTTTAGAATCTCCCATGCTTCCTTAGCAATTTCACAGTTGTTCACCAACCTGAATATGTTCCTGTCAATTCCATTGAACAAGGCATTCAAGGCCTTGGAGTTTTCTAGAGCTAGATCATCTTCTTCCTTTGTCCATTCTTCCTCAGGTTTTAGTTCAGTTGTAGCCTTTCCATCTTTATCAACAATCATAAGATGTTCCCATCCCTTGATGACAGCTTTCCATGCCTTACTATCCATAGACTTTAAGAAGGCAACCATTCTAGATTTCCAGTAGTCATAATTGTTCCCGTCCAGAACAGGTGGTCTGTTCACAAATCCTCCTTCTTTGTCCATGGTACCAGAAAGTATCGTCCCTAGACCTCACCCAGAACCAGAGCAGGATGCCTGCTCTAATACCAATTGAAATTCTGGTATCAGATATTAGATGTCAAAGAAGATGTTCCCGACACAAATATCTGTATAATAAGAACAAAGATAAACAAAAACAATTGTAAAGAGACACATCAATTGTTAACCCAGTTCGGTGAAACCACACCTACGTTTGGGGGCTACCAAGCCAGGGAGGAAATTCACTACCAGTAGAATTAATTCAGAGCTAAACTCCCAGTTTACAACCCCTCACTTAATCCCTACTAGTGCAACTTCTACCTAGGACACTCCTAGATATGAGACACCTCTCACTCCCCTCAATCACAGTAGTGATAACAACAAATGAATAAGCTTTAGAAGACACTCTTCAAAGACAATACTTGATCTTGCTTAACAGCTTCAATTAAGAAAAATACACTCTTGCTTACAAGCTTTGAGTGAACAATTTACAATTAACAATTTAGTCCAATTCACACATTAAACAATGAGTGAATGGCTCACAAAACTAACACACACGAAGGCTTAAGATGCACACACATTTAATCCTTGCTTCTATTCTCTTTAAGCTAGGGTTTACGCCTCTTTAAATAGCAATGCAGAATGGGCTTGGGCTGTGGCAAAAGTAACAACAGGTTTTGAGAAGATTCGAATCTTCATCAATAGCAACAAATTTGATTTGATCAGTTAGATCTAATCAAATCATTCTTCCAATCTTCAATCAATCTTCTGAGAATAACTCCATATCAAATCAAATCTGATCCACAATAAGTGTATCAGAAACGCCTTTAGAACACCACTAAGAGTTCGCAGATTCTACACCAGAATAGTGCAGCAAGCTTGCACAAAAAGATATGGACACACAACCACATTCATACAGAATGGTTAGTCCATGAGTTTCAAGACATCTTGTTTGACATCATGAGGAAAGACCTGTTAACAGGTACAGAGCAACCTGCTGATCCTGACAGACAGATGTCACGATATCTTTTAGAACATCTTGTGATTACACCTAGTTTTACCAAAATTCCTACCAATCAAGAACTAACAAAGATTATCTCTATTGGTTCAAGCTTGGGAATATTAGTGATCCTTCTGCTGTCATAAGAGACTTCCATACGTTCCGGTTCATTAAACTGAGGGATTATGGTGTAAACATCCTCATTTTTCTCATCACTAATGGTTTCTCGTTCATGGAAGAAGGTGATGGTTCTTCAGTCTAACAACCCTTGGATCTCATTCTGATTGAGAAGACAACCACGTCGGCTTCGGCGACACTTTCTATAGGTTGCACGATCATGATGATTGAGACCAAAGTAATCAAGTTTACACAAACATTTATGAAACTTGACTAGTGATTCCTTAATATATTTGATGTTATAAACTGCGTATTCTCCTGGACAATTTTGCACCATATTGATTGGTTGGTGTGGTCTCATTCTGTATTCCTGAATCCTACCTTGATCCATCTGTTCCTGTAGAGCTACTTGTAAGACGTAACATCATTGATTATTTACATAGCAAATTTTGTAGGAGGCGTAATCATGGGATCAATAAGACCCCATCTACTATGTCCTTCATGCATTTTTACCAAGTTTCTCCCTAAATTGTGGACAAGATAAACCTATAGGTGCTCGGGCATCCATAAACCATGTTGATTGAAGCTCCCCCATGTTGAGGTAATAGGTTCATTTGAACATTTGGATTAATGTCCTTGAAAGAAAAACTCCATTTTTCGTAAGCCTTTGAACATCAGCCTTGAAACTAAAACAACTCTCGATCCCATGAGCGGGTGCTCCCTAATGATAAGGGCAAAACTAGTCAACTTTAAACCAATATGAAGGGTCTTTTGGGATAGCAAAAGAAGATTTTGTTTGAATATGGCCTTTGGCCAATAGTGCGGGAAATAACTCTGCGTATGTCATTGGTATAGGATCGAATCCAGGAGACCTTTAAACACAATTATTGTTGTTGTATTGCGTGCGAGCCTGTTGGGGAGGTTGTTGTTGTCTTTGCTGCTACTGTGGTTGTTGTTGTTGATGCTGATGTTGATTTTTATTTTAACTCTGAGAATTTTGTGGCTGGTGGGCCAGAGCTGGCGCCAAATTGATAACAAGAGATACATTCTCTATCTATTGTGGTTGATATCTTCGTCTTGACTTACTTTGTAACACAGTGCTGACATCCTGTTCCTTTTTCTTTGGGAATCCACTTCCGTGTCTTTTAGTTGATTCCACCTCTTTGGTTAACCGTCCCTCTCAGACTATTTTCTCTAATCATACTCTCATGTTTACCATTTCAGTAAAATCATTAGGTGCATTGGCAATCATACGTTCATAGTAAAAGGGATTCAAAGTTTTTAAGCATATCTTTGTCATTTCCTTTTCTTCAATAGGAGGACAGATTTGGGCGACTACTTCTCGCCATCTTTGTGCATATTCCTTGAAAGTTTTTTTTCCTTTTGAGACATGGCTATGTGTTGAACTCGGTCAGGAGCCACATCTAAGTTATATTTGTATTGTTTCACGGAGGCTTCACCAAGATCACCAAAGTTCTGAATCTTCACACTATCCAATCCCATATACCACTTGAGTGCAGCATCAGTCAAACTGTCTTGAAAGTAATGAATAACAGTTGCTGATTGTCTATTTGTGTAGACATTTTTCACGCATACATAACCAAGTGAATCTGAGGGCAAGAATTTCCCTTGTACTTTTCAAAATCAGGCACTTTGAATTTGGGTGGTATTTTGACATTCAGAATTAGGCATATGGCAGCTGCATTCTTCCCAAATAAGTCCTGTCCTTTAAGAGCTTTGATCTCTTTCTGCATATTTGTGAACCTATCTTGGAATTCATCCCACCTTTCATCTATTCCCATGGTTTCACTTAGAGGATCATGGAAAATTTGTTCCTCGATATATGAAGTAGTATGTACCACGGGGGGTGGTATTGACATGACCGTTGTGACTTTTGAAGCTTCGAGAATCAGAGGTTTGTAACCCTCTGGTGTAATGTTGAAAGGCATGCCCCAAGGAAATCCGGGAGGCATGGTATATTGTGAAATGGCAACTGTGGTGACAGGAACAACTGTAGAGACAATATCTAAGATAACAGTCCTTTGTATTGGAGTTGAAGGCTGATTCTGAGCAACTGACAATGGTTTTACCATGCTACTGAGCCATTCTATATCATCTTTTAGAACAATGACTTCCTCTCTAAGCTCCTTGTTTTCTTGTTCAAGTCTGTTCATCTTCTTTTGACGACTGACCCGAGTATTATATGAATGAGATAGTTTGGCTTCAAAGTGAGAATATGTGTAAGCTTCTTGGAATGCAAAATGTTTGAATGATGCATGATGTGAAAAAATTCAAATGACTCTATTTTAAAGGGAATTTAAAAAAATGTTACGTCATAAACATCATACAAATGGATAACACTTTTGAATAATTTGAAAAAATCTCATTTTATTTAATGTATTTGATGGATTATAAACATGAAGCACAACTTCAATAGATCTAAACAAAGATTATAAATTTAAGCAGGCGGGTCCTGAGGAAAGCTTGTTAATGAAGATCCAGCCCCATGTTGTTTCTTCTTCTGCCTCTTTAGTTGTGTATTTTCCTTTATAAGCTGATCAACGATCTTCTTCTGAGTACCCGGGGTAGGAAGAATATGGCTAGAGAAAAATAAATTTTCTTATTCTTCTTGTCTTTCCACAACATGTTGCTCCAAGATTTCTATCAAGTCGTCTTTTTTTTTAGTTGTCTTTTCAATTCTCTTCTTTCAGCCTTTGCAGTGTGATATTTGTCTTCCCAAGTGTCTATTTCTAGCTTCATCCTAGTTAAGAGCTCTTGATATTCCTCCTTACTCTCAATAGGGATTGTAGAGGATAAATCAATGAAAGGTTGTGAAGGTTTCTCAAGAGGATAAGGCATCCTAAGTTTACAAGCTCTGGTACTGGCCCACTGAGTGTAGAGCTTGAAAGCAATACACATTTTATTTTTCAGCTGCTCTTTGCTCTTTTTATGAATGGTGTGCCAAGCCTTTATGATTTCCTTTTTCAAATATGGATTTCCACCCTCATTAAGGTAGAAAAAACCTGACACCAAGAGACTGTTAGGTCTGTCTTTCATGGGATTACCTAAACTGACATCTTGCGAGAGCGGGGTTGTAGTTAATCCCTCCATGTATACCAAAAAGGGGTACATCGGGGAATTCTCCACAACTGTCAATAATAACTCCTTTGTCAGAAGATGGGCTATACCAATTCATATTAGTATGAGTAAATGACATAAGCCTTTGAGACCATCTGAGTTTATTAGGATTTTCAACAAAGAGTCTGGTTCTTGGTAAATGTGATTTAAGCCATTTGTACAACAAAGGTGCACATCACATGATTGTTCCACTACCCTTCAGAGTCCTGTGATGAACAAAATGGTTAGTGTCTCCAAGTATAGTAGGCACCGAGTTAGCACTTAAAAATATGTAGATGGCATTGAGATCAACATAACAGTTGATGTTTGGAAATAACACAAGTCCATAGACAAGTAGGGCAAAAACAACTTCAAAAGCACTTTTACTATTGGTTTTAGCCAATTCTGCAGCTTTCTCTACCAAGAACATGGAAGTTAAACCTTGAATTCCTCCCTTAGAGGTGAAGTTGTTTTTTACATCTGAAGTTTCCAAATGAAGGGCCTTTGTAATGATTGAGTATTTAGGAATTTCCTCTGAGCTATTGAAAGGGATCTTGTTTAGTACTGGCAAACCAATCTAATAGGAATACTCTTCCAAAGTGGGTATTAGTTGGTAGTCTGGAAATGTGAAATAGTGGTAGAGAGGATCATAGAATTGTACAAGGGTATCAAAAATTCCTTCTTCAACACTGGTCTTTAGAATATCCAAGAGTCCTTCATAGCTTCTTCTGAAATCCTCTGGACAAGAAATCAGACGACCTAACTTTCTTAACTCTGTTGTATCAGGATCCCTGAAGTTGTACTTCTTAGTATTTCTTTTCTCAAAATCCATGTTAAAACCTATGATATTTTTCATTAAGGTTTTAAGTTCCTTGAAAAATTTTGGTTTTTTATTTTTATTTTTAAAATGATGTTTAAATGATTGTATAAATGTATGGATGCACACATATACAAAATAACAAACATGGGTTCAAAGGTTCGATGTCACGAGCATGGAGTCAAGGGTCTAACCACACCAAAGGAAACTATGGGTTCATTGTACCTGTAGAACATGTTCTAACATGGTTCCCAAATTCATAGGTCCATCCTTCGGATATTATCGACATACCGACTACACGAGAATCAATAATATTCTCAAGAGAAACTCATCTGACTGTAGTATCGCGTATCAACTATCTCAGGTCTACACCTGGATAATCACCGCACTACATTTTAAAAGCCAAGTGGGGTAAAGGGATACTAAAGGTCCTCGGCTTCTCAAGCTCCTAGGTCGGAAAAAGTAATGACATTACGACTACTTGTAATGACATCAGTAATTCTAAAGGGGCCTCCACTGAGTGTGATTATATCATATGTAACTCATGCGTAGGATTACTCCAGACATTTAAATTTTGATTATATCCACATCCTATCTTATGTATGTAATCTCAAATCCGGGTTAGGATTTGTCTCACTCATAAAGATCAACCAAAGAAAAAACCCAAACAAATATGATGAATACAACAACAAGCAAATGACATTAGTAATTAAAAGAAATCAAAAATATGCAAGACAACCTTAATCCTTTTAGGGGTGATGAAATCCCTATTTCCCCAGTGAAGTCGTTATTTTTCTGTCGACGCGGGATTCGGTCCCTTCTTTTGAAGTGAGGTCAGTCCTTTTTCAGTCCACACGTGAACTTTTAATTTATCTCAGGAGAGGGAAGGGGGGAAATCTAAATAAACCCGTGGGATGCGTGCAATGAAATGCAGTAAGAGATTTGGGAATCGGGTTTGGCTATACAAAAGAAAGGTTTCAGCACCCTAAGGATCTATAGTATTCTATAGGAACCTCTTGCATATATTTGTGTTTATTGTTGGTTAGTCATTTGTTGTGTATTAGGGATTTGTTGGTTGTTTTGAGTGAGTGATATGAGACATTTTTGTTGTATGTTGAAATGGTATGACATGATGAAGGTATGAAAACCTAAGGGTTTTATTTATTACTATGCTCGCTAAGATCTCACAATCTTATGCCTACGTATTCTCAAAAGGAAATTGAGAAATTAGAGCGTTCCTAGTTCCACCTACTAATAGGTGGATTTGGGTTTGCTGGTTTGAGAGAAGAGACAAATTTTCTTCTTAAGGGAGATATCTCACCTATTCATCACAAACATTTTGAGAAAATAATAAGGGAAGAAGCTTTAAACTTGGATGTAGAAAATCTAGAGTAACGCCACATCTTCCTTTAAATGTCTTTGCATATTAAGAGAAAGACCTTGACTTGGATGTATAATTAACAAGTGTGCCACTTACATCACTTAGATGAAAGAATTATTTTTGTACCATAATAAGATAGGGACTCCAGCTTGGATTTTGAATCAACAAGTGTGCCACTCACATCACTTAAATGGAAATAAAGTTTGAAATGTTTGATTGAATGTTGTGTGAAAATAGAAGAGACATCTCTTCCATAGAGATGACTCATGTCTCATCTCTGGGGAAGTGTTTTGAGTTTGAAGCCAAATGTTGGCTAGGGTTTTACTTGAAGTTTGAAGGTTTGAAGCCACAAGGGGCAGGGTGTTGACTTTAGGACTTCAAAGGGGAGTTCTCATCTCTTTGTTGAAGAGTTTTGAGTTTGAAGTCTAACTTCCTTGTATAAAGCTCAAGAGTAGGCTAAGTTGATTTTGAAGTCTCCTTGTACAAAGCCCAAAAGGAGGTTAAGGTGATTGGAACTTTCAACAAAGGAACCTAATTGTTTGACCTAGGTTGTAGTTGAGGGTATCCTAATGTTTTTGTGTATAAACAAAAAAGGAAAATTAAAAAGGTTGCTCGCTAGGATCTCAAAATCCTATGCATACATATCCTTAAGAAGGAAGTCATAAAAATTGTAATTTAAACGTAAGTCCGAAATGTAAAACAATGTCAAGAGAAACTTAACAAGGTAAGTTTAATTAAGCTTTTAAACAAGTGTAGTCATCGAGGATGACATGAGTATGGCATGTCTAAGCGCATGTGTAACAATATGTGAATGTACATCAATCAGAGAGATATATACATCACGGTAAGAGTTTATGAAAGAAATCCTTGAACATGTGAGTAAATATTTAATAAATTGGAGTAATCACAAAAAAATTCAAGCAAGCATTGCATTCAAGGTGATCAAAGATCAAATGAATAATGAAGGGTGATCAAAACCCTAATGAAGGTTTATATAGGAAAGCTCCTAAGCAAGACATTCAACCATGGTTGAATCAAGGGCTTTGGGGAATCCAAACTCAAGTGGAAGTCCAAGTCAAGCATCAAGGATATTTTCAAATAAAGAGGTTATTTGAAGTAAAACCTTAGGGTTTCAAAAGAATAACCAAACTATTTTTCAAAAGAAAACAATAACTAAATAAGGTACGAATAGAGTATAAATCAAGTTAAATCTTTTGAACAAAGTTTGCACAAAGTGTATCATGACCATAAAGACATGTATGTACAATTAGGTCAAGGAAAAATCAAAAGAAATTATAAAAGGGTATGAAAAACACCTTAAAAAGTCATGGTTTTCCACTTAAGCAAAACAGCATAAATAAATATTTTTTTTGGAATTTTTTAAAGGATTCTCAAAATATACAAGAAAAATGAGAAGCGTGTAAAAAATAGGCTCAAAAAGATTAAATTTGCTTATTGAAATAATTGAATGAATTTGTGAATAAAAGTGAATAAAAATAGTGCTAAAAAGTTAGGGATGTCACTCCCAAGTGTTGAACCTACACCCTTGGGATGAAAGGCTTAAAACATAACCAACTGAGCCACGCACGTGTGGTTAATATATAACGAAAATAGAAAGTGATATAAAACGTTGAATTGAAATTGACTGAAAAAAAGAAGAAGCCAAAAGGTTTGGGGCGAGGTAGATTCGAACCCCAGACCTCACACTCACAAGCCTTCTAAACACACGCCTTAACCACTAGGTTGGTGATACATCCATGTATTAAGCCACACCCAATTTTATATATATATATATATATATATATATATATATATATATATATATATATATATATATATATATATATATATATATATATATATATATATATATATATATATATATATATATATATATATATATATATATATATATATATATATATATATATATATATTAAAATAACAACAATTTCAGAAATGGCTCCACCACCATCATTGTCGTCTTCATTAGAATTTTTGAAAATCCTAACTCCCTCAATACGCAATGAAATGACATGATGTAAACATGAAAGTTGCTAGAAATCCATCAAGAAATTGTATGGCATTACTCAATTTTATTTAAATTAAGTGGATTTTGAATTAACACATATGAACATATGAACCCCAAAACTGAGAAAATCAATATGAAATCATGTACACAACAGTTTATATACAATTAATATAGGGAAAACATTCACGACATTATGACAAACAAGTTTGTAACTTAAATGATCAAATATGATACATGGTTCATAGAGACCAATTTAGAGCCACTTACCTTGCTCAAGTGGAAATCAAATTTCTTGATAGAAGTGTTTCAGATGCAGTTTCTTGATGCCAACGACTTTCTTGACCTCCAAGGAGTCTGTTACAATGCTTAGAAAGGATATAGACCTTATGAATTACTTGGCTCGATCCAATCTGCAGCTTTGAAGCACAATGGAGAAAAAGAGGGTGTGACTTGATGATTCTGATGTTACAGAAGTTTGATGAGTTTTTGGATCACTTCTATATGATGTATATGAAGCGTTTGGATGACTGACTTGGTTGGAAATTGCTTGGAGTTGAAGTTCCAAGTTTTCACCTCTTTGAGATTTTGAACTTTTGGAAGGAAGATGAATGAGAGAAAACTAGTTTCTTGCTGAGTTTTGGTGTGTTTAGAATAAATGAACTCTATTTATAGGGAAAGAAGTTCAGATATTTGAATTTGAGAGGATTGGGGTGCAAGCCTTTATCCAATAGATGATGTCATCTATATATTACTTGAGTGCCAAGGAACATATCTTACATACTCACATGGCTACCAATTTTGATCCTTTGAATCTGATCCTCTCACATTGCATCTCATTCCTTGGTGTTCTCATCAAGTTTTGACATATTGGAGTGGTTTTTGGCAAATTCACTATAACACTTTAATGCTAGAGGACAAAACCTCACTTCTCACTTTTGAAATGATTTTTTTTTTCACATGCCAATGCTAGAATCTTGAAATTTTTGTTATGTTTTGCAAAACACATGTTTGTATGATCATTTGGAAGTTGGTCTTATGAAGATTTCAGGCTTGCAAGTCTTATCCAAATCGTGCATCACCAAATGTGTACCAAATTTGTCTTGTAAATTTGTTGCCACAAGGCATGTTGTGAAATTCATAACTTCTTGCTCAAGTAAGGTAAATGGATGTTTTTGGTCATTTTGGAAAGCTGGTATAATTTAATTTAATTTTAATGTTTAAAGTTTGTCTTAAATCAATGTGGATCATGGAGAAAAATGGCCTCAAAGTTGGCTTCAACATATGACGGATTCCGCCTAAAAACTTTCTAAGTGTCAAAGTTCAAAAAGTATTGAAACCCTAACTTCATGGCCTTGTATCTCAAAATATATGTTCCTTTTGGGAATCCACCCTTATTGACAAAGTGTTATTATGTAACAAGCTATTTAATTTGATCTTTGGATCAAAGAAAATGGTTGCTTGGTTTGAAAATTATGCCCTTGTAAAGTTTGTACCAAATTAGGGTTTTCTTATAACTTAGAAAAATTTTCATTTCTTCATGGTTGCCTTTTTTTACAAGCAACCTCTCTTTTCTTGATTTTCTTTGATCAATCATAATCTAAATCACATATTATCATAATTCTTGACTTGAAGAAACCATGGTTGACCAAAATCTTCAAAAGTCAAACTTGATTTTGACCATAATTGACTTTTGTATCAGATGAACTTGAATTTTGTGATCTCTTATTGAAATCAAACCCTTGGCCTATTTGAACACCATGGATGGACTCCAAGGGTGTTTTTGAGTGTCTTGAGTCATGTCCCAAGGTATTGTTTTGGTCAAAATTCAAAGGTACAATTGACTTTTCATCAAAAACCCTAGTTTGTGGGCCAGATGAATTTGAATCGTTGCATTACTTATGAATCAAGTTCTTTGGATCAATCCAATCATATGAATGGACTAATATGAGGCATTTGAGGTCCTTGAAACATATCTTGAGGTATTGGATCATTCCTTGCTCCAAAAGTCAACCCAGTGACTGAATTAGATCAAAACCCTAATTTTAGTGCACTGAGGATCTTGACATGATGCAATCTTGCAATTGATTTTGGATGAATGAAAGCTCTTGATTCTCATGAATGAGTAGGGAGCTTAAAGTGTTGGGTATGATGCACATCTTTTTGACCAATCATCTGCTTAAGCCTTTGAAGAACCACCTAACCTGTAAAGTAAACAAGCACGCACGCGCGCACACACACACACACACACACACACACACACACACACACACACATCTTGTACTTGTTGCGGATTAGTGATGCATAATAACACACACACACATATGTTATGTAAATGAGGTGAATGAAGTGGCATCTTAGGGGTAAAAAATTAGGGTATGACAGTCATCGAAAAATTCTTTTCAAAATACTCATATCCACTTCCAAACACAATAAACAATTAGAAAATTTAGGAGGGTACAAGTTGTTTTCATCCATGGACATCTATTTTGACTACAACCAAATACTCATGTACGAGGCAGACATGAAAAAAATTGTCTTGATGATAGAGATGTCCTACTATTGATACAACATAACACCCTTTGGCTTGAAGAAAAGAAGACAAACATACCATATATAAACAAAGTCTTCAAGGAAGAAATATGGGAAACACAAGAATTTTACATGGACAATATAATCTCCAAGCCCCACGAAGAAGAGTGACACGATTGACAACCAACTCACGTAATTTAATGAGTTGGACAATACAATATGAGGCTCAATCCATGGAAATGCACCTTCATAATTAGAAATGGAAAATTCTAGGGCTTCTACCTAATAGAGAGAGACATAGAAACTAACATAAACAAATGCAATGTGATTATCAAAATGGAAGCTCCAATGACATAGAAAGAGATAATGAAGTTAAACGAGATGCTCGCAACCTTAAACAAGCTGACCTCAACTTCATATGAACATGTGTTACCATTTTACAAGTTGCATGGATCCATCAGGTTAGACACATTGGGAATACAACAACAAACCGTGTTAAGTCGGCCTATGCTACATTGAAGAATTAATTGTGAAATAGTAAGGGCGGTTTGTGTAGAGATTGGGTCTCCGTGAATCAAATGATCCAGAACCAGCATAATGAGATACAAATATCATTTGGTCGGAGCATCACAGTTTTGGAACACAAATTTAAAAATAACAACCTTTATTTTTAGTTGGTCGAGACTTGGCCGGACAATTTTGTGGAAAGGATGCAAAAGTTCGAGAAATTGAGCAACATTGAAAGAGAATCAAATGAACAAAATTCAAATGGAGTACCACTTATAGATTTAGCCAGCGACAAATTTTCGATTCATTTTAAATTTCTGTTTAGCCGGACAAATAAGTGTATCTAATTGTGTCTCAATATTAATGAAGAGTAATATATACAATTTCTTAATATGTTACCACATTTTTTTAATCTTTTCCAAAACATTTGTTATTTGCCGAACAAAGTCTTCAATTAGGTTCTGTTTTCTGCCGGGTACATTCTGCCTGGTTCAGGATAGGTTTCGAAGATGTATTTTTGAAACCAACGCAAACACATGATATAAATTTTGAGTTACACATTTGTCTACAACTTTTATAAATTAAAGGGCTATTGTTTTTAATTTCACACAAATAAAAAATGTCTCAAATATCACAAATAAACATCATGGTGTATCGCAAATGTCTCCTTCTCCAGCACGATACATGAACGAAAATTTAAACTCAACGAGTACACCTTTTTTGCAGATATGAAATACGAGGTCGGAAGTTCATAATCTCCTATTTTTTTCCTTCTTATTTATAGTTTTTGTTTGTTTTCATAATTTATTTTTAATATAAGAGTAATAATTTCATAAGAAAAGGAAAAACAAAGGAGAAAAAAATTAAAACGGCGTTGTTTTGGCATGAGATTAATGGGAAGAGAAAACCAACCTGACACGGGGTGCTGTGAGGAAAGAAGGTGACTGAAA
Organism: Lathyrus sativus; assembly: GCA_963859935.3. Classification (NCBI taxonomy): domain Eukaryota; kingdom Viridiplantae; phylum Streptophyta; class Magnoliopsida; order Fabales; family Fabaceae; genus Lathyrus; species Lathyrus sativus. The sequence continues at coordinate 675,756,868 of OZ012741.1, forward strand.
CGCTCGCTCGCATAGAGGTGAACGACACTGTCCTCTTCTTGTTTTGTGGGTCTCTCTCTCTCTCCTCAAATTCAATTCTCTCTCATCAAATTCAATTCTCTCTCGTAGGTCTTCGTCTTCGATTCCATTATAGTAGCTGTAAGTTCTCTCTCTCTCTCTCTCTCTCTCTCTCTCTCTCTCTCTCTCTCTCTCTCTCTCTCTCTCTCAATTTTCCTAATTGCCATTTTTATTTTCTAAACCTTTCTAGGTAATGTAATGTACTCTGCAACTTTCCACTCTATTCTCGCTCTCACTTATTTCTTAATACCATTTTTTTGATCTTGTTCATTCTCCAAATTCAGTGCAAGATGCATTTTCACTCAATTTGTTCCCACGCCTTTTTTTTCCCTTTTAATTTTTTGTTTTTAGCATATGTACAAGTTCTTCAATTTAGAAATTATTTAAATCTACTTACGGGTAGGAACTAGGAACTGGTTTTAGAGATTGTTGTGCTGATCAAATGGAATGGAAGTGAAGTGGTTTTAGTGATTTAATTGGTTTTGAGATTTCCTTTTAGAGCTTTATGTGTGTTCATGTATGGAGATCATAAGTTGAAAATCAATTAGGTTTCATAAGTTGCTTTTGTTGTTTATTTTTGGGACAGTGTAGAATGGTTTTGATTGGTGAATGCTGTTCATTAGCTTTCATTTTTGTCTCTCAAGATTAACTATTTGGATAGAAGCATGATCCTGTAATAGAACATAATGGGCGAAGTTGATCTATGTAGTTGACTCCACTTAGTGGGTGGGATAAGGCCTGGATGTTGTTGTGTGGCCACTTCCCCCAGCACCTTAAGTAAGTCGTCAGGTCTGGGGTTTGATCTGTGCTTCTTGTGAATGGAGTAGACTCGGTTTGGAAGGGAAACCCCACCTTGTGTGCTCATTAGGTTACTAGACGGAGACTAGTCGTGGTTAAGCGATGGTGGATACTTCGTATTACAATAGCAAAGAAATCAACGCTTTTTGTGCACAGAAACTATAGTTGAATGATAAATGGATACAAATTTACATTAAGGGTATTCCTTTTGGATACCTGTCATAAATATGGTGGTGGCGTTTGTTTTCGCCAGAATGGAGGGTAGTATTCATTCAAGCTTGGACTTAAGTTGTTTAGTTCTACACTCTGTCGCAACTCGCACGGACACCTCTGAATAAAGGTGTGTCCGCGTCCGTGTCCGTGCCAACACCGAACGATACCGATACTTGCGATTAAGGTCAATTTATTTATGTTTTAAAATTATTACTAGTGTCAACGTGTCAGTCGGTGTTCGTGTTTGTGTCTGTGCTTCATAGATTTGTGATTTGGTATAAAAGTTTTAGATTTGTGATATCTTTCTTTTGATAGAAGCTGTTCATACTGGTTGGTTCTTCCAAAGTTTCATTTGTTAGTTGTGAAGCTTCTAACCAATTTTCCTGTTCTTTCCTCTAAATAAATCTCTCTACATGCATCTCTTCCTGTTTATTGACTTGATGCCAAGTTGTTGCTTTTCCCATTTGTTAACAGGATTTGTCTTTCAGCCAGAGGTTATTGATTATTTAAACTTCAAGATATCTTGAAACCAACTATTGCATTTGTTCCAAAATCCTCTGGACGCAAGATGGACGATGACCGGCAATATGAAAACGGTAGACACAAGGTGGAATACTACAGAGGCGCACATTCCCCGGTAAGTAGAATATACTGATTTAGCACGGTTTCTGTTATTTTAATTTGCAGTTGCAGTAATTGATTGATTAATTGGATTGGATTGGATTCTTAAATGTGCAGTGGAATGCGGATCCCCAACATCAAATAAAGGAACAAAATGCTCTAGTTATGAATAAAAAAATTAGGTCCATTATGGCTGAGAGACAGGCTACCCTTCTGGAAATTGAACTAGAGGCTGCGATAACCGCAAAGAATGATGCCTTGGCTGCTCGAGACGTTGCCCTTAGGCAGAGGGATGAAGCACTCGCTCAGAGGGATAATGCTCTGTTGGAACGGGATAACGCCCTTGCAGCCCTTCAATGTCGGAATAGTTCTGCCAACTTTTCATTCAATGGTGGAAATCACCGCGGATCAAAGCGGACGCACCATTCTTCAAACCGTAATCAATCCAACATGACAGAAGCAGCATATAGCTCAACAGATATAATAATAAGAGATGCCTCCCCAGTAACTGTTATAACTTCCGAAGCCATCGAGTCTCATCTAACTAAGACAGCAAAGGATAATTCCAAGGCATCAAAGACACCTTCAAAAGTAAAGAAAATGGGTGAGGATTTAAATAGGAAGGCTTATTCTGAAGGGACAAAGATCAAATCTGAATGGGATAGACAGGATGTTGGCTTGAATTTGATTACTTTCGATGAAACTGTCATGCCTGTCCCAGTTTGCACGTGTACCGGAGCACCACGGCAGTGCTACAAATGGGGGAACGGTGGATGGCAATCATCTTGTTGTACTACGACACTGTCAATGTATCCACTACCACAGCTTCCAAACAAGCGCCATGCTCGCATCGGAGGACGGAAAATGAGCGGCAGTGTTTTTACAAGACTTCTCAGTAGGTTTGCATCAGAAGGCCATGACTTATCTTTACCATTGGATCTTAAGGATTACTGGGCCAGACATGGAACAAATCGCTACATTACCATCAAGTAGCTTCTGACATATTATTTCAAATTATGTGTTCCTTTTTAGACCATGCCTGGTAAGCATGATATGCTTGAATTTAGTGCATGCAGGTGAGTTTTCATTACAAGGCTATTCTCCTTGCTTAATTCTGGCTAGAGTCCACTTTTATTCTGGCTGTAAAGTATGTGTATGTATGCACATGTGACTTCTTGGTGGCACTCATTTGGTTCCTGTATTTTTGTTCCTTTTTGTGTACATTACAAATCCACTTGGTAGAAAACTTTTCTCCTCTCAGAGATCCCTTTATTTTTTCGCATTTATAAATTTCAAGGGGGAAAATTTCCACTTCCCTTTTGTGATCAAAAGTCTCAAGTGAAACTTTGTCTCATTCTAGCTTTAGGAAAAGAAATCACTGTAACAAATCCTTAGAGACTGTAACGAAACTCGAGTATCTTTGTTAGATGACTTACATATTACGCCACATTTTCATAATTGAATTCGAATTCAGAATCTCGAATCATACAGTGTTGATTTTTATTGCCCATTGTGGTTTGATTTTTAGCTCTGTATTTTCTTTAAGGTTATTTTTTTTCCAGACTATTTATCTTCAAATCAAATTAATTTTTTATTAGACTTAGATTTCAATGAAACTCTAAATTATCTACACTTCTTTTCCATGAAAAAAAAACTTAATAGTGTGATTGAAATTAAACCCATCAATTAAAATGTCAATATATTTGAGATATGATCAAGTATATAAAAAATGAGAACCAAAAATGAATATTAAAAATGAGAAGAAATTCAACAATTTTTCTAGCAAACTTGAACTTCTATATACACAAATGTAATCATTCCCATTGTACATCATACACACAAACACTTCTATGCCAAGTGTATTTACAAGAAAATGTGTAATAACAATTACATAAAAGCTAGAACCAGAAATATGTACTAGGCAGTTTTTTCACACAATAAACAAAGACTTATGATCTAATTCTGATTGATATCATCACAAGATGAGGATTCAATAAGAATTCAATCAATTAAACAAGCCAAAAAAGACTCAAAAAAGCAATATAAAAATGAAATAAAATAGTTATAACATGTCTCCATTCTAACACCTAGTAAATATGATATATATAATCAGTTTCTTGCTTTTGCAGAAATAAGATTGCTTTTATTGTCATTTCCTGTACAGGTACAAATTGGGTGGTAGCATGACTTAACCTTTAGAAGAGTTCTTACTGCCCCAAATCTTCTCATCATATGCCCTTTTCTCTTTCTACTTGGTACATTTTCAACTATCTGACTTACCTATCAAAAACATCCAAACAAGTTAAGAAAAAAAAGTTCTAAAAAATGTGGACAAATGCAGCTGCAGCCAATGTCGTCAAAATTCTAATTGTGACGACGTTGTTGTCGCAGAGACTTCAAAAATCATTATACTGCGACTCTGCGGCAGTTGTGAATTGCAATTTAAAAGAAAATTATAAGAGAAGGTTAATTACCTCATTTGAGATTCTAGTGTTCTTTAACGAAGATTTTCCTAGGCAGTTGTCACTGCGCGATTTTTGGAGCACAGCGGTGGCGGGACGACTTTTAAATTCTTCTTCTTCGTCGTCTTCTTCGTCTTCTTCTATGTCTTCTTTCTCTTGTGTTTTTCTGTCATCAGCTTCAATACAATAAATTCTGAAACTCGGTGATCCGGGACATAGAAATCGTCCAAGATCAGTTTCATCATCATCATCACAATCATTTTCATCATTCTCTTCACTTTTTGCACTCACTTCTTGTTCTTGTTCTTTCTTTACCTCTTCCACTATTCTTTCAATTATTTCCACCTTTGTTTTGATCTCTTTATGTTTGTTAACATCAATCTCATTCTTAATGTTAACCTTCTCTATCGTTTCGCATTCAATGTTTTCCACGGGAACAATCCTAGAAATATTTTCTATGGTTGTTAGTGGCACCACTGTTGTCTCTTTTGTCGAAACCGAAACCTTACATTCTTGGGCTTCATTAGTTTCGTGAGAAGTAGACCTAGAAACACTGCTGCTACCATCCTCTTCTTCGCCATTTTTCAATAGTTGTTTCTTCGAGAGAGTTGATTCAACATTCCTATTCTTTCTAAAATCTTCAAATCGTCCAATAATCGTAGCACGGACTTTATTTGATATTGATTCTCCTTGATCTTGAGATGAATTTATCCTCGAATTTCCATTTCCCATTCCAGACAAGTAAATAACTATTTATTTATTTGTCTGCAATGAGGAAAATGAAAATACAATAAAGATAATAAGTCGGCTTGACACAGAAGAAGATAGAAATGCTGAGAATGAGAAAAAGAAGTTATTATAGTTAAGGTGATTAATTTGACAGTTGAAATAACATGATAGCACCTGTACATATTGTTTTTTACAGGTATTAGTTTGTCAATAATAGAAAAGATTGAATTGAATTGAAATTCACAAAGAAAAAGGAAGAGAGTGATTTATATTTACTATTTAAGAAACTAATTTAACTAACTTGTTATAAGGGTTTTGGTGTAAAAAAATTTTCTAGGTTAAAATTTGGAAAATATTAGTTAGGATAAGAATTAGAAACTTGACAGGTTAGAGTATTGAAAATGAGGCTATTATAGCATTCACTTCTTTAGCATAAGTTTAAAATAGTGTTGAAACTTAATTATTGGTTATGAATTTGAAGAAATTATGTTCTGCTAGTTTTAGTCAATTGGAAGAGACTTAACCAACCATGTAATTGAAAAAGTCACATGAAGATCCTTATATTAAGGCCAAATTTGACATTTTCCACACATTCTTAATCGATTTATCATCAAATTTTCTATTATTATTATTAATAATATTATTATTATTGTTATTATTATTATTACTATTATTATTATTGTAAGAGATAAAATGTAGTGCACTGATGGTTGTAAAATAATTTTACACGGTCAATTAATAAGTATTTATTATTATACAAATAATTTAAATTATTAATGTGGTTTGACAGAATATATGATGGTGATTGAGTGAAAATGTAAAATTATTTTACAGTATGCATATCCTTTTATTATTATTATTATTATTATTATTATTATTATTATTATTATTATTATTATTATTATTATTATTATTGTTGTTGTTGTTATTGTTGTTGTTGTTGTTGTTGTTGTTGTTGTTGTTGTCCGCCAATTCCACGAAGAAAGGTTCAATAACAAGTGTTAAAGAGGAAGACACAAAAAATAGGTGGACCATTATCCTTGCTGAGGACACACGATCATACCCTCCGTCACATCTCTCATTGTTAGATCTAATCGAATGACAACCTGCATAAAGTGTCAAATCATGCGGGAAAGGTTTTAATCGCCCATACTATATAAAGACTACATCACAACATTTCAAATATTCAATTCATTCTCACTCTCAAATTGCTTTTCACTTAGTCACTGACTTGGGTGTTGGAGTATTAACCTTGCAGGTCCACCTTTTCTTCGTCGAACTGGAAGCTTGGTCCATCGCACCAAGACTATTCCATCACTTCATAGCACATTTTTGGTTCCTTAATGAAACAACGACACCTTCTCTGAGAAACGACTGCTGATTCCTGATCGCGACTTTCTATGTCTAATACAACTTAACTGCAAGTGCACAGTCTATCGCGTAGTAATAAAAGATATCGATCCCACAGAGACTCGTAATCAAACTAGTGTTCTCGGGAGTTACTATGTTTAGCTAGGTAGGTAATGTTTAAGGGAATAATTTTGTCACTAAAGGGAACTAAAAATGTTACTTAAATTATAATTACGTGAATCGATATGCAATAATTATGTTCTTCGGGGATTTAACAAGTTACCGGTACATGAAATATTTTTCAGAGTTTATTTAAGCAGAAAATAGTGATCTGAAGACTCTCGTCTCACGATGGTTGTTGACGCTAATCATAATTCTAAGGGTCAAATGTACGCTTTCGTGTCCCATTCGGGGTTAAAACTATTTTTTGGAAATCTCTAAGTTCTAATTCATTTTAAAGTGCTTTCGCTGTTATTAAAACAAATGACTAGTGTTTACTATCTGGTCTTGCCGCAGCTTTCGCTTGTTGGTTCGTACCTTAATTAATTTCCCACTGTCATGGCAAAACTACTTTTAAATAAGTTCTCGTTTTCGCGACGAAGTTTATTCAGTAATTAAGTTTAAACACTCAGACCATAAACAATTTTTGAAAAAGAGAGTTTTCAACTGGTTATTATCAAATCCCGTCTGAATTATTATTACATATCGATTACTCTGATTTAGCTAGACATGGATTTGGGAAAGGTAAAACATAAATAAAAACAATGAATAATAACATGCATCATAATGAAAACTGAAATTACGATTAAAATTTAGAACCTGTAAATATTCCAATTGGCCTTTGGGCAGATCCTCCACAAATGTTAGCAGGATTCTGGTCTTTGTGCCAATTGATCGTACAAATGAATATTGTCGAAATGGAATACAGCATAAATGAAAGGAAACAAAAAAATAGAAAGAAATAAAACTGAACTTTTGCTCTGGAAATAAAATTGGGCAGCACTTCGTTGTCTGAATGCGGCTCCCTTTCTCAGCTCCCCTCCTTCCCCTTTTATAGAAATAGAATTCTAACGGTTATAACTTGAAGAAGGTGGACTTAGAGGCAGAAATATCAGGGAGTAGTGGTCCACTATTTGGGACTTGGAACTGTATTTTGCACGTTCATTTGAAGTTGGGCGTTTTTGCCTGCATGACGGTCGTCACGGTGTGTGACGGTCGTCACCCGTGTGACAGTCGTCATGGAGCTGTGACGGTCGTCACAACAGCAAAATATGTATTCTGCATTTTTCATGTTGTTTTCATCCGGTTTTCGTCCATATTTCATCTGTAATTGCTTCTTTTCTTCATATTGCCTTGTTTAGACGTGATTATCAAATACCTGCAAAATATCAGACAAATAACATGGAAAGAACCCGAAATCGGATCGAAAACAGTCAAACATCAGTTGAATTCTGCATCAATATATATATATATATATATATATATATATATATATATATATATATATATATATATATATATATATATATATATATATATATATATATATATATATATATATATATATATATATATATATATATATATATATATATATATATATATATATATATATATATATATATATATATATATATATATACGATTTCGTGTTATCAAACTCCCCTAAGCTTGAATCTTTGCTTGTCCTCAAGTAAAACAGGAAAAGGTCGGCAAGCACGAGGCAGCTTCCTCATTCACAAAGTTGGAAAAAATCGGGATTCTTAGTAAGAACAAAACGAGTACGGTGACGACACTGGACTACAAGTCTTCGGAGGTCTCCTTCTTATGCAAATCGGTCCCAGTCATGCCACTGTAGCTTGGTGTCAAGGTTCTCGCGTCAAGTTCACCCTATTTGTTCTAGCGCAATCACATTAAGCCCGTTGTCCATACACTTTCATGGCAAGTCGACCTGTTAGTGAATATGATCTCCTTTCTGTTTTGATCTTTTTCATTGCTCATAAGCTTATACCATTGATTTTTCAATGAGTTTTCGTACCGTTGGGCTAAATGCTCGGGTGAGGAGCACCTAACTTAGAGGGAACGCGTCTTTATATTTGGGCTAAATGGCTTTCTTTTCATGATTTTTCATCTTTTTGGAGATCATACACTTATTTGCATTGGTCGCTCGCTTAAAAGTGTTTTAGGATGGTGCTGACTGCTAGTATAAACTACTTGGGGCTGAGTTTGCGTAGACACTTGAAACTTTGGTACACGTAGGTAGTGAAACCGACTCGCATAAACCGGATATCTAAGGTGTCAGGACGGTACTGGCTTTGTTGAAATTGTCGTCTCGGAGTTTCAAAACTTGGTTTGAACTTGGGCGCATTCTCGTGGTGCTTTTGCTTTTGAGGAACGAACGAAAATTTTTTGTTTATGTCGAATAAAGCGAGGATGCTTGCGTAACGGAAAAAGATATATAAAAGAGCTTTTATTTGCTAAAACGTGAAAATGTTCGAATAGAAATTACGGAATTAAAAGTACAAGGGAATGGGAAATAAACGCTCCGCTCCCACACTATCTCAATCAGTGTCCCCACTGATTTGAAAGAATGCGAGAGGGAAATACAAGGGAAATGAAAATACAAAGAAACTGAAAATATAGTAAACAAATAAGGAAAAGAGTAACTAATCACGGCCTCTGCCTCGGTCACGTCCTCGCTCGCGTCCTCTGGCTCTGACTTGGTCGACTCGGTCCTCAAAGCTCATTGCTCCGGTGTGGTAGACATAGTCGCGGAGTCCTTCGAATTGCAAGGTCAAATTCTCCAAGTTCTCAGTAATGGTTTCCTGGCCGGTTTGGAGTTGTTGCATTTGGGTCCGATGCCAAGCTTCGAACTGCTCTGCTCGCTGATTCTGCTGCTGCATCATAGCGAGTATCTGGGCCTGCTGGTCGAGAGATCAGCGGAGGTCTTCTTCGGAGTAGTTGGGCTCTGGACGATGGCGGCGGCAGCGGTAGGATGTACCTTCGGAAGGAAGTGGTTGCAATGCCTCCGGTTGCTCAGGTCTGTCCAAATCATCTTGGATTTCGTCACCAGAATCTTGGGTGTGAGTCTGAGTTGGAGCAGCGGCAACAGCAGGGGCATTGAGGTCAAATAGCCAGTTGGCACGATCCTCTGGGTGCATCCGGGTGCGTGATGGTAGGATGATACTTCTGACGGTTTTTCCACGCACGACCGGGTGGTATTTGCCATCGGCTCTGGAACGGATGAGGTGAGAGGCTCTGCAGTGGTCGGTGTCGAGGAACACCGAGGGAATGGCATGGAGATGCTGGAGGCGGTCACCGAGGTTCAGCCCAAGTGCAATGGCAGTAACAATCCCGCCAAAGTAAAATGGCTTAGAGCCACGGTTACAGTTGGCCTGGATGTGGGCCAGGAGGAACGGAGCGGCGTTGATGGGCTCGTTGTTGAAGACACAGCAGAGAAAGAAGAGCTCTTTCGAGTTCACCTTATGGTTGCTATCCCGGGCGAAGATGGTGTTGCTCAGTGCGCGGTGGAAATACCGGATGGTCGGGTTGTGGATATGCGTTGCGTGCAGAGAATCCCAGCCATCGGCATTGATTCCAGTTAACTGGTACCAGAGCGCGAAGGCTTCGTGCTGGAACTGTTCGGTGAGGCGGCGGTGAGCATTGTCGCCGCGAGGGAATTGTAAGATGGCGGCAATCTGGTTCTGGTTCAGTTGATAGTTCGTGCCGAACATCCGGAAGCATGCGACATCGGAGTGTTGGCTGAGGTCGCCGCTGGAAGTGACGTAGGTGAACGGACTTAGGAACTCGAGGGTGAGTTGCTCGTATGTCGGCTGTGGATTAGTGCAGAGGTTCCAGATGCCGGCTCTTTGAAGCATCCAAGTGACGCCGTCAAGGAGTCCGAGCTCCGTGAGCGATGGGATATGCGGATAGTGGGTCGGCTGTAGCGACCGTTGATGGAAGGCGATATAGTTGGCTCGCTGTCTCTCTCCGGAGTTGCCGTCGCTGAACACGATGCTGCTGAGGTCTGGGGTTTCTTTGTTTCTCACCATTGTTGGAGGATGCTGAGGAAATATGGATTGAGTTGGTTCTGTGGAGTGGAAAAATGTTACATAAGTGTAGTAGGAAGTTGAGATGGAAGTTGGAATATATGGAGCAAGGTGGGGAAAACGAAAATTAGGAGTGGGGTGTGAGTTTGTGATGATTGGGAGTTGAAAGGATGTGAGTGGGAGAGAAAATGCAACCCCTGTTATAGCAGATAACAGTTTTGGGCTCGTGACGGTCGTCACGTATCTGTGACGGTCGTCACACCAGCAAAATCTGCAGAACGCAGAATTTTGCTTTGGGGGTATTCTTGCAGTGATTTTTAGGCCTATAAATGATATGGCAATGTATTATATCGGCCAATAAACAAAGAATAACGTAAAAACAGAATAAATGAATAAAGACTATAATTGAAATAACAAGTAATTAGAATGATTGTAATGTAATACATAAGGAAATTAACAATGCAAAAATCAAAATAATTGAAAACGGACGGAAAGCAGAAAAACTAAACTAAACTAAATCTAATGCTAATATCTAGTCTTTTCGTGCCTTCAATTCATCAAACTTCCAGGCGTAGTAGTCGAGCTGGTCACAGATTAAGTCCATGAAGACTACGAGTTCGCTGTGGATGCTTGTGATGTCTGCTTTGACGGTGGTCAGAGCTGCGTCAACGTTGTCCAATCGGTGCAGGACAGTATCCATTTTGTCAGTGGTTTCCTCAGGAATGGGCTCAGGATAGGTGTTGTAATGCGGAGGGGTCGTAGGGTCTACCTCAGCTTCTGATACAACATCCTCATAGTATATATAGTCATGTGCTTCAGAGATGTGATCACTGTCGTACATGTAGTTCTGTGGTGTTGATTGAGGTGAATGAGGTCCCATAGGCTCATCCAATTCATAAAGCCAGTTGTCCTTGTTATGGATACTTGTCATCTGATGATTTGGCAATGTGAATAGCTGGACAGGTTTGTCATTGATGAGGTACTCGTAAGGTCCAGGTCTCATAGTTCTTAAAATCCGCCTGTTAAAGCAAAATTGGATATTCATGGGTCGGATGGTGCCAAAACTAGTGCTTGCATTTAAGTGGAATCGAAGGCCAAGCTCGTGGGCAATCATTGTCACAAGACCTCCTATTAAAATAGGTGATTGTGGGTCCTGAGTGAGGTGTCAGAAGGATCTCATCATAAAAGGTACTGCATTCACTGTACGGCCCTGAGAAGCACAGGACATGATAAATAACTCTTCTTTAGATACTGTAGTAATATTTTCTTCTTTCCCGAAAAGGGTGTGAGCTAGTATCTTATGAAAGTATCTAAAAGCTGGGTTATGAATCTCATCATTATACATGCTGTTTGGGTCAGGGTGATAGTCGCCTGTGATTCTACCCCAAAACTGGTTGAGTTCAAAATCAAGATCGTTATCTTCTGCACTGATGAAGACATGTGGTCCGCTAGGAAATCCTAGGAGGTTAGCTAATGACATTCGACTATGGGTTTGGTCCATTCCAAACATCCTAAAGGTGATCAGCTCTGTGTTGGATCCAAAACCATAGTTGGGTAAGTACCTGAAGGAACTAAGGAATCCGTAGGTGAGGTCCTTATAGGTAGCAAAACGGGTTTTCAAAGCAGTGTTCTCCCAACCTAATTGATTGAACATGTATTGGATGCTATCAGTGATTCCTAGTTTCTCCATGGTAGACTTATCATAATACAATGTTAAGGCTATGTCTCTTTCAGTTAATGCTTCAAATCTTGCACTTTGAGCTAATCCTCGAAAATGAACCTTTGTGAAGTCGTACGCGGCCATACTCGCAGGTAAGTCGGAGAAAAACAGGAGGAAGGTTTGAAGACTTTTAAAATCCTGAAAAGTTTAAAACAGAAATTTGAAGTCAGGATTTTTTTTTTTAAAACGAAAGGTGGTAAAAACAAAAAATAAAAGAGAAGAATAAAATAAAATATGAAAATAAAAGAAAGTAAAAATATTAGCAATTTTAAGTTTAGAAATTTTTTTGTTAACGTTTCAAAGTAGAATTTTAAATAAAAATGAGAATGAAATACAGTAACGAGGAAAATGCGGGAAAAATTGGGTTGCCTCCCAGTAAGCGCTGTTTTTAACGTCTAAAGCCTGACGATAGCTTGGTGACAAGCTATTCGGGTGTTTGAGCTGGAAGCTCAAGCAATGCTATACTGCTGACTTGAGGGCTGTTTTCGTTATTATTATAATGTTTTATACGTTGCCCGTTTACGATAAACGGTGCATTCGTCTTATCGGTAATTTCAACAGCTCCACTCTGAAGTACTTTAGTCACTTCATAAGGTCCAGACCATCTAGATTTTAGTTTACCTGGGAAGAGTTTTAATCTTGAATTAAATAGCAGTATGATGTCTCCCACACTGAATTGTTTCTTGACTGAACGTTTATCATGCCACTTTTTAGTTCGTTCTTTGTAGATACGGGCATTTTCGTAAGCGTCCAATCGAAGTTCTTCTAATTCGTGTAAGTTCAAGATTCGTTTTTCTCCTGCATCGGTGTAGTTGAAATTAAGTGTTTTAATGGCCCAGAAGGCCTTATGCTCTAATTCTACAGGGAGATGACAGGATTTACCGTAAACTAATTTGTAGGGTGTAGTACCTATTGGTGTCTTAAAAGCGGTCCTATAAGCCCATAAAGCTTCATTTAGCTTTGATGACCAATCTTTCCTTGAGGTAGCGACAGTCTTTTCCAATATCTGTTTTATTTCTCTGTTCGAGACCTCTACTTGGCCGCTAGTTTGCGGATGATAGGGTGTAGCTACTCGGTGTCGGACTCCATATTTAGAAAGAAGTTTATCAAATATTCGCGATATGAAGTGTGATCCGCTGTCACTAATGACGAGTCTGGGTACACCGAATCTAGGAAAGATTGTGTTTTTGAAGAGTTTGATTACTACTCGTGCGTCATTTGTTGGAGCAGCAATGGCTTCTATCCATTTAGACACATAGTCTACAACGACGAGTATGTAGTTATTACCAAAAGAAGGTGGGAATGGTCCCATGAAATCTATTCCCCATACGTCAAAGATTTCTACCTCTAAGATTCCTTTCTGAGGCATTTCATCGCGTCGTGAGATGTTGCCAGTTTGTTGGCATCGATCACATTTTAGCACAACGATGTGAACGTCTTTCCAGAGGTTAGGCCAGAATAAGCCGGCTTGGAGAATCTTAGCGCACGTCTTGGATGTACTAGCATGACCACCATATGGTGCTGAGTGGCATTGGGAAATGATATTTTCTATTTCTTCCTCTGGGACACAGCGACGGTATATGTTGTCGGCCCCTCTCTTGAAGAGTAGAGGTTCGTCCCAATAATAGTGTTTCAGATCGTGGAAGAATTTCTTCTTTTGTTGATAAGTGAGATCCGGTGGAAGCACGCCTGCAGCTAGGTAATTAACGATGTCAGCATACCAAGGTAATGTGACTTGGGCATAGACGGCTTCTACAGCTTTTTCGAGTTCTGGATCTTCCGAGATTAAGTTAGGCATGTCACTTTCTAATTTGGCTATCAAATGTTCGTACGGGAAATCGTCATTTATCGGTACTGGTTCATGTTTGATGCCTTCTATTCGGGATAAGTGATCTGCAACAACATTCTCGGTTCCTTTCTTATCTTTGATTTCTAAGTCAAACTCTTGTAATAACAGGATCCATCGCAATAATCTCGGTTTGACATCCTTTTTGCTTATTAGGTACCTAATGGCAGCGTGGTCTGTGTATATGATAATTTTTGCTCCTACTAGGTAAGAACAGAATTTGTCAAGCGCAAATATAACTGCTAGAAGTTCCTTTTCTGTTGTAGCGTAGTTCATTTGGGCAGGATCTAAGGTTCTACTGGCATAGTAGATGGCATGGAGTTTCTTGTCCTTCCTTTGTCCTAGAACTGCGCCTACGGCGTAATCACTCGCATCGCACATGATTTCGAACGGTAGTCGCCAATCGGGTGGTTGCATAATCCGTGCGGTGATAAGGGCTGATTTTAATGTTTCGAATGCTTTTAGACAGTTGTCGTCAAAGACGAACTCAGCATCTTTCATCAACAGGCCGGTCAAAGATTTTGTGATTTTTGAAAAATCTTTTATAAATCTTCGGTAGAAACCGGCATGTCCTAGAAAACTCCGTATTTCTCGTACGGATTTTGGAGGTTGGAGATCTTTTATAATCTCTATTTTAGCTTTGTCGACCTCAATTCCTTTATTTGATATGACATGTCCTAGAACTATTCCTTGTCGGACCATAAAATGGCATTTTTCCCAATTTAGGACGAGGTTCACTTTTACACAACATTCTAATACCATTTCTAAGTTTTGTAGGCATCCTTCGAAACTTTGTCCACATACCGAGAAATCGTCCATAAATACTTCCATGATGTCATCTATGAAATCTGCGAAGATTGCCATCATGCATCTTTGGAAGGTTGCTGGAGCATTACAAAGTCCGAACGGCATTCGGCGGTAAGCAAAAGTACCATAAGGACATGTGAATGTAGTCTTTTCTTGGTCATCAGGATGAATGGGAATTTGGAAAAATCCTGAATAGCCATCTAGATAGCAGAAATACGAATGTTTGGCTAATCTTTCCAACATTTGGTCTATGAAGGGTAACGGGAAGTGATCTTTTCGTGTGGCTTTGTTAAGCTTCCTATAATCAATGCACATCCTGCTTCCAGTCACGACTCTTTTTGTTATTGATTCGCCTTTTTCGTTCTTAACTACTGTGACTCCTCCTTTCTTTGGTACGACATGAGCTGGGCTAACCCATTCACTATCGGAGATTGGGTAGATGATTCCTGCATCTAGCAATTTCTTTACTTCATCTCTGACTACAGTGCTTAGGATGGGGTTCAGTCTCCTCTGATGCTCTCTAGAGGTTTTAGAGTCTTCCTCTATTGTAATTCGATGCTTATAGATTGAAGGGCTTATACCTTTTAGATCGCTTATGTTATAGCCTAACGCAGTGGGGTACTTCTTTAGGACTTCTAATAGCTTTTCGGTTTCTAGTTGTCCTAAGTCGGCGTTGACTATCACTGGTCTTTTTAGTTCATCGTCTAGGAATTCATATCTAAGGTTTTTGGGTAGTGTTTTAAGTTCTAAAGATGGGTTCTTCGGACCTGGCATATGGTTTGGGGTCAGTGCTAAGCTTTCGCTTAGGCTGTCGTCTTTATACGTTTTACGCCAATCATCGTCTTCAGAAATATCGGGTATTTGAATCTTTATTATTTCTGAATACGTGGTCTCTTCATTTTCAAGTTCTCTTATGTATTCGTCAATTACATCTACTAAATAGCAGGTATCGTCTATGGCTGGTGCTTGTAAGAACTTGGTGAGAATGAACTCTATCTTTTCTTCTCCTACTTCGAATGTTAGCCTTCCTTTCTTCACGTCTATAATAGCTCCGGCTGTAGCTAGGAACGGTCTTCCTAAGATAATTGGGGTAACAGAGTCCTCTTTGATGTCCATGATTATGAAGTCAGTTGGGATGTAGAATTGTCCTATGCGTACTAGAACGTTTTCCAATATTCCGACGGGGTATTTTACTGATCGGTCAGCTAATTGTACGGACATTTTGGTTGGTCTTAGGTTTCCCATATTCAGCTTTTTGCATATAGATAAAGGCATAACACTGATACTGGCTCCTAAATCGCATAGAGTTTTGTCTATTACGAACTTTCCTATGACGCAGGGTATGGAGAAACTACCTGGGTCTTTTAATTTAGGAGGCATGCGGTTTTGAATAATAGCGCTACACTCTGCAGTAAGTGTAACTGTTTCGTTATCCTCGATCTTTCTCTTATTTAACAGGATTTCTTTGAGAAATTTAGCGTATGACGACATTTGAGTTATCGCTTCTGTAAAAGGAATAGTGATATTCAACTGTTTAAGGAGCTCTACAAATTTCTTAAACTGTCCTGAAGTTTTGGAGTTTATTAATCTTTGAGGATAAGGGATAGGTGGTTTATATGGCGCTAGAGGTGCTTGAGTTTTTTCACTTGTGGTATCCTCCTTTTCGTTGTCTTCCTTCTTCTCTAACTCGGATTCCTTTTCTGCTTGTTCAGTTGGTTTTTGTTGCATGGCTGAGTTTTCGGTCCTCGGATCGATCAGTTCGTCCAATTCTTTTCCACTTCTTAATATGATAGCATTTGCTTGACCTTTTGGATTCTGTTCGGGTTGTCCAGGAAACGTGCCAGCGGGTGCGGCAGCGGAGGCTTGTTGTTGAGCCACTTGTGATATCTGTGTTTCTAACATTTTGTTGTGGGTGGCTAAAGCGTCTACTTTTTCGGTCAACTGTTTAATCTGCTCGCTAGTGTGTATGTTTTGATTCATGAATTCTTTGTTTGTTTGAGCTTGAGTAGCTATGAATTTTTTCATCATCACTTCGAGGATTGATTTCCTAGGTGCAGTCTGAGCAGCAGCTGGTTTCTGATATCCTGGCGGAGCAGTAGGCATTTGCAATGCATTATCGCTTTTGTAAGAAAAGTTTGGATGATTTCGCCAACCTGGGTTATAGGTATTTGCGTAAGGATTTCCTTGAGCATAATTTACTTGGTCTGGTGGGATTCCGGCTAGCAATGGGCATTCGGGCGCATTATGAGTGGTGCTTCCGCATAACTCGCAGTTTGGAGTTACGGCAGCGACGGTTGCAGTGGGGTTAACGGTCAGACTGTCAATTTTCTGTGCTAGAGCATCTACTTTAGCGTTGAACTTTTCAAGGCTGCTGATCTCGTACATTCCACCTTTCGCTGCGGGTTTCTCTGTTGGAGTGTGTTCACCTCCCCATTGGCAGTGGTTCTGAGACATGTTTTCGATTAGTTGATAGGCTTCGTCGTATGGCTTATCCATAAGTGCACTGCCCGCGGCGGCGTCTATCGTCAATCTGGTGTTGTACAAAAGCCCATTATAGAAAATATGGATTGTCACCCAGTCTTCTAGACCGTGGTGAGGACATGTTCTCATCATATCTTTGAATCGTTCCTATGCTTCGTAAAGAGATTCAGTATCTTTTTGTCGAAATCCATTGATTTGAGCTCTAAGTATAGCAGTTTTGCTTGGCAGAAAATATCTCGCTAAGAAGACGTTCTTCAACTGTTCCCACGTTGTAACGGAGTTGGATGGTAAGGATTGTAACCATGTCCACGCTCTGTCTCTAAGAGAGAAAGGGAAAAGACGAAGTCTTATTGCGTCTGGAGTTACTCCATTTGCTTTCACTATGTCTGCGTATTGTACAAACTTCGTTAAATGTTCGTTTGGATCCTCAGTTGCATTTCCTGAGAATTGGTTTTGTTGTACAGCTGACAGCAATGAGGGTTTCAGCACAAAATCGTTTCGAGTAATAGCTGGGGCAGCAATGCTACTTCTAGGCTCCATCTGAGAGGGTGTAGCGTATGCCTTCAGCGGTTTGTTTTGAGGTGCTTCAGCCATCTTTGATTCTTCTTCTGATTTGGGAATGGGAGTGAGAGGATCGGGAATGTTATGTTTTAGTTGGTACTCAATGATGCGACTTCTTAAGTGTAAGAAGCGCTCTAGTTCTGCGACTGAAGGTTTTAAGATATCGCCTTGTGGGCGATTACTTGGAATACACTCGACAGCACTAGTAAAGAAAAAATGAAATTGTTAACCTAGTCTATACGGTGTAACAGAAGGTTACACTATTAACTAAACGGGTCCCCGGCAACGGCGCCAAAAACTTGATCGCGACTTTCTATGTCTAATACAACTTAACTGCAAGTGCACAGTCTATCGCGTAGTAATAAAAGATATCGATCCCACAGGGACTCGTAATCAAACTAGTGTTCTCGGGAGTTACTATGTTTAGCTAGGTAGGTAATGTTTAAGGGAATAATTTTGTCACTAAAGGGAACTAAAAATGTTACTTAAATTATAATTACGTGAATCGATATGCAATAATTATGTTCTTCGGGGATTTAACAAGTTACCGGTACATGAAATATTTTTCAGAGTTTATTTAAGCAGAAAATAGTGATCTAAAGACTCTCGTCTCACGATGGTTGTTGACGCTAATCATCATTTTAAGGGCCAAATGTACGCTTTCATGTCCCATTCGGGGTTAAAACTATTTTTTGGAAATCTCTATGTTCTAATTCATTTTAAAGTGCTTTCGCTGTTATTAAAACAAATGACTAGTGTTTACGATCTGGTCTTGCCGCAGCTTTCGCTTGTTGGTTCGTACCTTAATTAATTTCCCACTGTCGTGGCAAAAATACTTTTAAATAAGTTCTCGCTTTCGCGACGAAGTTTATTCAGTAATTAAGTTTAAACACTCAGACCATAAACAATTTTTGAAAAAGAGAGTTATCAACCGGTTATTATCAAATTCCCTCTGAATTATTATTACATATCGATTACTCTGATTTAGCTAGACATGGATTTGGGAAAGGTAAAACATAAATAAAAACAGTGAATAATAACATGCATCATAATGAAAACTGAAATTACGATTAAAATTTAGAACCTGTAAATATTCCAATTGGCCTTTGGGCAGATCCTCCACAAATGTTAGCAGGATTCTGGTCTTTGTGCCAATGATCGCACAAACGAATATTGTCGAAATGGAATACAACAGAAATGAAAGGAAACAAAAAAATAGAAAGAAATAAAACTGAACTTTTGCTCTGGAAATAAAATTGGGCAGCACTTCGTTGTCTGAATGCGGCTCCCTTTCTCAGCTCCCCTCCTTCCCCTTTTATAGAAATAGAATTCTAACGGTTATAACTTGAAGAAGGTGGACTTAGAGGCAGAAATATCAGGGAGTAGTGGTCCACTATTTGGGACTTGGAACTGTATTTTGCACGTTCATTTGAAGTTGGGCGTTTTTGCCTGCATGACGGTCGTCACGGTGTGTGACGGTCGTCATGGAGCTGTGACGGTCGTCACAGCAGCAAAATATGCATTCTGCGTTTTTCATGTTGTTTTCATCCGGTTTTCGTCCATATTTCATCTGTAATTGCTTCTTTTCTTCATATTGCCTTGTTTAGACGTGATTATCAAATACCTGCAAAATATCAGACAAATAACATGGAAAGAACCCGAAATCGGATCGAAAACAGTCAAACATCAGTTGAATTCTGCATCAATATATATATATATATATATATATATATATATATATATATATATATATATATATATATATATATATATATATATATATATATATATATATATATATATATATATATATATACGATTTCGTGTTATCAATTCCCACCATTTTCCCACTAAAACCATCGCCTCTTCACGAAAGACACTGATCATCAATCTTCTTCTCATGAAACACCAATCTATTTCTTGAATATATCAGATAGCGAACTCCCGAAGATATGGTGACATCGAAGACTACCAAGTCCACCGTTCAACGTCACACCATTATTATGGCTGGTGAAGCTAACAAAGCTCCACCTCTTATAATAGAGAATGATCCAGTCTTTATGGCTTATGCGTCTTATTTTGGACTGACCCAATGGTTGGGCATGGCCCAATCCACTTCTGCTCCTAGAATGACCCAAATTGCCTAAGTCCAACCTTGTAGGGGGAGAGTTTACCTTTCTGCCCCCAGCAGGGGAAGCTGACCTATTTACCCTTGGTCACAACACTTCTCCCCGTCCATCTCTGCCCGTTACGCACGGTTCCACCATCCAGAAACAGTCAAGACGCTTGTCCCCGTAACTCTGCCTCTGGCCGTCACAACGGTTAGTTATGGGCACGTCTGCCCGTCTTAACGGCTATTTATGGTAGTTACCTATTCTTCGAGAAACATTTATCTCACCCCGAAAATAGGGACCAATGGCCAAGCACTGGGGGCACTATAAAAACCCTCACACTTGAGAGGATCAGGTATCCAATTTCTTACCTAAAAATGCATATTCTGTACTTGCTCGCTCTCTTGCTCGTTTTCTTACTTTAATATCGGAGTGCCTTGCAGGTACACCCCTCCTCCTCTTTTACATCCAGTATCATAGGCGTTCGTCTTTGGCCCATATCAGATTCTGATCGTTCGGTAAGATCACGTCTATTCCCGTGCAGAAAGATCTTGTTCCTCTAAGAGTTGATCGGGGAACATTCCAAGCCCTTATATTTTTTCGACCTCTATAACAAGTATGCCAAGGCCAACTTTTGCAACAACTAGGGGTGGAAAAACATGCCCATCTTATCGAGAATGTATGTTTTTCGTGTACTTTTTTGTGTGGGACGGACCAAGGTTTTAGGCTCACTAAGGGAGCTGTTATGACTTGTTTTGAAACTCTCCTAGACGGGAGTATAAATTCATGGAATGAGATATGTGACTCGTTCCATGCTTAGTTTACTGCTCTAAAGCGACATGCTACTACTATGGTTTTACTCAAGAGGATCGTGCAAAGAAGAAAGAGACCGTGTAGGAGTACCTTAACATATTTATCAAGGTAGTAGTGGGAGTGAGGTCAGATTGCATGTTCCGAGAAAAGTATGGGCTAGAAGGAGCTTGCAGTTTGAGTTATCTGCTGAATATGGCATAACCCAATATCAATTACGAACAAGAACTCTTAGCTAAAGAGAAGCCCAAGGAACGAGAAACCTCAGATATGGTTGGGCATCAAAAAGGACAGTAACCATCATAAAGATGAAAGAGAGAGGGGACTCGAGGTAGATTTTATGCATACTCTTCTTTAAAATCGCCGAGGGAGAAAATTTGGGGAGAATGCATAAACACTGAATTCAAAGAAGCCAAAATTAGAAACCACTATTCGGTTAGAGAGTAAGCTAGAATATATAAATCGAAATACTGATGTTTCTATAAAAGTCATGACCACGACAAAATGGTTGCATCTACCTGAAGGGTGCAATTTAAGATATGATAAAAAAAGGGGTGACTCACTAGATATACACAGGAAGGATGCCGAAGGAACGACAAGGGAAAAAGAAAGAACATAAGGGACGAGATAAGTCACCAAAGAAGAAATAATATTCCCGCTCAAAAAAGACATTCCCTAAGAAAACTATCAGGGCTATAATCGGGTCAAAGGGAAAGAAAAATAATAGCAATTGACACGCCGCAAGTGCACGACTACTGTTAGAGTAGTAAAAAGAATGTCGAACCACAAGGACCAATGGTTAACTACCAGTTTCTATTTTATCGGTGTAAATCTAGAGTGATCGAAAGGTTGAAAACAGACAAACTTAAGTGAAAAAGCACTTAAGCTAAAACAACTTATTTGAATAAGCACTTTTGAAAATAGCTTAAATAAGCAAAATTTGGAAAATTAATTAAAATAAATAGGATTTAGGATCATGATCCCTTACTCTAATATCTCTATATGATAAAATTGGTCATGCCACGAGGATTTTCACGTGATTTATAGAAAAATAGATTTTGTAGATAACATCTACTTTCGCCAGCGTGTTATCTTGGTTTTGATAAATAATTCATCAGATTTTACTTATTCGAAGTTATTTATTGAAACCTCGTTGTTATTGTGCAGTCTATTTCAATGGAACGTTTCTCAAATTCTTCTGAGTACTTTCGTAACATCGAAATCGGTTGTTTAAAAATCTGTTTTCAGGTATTGATACGAGTCCTTTCGAAACACTATCAATACCTAAGAAATTTTCACTTTCGTAACAAAGTTAAGTAAAAAATCATACTTACAAAATAAAAACGATTCAATCCTCATACCATATAGAGATTATCAATACAGAAAGTCATGAGTTAGGCCTCATGACCCTTAATCCTAAAAAGACTACTCACTTATGGTGAGGAAAGACATAAACAAGGAATTCACGCAATTCATAACAACAATGAAAAGAATAGAAAGGAAATTGGAATAACCTGAATAAAATTGCTTGTAATAGAATAAAAATCAGATCCAAGTGCTCCAAAGAGACTTTTATAGAAAATATGCATAGAGTAAACCTTGTACCCCCAAAGAAAGTGTAAAACAATTTGATCCTAAAAACCCTTTTCTAAAAGAGTTTTATAATATTCATAAAAATCTCCATATAAAGTTATTCGATGCCACATAATGTCATATCCATCATATCAACTAAGTGTTGGAAATTTGAAATCGCCACAAATCGCGCCGAGTAAGGAAATAATTTTTGTTGTTGCATTATTCGCAATCCTGTTATGGGTCGTAACACGCATTACGAGCACCCGCAACAGGCTTCAGGTAAGGAGAAGTCTTCAATCAAGCGGCTACGGGTGCATGTAACAGACCTCTGGTCTTTGTACTAGGGACTTCCGGATTTCACGCTTTTCATCAATTTTCACCTTATTTGATTCCCTTTTCTTTTGGTACGATCATATGGACCTGAAAATGACAGAAACATGATACCCAAGCATAAAATGTAGAAAAAGCAAGGAAAAGTGTGCGAAACATAAGGAAACAATACAGAAAAATGCTAACAAAAGCGATACAAAATACACTTATCAAATTTCCCCAAACTTAAATTGTTGCTTGTCCTCAGCAACAAAGCTTGCATAACACGTTTTAAAACCAAACAATGCATTTCAAATGAAAAACTTATGAGGTTAGATCGTGGCGATACTCATACGAGATTTCTTGTTCCGATCGGCTAGTCTTGGTTTTTTCGGTAATCGTCCGTTAATGAAATTATTTGAAGAACACAAACCACAGTGAAACCGCAGACCTAGATACCCCTTTCGGCCACCTCTCCAACTACACTTTGGGCTTAAGTCTCATTTTTGAATTTTCTCCCCTTTTTGTTTGGACAATCAGTTTAAGGCATTTCAGAATTGTTTTTCTTCACACGCATAAGGTTGATCAAGAGCATTTTTTCTCTAGGAAACATTTTCTTTCTTTTTATGCACATTGGTGTTTTATTTGTCCATGTTGGGATGACAATTGAGATTCAACCGCCGTTGGGCTAACTAATCGGGTGAGGGTTACCCAACTTAGAAGGGCAGTTGTCTTTATCACTTTTATTCATATTTTTTCGGTGCCTTGATATTTATTTCTCAACCAACCTTACTTATGCAAATCTTAAAATCATGCCGGACTATCAAGATAAACTACTTTGGGGTACTTTTCAAGTATGAGTACTATGACACAAATCTATGTGTTGGACTCGTGTCTTTACTCCGGGAGATCTAGGGTGTTCGAATCATACTTAAGTTTTTGAATTTTCTCGAAGTCCCTATTCCTATCCTCTCTTCCCTCAAACTCTATATACTTTCTCAACACTCTCTAAAACCAAAAGCATTCAAATGAAATAAAAAAAATTTGGTCCTAGTTTAGGGTGAAATTCAACAGTGGTTTTGGATCATTGAAGGGAAAACATAACAAACAAAACAAATAACAACAAGAATTAAAAACTAAAAAGCAGGTAAAGACCCCCCAAACTTAAGTCAAATATTGTCCTCAATGTTTTAGCAAAAGAAAGGGAGGGGGAACTGACAAGGAACCTCACTGAGGAGGTGGAGGAAATTGCAACATCATACGTTGTATCATCTCTTGCACACTGTCCAGAAGTGTGCCTTGCCGGTTTTGCTCTCCTGTCATGTCATCCAAGATTGTGGTCTAACGGGCTTTCTCTCCTTGCATGCCTCAGATCTCATTCTGTACCCAGTCCCACCCATCTTGGCTTTGTGTTGAAGTACATGTTTCAGTATAGGTAGGACGGGGAGGCGCGACAGAGTCATCTGGAATTGAGGTACCTGCATAAATGTTAGCAAAATCAAGGTCTTCATCCTCCTCGGAATTATCCAGAGAGTAGGAGACCATAATGTATAACCAATTTCTCTTTACATCAACCAATGACTTCCTTGGGTTTGGCAGGTCAAGAATAGTTGTGGTGCCTAGCATTGCCGAGTAGGTACTACCACCATCCCAGTGTATCATACCTTGGTGGACTAGGGATTCCATGTCCACCTTGATTTTTCCTGCCACCATAGTGTCCGCCTTAGAATGAAAAATAAGCCTAAGGTGTTCGGCGATCAAAGTGATCAAGCCGCCCACCGATATGTCACCTTTAGAAGCCTTAGCAACACGACCTAAGTGGTAACCTGCGAATGTTGCAAAATTGAGAAAATCATTTTTAATCATAGAAAACATGAAAAATAATTCGCTTTGGGAAGCAACACCGATAGAGTCACCGCGACCACACAAGGAATAGGCCAAGGCCTTTTGCATGTACCGGAAGGCAAGATTCTGAATCCTTGAGGCCTTAACATTGGCTGTGGAATAATCATTACGCCCAGTTATAGCGTACCGGAAGCTAGTGAAATAAAACCCTTGGGGAACGTCTCCAGGTCCATATGTAGGAAGTCGAAGAATTTCCCCTAAATCTTTGACGCTTAGTGTGAGGTCTTGATTCAGAAGCCGGATAATTTCCCCTAAATATTTCATGTGAATTATATAAAAATAGATATTGTGAATCAGATGCCTTATAACAAAGTATAAACGGTTTCTTAATAATCAAGAAACTCACAAGGGTTAGGGTTAACAAAGAAAACAAGGTAAAACAACAAAGAACAATAAGAATTGGTTATTAAACTGCTATTCTTTCCTTTTCCTTAGAACAAGATTACAAGTATACAAGAATAACAAAATAACCTCTCTCTCTCTTGAAATTAGGATTTTATCTTCCTATTTTTTCTTATGCCAAGATTGAGAAACTAGCATCCTATTTATAAGAAAAATAGCACACTAGCCTAATGGACTTTTTAACAATTACCCATTACAAGCTAACTTAAACAATTGGGCTTATAAGTAAGGCCCAATTCAACATGCTAACAACCCTAGCAATATTGACTAATGCATGTTAGAACAAACTTCGACTACAACACACATTACTCCGACAGTAGCATGTGAACATACTTCGACCTCATGCTTAATTCCTGTCGAACCAGAAGCTACCCTTCAACCATACTAGAGTTTGATCCAACATCTCATAAATCTCCACCTTAGATCTAACTCTATAACATCAAGAAACTAGATTTCTTCATGCAGTTTTATCAACTGCATACAATGGAAAAACTTGCAACTGGGAAACATCTTGGTAATCATATAAGCAGCATTATGATCTGTCGAAACCTTCAACACTTGGACTTCTCCACGCTCGATTACCCCTTTGACGAAATGTAGCCTCACATCAATGTGCTTGGTTCACTCATGATAGGATGAATTCTTCGACAAATGTATTGCACTTTGACTATCACATTTAACAGCGATAACTCGACCTTGAAGTTTCAGCTCCTTTGCAAAACCTTCAAGCCACAATGCTTCCTTCACAGCTTCAGTTAGGGAAATATACTCTGCTTCAGTGGTTGATAAGGCAACGACCTTATGAAGTGTTGCTTTCCAACTAATTGCTGTCCCAAACATAGTGAACACATATCCAAAAATAGATTTTCTGGAATCCATACAACCTGCATAATTAGAGTCGACATATCCTTCAACTGCTGCTTTACTATCTTCACCCAAGGCTCCACCATAAATTAGGACTCTATTCAGAGACCCATTTATGTACCTTAGTATCCACTTCAATGCTTGCCAGTGAGCCTTTCCAGGATTCGTCATGTACCTGCTTACAAGACTTACTGCATATGTTATGTCGGGTCTAGTACAGACCATAACATACATCAAAGAACCTACTATGTTAGCATATGGAATGTTATTCATATAAGTTCTTTCAACATCAGTGTTGGGACATTGATCTATACTCAGCTTAAATTGAGGGTTTGTCGGAGTCACAACAGGCTTTGAATTTATACCATACTTTTCGAGAATCTTCCGTAGGTATGCCTCTTGAGATAGGCATAATCTCGACTACTTTCTATCTCTTCGGGTGTCAATCCCAAGAATCCTGGACACAACTCCCAGATCCTTCATGTCAAACTCCTTATTTTGTTCAGCCTTCACCCTCATTACCTCTTCGACATTATTGCTTTCTATTAGAATATCATCCACATAGAGCAACAAAATAACAAATGAATTACCCGGTTGAAATTTGAAGTAAACACAGTGGTCGAACTGACTTATGATTAAACTTATGCGTGCCATGAACTTGTCGAATCTCCTATTCCACTGTCGAGGAGATTGTTTCGGTCCATATAAAGATCTATTCAGTTTGGACACATAATCTTCCTTCCCTCTTTAGACATACCCTTCAGGTTGCCTCATCAGGATTATTTCATCTAGATCACCATACAAGAATGCAGTCTTCACATTAATTTGTTCCAGTTCAATGTCGAACTAGGCCATCATGGAAAGCAACATTCAAATGGACATGTGCTTCACAACATGAGAGAACATATCATTAAAGTCAACACCTTCTTTCTAAGTGAACCCCCTAACAACCAATCTTGCCTTGTATCTCTTTGACGCCACTCCTTCGATTCCTTCCTTAACTTTGAAAATCCATTTACAACTGACTAACCTGGATCCAACATATTTCTTGATCAATTCCCATGTGTTGTTATCATGAAGAGATTTCATCTCATCATCCATGGCCTTCATCCATTCAGTCTTCTTTCGACTCCTCATAACTTCCTTATAGTCTCTAGGTTCTTCATCTAGAACCTCACTTGCAGAGATTAAGGCATAAGCCATAAGATCTGCATACCCAAGTCTCTGAGGTGGCTTAATGACTTTCCTCGACCTGTCTCTTGATGCGTGTTTTTCGCAAGTGTACGAATCACGTCAAAGTAATATAAAAGATTATCGAATCCACAGAGACCAAGTGTCAATCTATCGTACCTGTTGTTATGGTGCTTATCTAAGGCAACTATTTTTAAGGGTTTTAGTAAGGGTGCAATGGTAAATAAAATTATAATTTTAAATAATAAATAAAAGACAGGCTCGAATGTAATTCACGTAATCAATGATAATCCAGTACTTGTTAATGGAACTACTTATGGGCAATGTTTTCTCCTTTGAAAAGAACTAATTTAACAGGAACTGTCGCTTTCGCGTATTCAGAACCGAGTTGTACTCTCTAATCAACCCCTCCTATTGTCACGGATAAAAAGGTGCGTACTGCGTTAGAGTAGTAAACCTATTTTTAAGAAATATAGTTTCTTAACAAAGTTGAAAAGTATTTTAACCTGGACTTCTTAGCAAAAAGAGGTTCTTATGAACCAGACTCTAAATCTCATAACGCGTCCGAAAATCGTTTTAAAATCTCTTTTCTTTTTAATCTAAAAACTCCTAATGAACTATACAAAGCGCTTTTGGCTGTTTTTGAAATAGTTAAAAACAATTACTTGAATTGAAAGATAAAATAGCCCTTAGGTGTTTCCACGAACAATTATACTGATTACTGGTTTAATTACGATCCTTACATTCTAACCTTTATGGGATTAGTTAGACATGATAAAGTAAATATTCTTTTTATAGTTTTTCATATGAGTAATTTAAAGCGAGTGCGGGAAGTAAACAAAGTAAATGTGCGAGTGCGGGAAGTAAACAAAGTAAATGTGCGAGTGCGGGAAATAAACAACGTAAATGTGCGAGTGCGGGAAATAAACAACGTAAATGTGCGAGTGCGGGAAATAAACAAAGTAAAGTGCGAGAAAATAAATAAAAGTAAAGCAATGCGGAAAAATAAAATACGAACTGGAATTAAAATGGCGGCAGGATTAACTTCCTCCAGAGTGCTCCAAAACTCGAACCACAGACAGATTACAGACTCGATCACTCGATTGCAGAGGCACCCCGATGTGGAATGGCAACTGCTTTATAACTGATATATGCCTAGAGAATTCTAATTCTGGATGAAGAAAAACAAAAATCTAAGGTCCTATTTATAGGAGAAACTGAAAGCGCGAAATGACCGGGACGCCCCTCCACTAAAAAGTGGAGGTTGTGGATTTTTGCCTTGTGGCGCCCGCCACAGGGCCTATGGCGCCCGCCACGGTCCCTACAGGGGATGATGGAGTGGGGATCGTGGGTCTTGGAGGTTGAGGAGTGGTCTTGAGACGTGGCCACGTCATGGCTAACCCTATGGCGCCCGCCACAGTGGGTGCCGCAAGTGCAAAATGCTGAATTTCTAGGTTTTCGTCCGTTTTCACTCCTTTTTCGCTCCTTTTCCCGATTCAAGCTCCGATTATTATAAAAACCTGAAAACATAAGAAAACAAAGCAATAACAAAGCAAAACAACAATAAAAGCTAAGAATGCATGCGAAATCGGAGTCAGAAATACGGTGAATTTTAGTGTGATCAAATTCTCCCACACTTAAACCTTTGCTTGTCCTCAAGCAAACATTAAGGCTTAAGAAAATATGGTGTCAACACTTGTCTTTGGGCTAAAGGGATTCTAAGTTCAAGTCAGGATGCAGTGACAGATACTAACTAAGTGAACCAAGGGTACCATAGTAACACAAACACAAACTTCAATCCTATATTAACCACTCCATGTCATCCCACGATACCTAGGCCTATCTTCTCATCTTTTTGTGTCCTTTTCATTCAGGCGCAATCACATTAAGCCCGTTATCCGTACATGCTTCATAGTAGAGTGACCGGTTAGTGATTCTGATCCATAACATAAGGTTTCTGGCACATAAGCATGTGTAAACCTGTTTTTATTTCGCCTAAATGTAGCTGCGGGGGATCGGATCGTAATCCGCCCTACCAAGTTCAGTGCCAGATACCTCTGAACCAACTAACAATAGGTGACTTGCAATTTTTTTCTTTTTGTGGCAAAAAATTTTTTCTTCTCTTTTTTCGGTTTAAATGACTTTGTGAGGGTCACCTATACCAGAGTTTGCCTTTTTTTCTTTTTTTTATTAGCACTGGATCATTCACTTATATTCATCGGCCCCCTACGTAGAGTATGCTTAGGCCGGAGCTGACTGCTAAAATAAACTACTTAGGACAATTTTTTGAATGATAGTAAAGGCCATGGTGGTGGGGTTTAGGAGTGATTCCTATATTCAAGAGGTCTATGGTGCTAAAATGGTTCTGATGTTTCAAAAAGTTGACCTAAGTCACCACATCCTAATCTAAACCTGTCTCAAAGCCCAAAAAAACATGTGAAACAACATTGTTTTCTTTTTAAAAATTTTCTGGTAAGGCTAAGGAAATGGGAAAAAATGAAGATGAACTAAAAAGACACTATACTGGTGACTCGTCAGACTCATGCATTATCTAAGAAAAATAAATTACTGAAAAGGGAAATAACTGAAAGGAAATTAACTAAAAAGGGAAATAACAGAAAGCAATAAAATCCCCTCCCACACTTAAATCGAACATTGTCCCCAATGTTTCGAGATAAGATAAGGGGGGTAACCTGGAAAAAGACTACTGAGGAGGGGCACTGGTGCCTTCGCCGTCCTGATGTGATGGTCTGGAACGACGGGATCTACTACGATGCTGGTCCCTCCGGTCGAGTCTTGCTGATAAAGCAGCCTGAGCACTCCGGACCTCTCGAAGGTTACCCAAGATGGAACCCTGAGTAGCCTCTACAAGCTGGTAGTGTCGGCTGTTGAACTCTCTTTGACGGTTCTGCTCTAATGAAATAGCGTTCAAGGTACGGCAAACGTTGCTATAGGAACGATCCGAAACCAATCGCGATTGTTGCATGAAGCTCATATTGTCCGTCAGCTGCTGTGAAATAGTAGAGAGAAGGCCATCACGCCTTTCTTCTCTAGCTGTCATATCACGCCACATCTCCTCGGTGACAAAGAATCCAGGAGCAGTACCTGCAACAGGGTTAGAGGAAGATGGTGCAGTGTGTGACTGTGAAGGACGATGGGGGGACATGTGAGGGATGGGAGACTGCTCTCTCCGATCATACTCATCATCAGTGTCATGTGCCTCCCCATCGGGAATATTAGGAGGAAGTGGACCCAAAACACGTGGAGCATTAAGATCATAGGTCCAGTTCCTTTCATCACGTACATCAGTACGTCTACTGCATGGTAAAGCAACAGATGGGATAGCTACCCCATGAACCATCAACTCATAACCACCTTCTCTCCTTGTTCGGCACAATTTCATGTCTTTCAGAAATTTTTAATTAATTGTGCGAGGAGGTAGTGGTTCAAGTGTAGCTATCTCATCATTCAGGCCAAGAGCCCGAGCAATAGACGTAACAAGCCCTCCAAAAACAATCGGTCCTGTTTTATTAGTAAATAAAGTCATGTGGGCAAGCATAAACGGGACCGGATTGATGTGGGTTCTAGTGAGGCATCCTTGCAAAAATAGGAGTTCACGAGCATTAACCTTGTTTGGACTTTCCCGGCCAAAAATAGTACATGCCAAAAGAAGTCTAAAAACTCTTATGGCCGGGTTGTGAATGGTCGACGCAAGTATCCCTTCAAAAGAATTAATTGAAGTACTTGAAAGCCTTAGCCAGAAGGTAAATACCTCGGCCGACCATTCAGCATCCAAAGGTGCCTCACAAATCGAACCTTCCCTACGAGGGATTCCTAACAAATCTGCTAGCTCATTGGTACTGAATTCATATTCAATTCCAAATAGTCTAAAAATAACAGTACCGACAGTGCTAGCAGTGTCAGGACTGACAGTGTATATCAAAGAACTCAAAAACTCAGTTGTCAGCCTCTCATAGGTAGGTTCCTGATTAATGAAAATATTATGCAAGCCTAGAAATTCTAATAAATTAAAAACACTATGATAAATACCCAAAGCATACAGACAGTTATCGTCGACGTACCTAGTCGAGAGGATTTCTCGACTTTGAAGCCTCTGAATAATTTTCCGTTGCCTTTCGCCCGGTCTTCCATCACGAAGAATAAATCCGTTGAACTCCATTGTTGAAAAGCTCCTTAGGTAGTGAAAATAGTAGAAAAGTGGTTTATGAGGGGAATGATAAAGTTTTGATTTTTTTGGTTTTTGATGGATGAAAATGGAAATGGATGTTGGATATGTTTTATGGATGGAGGGTATTTTGGAAATGGGGGAGCTTTAATGGGGTTCAAGGAGGATTTGGAAGGTTGGAAAAATGGGTTTTTTGTGAAGAAAGGGGTGAAAATGGTGGAGATGGGGATTGAATCCCGTATTTGGTGATGATACGGTGTGGCGCCCGCCACAGGGCCTATGGCGCCCGCCACAAGGCCAATTCCTGGGCCTTGTGGTTTTGGATCCTCCTTTGGGCCTTCCTTGCACCTTTGTCTTCCGGGGGGTCTGAATAGCGTTTTCTTCTTCTTTTCAAGGCATTGGCTTGCATATTTTTGTCTTATATATTTTTTTTCTTTACACGATAAAAATAAAATGATTAAAAATCAAAAAAGAAAAATAAAAATTAGTGCATAATATGTATATATATAAGGAATTCAAAGTGCATGAAAATGTAAAAGCTGCAATAAAGTAAAATATGTCTGGAAATGCGATAAATAAAAGTAAGTTAAATACTAGGGTAGTGCTGTCAGGGTGGAATGAGTCATGTGGTAGGTTTCTTATCCTGGCTTGATCCACGAATCTCAGCTATCTCCCTCCGAAGCTCGTCGATCGCCTGATGTAGAGCATCGGTCTCCGAGGCATGAGTGAGATCAGAAACCTGCATCTGTAACTCTAAGTCTGCCACTTCCTGCTTGAGCAGGGCAGTCTCCTTGCGGAGCTCATAAATCTGTGTTTGTAGGTCGGGTGGCTGCAGAGACATATTGTTAGACATAACAGTGATTCGGGGAGTAAGAGGTGTAGGAGTGTACTCAGCGGCGGGAGGCGATTTCGGCTCTTCGACAGTCTCTCCATAACCCTCTAGAGCATAACTCCAATTGGCAGGATCATGGACACTGGTCATCAGCGGATCTGGTAATGTAAAGTAGTGTATCGCTTCACCGTCGATCAGCAATCTAAACATGTTGGGCTCAAAAGAAGCCCTCCTCATCAGTCCTCTATCAAGACAAAAATCAATATCCAGGGTGGTGTAGCGGCAGAAGGTCCTGAGGTGCAATAGCTTGCGAGACAAACCCAATGCAGTAGCAATCTGTGTAACAATCCCACCGACATGGATGATTCCTACTGATGATCTGGCAACACTAGCAAGGCCCTTCAGTAGAAAGTTGCCACAAGCAACAGGGCGAGACTGAGTCGCACAAAACAGTAGGAAAATCTCCTCTTCACTTAGCAGTGTCTCTGTATCTGGAAAACCTAGGAAAGAATGTGCTAGAATCATCTGGAAGTACCTCAATGCAGGGTTGTGGATTACCTGAGAAAACTGGGTAGAAGGATCTTGGCTCCCTCCGCCTGATATTTTAGTCCAAAACTTTTCCACTTCTCTGCTCATAAAATACCCCATCGGAGTCTCTGGAATAGCATCAGGAGTAGTCTGGAAACCTAGTAAATCACCAAACCCTTTGTGAGAGAATGAGTAGTCGATCCCGAACAACCTGAAAACAGCGAGTCCATCGGGTCCAGCCCAAGGGTCATGATGAAACGAGCTGAGGAACTCAAGAGTCAAGTTCCTATAAGTGTCGTTCCTGTCGTCAAACTGGTCCCACTGGAGTTGATGGCATAAAAATCTGACGCTTGGCTCTATCCCCAAGGCATCCATGCAGACATGGTCAGGGTACCTGGTAGGAGCCATAGGGCGTCTCATGTGAACATAGTAACGCTCTCTCTGTGCATCATCTCTAAAGGCCACGTGCATGTCATCAGGGTTCTGCATTCTGTACAAGGTTAGCAAACAAGTCCTGAAAGCACATAAAACATTCAACCGTGAGTCCTGACATAATAAAATAAACAAATTAAAATAAAGTAAAAATAAAAAGTACAAAAATAAGAAAAACCATGGGTTGCCTCCCATGCAGCGCTTGTTTAACGTCATTAGCTCGACGACCGATATTTAAACATCATTGGAAGGATATGGTGGATCACTCAGAGTATGGCAGGTGTATGTTGTTGGAATGTCACCTCCTTCGTAGGGCTTCAACCTCTGTCCATTGACTATGAACGGTTTACATGTTTGGTTCTTGATTTCAATAGCACCGGATCTCAGGATCTTAGATACTTCGAAAGGGCCAGTCCATCTCGAACGGAGTTTACCTGGAAATAGTCGTAACCTAGAATCGAACAGGAGAACAGGATCGCCTATTTTGAAGTCTCTTCTTATGATTCTTTTGTCATGCCAAGCTTTTGTTCTTTCTTTGTATATGATGGCATTTTCGTAGGCAGATTGTCTGAGCTCTTCTAATTTGTGGATATCAAGGATACGTTTCTCACCAGCTGTCAAGTAATCCAAATTCAAAGTTTTGATGGCCCAATAGGCCTTATGCTCCAACTCAAATGGTAAGTGACATGATTTTCCATAGACCAGTTGATAAGGGGTTGTTCCTATAGGAGTTTTGAAAGCGGTTCTATAGGCCCATAATGCTTCTTGAAGTTTCTGCGACCAATCTTTTCTAGATATAGAGACAGTCTTCTCGAGGATTTGTTTTATCTCCCTATTAGATACTTCCACTTGTCCATTGGTCTGTGGGTGGTATGGTGTTGCTACTCTATGCTTAACTCCATACTTGCTTAAAAGTTTATCAAATATTCTCGATATGAAGTGTGATCCTCCATCACTTATGACTAAACGGGGTGTTCCAAACCTGGGAAATATATAATTCTTGAATAATTTGATGACTACTCTGGTGTCGTTTGTGGGTGCGGCGATAGCTTCAATCCATTTAGACACGTAGTCAACAGCTACTAATATGTACTGATTTCCAAAAGATGGTGGGAACGGTCCCATAAAGTCTATACCCCATACGTCGAAGAGTTCTACTTCTTGGATATTTCTTAACGGCATTTCATTACGTCTTGAAATATTTCCTGTGCGTTGGCATCTGTCACACTTGACAATGAAAGCATGGACATCACGCCACATAGTAGGCCAGAATAGGCCAGCTTGAAGAATCTTGGCGTAGGTCTTAGATGTGCTTGCATGTCCACCATAGGGTGCAGAGTGACAATGCTCAATTATATTATTTACCTCTTCTTCTGGAACACAACGGCGGAAAATGCCATCTTTACCTCTCTTGAAAAGAAATGGATCGTCCCAATAGAAGTTTCTCACATCACTATAGAACTTCTTCTTCTGGTGGTAGTTTAGATCAGGGGGTATGATGTCAGCGGCTAGGTAATTAACAAAATCTGCATACCAAGGTACATTGCTTATAGCTAAGGATTTATGAAATTGCTCATGAGGGTCTGGGTTATCATCTTCAATGGTTTCTAGTTGGGCTATCAGTCTATCGTAGGCAAAATCGTCATTTATGGGTACTGGATCAGGTTTCAGGTATTCTAGCCTAGATAGGTGATCAGCTACCACATTATCAGTGCCTTTCTTGTCACGGATATCCAAATCAAACTCTTGTAATAATAGAATCCATCGAAGTAACCTAGGCTTGGCATCCTTTTTGCTTAGTAAGTAACGAATGGCAGCATGGTCGGTGTAAACTATAATCTTGGCTCCTACTAGATAAGATCTAAATTTGTCTATTGCAAAAACTACAGCTAGGAGCTCTTTTTCGGTTGTTGCGTAGTTGAGCTGTGCAGCGTCTAGGGTTCTACTGGCATAATAAATCACATGTAACTTCTTATCTTTTCTCTGACCTAGAACGGCTCCAACAGCATAATCACTGGCGTCACACATTATCTCAAACGGTTCCGACCAATCAGGGGGTTTCATTATAGGTGCTGAAATCAGAGCTTGCTTCAGAAGATTAAATGCTTCAGTACATTTTTCATCGAAGATGAACTCAGCATCTTTCATTAAAAGACCAGTTAAGGGCTTTGTTATTTTGGAGAAATCCTTGATAAAACGTCGGTAAAATCCGGCATGTCCAAGAAAACTTCTTATCTCCCTGATAGTCTTCGGCGGTTTTAGATTCTCTATGACTTCTATTTTTGCTTTATCTACCTCTATACCTTTTTCGGAAACTATATGTCCTAAAACAATCCCTTCGGTGACCATGAAATGACATTTTTCCCAATTTAGCACAAGGTTTACCTCCACACATCTCTCCAGGATTTTCTCAAGGTTGACAAGACAATTTTTGAAATCTGACCCACAAACTGAGAAATCGTCCATAAATACTTCCATGATTCCATCCAAATAATCAGCAAAGATAGACATCATGCAGCGTTGGAAAGTTGCAGGAGCATTACAAAGTCCAAAAGGCATTCTTCTATAGGCAAAGGTTCCAACTGGGCATGTAAAGGTAGTTTTTTCTTGATCTTCGGGGTGAATAGGTATTTGGAAGAATCCTGAATATCCATCTAAATAACAAAAGTAAGAGTGTATGGCTAGGCGCTCCAACATTTGGTCTATGAATGGTAATGGGAAATGGTCCTTCCTAGTTGCTTTATTTAATTTTCTATAATCTATGCACATACGCCAACCTCCATCAGTTCTTTTTGCTACAGGTTCGCCCTTCTCGTTTTGCACGACTGTGATGCCTCCCTTTTTAGGTACTACATGCACAGGACTCACCCATTTACTGTCCGAGATCTGATATATTATACCTGCCTCTAGTAACTTAAGAACTTCAGTCTTAACTACAATACTCATTATAGGATTTATTCTACGTTGGTGTTCTCTAGAAGGTTTTGAATCTTCTTCAAGCAAAATCCGATGCATGCATACGGATGGGCTTATTCCTTTTAGATCAGAGATCTTATATCCTAAGGCTGAGGGGTACCTACGTAAAACTTCTAATAATTGATCGGTTTCTTCTTGGTTTAAGGTAGCACTGACTATAACTGGACGGTTCATATCTTCATCAAGAAATTCATATCTCAGGTTTTTAGGCAGTTCCTTAAGTTTTACGGTCGGTTTTATAGGGCAAGGCATAGGATCTGGGGTAAGAGATAAACATTCGTGAAGGTTATCATCAATGTAGGGTGTTTTATAATTGTCATCTTCCAAAATAAGGGTTGATGGCAATTTTATAGATTCAGTTTCTTCTTCTTGTTCTAATTCCCTAATACATTCTTCGATGATATCTAAGGCATAACAAGAATCTCCTATCACAGGCGCCATAAGAAATTTTGACAATATAAATTCTATCCTCTGGCCACCTACCTCAAAAGTTAGTTTTCCCTTTTTAACATCTATTACGGCTCCAGCAGTCGATAAGAACGGTCTACCTAGGAGGATTGGTATGTCGTCATCTTCTTTAATGTCCATGACAACAAAATCAGTAGGTATAAACAGCTGACCTATCCTAACAGGGACGTCTTCAAGTATGCCTATAGGGTATTTAACGGATCTATCGGCTAATTGAAGTGACATCTTAGTAGGTTGTAATTCTCCTAAGTTTAATCTCTCACAAACTGCTAAAGGCATTAAGCTCACACTAGCTCCTAAGTCTAGAAAAGCTTTTTCGATGACATGATTCCCCAAAACACAAGGAATGGAAAAATTTCCGGGATCTTTATCTTTCTTTGCTAACCTATTTTCGGAAATAGAATTACATTCCACGGGTTTCGGATCTTCGAGTCTACGTTTATTTGTAAGTATGTCTTTGAGAAACTTAGCATAAGAAGGTATTTGGGTGATGGCTTCTGTAAAGGGGATTTCTACGTGAAGTTTTTCTATAACCTTAACGAATTTTTGATATTGATTATCGATTTGGGTTTTCTTTAATCTTTGAGGGTAAGGTATTGGTGGTTTGTATGGCGGTGGCGGTACATAGGTTTTATTTTTAGGTTCTTCTC
Source organism: Lathyrus sativus (assembly GCA_963859935.3). Taxonomy (NCBI): domain Eukaryota; kingdom Viridiplantae; phylum Streptophyta; class Magnoliopsida; order Fabales; family Fabaceae; genus Lathyrus; species Lathyrus sativus. Next base: position 675,793,801 of record OZ012741.1, read on the forward strand.
CTTTTTCTTGACTTTCCGGGGTTTCAGGCTTCTCTGGTTCCTTTGCCTCATTCCTCTCAGAAGTTTCGGGCTCACTTAATCTAGGGTTTAAAGGTTCCTTATAAGCGGTTCCACTTCGTAGAGTAATGGCATTAGCTTGCCCTTTCGGGTTTTGTTGAGGTTGTCCAGGGAACTGTCCTCCAGGTGTAGTCTGTGGGGCTTGGTTTAACGCTACCTGAGAGATCTGGGTTTCAAGCATCTTATTATGAGTAATAATTTGATCAACCTTGGTTCCTAACTTGGTAATTAGTTCGTTAACATGGACGTTATGGTTCATGAACTCTTTGTTTTGTTGTTTTTGAGCAACGATAAAATCTTTTACAACTTCCTCAAAGCTCGGGCTAGGTGGTACAGGTTGCATAGGTTGATTTGTTCTAGGGGCTTGGTAACCTTGTTGTCTCGGAGGTGCGGTATTTTGGATAGGGTTATTATTTTTGTAGGAGAAGTTTGGGTGATTCCTCCATCCAGGGTTATATGTGTTTGAAAATGGGTTCCCTTGGGTATAGTTCACTTGCTCAGTGTTGGTTTCATTCAACAGATTGCATTCGGCGGATTGGTGTCCTTGCGTTCCACATATCTCACAATTCGGCGAAACTGCGGCAACAGTATTCGGAGTTGTACACATATGTTCAACTCTAAGGGCCAACGCGTCCATTTTAGCCTGCATCATGTCTATAGAGCTTAGCTCATGTATTCCTCCTTGGGCTTCCTTCTTTTCCACTGTCGCTCGTTCTACTCCCCATGATTGATGGTTTTGGGCCATATCCTCGATAAGGGCACTAGCTTCAGGGTAAGGTTTGTTCATCAGTGCGCCACCAGCGGCAGCGTCGATGGTCATTTTAGTGTTATAAAGAAGTCCATTATAGAAGGTTTGGATGATTAGCCAATTCTCTAGGCCATGGTGTGGGCATGCTCTTAATAGTTCTTTATATCTCTCCCAGGCTTCGAACAACGACTCTCCTTGGTGTTGGGTAAATCTAGTTATTAGGTTTCGAAGAAGAGCGGTCTTACTTGGGGGAAAATATCTAGCAAGGAAAACTTTTCTAAGGTCATCCCAAGTTGTTATTGAATTGGGTGGAAGGGAATCTAACCATGATAGAGCTTTATCTCTGAGGGAAAAGGGAAATAATCTTAAGCGTATTGCCTCAGGAGAAGCTCCATTGGTCTTAAAGGTGTCTGCTAACTGAAGAAAGTTTTTTAAATGTTGGTTCGGGTTATCAGTAGCGAGACCTGCGAATTGTCTCTGTTGCACTAATTGCAGCAGGGATGGCTTAAGTTCAAAATTATTGGCTGGGATAGCGGGGTTTACTATACTGGAACTAGGTTCCTCGTTTGATGGTTGGGCGAAGTCCTTAAGAGGTCTTCGATTTTGATCTTCGGCCATAGCTCTCCTATTCCTATGGAAAAATAAACGTGCGCGAGCGTAACGTTCAGGTTCAGCTAGAGGGTCTACTAAACTTCCGGCACTGCGAGTCTTTCGCATTGACCGGTGGGTAACAACCTTAGTCTAAACGGTATAACTACAGGGTAGTGAAATTTGACGATATTGGTCCCCGGCAACGGCGCCAAAAACTTGATGCGTGTTTTTCGCAAGTGTACGAATCACGTCAAAGTAATATAAAAGATTATCGAATCCACAGAGACCAAGTGTCAATCTATCGTACCTGTTGTTATGGTGCTTATCTAAGGCAACTATTTTTAAGGGTTTTAGTAAGGGTGCAATGGTAAATAAAATTATAATTTTAAATAATAAATAAAAGACAGGCTCGAATGTAATTCACGTAATCAATGATAATCCAGTACTTGTTAATGGAACTACTTATGGGCAATGTTTTCTCCTTTGAAAAGAACTAATTTAACAGGAACTGTCGCTTTCGCGTATTCAGAACCGAGTTGTACTCTCTAATCAACCCCTCCTATTGTCACGGATAAAAAGGTGCGTACTGCGTTAGAGTAGTAAACCTATTTTTAAGAAATATAGTTTCTTAACAAAGTTGAAAAGTATTTTAACCTGGACTTCTTAGCAAAAAGAGGTTCTTATGAACCAGACTCTAAATCTCATAACGCGTCCGAAAATCGTTTTAAAATCTCTTTTCTTTTTAATCTAAAAACTCCTAATGAACTATACAAAGCGCTTTTGGCTGTTTTTGAAATAGTTAAAAACAATTACTTGAATTGAAAGATAAAATAGCCCTTAGGTGTTTCCACGAACAATTATACTGATTACTGGTTTAATTACGATCCTTACATTCTAACCTTTATGGGATTAGTTAGACATGATAAAGTAAATATTCTTTTTATAGTTTTTCATATGAGTAATTTAAAGCGAGTGCGGGAAGTAAACAAAGTAAATGTGCGAGTGCGGGAAGTAAACAAAGTAAATGTGCGAGTGCGGGAAATAAACAACGTAAATGTGCGAGTGCGGGAAATAAACAACGTAAATGTGCGAGTGCGGGAAATAAACAAAGTAAAGTGCGAGAAAATAAATAAAAGTAAAGCAATGCGGAAAAATAAAATACGAACTGGAATTAAAATGGCGGCAGGATTAACTTCCTCCAGAGTGCTCCAAAACTCGAACCACAGACAGATTACAGACTCGATCACTCGATTGCAGAGGCACCCCGATGTGGAATGGCAACTGCTTTATAACTGATATATGCCTAGAGAATTCTAATTCTGGATGAAGAAAAACGAAAATCTAAGGTCCTATTTATAGGAGAAACTGAAAGCGCGAAATGACCGGGACGCCCCTCCACTAAAAAGTGGAGGTTGTGGATTTTTGCCTTGTGGCGCCCGCCACAGGGCCTATGGCGCCCGCCACGGTCCCTACAGGGGATGATGGAGTGGGGATCGTGGGTCTTGGAGGTTGAGGAGTGGTCTTGAGACGTGGCCACGTCATGGCTAACCCTATGGCGCCCGCCACAGTGGGTGCCGCAAGTGCAAAATGCTGAATTTCTAGGTTTTCGTCCGTTTTCACTCCTTTTTCGCTCCTTTTCCCGATTCAAGCTCCGATTATTATAAAAACCTGAAAACATAAGAAAACAAAGCAATAACAAAGCAAAACAACAATAAAAGCTAAGAATGCATGCGAAATCGGAGTCAGAAATACGGTGAATTTTAGTGTGATCATCTCTTGCTAACAGGTAGTCATTATCAGTCTCCCCATCTTCGACAACATCTTCTTCGACTTCATCTGGGGTACGCAATTCAACATCAACATGCTCCACCTCAACAAGAATCTCTCCCTGTTCCATCTCTTCGTCAACATCATCAGATTTCTTGAAAGCCATCTCTACTTCATTGAAAACTACATCCCGAGTTGTGATACACCTCCTGTGACCTGGCTCTAGGCACCATAGCCTATAAGCTTTAACTCCTTCAGGGTATCCCATGAACATGCATTTCAGAGCTCTAGGTTCAACCTTGTCTTTCCTAATATAACCATAGGCCACACAACCAAATACTCTCAGTCTGTCGACATTAGGTGGATGTTTCGACCAAACTTCTTTAGGTGTCTTCATTCCCAAGGCAGTCGAGGGACATCTATTTATTAGGTAAGCTGCTGTTGAAACAACTTCCACCGAAAACACCTTCTTCAATCCAGCACTAACCAACATGCATCTAACCCTTTCAAGGATTACTCGATTGAATCTCTCGGCTAAGCCATTTTGTTGAGGAGTACCTGCTACAGTCTTATGCCTTGCAATCCCAGACTCAACACGGTAACTATCGAACGCTTTGTTGCAGAATTCAAGGCCATTGTTGATTCTCAACCTCTTGACCTTTCTACCAGTTTTAATTTTGACCAGAATCTTCCAACTTTTGAAATTCTCAAAAGTTTCATCCTTCGTCTTCTGAATGAATACCCATAGCTTTCTGGAATAGTCATCAACGATGGGTAGAAAATACCTTGCACCTGAGTGTGAAGATTTCTTGCAGGCCCCCAAAGTTCAGCATGAATGTAATCTGGGGATCCATGTGTTCTTTGCTTTCCTTTGTTAAACTTCGCCCTACAGGATTTACCAAATACACAAGATTCACAAAACCCCAATTTTTCGACTTTGTCACCTCCTAGCAGGTTCAACTTCCCCAGTTCGACCAGGCCTCTTTCGTTGACATGGCTCAATCTTATGTGCCATAATTCTGTGTTCGACACAGGTTTCATGGATACAACATTTGTCGAACCACTTACAACCTCAGCCTCAAGGGTATACAAGCCTTGTTTCTTCACGCCTCTCAATACTTCCTTCGACCCCTTCATGACTCTTAGGATACTTTTCTCTCCTTGAAAGACATATCCCTTTCTGTCGAATTCATCAAGAGAAATAAAATTTCTCTTCAAGTCAGACACATACCTGACTTCAGTCAATAACCTTATTGACTCATCATGGAGCTTGAATCGCACAGATCCAATACCTACAATTTTGCAAGATTTGTTGTTTCCCAACAACACAGATCCACCATCTTGATCACATAGCTCCTCGAACAATTCTCTGTTTGGAGTCATGTGCCAAGTGCAATCTGAATCCATAATCCACTATTTTCTCGAGTCGCCACTTGAAACCACAAGAACATCAGATGAGTCGAAGTCATCTTGCACAATGACTGCGTTACCATTACCTCCATGATCTTTCAGACGTTCAAGGCACACTTTTCTTATGTGACCCTCCTTCTTACAATGATAACATTGAATACCAGATGTTTCGCCACTATAAGACTTCTGTTGACTTTAACCTTTCTTCTTGTCGAACTTACCTTCCTTTCACAAGAATTTTCCCTTAACGGCCAAACCTTCACCCACCGTTGAAGGTTTATGCTCCTTTCGTCCGTTCAAGTCCTTAGAATATAAGGCTGATTGAACTTCTTCAAAGGTCAGGGAATCCCTTCCATACAAGAGAGTTTCTTTGAAGTGAGCATGTGTTATGGGCAAAGTACACAACAACAACAGTGCTTGATCTTCATCATCGATCTTCACATTAATATTTTCAAGATGAAGAATCAGCTTGTTGAACATATCCAACTGCCCAGCCAACACTTTGTCTTCACTCATCTTAAATGAATACAAAGCTTGCTTCAGATAGATTTAATTCACCAGAGATTTGGTCATGTACAAACTTTCAAGTTTCACCAATAATCCTGATGCTGTAGTCTTCTTTGATACCTGTCGAAGAACCTTATCACCAAGGCTCAATAATATTGCGCTATGGGCTTTCTCGATCATGCCTGTCTTTCCTTTTGCCGTTAATGCAGTGTCCATGGCTGCATCACCCTTCAACGCTTCCAAACAACCCCGCTGAACCAGTAGGACTTTCATCTTCAAGTGCCATAGACTAAAGTCGTTCACTCCAGTGAACTTTTCAATCTCATACTTTGTTGAAGGCATCTTCTCCATGCTCACCACACTAATTTATTGTGAATTGGATGTCTTTAAAAAAAGTGTACACTGGTTTCTTAATAATCAAGAAACTCACAAGGATTAGGGTTAACAAAGAAAACAAGGTAAAACAATAAGGAAAAACAAGGATTGGTTATTAAACTACTATTCTTTCCTTTCTCTTAGAACAAGATTACAAGTATACAAGAATAACAAAATAATCTCTCTCTCTTAAAATTAGGATTTTATCTTCCTATTTTTTCTTATGCCAAGATTGAGAAACTAGCATCCTATTTATAAGAAAAATAACACACTAACCTAATGGGCTTTTTAACAATTACCAATTACAAGCTAACTTAAAAAATTGGGCTTACAAGCAAGGCCCAATTCAACATGCTAACAACCCTAGCAATATTGACTAATGCATGTTAGAACAAACTTCGACTACAACACGCATTACTCCGACAGCAGCATGTGAACATACTTCGACCTCATGCTTAATTCCTGTCGAACCAGAAGCTACCCTTCGACCATACTAGAGTTCGATCCAACATCTTACAATAGATTCTATAGATAACACATGCTTTCGCTAGCGTGTTATCTTGGTTTCGATAAAAAATTCATCAGCTTTCTCTTGTTCGAAGTTATTTATCGAAACCTCGTTGTTATTGTGCAGTCTATTTCAATGAAACATTTCTCAACTTCTTCCGAGTACTTTCGTAACATCGGAATCGGTTGTTTAAAAATATATTTTCCGGTATTGATATGAGTCCTTTTGAAACACTATCAATACCTAAGAACTTTTTACTTTCGTAACAAAGTTAAGTACAAACTCAAACTTTCAACATAAAAATGATTCAATCCTCATATCATATAGAGATTATCATGTAGAGAGTCATGAGTTAGGCCTCATGACCCTTAATCCTAAAAAGACTACTCACTCATGGTGAGGAAATACATAAATAAGGAATTCATGCAATTCATAACAAAAATGAAAAGAATAGAAAGGAAATTGGAATAACCTGAATAAAATTGCTTGCAATAGAATAAAAATCATATCCAAGTGCTCCAAAGAGACTTTTATAGAAAATATGCGTAGAGTAAAACTTGTCCCTCAAAGAAAGCGTAAAACAATTCGATCCTAAGAACCCTTTTCTAAAAGAGCTTTATAATATTCATAAAAATATAAAAACAAAATTATTCAATGCCTCATAATGTCATATCAATCATATCAACTAAGTGTTGGAAATTTGAAATCGCCATAAATCCCGTCGAGAAAGGAAAGAAAAAATTGCATTTTTTACACTCCTGTTATGGGCTGTAACACGCGTTACCGGCTCCCGTAACAGGCTTCAGGTATTTGGCCCAAGCACAAGAAAAGGAGAATTCTTCAAGAAAGCTGTTACGGGCTTTAACACGCGTTACAAGCGCCTGTAATAGACCTCTAGTCTTTGTACTGGAGACTTATGGATTTCGCGCTTTTCATCGATTTTCACCTTATTTGAATCCCTTTTATTCCGGTACGATCATATGGACCTGAAAATGACAAAAACATGATACTCAAGCATAAAATGTATAAAAATTAAGGAAAAGTGTGCGAAACATAATAAAACGATACGAAAAAATGCTAAGAAAAGCAATACAAAACACACTTATCAGCAATGAAGAAGAGGGATCTAAAAGGGAAACAACAATATATCACTTTGATTATTAGGTGAGCTCTCTAAAAAATACCCACCTAAAGAACTACGAAGAGGAGGATCACAAAGTTAATGGTAACAAGCAAGGAGGAAGGAACAACTTCTAACGAGATGGTAAAAAGGTCTTTCCTCAGATTCTGGGATATGTAAAAGGTGTGGAGAATCCCAAACGAGATTTTTTCCTTGGTGATAATGAAAACAACAAATGATTTTGATGTACCTAGGATCTTCTTTGATGGGGGATCTCTTGCGACATAGTGTATGTGGAGCGTTTTGAGGAGTTTGTATTTAGAACAAAGAAGTTGTGGATGTATGAGGGATCCAGTCTACAGACCTTTAACGAAACATTAAATTTCCCCTGGGCGTCTATTAAGCTAATGGCCACTTTGGAGGAATGGAGAGACACTAGGATGTTCAACATACAATTCCTAGTAACTCATTATAGTGACTACAACTGCATCCTAGGCAGACCTTTTGCGACAATATTGGACACGGTCTCCTCTTTGGTTTGACTCAAATTGAAGTATTACAATGTTCATGAATAGCCAATAACAATTTGTGTGGACCCGTCTTAAGCATAAAGGATACATAAAGCCTTGCAAAGCCACCAGAAGGGGAAATACAAAGAGAAGGCAATGGAAATCAATGTGGTTTCCCCTCACCTAATAGTTAGAAGAAATGACAATCAAAACCCTTAAAAGAAAGGATCAGGAATCTTAACAAGTATGATACAAATGATTCTAATTTGACAAAGAAAGGAAAACTCTGAATAAAAACCAAGGCTATTAGGGAGTTTCATATCAATACAATTATAAGAGAATAAGTAAGGATCACTTCGCTTAGTTAAAATTTCTTTTATTGCATGTGATAACCAAGAATAAGGGATTCTATGGCAAATGACATATGCACACAACTAAAGAAATCAAATCCCCACGATGAATGACTCATGGGTGTTATCACAAACGCCACAGAAGTATGACCAAAATGATCAAAACTGCGTAGCAAAAGTCTCATCCATAAAAAAATAGACCACAAAGGGGTACTCAGGGCCTGCCCATTCTTGGAAGCTAGCCATCATAGAGGCATATGTGAGTTCCCGCTATGTTTACATTGAACCAAGTTCAAACTTAAGGGAAAGGAAAAGGTACTGATTCATGACCAGGCACAATTCCCACAAACATCCAACAAAACTTTCGGCCAAAATCTCAAACGTCAACAAATTTTTAGAGAAACAAACTCAAAGAACTAAAAGCAATACCATAATAGGTAAAAATAATGGTAAGTAAACAAAATGAGAGGATGCCACAAACAAGAAATTATGGAATTCATTTATAGTAAATATTACACAAGGAAGATTCTTCCCAGACAAAAAAAAAATACTTCATGATTGAAACGACCTCAATGAATACCGGTTTACCATCCATCATCTCTTAGCAAGAACAAATTTACTTTCGAGAAATACACACTATGGAATGAAAAAGTCAAACTTGCTGCAGACATTTTCAAAAGAAACATGTAGAACAATACATTCTCTTTCTTCCAACCTCCCCGAGCCTCGTTCAGAGACAATTCCAAACCATTCACCGTCTTGCAGGAAGATCCTAATTTCTGGTCCGTCTCTGCAAGAAAGACCTCAATAATTGAGAGCACCAACCAAGATGATGTTAAAGCTCCATATTTTCCCTCATCTTAGTTATTAAATGATGTTATCCAGAAGCACACACTTTAGTGTCTATCTCCTTGATAGTAAGAGCACTATCACATTTTTGAAGCATATTTTTTTTTCTTTCTAGAGATGGTCAGACATGAAAACATCTCCCCTTCTAGCGGTGACACCATATGCCAAAACGACCGAAGATTTTGATACGCTAATTCAACCAACTCCTCTTGAGGAACAACCTCAAAATTTCCCTATAAGTATGTGTAATCCTCCTTATAAAAATAATAATGAAACTCCTCACCCGCCCTCGAACCAGGAAGGGTCATAAATAAAGGTGGTAACGCAAACTTGGTCAACGATGAACACATATCAATGACGAATCTCCTAATATTTTGATCGGGCATCCGAATTCATCTAACAGACGACCTTTCGCCATGGGGGCTTAAGCAATAGGTATAATAACATTATTTCCTCTGGTTAAAAGCGAAAACGAGCGTAAAGCTCCCCCTTCCATGTCTCAGTTCTGAGAAATTCAGACTTCCAATTGGATTGAGACATGAAGGTTATCCATGTCCAGTATGGAAGAGAACCCTGTATGCGTGATTATTTCAATAGCCTACTCAAAATCAACGACCGTAGGAAAGGGGGCAACCATATATATCCTCTTCATTTGAAGCATCATGTTATAACCTTTCATCTTATATGAAAATCAAATATTAATTAAGATAAAGCAATAATAACCATATAAGAAACACTAAAGAAAAGAGGAATTATATCACATTATTCCCTAAAGATGGTCTACATTGCATCTTCCACTAACAAGTGCGTATCTATGAACTGCTTCCTTTGTTTCCTTGGCCCATCCCTTGAAGGAATAACTTATCAAGATAGCCCAAGTCATCAAAGAAGGCTACTGATCTCTTCTTCATATATGTTTCTTCCAGAGATATGTTATATAATTTATAGACATAAGATCCAACATCCACCAAGAAATGGCTTTGGCACCACTACTTGGAGAGTTCATTCAAACATTGATAGTGCAACTTGAAATCTATGTTGCAAATCTTGGCATGAGCCATATCATTATGAGGGATAACCAGGTAGTAGCAATACTTGATGTTTTTCATGCTATATGAATAAACCTTAAACATCTTGGAAGTTTTCCTAAGATATATCAGACCTTGACCCTAGGATGAATCGGAAAAACTATGTTTGGCTTTAAAGAGGTGGAAGAAGATCGTCAAAGACATCGCACCTTTCTTATATTTGTACTAGTACTAGAAGACTTTGATATAAGCCCATATCATTAGGTACAGTTGTGAAAAGCAATTATTTGATGGTTTAGAATGCCAACTTCAAAGTCGTTGAGTAGAAGGAGAAGACCTATCAAAGAAAATAGGAATTCATGGAGAGGGACCCACTTTAGTAAAGGCGTGATCTAGATTGCCTTCACAAAAAAAGGAGGAAACCGTGTCCAACTCCTCTCGTATGTCAAATCGTACCATGAAATCATATTTTAGGTAGTTAATCCCAAATAAGCATTATGAACAAAGAATCATCATTATTATAGCTTAAGTAGAATTACATAAAACGCCATGAACATAATTAAACATGACTATTTAATGACTATATTTACCTATAATAAATAAATTTCTAGCTACGCTTACTCATCATATTTGTACAAGTAATCCTAAGACGACAAACTTGAAAGGCCATTTATAGAGATCTCTTAACAACGCTTCTGCCTTTAATCCCCTCTCTTATTCTCTTATGGTGAACCTACTATCTTTTTGTACTACCTTGAATCTACCAAAACTCCATTTGAACTGAAACTGGCTCTCTTATTTATAAACTTGAGAAAGGTAGGCTTGCTAGACGCACTATGCATCTTTTCCTAATGGACCTACTCTATTTTTTGTTAAGCAATGCTATCCCCTTGCAACTACCCCTAGCCGCCCTAGCTCTCTAGGTGCACCATCCATTTTTTTAGCACAGAAACCTTTCCTTCACCATGAATTACTTGGCCTTGAAGTCTTCTATCACCTATGCTCGCATAGCGTGCCCATAGGCCTAGCCTATCGAGCCTTACTTGTAAGAAAATGGTCTTGACAAGGTCTTTGTGTGTTGCTTGGTGGTTTTCTAGTCCTTTTCACATGTTTTTGATAAATGTGCAAGTAAAAAGTCCAAACAGATGTTTTAACATTTTTCATTTATAAATCAGGGGTGTTTATATTGAGTACTTGTAAAATAAATCAATAAGTTCTTATGTATTTTATGTAATTTTTGTGGAACTATGTTTTGCAGGTTACAAAAGCTTTAATGATAAATATGCTTTTGATGAGGACAACCAATCACAAGCATAACAAGAAATTAAAGATACAAGTAGGCTAAGTAGGGTTTGATGGGTTTGATGATCATTGCAAACATCATTTGATGATGGCACCTAAATGGAATATAACTCATGCCCCATCTCCAAATAGAATTCAAGTAAGTGTCTATAAAATTGAAGTACATAACAAGTATTGAAGCTTCAAGGTGTGTGAAAGCTAACCCTGACGCGTCTGAGTGAACAATATATCGTAAAAGCAACAAAGCATTTTGGTAAAGTTCTACGGATAAATCACACACACACACACTAAAAACATATTTCCGAACCTATTTTTATTAAAGAATTATTACTAAAAATGTTTTGAAGTTGTGCTAGTTGAATTAAGAATTCTTTGAATTATTTTGGACAAAATTTGTACACTCCAATTGATTGACACCGATACCCAATCGATTGGGTAAGAGTAAAAACTATTCTTAATCATTTAGGACAATGTCTTAATGAATGGAAATGACTACGTATCTTTTCCTTCCTTGTTAAACATCCTAAAAGGTTAATTTAAGGCATTCTAATCGATTGGAGCAAGATGCCAATCAGTTGGCACATTAATTTTGGCACAAGAAGTTATCCTTTTCTGTTCCTTAACACCTTACAATCTTCGGTTGAATGCCCCTGTGCCCCAGCATGGTACTCACGATGGGCGTAGACATCAAAACCTGGCGGATACAGAGGAATCTCTGGATTAATCTTCTTCGGCACTATTAACCCACCTCTGATCAAATCCGGCAACATTTGACTGTACGACATCGGCAACTGAGTGAAATGCCTCTGTGGCTTCCTTGGTCTTCGTCGGGCGTGCTAACGCGGCTGATGACGATACGATTGTTGACTTTGAACGCTTGAGACGTCTGAAAATTGAACCTGAGATACATGATATTCTGGGATAACATCACTTCCTTTCTCCCATTCTTCTTGAGAACCGACAACTGATTCGTTTTTATCAACTGAGATATTGGGGATGTCTCGAATCTTTCCATTCTTGAGTCCGCTCTCAACACGTTCCCCTATTATTATTAAGTCAGCGAAATTCGACGTTCTACCACCGATCAACTTGTCAAAGTAATGGCCTTTCAAAGTACCAAAGAATATGTCAACCAACTCTCTGTCCAGAAGTGGTGGTTGAACGCGAGCTGCAAATTCTCTCCATCTCTACACATATCCTCTGAAGGATTCATTATCCTCCTGAGATAACTCTTGCAACTGCGTGCGACTGGGAGCCATGTCAAGATTGTAGTTGTACTGCTCCACAAAGGCATTGGCTAAATCTGACCATGATCGGATGCAACCACTTTCCAACTGCATATACCAGCTCAATGATGCCCCACTCAGACTGTCCTGAAAACAGTGAATCATAAGCTTGTCATTATGGACATGTGAAGTCATTTTCCTGCAGAACATTACCAAATGCTGCTTCAGACGACTATCCCCTTTGAACTTCTCAAAATTTGGCATTTTAAACTTCGGAGACATCACAAGACCGGGCACCAAACACATGCTTGAAGCATTCATATTAAGAGTATCCTGACCCATCATGGCTTCAAGCTTTTCATCCAACAACTGACATTTTTCCATAAACTCAACAGTCCGTGGGTCTTCAACATTAACCTTCGGAACAACCCTCTGAGAATCTGGCACAGGGAACATGAAATTCTGATAGTCTGTGTCATGAAGAGAATATGAATCTCTATCTCTGACAATAGTATACTCTTGTACAACAGGAATCTGCACATGCTGAGCTTGAGAAACATCTTTCACCGGAGTCCTCTAAATGTTATCCTCTCCTCTAGTCATAGATTTTATGGCCTCCATGAGTTGACCCAACTGATTCCTCATCAATTCAAACTCTTCCCTTGTAACAACCAAGTTCTGCTCTTTTGAGTTCATGATCTTTCCAGAAGCTAACTTAAGTCCAGTGCGAATGTCGAGAAATCAACTGACGAAGCGGACAAAAGATGGGTGAGCTCTGTTGCACCCCAAAATTTGCCCAACCTTTTCTAACCTAGGTTTATGTTTCAATTGCATAATCATCTGCATTGTCATCATGTACATAGTGTATTCATCTGCATTGCGTAGCATAGGCAAGCTATCTTAATCAGGGGATCAAGTGCTATTCTTATCTCAAGAGGCATATCCAAGGGTTTCATTCATATTCAAGACTACACATGGTCATCAGAGAAGAATTTGAGCTTTGAAGAGCTGCCAGGTTGATCAGTGAGTCCTCTCCTATCTTGAGGTTATTTGGGGATCATCAGAGGAAGTGTGAGCTATGAGCCAAGAGCATGAGGTGTGTATGGATGTTATGAAGAGCCTAGATGATCATTTTTGAGGAGAACCAAGTCATTGGAATGATTGCAAGAGCCTCAGTTGAAGTCAGTCAACTAGGGTTTTATCTGGGTCAACAATAGGTCAAACCTAAGTCAAAGAAGTGTTTTGAAAGGCATCAAGGATCATTTGAAGAATGTGGGATTCATTATTTGCTATATGTATATGTATATGATGTTGTGCTAAAGAAAAATCAAGAGGAGTCAAGGAGAAGAGGAATTACCAAATTAGGGTTTCAGTGTAAAATCCCCTGATTTAGGTCAAACTTCTAAGCAGTGTAACTCAAGATGCAAGCTTCATATGAATTTCTGGTCCACATGAAACTTGTATAGTATCTTCATAGCTTTAATTTGAGTGGTGGAAGTCATTAAGATGATTTATATAACTCAAGTTATAGCTCTTGCAAGTTACAGGTCATCTGAGGGCACTGAAATTTGTCTGTGAAAATTGTCTGTCTTCCAAGCAACTTTTGACCTTCAAGGAGATTTCAAATGGATTTCTAGCCAACATAAGAGTTGTTCCTTATTGTATTAGCTTTATATAAAGGTATGGTATGCCTTCATATGATTTGTGGAACTCTACTTATGGTCTTTGCAAGCAAAGGGTATTTTGGTCATCTGAGGATTACAGGTCATTCTTAGCCTATGCCTAAAACTCATACAAGGAAGCTTCAAATGAAAAACTTCACAACATCAAAGTTTCTCAAAATATCATTTTAAGTCTAGAAAAGGGGTCATGGAAGTTTGGAAATGCATAGAACAATACTTGATAAAAGTTGGTGAAAAATGACTAAAAAAAGGCATATAAGTTGAAAAAGTTGAAATAAAAAATTGGTTTGAGAGATCTACAAATCCAAAATGGGTCATCCAATATACCAAATTGATTCCAAACATCATTTTAAAGACATTGGTTCAGCCACTTTTTTGAGTTAGGGTTTAAAAATGGGACTTGCTTTGTAATTTTGTTTCTTGCATATTAAGGCACCCTTGCAAAACTCAACATAATGAAGGGAAAGGCTTGTTTTTTTCACACATACACTCCCAATATCTCATGAAAGGAGATTTTAACACAAATATGAAAGGGATGCAAGCATAATATGAGATGTTTCAAAGTGTCATTACATGAGAACTTCCATAACTTTCCACCACATTCTAGAATCATCCTAGAGGCATCCAGAATCTTCTAGATCTGTCCATCATCATCTATATAATGAGTGTGGATCATTGGTGCAAGGGGTTGGTGAAAAGAGGGAGAGAATAGAGAGAATTCCATTGTTGCTTCCATTGTAAGAAAGTGTGAAAATCTTCAATCTACACCAATTCTGTTCATTCTTTTTCTTCATCCATCATCCATTGAAGATAGTGAGTGCATCCAAGCAAGCTCAGAGGTACATCAATGGAGGATTGAAGCTCTAAGGTGGAGATTGCAAAGATCCATATCAGATTTGAATCTCACGATCCAAGCACTTTTCTTCCAACTTTTTGCAAACAGAAGCCATATCATCAAGCAAGGACCATTCTTGAAGGATTACAAGCATTGAATCCATCTGTAACCACCTCTGCCATAGCTACTAAACAGGTTGGTGATTTCATTTCTATCTCCATAATTAGGTGTTGTTAGGTTAGATTATTAGTGTAAAAGTGTTAGGTTTAGGTAGATGAACATGTGCACAATCTGTTATGGCCATTAGAGAAAGTTTGATTCATGGTGATGAATCTTTCAAGATCAAGAACTCCTGAATTAGGGCAAGATAATGTTAGCTTTTTAGCTTAGAATACTCAGCATAATCCCTAGATCATTCTAGGGTAGTTTGAGCAAGTTTGATAACCATGCACATCAGGTGCAATTCATGGTGTCCAAGACTTCCAGCCATCGAGCTTGATTATATAATGAGTTTCAGCAAAATCCAAGTGTAGGATCTTGTAGAGGGCTTTGAGTAGGCCACTTTTCGTTTTTGTATCGAGGGATTTGGTTGAGTGAGGAGAGAGATCGAAGCTGTGGAAGTTCATGCATGGGGGAGAAAATTCTGAAACCCTAATTTCCATTTGGAGAAGACGACGCAATGGCCGTTGGATTGTTTCCCAGTCTTGACCTTTTAATCTCATCGCACGGTCCAGATTTGAAGCTGAGAAATGGAGGGAAATCTCAAAGTGAAACGATGCGTTTCACTTAATGTGAGCATCTGGGCTTTGGATCAGAGCGCTATCCCCACCCCCTTTTGATAAGCCCAATGGAATTGCACTTGAATTCGTTGCTAAATACACCGAGAGTTTGTTTTTTTCTTTTATTTTTTCAAATTGATTTTCTGATGCATGCTGGGTGTCGCTACTGCGAAAATCGGCGCCGGCTGAACAAAAGAGTCGCCACCGTGCGTTATTTATCCCACGGGAGGGAAAGGAAACGCTCGAGGTAAACCTACCGCAAAACGGGGAAAGGAATGGTCATCGCAACCAAATCCTGGATTCGGGAGTCGGTTACGCAAGGGGAAGGTATTAGCACCCCTCCCGTCCGTCGTACTCGACGGGATCCACGCTTGTTTTCTGGTACGGATTGTTATTCTATCTACTCTACAGGTCTGGGGTTGAAAGAAAATAAAATGACTCGGCAAAGTATCGCACTTTATGCCTACGTATTCCCGTCTGAAACGAGAAATCAGAGTCAACGTAGTTCGCCTACCTACGGGAAAGGAGGGGAAGGTTGCTCGCTAGGATATCGCATCCTATGCCTACGTACTTTCATACAACATGAAAGATCAGAGCAAACGTAGTTCGGGCCGCGTACGACACAAGTCTGTCTTGATTGTTTTTATTCCTTCTGAAAAAGGTTTTTCTGATTAACAGTCCAAGCGGATAAAAATGACGTTTTGATGAGTTCACATTCTTTTACAGATGAAGTGTCTTTTATTGTGTTTGAAATCTTATTGTGTTTTTTCTGTTTGTTTTGAGAAAGAAGAGACAGAACTCTACCCTACGGTTGCGAAGGGAATCAAACTAACCTAATGTTATCATGCATGGGTTAAGACCTAGTGTCTATCATGCTCCTCTCTTGCACAGAGAGAAACAGAGATCCTAAGGGAATAGACGGAAACAGAAACAATATCAGATATATACGATAAAGCAATAAAATGCATGAATGCAGCAATACAAGCGAGGCAAGGGAGTCCCACTCAACCTCGAACCTAGAAAACAATAGGCAAAAGTGAACAGACTTCACTTTCAACCCAACAGGTTAAACAGCAAACAATACAGTCCAGAAAACCAATCAATACATCAAAAATGAATAACAACTAAAATAAACAGCCACAGCAGCTCTGCATCAACACCTATCTTCAAGTCATCCCCAATCAGCTACAAGCTTCTGGAAAGCCTCAGTCTCCATCTCCACAGCTTTCAAGCAAGGTCTTTGATCATCAGTCTTCAGTCTACAGTGGCTTTTCTTCAAGTCTCATCCTCCAAGCTGAGGGATCAATCACAAGAGTGAACTGGGTGTTAAGCAATTAGTTGACTACCAAGGGTGGCAAACCAACTGCTACCAACACATAAGACATTTTCTCTCAAGAGTTCTATCCCTTAAACAGTAGCACCAAGCCTTCCAAAGGAAGGGGGTGAGTGTCTTAGAGAGACTCTGTATCACAGAGAGGAATGGAGGCAGTCAAAACCTTCCATGTTTGAGAATCAAGTTTTCTAATCTAGAGCTCTGCCTAGCTCTTAAACCCTAATCTCCTCAACATCTGCTAGCAGGAATCTCCTCTTCAACTCTGAAAGTTGGTCTTCATACTCTGGATCTCCAATGGCTTCATCATCACAAGTCTTCAACTCTCCCAATCCCCAGACAATCCCAATACCCACACAGACAAATCAATAATCCCCAGACGGCACACCACACCAATCAGTCAAATACAGACAGTAATATACTAATAGCAGTAGGGGAATCCTAGTGATTTCTAAGGGGATCTATCCTATACCCATAACCCCTATAGTCCATACCCCAAAAATCAAATGAAAATTTCCTAAAAGAATTAAACTATCTCACCTAAGTTGATGTAAAACCCTAGTTTTGTTCATGTTATTCACACCTAAACCAATCACCTAAAATTAATTCCTAAAAATATGCACTAAATTGTATGTACAAGCTAACAATGTCTATTAATCAACCTAAAAAGAATGGACAAAAAATATTATAGCAACTATTAGAACCAAAATTAACAAAATCATGTATGAAATGAAACACCTAAAATAGGCATTTATTTGGAAAATATGGGAAAAATATCAAATAAAAAATAAAATGCAATTTTTATTTTTTATAATTTTCTAGACATCTTGAAGAAATTAATGCAAAAAGAATCATTGAAAAATATTAAGTTTATGATTTATTCTGATTTTTTAAAGAATGAGAAAATATTAAAGAAATAAAAATGACAAAATATGAATAAAAGGGGAGGGGGTGCCATCAGCAAGGGCGCCTAGTTGTTTTTATTAAGTGGGCCAGATCAGGGGGTGCGAATATTAAAGGTCTTAGGCCCATACGCACTTCAGAAAATGGAAATGAAAATTAAAAGAAAATAATCAAATCCTCGGTGCAAAAAGTAGTAATTTCACGTGCAAACTTGGATTGGGCCCACGGTGGGGGGTGTGGGTAGTCATCTGAACTTAAGCCCATGCTGATGCAATTAGTGAAACGCATCGTTTCACATTTTTGGTTTCCCTCCGTTTCTGAATTGAATCCTGGCCGTGTGATTAGACGAAAGAGTCAACAATTGGGGACAATCGGACGGCTGGGAGGTTGTCTTCAACCTCCAGCTAGGGTTTTTCTCCCAAACCAGCTTTCATGCGTGACATTTCCACCTCCTCGTTCTCCCTACTTACTCCATGAAATAACACGATCCAAAGACCAAAAGAACTCCTCTCCTCACCCTCTATACAGCCATGGTGCTAGATTTTGCTAAAGCTTCTCCAATAGCCAAACCCGATAGCTATAAGTTTAGGGCACCACTGATTTTCACTGATACGCATGCTGAATATTCTTGATAAAACCTATACTAATGCGTTCTATTGCTCATGGTGATCATCCTAAACCTAATCTCCAGAATATAGCACTCTAACATGTGAGTTCTTGATCACTAACCAGAAGCTGCCATGGAAACAACCTTCAAGAACAACCCTTAAACTACTCATGAATCATCCCCTAATGGTCTCTATCACATAAATCCTAACCATTCCATCTAATACCACCTAGAAAAAGAGATATAGATTTAAATGCATACCTTGCAATGTTGATGAAACAGTGGTGGAATTGTACACTTCAAGACTTGTCAACCTCCAATATTGATCTCCAATGGATGCTGATTCTTCTGTTTGCAATGGTAGTTGCTCAATCTTCTTGAATCACCTTATCCCCCTCTTCATGCAAGTTGGAGTGTAAACTTGGATCACCGAAACCAGCCACGAATTCCCTTCAATTTCCTTTGCCAATTACTCTATGATGATGGTGGATGATGATGATAACAGAAATTAAGATGAGGGATGAAGTTTCAATGGAGTTTGAAGAGAAAATGCAAATGGGAGTGAAGGAATCAAAGTAGTGTTTGCAAGCTCAAAGAATCACCAACCAATGCACAAATGGCTTCATTTCCTTATATAGATGATGATTAACAGAATGAGAAGCTTCTAGATTGGTCCTAGAGGGATCTAGAAACTTGTGGAAATTTCATGAACTTATCATTTGATGGTATTTTGAATCATCTCATATCATGCTTGCACCTTGGGTAAACTTGAGTTATAATCTCCTTTCATGAGATACTAGGAGTGTATGTATAAAAAACCAAGCTTTTCCTTGCCTTGTGTTAAGTTTTACCATGTTGCCTTATGATGCAAGAAACAACTTTACAAAGGAAGTCCAATTTTTAAGCCTAAAATCAAAAATGTGGCTGAACCAATGTCTTTAAAATGATGTTGGGAATCAATTTGGTATATTGGATGACCCATATTGGGTTTGTAGATCTCTCAAACCAATTTTTTATTTCAACTTTTTTCAACTTATATGCCTTTTTTAGGTCATTTTTCACCAACTTTGGTCAAGTTCCATTCCATGCATTTCCAAACTTCCATGACTTCTTTTCTTGACTTAAAATGGCATTTTGAGCAACTTTGATGTTGGGAAGTTTTCCATTTGAAGCTTCCTTGTATAAGTTTTGGGCATAGGCTAAGAATGACCTATAATCCTCAGATGACCAAAATACCCTTTGCTTGCCAAGACCATAAGTAGAGTTCCACAAATCATATGAAGGCATACCATACCATTATAGAAATCTAAGACAATGAGGAACAATTCTTATGTTGACCATAAATTCATTTGAAATCTCCTTGAGGGGTAAACTTTGCTTGGAAGTCAAGTCACTTTCACAGACAAAATTTCAGATACCTCAGATGACCTGTAACTTGCAAGGACCATAACTTGAGTTCTATAAATCTCCTTGATGTCTTCCACCACTCAAATTAAAGGTCTTGAGATCCTCTACAAGTTTCATGTTGGCCAAGGATCCATTTGAAGCTTGAATTTTGACTTATCTTGCTTGGAAATTTGACCTAGATTAGGGGATTTTACATAGAAACCCTAATTTAGAAACTCCTCTTCTCCTTGATTTCTCCTGATTTCTTCTTAGCATATCATCATATCCTTATTCTTCATGTCAAATGATGAACCCCACATCTCTCCAATAGACCTTAATGCCTTTCAATCAGTCAATTGACCTAGAGTTGACCTAGGGTTGACCCAGATGAAACCCTAGTTGACTGTCTTCATCCCCAACTCTTGTGACTACACCAATGACTTGTCTCTTTCTCCAAATGACTTTCTAAGTCTCCTATGATGTCTAGATATTCCCCATACTCAGCCCACATCTCACAATTTCTTTGTTGATCCTCAGGGATCCTCAGATAGGAGATGGATGCACTTGCTTGATCCATTGACTTGATGGCTTTCAAAATCTTTTCTGATGACTTGAATGAGATTGCATCAAGATAATAACCTCTTGATAGGCCTCTAGAGATGAGAATAATGATTGGTTCCCTGTTAGTTGACTTGCTATGCTTATGCTATGCAGATGAGTAACCTATGTACATGACTCTATATGCAAATGCTAATGATATTGAAACATAAACCAAGTGAATAAGGTTGAGCAAATTTTAGGGTGCAACAGTTGCCCCTATTCAAGCGACTTGGACCCGATTGGGTGAAGAGCCCGGAGCCTTCAGACATTCGCGGTACGAGGCGGTTGAATACTAAGAACCCATAAATTTGCCAACCGCAGAAATAAACTGCGCCACTGCTTGAAGAACGACGTTCATCAGCTGAATCTGACTGTTACGACAACCCACTGATCTCGTAGCGACCGTGCTGGGGATTATTTGTCCTTCCACGTTGGGAATAACCGTTCCACGTTAGGAATAACACCGTCCACGTTAGGAATAACATTGTCCACTTTAGGACTCACCTTTCCACGTCAGGAATAATCTCTTTCCACGTCAAGAATACATCTTCTTTCCACGTAAGGAACACGTCTTTCCACGTAAGGAATGCAATTCATCCTGATCTGTCCATGTCAGGACTAACTTCTCCACGTAAGGAAACAATTTCTCTTTCCACGTAAGGAGTCAATTTTCCACGTAAGGAATCAATCTTGATATGCCCGCGTAAGGACTCAATCTTTCCACGTAAGGAATAAACTCGTCTTTCCACGTAAGGAAACCGTCTTTCTTCCACGTAAGGAATGCTCTTGATATGTCCACGTAAGGACTCTAATCTTTCCACGTAAGGAATACTACATCCATCTTTCTTTCCATGTTAGGAATGTCATCTT
Organism: Lathyrus sativus; assembly: GCA_963859935.3. NCBI lineage: Eukaryota > Viridiplantae > Streptophyta > Magnoliopsida > Fabales > Fabaceae > Lathyrus > Lathyrus sativus. The sequence goes on from OZ012741.1 coordinate 675,815,140, forward strand.
TCCACGTAAGGAACACCTCTTTTCCACGTAAGGAATCACCATCTCTTCTTCTACGTAAGGAATACAAACTTTCCCCATAAGGAAAACAATTTGATATGTCCACGTAAGGACTACATCGTCCAGGTTAGGACCCACTTTTCCACGTTAGGAATAATAATCTTCTTGATTTGTCCACGTAAGGACTCCATCGTTCCACGTAAGGAACACTCCTTTATCTGTCCACGTAAGGACTCCAACCTTTCCACGTAAGGGAACGCTTTTCGTCTTGATTTGTCTATGTTAGGACTCACCACTCGACTCGCTGAGGATAAAAACTTGTCCACGTCAGGACTCATGCACCTTTGACCCACTGGGGAAGTGAGACTTTGTCCGCGTCAGGACTCATACTTTGCCAACAACACGATGAAGGATAAATTTGTCCGCGTCAGGACGCACATTTCACCATTACGAATAAAGCTATCTGCTGGAAATAAATGGTCCACGTCAGGACTCCAACACGAAGAGTAATCAACCTTGTCAACGTTATGACCTCACATTCAATCCACACCGAGAGCTCGATTCTGTCCACGTTAGGACTAGCACACATCGTCGACTTGAGGAAATGTTCACGTCAGGACTCCACATTCCAACAATCTTGAAAAATCGAACCTGTCCACTTTAGGACTAACACATATCGTCAACTGGAAATCAATCTGTCCACGTTAGGACCCCTACTTTTCTAGCACAAAGAAAACCTGTCAAGAAAATTGTCCACGTTAGGACTCCTCCTTCCATTGGTCCGCCAACTCCTTATCACTGATGTGACAACAATTTCGGAGCTGACTCTACTGGGGATATTTGGAAATTAAACTACTGGACGCCTGTTCTGATAACCGGCGGTAGCCTCTGAAATTCTGGTTCATGAAACCTTTTAATGCTGACGTAACAACAACTTTGAAGGAAATAATCCGCTGGTCGTACTAGAGAAACTTCAACAAGAACCCTGGCGGGGAAATAAGTAACTCTGCTTAGGGACAAAGAGAAACTTATCCTGCTGACTCTGTGGGGAGTAGTGCCACAGCTGACATTTCGTTGAATGTCTCATGCCGAGACTTTGAATGTTCATTGATTCACCTGAGCGAGGGCTCTCTCTACCTGCAAGAGAAACAACACTTGAAACAAAAGGTTAGCCATCCTGGTTTATGCTTTAACATGCATGCGCTTGACAATGATGTACTGCTCCATTTGACATGGAAATGGTATGCGTTTTTGTTTGGGTGGATGCAAGTATGACACTATATGCCAATGCAAATGCAGACTCGAACTGCTGGGTACAGAAACTGCTTCAGCAAAATAAATGCTGAAGATAATGCCAACTCCGCTGGGGATAGCCAGATGCTACAGAACTATCCCAGCAAAATAAATGCTGGGAGAGTGAAGTCGACTCAGCTGGGAAATTGGGAACTCAATACCAATCACCTCGTTGAAGTAACGCCCTGCTGGGGAATATAACTCTGCTAGAGAATAGCAGATGCGCCTGGTATTCTGACAAAATAAATGCCACGACCCACACCAACTCTTCCGGGGAGAGCCTTAATCTTTGAATTCCACTGGGAGGAATGAAGACACTGGTTGGAAAGAGAACTCCACTGGGGATGGGATGATTCTCTTGAGGAACATCCACTGGCTCCGCTGGGGGAGAATAAATGGCCCTGCGGGGAAGAGTAAACTGCCTGAATACAGCTCACAAATATTAATTTTCTGCGGCTAGCCCACTCTGCTTGAGATAAGGAATCCTTCTGGGGAACACCACACTGTCTGAACACAGCCTACACTCGTAGAATTGCCAACTCTGCTGAGGATAAATGGCTTTATTGGGGCATGCCTTCTAGATAGGCTACGACTAACTAGGGAATTTGATCCTCCTTCAGAAGGCACATGCATGATATGCGTGGGGGTCGAGTCTTTCGTTACCGCAATCTTTTGATCATCTTCCTCGTACGGCTATGAAACCTGCAACAACACAAACAAGACAAGACAAGCCTATGCGACTAAATCGATTCAGGTTAGTGACGTTATTTTCAGTTAATTCGACGCTTTAGCAATTGTTGGCAAGGGCCAGTGATGTTATACACATGCTAGTTTCAATAAATTTAGGCGTTTTATCATGCACAAAATAGTAAAGAACCAGCATCAAGTACTGAATAATATATTTCATTGATTGGGCCCCTGAATGGGCGGAGTTTTTGTACACGGGATGTAACTCCTGAAAAGAGGAAGCTACGCAAAGCAAATATACAAGTATGCACAAGAAGCATAAATATTTTGACAAATTAAATTTTGTACACATGTCGGCAACAGGGTGCAGACGAACACCACGAACGGATCCTCCCATGACTCATCCAACTCTAATGCTTCCCCGGTATCCATACTTCTGAAGAGGTTGTATCTGATGATCGACCCTTCAGGTATATTCTCCCGCACTGATGCTCACTGCAATATCAAATTCGGACCGCAGTCACTTGCTTTTCACATCCCTAACTTTTGCGTGAACCGCCCTTTACGGGTTTTCAGTTCACCGGGATACCCTTTTTTTGCCGAAGCCGCCCAGTGTAGGTTTTCAACTTCGCGGGTGTACATTTTTTTTCAATTTTATCCCTAACTTTTGCCCGAACCTTTCATTCTGTTTTTGGTTCGCCAGGATGCCTCATTTTTGCCTGGACTCTCTTTTTTCTGTCCAGCGGGTCTATTTTAAGCAAAGTATTTTTTAACTGCGTCCGAATTCACAGGTGACGTAAAGTCTTCACCGTCCATGGTGGACAACAACAAAGCTCCTCCTGAAAAGACTTTCCTGACAACGTATGTCCCTTCGTAGTTGGGGGTCCACTTGCCCCTGTGATCTGCCTGCGGCGGGAGAATCCTTTTCAGCACAAGGTCGCCCGTCTGAAAGCTTCGCGGATGTATCTTCTTATCATATGCTTTCTTCATTCGGCTCTGGTACAAACGACCGTATGCTAGAGAAGCTAGCCTCTTCTCATCCATTAAACTCAATTGGTTCAACCTGTCTTTCACCCATTCTGCCTCGTCTAGCTGAACGTCTCGCAATACCCTCAGAGAAGGGATCTCAACTTCCAATGGCAATACCGCTTCCATTCCGTATACCAACGAGAACGGAGTTGCCCCGGTTGATGTGCGTACTGTCGTACGATAACCGTGCAAAGCGAAAGGTAGCATCTCATGCCAATCCTTATAGGTCACCACCATCTTCTGAACGATCTTCTTAATATTCTTATTGGCCGCTTCGACAGCGCCATTCATCTTGGGTCGGTAAGGGGAGGAGTTGTGATGTTTGATCTTGAAATTCTGACAGAGCTCCTTCATCATTTTGTTGTTCAGGTTTGAACCATTGTCCGTGATTATCCGCTCGGGGATCCCATATCGGCAAATGATATCTCTCTTGATGAATCTGGCCACCACTTGCTTAGTTACATTTGCGTAAGACGCCGCTTCTACCCACTTGGTGAAATAATCGATTGCTACTAGGATGAACCGATGCCCGTTAGAAGCCGTCGGCTCGATCTTTCCAATCATATCGATTCCCCACATCGAGAATGGCCATGGCGATGACATTACATTCAGAGGACTCGGAGGCACATGAATCTTATCAGCATAGATTTGGCACTTGTGGCACTTCCTCGCAAACTTGAAGCAGTCAGTCTCCATAGTCAGCCAAAAATAACCTGCCCTCAGCAACTTTCTTGTCATAGCACGCCCACCAGCATGCGTACCAAAGGTACCTTCGTGTATTTCCTCCATGAGCAGTTTCGCCTCTCTTTCATCTACACAACGCAACAGCACCAAGTCGTGGTTTCTTCTGTATAAGACGCCATCCGGATTCAAATAGAAATTACCCGCTAATCTCCTGAGAGTCTTCTGATCTTGACTGGATGCCCCAGCCGTATACTCTTTGTTCTTCAGGAAATTAAGGATATCAAAATACCACGGTTTGTCATCAGATGCCTCATCAATAGCAAATACGTAAGCTGGTCTGTCCAACCGAGAGATAATGATTCGGGGAGCCTCGTTCCAGAAGTTGACTTTGTACATGGAAGACAACGTGGCCAGGGCGTCAGCCATTTGATTCTCGGCCCGCGGCACATGATGCAACTCAACCTTGTCAAAGAAAGGCAACAATCTTCTTGCATAATTCATGTAATGTACCAAATTGGGCTGACGTGTCTCCCATTCCCCTTTGATCTGATTCACCACCAGAGCTGAGTCTCCGTATACATCCAGATTCTTGATTCGCAAATCAATGGCTTCTTCAAGCCCCATTATACAAGCTTCGTATTCGGCCTCATTGTTAGTAACGGCAAAGGTCAATCGGGCAGTAAACGGGATGTGCGACCCGTGTGGCGTAGTGATGACCGTCCCTATTCCGCTACCGTAAGCATTCACAGCTCCGTCAAATATCATCTTCCATTTGGAACCCAACTCTGGTCCTTCGTCAGGCAACGACTCTTCACAATCCTTCATCTTTAGGTACATGATATCCTCGTCAGGAAAATCAAACCTCATCGATTGGTAATCTTCAATGGGCTGCTCTGCCAAGTACTCAGACATCACACTCCCCTTTATAGCCTTTTGCGAGACGTATTTGTTGCACCCTAAAATTTGCCCAACCTTAATTCACTTGGTTTATGTTTCAATATCATTAGCATTTGCATATAGAGTCATGTACATAAGTTACTCATCTACATAGCACAAGCATAGCCAGTCATTCAACAGGGGACCAATCATCATTCTCATCTTTAGAGGCCTATCAAGAGGTTATTATTCAAATTCAATCTCACTCAAGTCATCAGAAAAGAATTTGGAAGCTATCAAGTCAATGGGTCAAGCAGTTCATCTATCTCCTAACTGAGGGTGTCTGAGGATCAACAAAGAAATTGTGAGCTGTGGATTGAGCATGGAGAGTATGTGGGCATCATGGGAGACTTAGAAAGTCATTTGGAGAAGGAGACAAGTCATTGGTGTGGTCACAAGAGCTGTGGAGGAAGACAGTCAACTAGGATTTCATCTGGGTCAACCTTGGGTCAACCCTAGGTCAAATGACTGATGGAAGGGCATTAAGGGCTATTGAGGTGATGTGGGGTTCATCATTTGACATGGAGAATAAGGATATGTTGTTATGCTAAGAAGAAATCAAGAGAAATCAAGGAGAAGAGGAGGTTCTAAATTAGGGTTTCTATGTAAAATCCCCTAGTTTAGGTCAAATTTCCAAGCAAGATAAGTCAAAATGCAAGCTTCAAATGGATCCTTGGCCAACATGAAACTTGTAGAGGATCTCAAGACCTTTAATTTGAGTGGTGGAAGACATCAAGGAGATTTATAGAACTCAAGTTATGGTCCTTGCAAGTTATAGGTCATCTGAGGTATCTGAAATTTTGTCTGTGAAAGTGACTTGACTTCCAAGCAATTTTTACCCCTCAAGGAGATTTCAAATGAATTTCTGGTAAACATAAGAGTTGTTCCTCATTGTCTTAGATTTCTAGAATGGTATAGTATGCCTTCATATGATTTGTGGAACTCTACGTATGGTTTTGGCAAGCAAGGGGTATTTTGGTCATCTGAGAATTACAGGTCATTTTAACCTATGCCCAAAACTCATACAAGGAAGCTTCAAATGGAAAACTTTACAACATCAAACTTGTTACAAATGACATTTTGAGTCTAGAAAAGTGACCATGAGAGATTGGAAAGATTCATAGCAAAAGGTTTCAAAATTGTTGGATTTAATGAATAAAAATGACCTTAAAAATGAGATTTTTCATATCTTGGCCAAATGAAGCAAAATTATAGGTCATTTTGAATGGAAAGATCATTTTAAAGACATTGGCTAAATTAGAATTTTGAGCTTAGTTCATATTTTGTGAGTTATTCATGGTTGCTTGTAATGGAAGGTACATAAACCAAATTCAAGGGAAAGAATGCAAGGGAAACTTCTCCAAGTTTCTAGGAGATTCTAAGGACACCTATATATTGATATGAGATGGTTCATGCCATGGTTGGTGATTGCATTTTCTCAAAACCCCAAGTTTCATTCACTTTCTCCATTTTGCAAAAGTATCTCAAACCCTCTCAAATCTCCACCAATCTTCACCATTCTTGTTTGGTTCTTCATCATCATCATCCAAGGATCAGGAATCACACATTTATTTGGAAGATTGAACAAGGAATCGTGCCATTCATCATCATCATTCAAGGATCACAAATTGTGGAAGTGAGAGATTCAAAGCCTTAGAGTCATACTTGTTGCATACAGAAGCCATCATTGAGTTCTTGGATCATTTTCCATTCATCACAAGCATCAGATTCAGGGATTGTAGCACCTGTCTTCAAGAAATTGCACCAGGTATGTTTTCCTTCGAATTAGCTAGCATAGTGATCATGGCATAGGATTGTTAGTATATTAGAGACCTAGGTGGTTAGGTGATGATTTTCACAGAGTTTGGAGAGGTTTAATGGAGGTTGCTCATAGTGCATCAAATCTGGTTGGATTGATATCTCATGGCTCAGTGCATGAAATTCTTGGTTTATTGGCTTGTGGTAATCAGCATAAGTTGTAGATAAGTTTAGGACAAGATTTAGGGAGTTTTGGGTGAGTTGATCACATGTGTTCATGGTGGATCATGGCTGTTATTCCTATCGAGTTGATTGATGGAGTGAGTTTTAGGAGAAATTATTATCATGGCTGTGTAGATGGAAGTTCATAGAGCAATTTTGCTCTTGGAGTCGTGTGGTTTCATGGAGGGACGAAGGAGAACAGAGGAGTGTAAGATCGTGCATGGTTAGGGTTTTTCTGAAACCCTAGGTTGGCCCAAGGTTGAAGATGAAGGAGGACCCTACGATGGAGGGTTTGACTTGACTCAGATTGCAATCCAATGGCTGTGGTTTAAAGTGAGAAACGGAGGGAAACCTCAAACTATGAAATTCCCCGTTTCATTTATTCCATCAGACTGGGCTTCAAATTCCTTTGCTTTTAACACCCCTCTCAACCAGGCCCAACGTAAATCAACTGGAAATATTGCTATATGCACCGTTCTGAGGTTTTTGATTTTTTGTTGATATTCTGAAGCGCGCTGGGCCTGTGGTTTTGTTCTATTCGCACCCCCTGTCCTGTGGCCCACCTGAAAAAGCAACTAGGCGCCCTTGCTATTCTCACCCTCTCTTTCTATTTTCTTTATATTTTCATTTTTAATTTCTTTTCATTTTTCATGCATTTTCTAAAAATCATAATAAATCATAAAAACCTTATTTTTCAATAATTCTTTTTGCATAATTTTCTTCAAAGAGTCTAGAAAATTATAAAAAATAAAAATTGCATTTTATTTTTCATTTGATATTTTTCCCATATTTTCCAAATAAATGCATATTTTAAGTGTTTCATTTCATGCATGAATTTGTTAATTTTGGTTCCAATAGTTGCTTTAATATTTTTCACCCATCCTTTTTAGGTTGATTAATAGACATTGTTAGCTTGTACAAGCAATTTAATTCATATTTTTAGGACTTAATTTTAGGTGATTAGTTTAGGTGTGAACAACATGAACAAAATTAGGGTTTTAAATCAACTTATGTGAGATAGTTTGATTCTTTTAGGAATTTTCATTTGATTTTTGGGGTATGGAATATAGGGGTATGGGTATAGGATAGATCCCCTTAGAAATCACTAGGATTCCCCTACTGCTATTAGTATATTACTGTCTATATTTGATTGATTGGTGTGGTGTGCCCTCTGGGGATTAGTGATTTGTCTGTGTGGGTATTGGGATTGTCTGGGGATTGGGGAAGCTGAAGACTTGTGATGTTGAAGCCATTGGAGATCCAGAGCTTGAAGACCAACCTCCAGAGTTGGAGAGGAGATTCCTGCTAGCAGCTGTGGAGGAGATTAGGGTTTAGGAGCTAGACAAAGCTCTAGATTAGAAAGCTTGTTTCTCAAACATGGAATGCCTTGTCTGCATCCATCCTTCCCCTATGATTCAAAGTCTCTTTCAAATATCCACCTCCTCCCTTTGGAAGGATCAGTGAATATATTTGAAAGATAGAACTTTTGAGAGGAAACTTTCTGTTTAATGTTAACAGTTGATGAACCACCCTTGGTAGGTACTTAACTGTCTAACATTCACTCACTTCATCTTGTTGACTGAGGTTCCTCCTGGAGATTGAGACTTGAAGAAAAGCCATTGCAGATGGAAGGCTGATAATGAAGACCTTGCTTGAAGGCTGTAGAGATGGAGATTAAGGCTTGCTGAAGCTTGCAGCTGTTTGATGATGACTTGAAGATGGATATTGATGCAGAGCTGTTGTAGCTGTTTATTTGTTTATTGCTGTATTTCATTTCTGATGTATTGATTGGTTTTCCTGACTGTATTGTTTGCTGTTTACCCTGTTGGGTTGAAAGTGAAGTCCTGTTCACTTTTGCCTATTGTTTTCTAGGTTCGAGGTTGAGTGGGACTCCCTTGCCTCGCTTGTATTGCTGCATCCATGCATTTTACTGCTTTACTGTGTATATTTGATACTGTTTCTGTTTCCGTCTATTCCCTTAGGATCTCTGTTTCTCTCTGTGCAAGAGAGGAGCATGATAGACACTAGGTCTTAACCCATGCATGATAACACTAGGTTAGTTTGTTTCCCTTCGCAACCGTAGGTTAGAGTTCTGTCTCTTCTTCCTCAAAACAAACAGAAAAATACAATAAAATTTCAAACACAATAAAAGACACTTCTTCCGTAAAAGGATGTGAACTCATCAGGACGTCATTTTTGTCCGCTTGGACTGCTAATCAGAAAAACCTTTTTCAGAAGGAATAAAATCAATCAAGACAGACTTGTGTCGTACGTGGCCCGAACTACGTTTGCTCTGATCTTTCATGCTGTATGAAAGTACGTAGGCATAGGATGCGATATCCTAGCGAGCAACCTTCCCCTCCTTTCCCGTAGGTAGGCGAACTACGTTGACTCTGATTTCTCGTTCCGGACGGGAATACGTAGGCATAAAGTACGATACTTTGCCGAGTCATTTTATTTTCATTTTCTTTTCTTTTTAACCTTTAACCCTTAGTTTAGATAGAAATAACAATCCATACCCGAAAACAAGCGTGGATCCCGTCGAGTACGACGGACGTGAGGGGTGCTAATACCTTCCCCTTGCGTAACCGACTCCCGAATCCAGGTTTTGGTTGCGATGATCATTCCTTTCCCCGTTTTGCGGTAGGTTTACCTCGAGCGTTTCCTTTCCCTCCGTTGGGATAAATAACGCACGGTGGCGACTCTTCTGTTCAGCCGGCGCCGATTTTCGCAGTAGCGACAGTATTGGATGTCATATTCAGTCAAGACCATCTGCCAACGGGAAATTCTCCCTGACAACGCCTGCTTTTCGAACACATATTTGATCGGATCCATCTTCGAGATGAGCATGGTTGTATGATTCAGCATGTATTGCCTCAAACGCTTGGCGGCCCAGGCTAGCGCGCAACAAGTTTTCTCCAGCATTGAGTATCGAGATTCACAGTCTGTAAATTTCTTACTCAAGTAGTAGATCGCATGCTCTTTTCTTCCTGTCTCATCGTGTTGACCGAGAACACAACCCATGCTTCCCTCAAGAACCGTCAAATACATGATCAAGGGTCTCCCTGCCACTGGGGGTATCAAAATAGGAGGCTCCTGCAAATACTGCTTTATTTTATCGAACGCCTTTTGACAATTTTCGTTCCACGTTACAGCTTGATCTTTCTTCAACAGCTTGAATAATGGTTCACACGTAGCAGTTAGATGAGATATGAACCGGGCGATGTAGTTCAACCTCCCTAAAAACCCGCGCACCTCTTTTTCTGATTTAGGCGTCGGCATTTCCTGAATCGCTTTTATTTTAGCAGGATCGACCTCTATTCCTCTTTCGCTTACGATAAACCCCAGCAGTTTACCCGATCTCACCCCGAAGGTGCATTTGTTAGGGTTCAGTCTCAGCCTGAACTTCCTAAGCCTTTTAAATAACTTCAGCAGATTCACCAGATGCTCCTCCTCCGTCTGGGATTTGGCAATCATATCGTCCACATAAACTTCGATCTCTTTATGCATCATATCATGGAAAAGAGTCGTCATAGCCCGATGATATGTTGCCCCAGCATTTTTCAAGCCAAAGGGCATCACTTTGTAGCAAAATGTTCCCCAAGGCGTTATGAAAGTGGTCTTCTCCATATCTTCTGGCGCCATTTTAATCTGGTTGTAGCCTGAAAAACCATCCATGAAGGAGAATACGGAGTATTGAGCGGTATTATCAACTAGCACATCAATATGAGGAAGTGGAAAATCGTCTTTTGGGCTTGCTTTATTCAAATCTCTATAATCCACGCACATCCGAACCTTGCCATCTTTCTTTGGCACTGGTACGATGTTAGCAACCCATGAGGGATATTTCGTCACAGCCAGGAAACCAGCGTCCCACTGTTTTTGAACTTCCTCTTTGATCTTTACTGCCATGTCTGGTCGAGTTCTGCGAAGCTTTTGTTTGACTGGCGGGCATTCTTCTTTCAGTGGTAGACGGTGCACGACCATGTCTGTATCGAGCCCTGGCATATCTTCATACGACCAAGCGAATACATCACTATACTCTCGGAGCATTTCAACCAGTCTTCGCTTGATATTACCCTGCAATGTGGCCCCGATACGAATATTCTTCTCAACCCCTTCCGACCCCAAGTTGATAATCTCGATGACCTCGTCGTGAGGCAGAATGGCTCTTTCCTCTTGCTTCACCAACCAAGACAGCTCTTCAGGAACGTTACTATCTTCGACAACCTCTTCTTCGGCCTGAAATACCGGATGCTAAAAGTCGGGACGAGTCATAGGTGGTTCATGGATGTCATCTGAAAATGTTATCCTGCAAAAGGAATGGTTAACCTCTTCTTCGGCTACTGCGAAAATCGGCGCCGGTTGAACAGAAGAGTCGCCACCGTGCATTATTTATCCCACGGGAGGGAAAGGAAACGCTCGAGGTAAACCTACCGCAAAACGGGGAAAGGAATGGTCATCGCAACCAAATCCTGGATTCGGAAGTCGGTTACGCAAGGGGAAGGTATTAGCACCCCTCCCGTCCGTCGTACTCGACGGGATCCACGCTTGTTTTCTGGTACGGATTGTTATTCTATCTACTCTACAGGTCTGGGGTTGAAAGAAAATAAAATGACTCGGCAAAGTATCGCACTTTATGCCTACGTATTCCCGTCTGAAACGAGAAATCAGAGTCAACGTAGTTCGCCTACCTACGGGAAAGGAGGGGAAGGTTGCTCGCTAGGATATCGCATCCTATGCCTACGTACTTTCATACAACATGAAAGATCAGGGCAAACGTAGTTCGGGCCGCGTACGACACAAGTCTGTCTTGATTGTTTTTATTCCTTCTGAAAAAGGTTTTTCTGATTAACAGTCCAAGCGGACAAAAATGACGTTTTGATGAGTTCACATTCTTTTACGGATGAAGTGTCTTTTATTGTGTTTGAAATCTTATTGTACTTTTTCTGTTTGTTTTCAGAAAGAAGAGACAGAACTCTACCCTACGGTTGCGAAGGGAATCAAACTAACCTAATGTTATCATGCATGGGTTAAGACCTAGTGTCTATCATGCTCCTCTCTTGCACAGAGAGAAACAGAGATCCTAAGGGAATAGACGGAAACAGAAACAATATCAGATATATACGGTAAAGCAATAAAATGCATGAATGCAGCAATACAAGCGAGGCAAGGGAGTCCCACTCAACCTCGAACCTAGAAAACAATAGGCAAAAGTGAACAGACTTCACTTTCAACCCAACAGGTTAAACAACAAACAATACAGTCCAGAAAACCAATCAATACATCAGAAATGAATAACAACTAAAATAAACAGCCACAGCAGCTCTGCATCAACACCTATCTTCAAGTCATCCCCAATCAGCTACAAGCTTCTGGCAAGCCTCAGTCTCCATCTCCACAGCTTTCAAGCAAGGTCTTTGATCATCAGTCTTCAGTCTACAGTAGCTTTTCTTCAAGTCTCATCCTCCAAGCTGAGGGATCAATCACAAGAGTGAACTGGGTGTTAAGCAATTAGTTGACTACCAAGGGTGGCAAACCAACTGCTACCAACACATAAGACATTTTCTCTCAAGAGTTCTATCCCTTAAACAGTAGCACCAAGCCTTCCAAAGGAAGGGGGTGAGTGTCTTAGAGAGACTCTGTATCACAGAGAGGAATGGAGGCAGTCAAAACCTTCCATGTTTGAGAATCAAGTTTTCTAATCTAGAGCTCTGCCTAGCTCCTAAACCCTAATCTCCTCAACATCTGCTAGCAGGAATCTCCTCTTCAACTCTGAAAGTTGGTCTTCATACTCTGGATCTCCAATGGCTTCATCATCACAAGTCTTCAACTCTCCCAATCCCCAGACAATCCCAATACCCACACAGACAAATCAATAATCCCCAGAGGGCACACCACACCAATCAGTCAAATACAGACAGTAATATACTAATAGCAGTAGGGGAATCCTAGTGATTTCTAAGGGGATCTATCCTATACCCATAACCCCTATAGTCCATACCCCAAAAATCAAATGAAAATTTCCTAAAAGAATTAAACTATCTCACCTAAGTTGATGTAAAACCCTAGTTTTGTTCATGTTATTCACACCTAAACCAATCACCTAAACTTAATTCCTAAAAATATGCACTAAATTGTATGTACAAGCTAACAATGTCTATTAATCAACCTAAAAAGAATGGACAAAAAATATTATAGCAACTATTAGAACCAAAATTAACAAAATCATGTATGAAATGAAACACCTAAAATAGGCATTTATTTGGAAAATATGGGAAAAATATCAAATAAAAAATAAAATGCAATTTTTATTTTTTATAATTTTCTAGACATCTTGAATAAATTAATGCAAAAAGAATCATTGAAAAATATGAAGTTTATGATTTATTCTGATTTTTTAAAGGATGAGAAAATATTAAAGAAATAAAAATGACAAAATATGAATAAAAGGGGAGGGGGGTGCCATCAGCAAGGGCGCCTAGTTGTTTTTATTAAGTGGGCCAGATCAGGGGGTGCCAATATTAAAGGTCTTAGGCCCATACGCGCTTCAGAAAATGGAAATGAAAATTAAAAGAAAATAATCAAATCCTCGGTGCAAAAAGTAGTAATTTCACGTGCAAACTTGGATTTGGCCCACGGTGGGGGTGTGGGTAGTCATCTGAACTTAAGCCCATGCTGATGCAATTAGTGAAACGCATCGTTTCACATTTTTGGTTTCCCTCCGTTTCTGAATTGAATCCTGGCCGTGTGATTAGACGAAAGAGTCAACAATTGGGGACAATCGGACGACTGAGAGGTTGTCTTCAACCTCCAGCTAGGGTTTTTCTCCCAAACCAGCTTTCATGCGTGACATTTCCACCTCCTCGTTCTCCCTACTTACTCCATGAAATAACACGATCCAAAGACCAAAAGAACTCCTCTCCTCACCCTCTATACAACCATGGTGCTAGATTTTGCTAAAGCTTCTCCAATAGCCAAACCCGATAGCTATAAGTTTAGGGCACCACTGATTTTCACTGATACGCATGCTGAAGATTCTTGATAAAACCTATACTAATGCATTCTATTGCTCATGGTGATCATCCTAAACCTAATCTCCAGAATCATAGCACTCTAACATGTGAGTTCTTGATCACTAACAAGAAGCTGCCATGGAAACAACCTTCAAGAACAACCCTTAAACTACTCATGAATCATCCCCTAATGGTCTCTATCACATACATCCTAACCATTCCATCTAATACCACCTAGAAAAAGAGATATAGATTGAAATGCATACCTTGCAATGTTGATGAAACAGTGGTGGAATTGTACACTTCAAGACTTGTCAACCTCCAATATTGATCTCCAATGGATGCTGATTCTTCTGTTTGCAATGGTAGTTGCTCAATCTTCTTGAATCACCTTATCCCCCTCTTCATGCAAGTTGGAGTGTAAAATTGGATCACCCAAACCAGCCACGAATTCCCTTCAATTTCCTTTGCCAATTACTCTATGATGATGGTGGATGATGATGATAACAGAAATTAAGATGAGGGATGAAGTTTCAATGGAGTTTGAAGAGAAAATGCAAATGGGAGTGAAGGAATCAAAGTAGTGTTTGCAAGCTCAAAGAATCACCAACCAATGCACAAATGGCTTCATTTCCTTATATAGATGATGATTAACAGAATGAGAAGCTTCTAGATTGGTCCTAGAGGGATCTAGAAGCTTGTGGAAATTTCATGAACTTATCATTTGATGGTATTTTGAATCATCTCATATCATGCTTGCACCTTGGGTAAACTTGAGTTATAATCTCCTTTCATGAGATACTAGGAGTGTATGTATAAAAAACCAAGCTTTTCCTTGCATTGTGTTAAGTTTTACCATGTTGCCTTATGATGCAAGAAACAACTTTACAAAGGAAGTCCAATTTTTAAGCCTAAACTAAAAAATGTGGCTGAACCAATGTCTTTAAAATGATGTTGGGAATCAATTTGGTATATTGGATGACCCATATTGGGTTTGTAGATCTCTCAAACCAATTTTTTATTTCAACTTTTTTCAACTTATATGCCTTTTTTAGGTCATTTTTCACCAACTTTGGTCAAGTTCCATTCCATGCATTTCCAAACTTCCATGACTTCTTTTCTTGACTTAAAATGGCATTTTGAGCAACTTTGATGTTGGGAATTTTTCCATTTGAAGCTTCCTTGTATAAGTTTTGGGCATAGGCTAAGAATGACCTGTAATCCTCAGATGACCAAAATACCCTTTGCTTGCCAAGACCATAAGTAGAGTTCCACAAATCATATGAAGGCATACCATACCACTATAGAAAGCTAAGACAATGAGGAACAATTCTTATGTTGACCATAAATTCATTTGAAATCTCCTTGAGGGGTAAACTTTGCTTGGAAGTCAAGTCACTTTCACAGACAAAATTTCAGATACCTCAGATGACCTGTAACTTGCAAGGACCATAACTTGAGTTCTATAAATCTCCTTGATGTCTTCCACCACTCAAATTAAAGGTCTTGAGATCCTCTACAAGTTTCATGTTGGCCAAGGATCCATTTGAAGCTTGAATTTTGACTTATCTTGCTTGGAAATTTGACCTAGACTAGGGGATTTTACATAGAAACCCTAATTTAGAAACTCCTCTTCTCCTTGATTTCTCCTGATTTCTTCTTAGCATATCATCATATCCTTATTCTTCATGTCAAATGATGAACCCCACATCTCTCCAATAGACCTTAATGCCTTTCAATCAGTCAATTGACCTAGAGTTGACCTAGGGTTGACCCAGATGAAACCCTAGTTGACTGTCTTCATCCCCAACTCTTGTGACTACACCAATGACTTGTCTCTTTCTCCAAATGACTTTCTAAGTCTCCTATGATGTTTAGATATTCCCCATACTCAGCCCACATCTCACAATTTCTTTGTTGATCCTCAGGGATCCTCAGATAGGAGATGGATGCACTTGCTTGATCCATTGATTTGATGGCTTTCAAATTCTTTTCTGATGACTTGAATGAGATTGCATCAAGATAATAACCTCTTGATAGGCCTCTAGAGATGAGAATAATGATTGGTTCCCTGTTAGCTGACTTGCTATGCTTATGCTATGCAGATGAGTAACCTATGTACATGACTCTATATGCAAATGCTAATGATATTGAAACATAAACCAAGTGAATAAGGTTGAGCAAATTTTAGGGTGCAACACTGGGCCTAGCGCCTTTTGATATTCGCACCTCCCACTTCCCTGGCCCATCAAGATTATAACTAAGCGCATCTGCTTATAACACCCCCATCCCATTTATTTTCTTTTTTGTGTTTTTATTTTCTTTTATATTTTCTTTGATCTTAAAAAATCCATATAAAATTGAAAAAAGCTTGTTTTTCATTGGTTCTTTTTATGGTAGATTCATAATTTTGTTAAGAAAAATAATAAATAATAAAAAATGGCATTTTATTTTGTTTTGATATTTTTTGTGTATTTTTCTTGTAAATAGCTTTTTAATAAGTTTAGTTTAGTGCCTAATTTTGTTGATTTTGGTTCTAATAGTTCCCTTTAGATTTAGGACTCATTCTTTTTAGAGTGATTAGCTTAAGACTTCAACTTGTATATAGGATTTAATTCATAATTTTAGGATTAATTTTTAGGTGAATTGATTAGGTGGAATTAGAGTGGTTAAAATTAGGGTTTTAAATGAGCATAGGTGAGATAGATTAATTCTTTTAGGAATTTTTGATTTGATTTTGGGGTATGGGACTATAGGGGTTATGGGTATAAGATAGATCCCTTAGAAAATATTAGGTTTCCCCTACTGCTATTAGTGTATTGCTTATATTGGATTGACTGTATGGTGTGCCCTCTTTAGGGTTATTATTTTGTCTGTGTGGGGTATTGGGTTTGTTTGGGGATTGGGAGAGCTGAAGACTGTGGTGATGAAGCCCATTTGAAGATCAGAGAATGAAGACCAACTTCCAGAGTTGATGAGGAGTATCTCTTGCTGGCAGATGATGAAGTTTCTAGGATCTAGGAATTAGGCAGAGCTCTAGAGTAGCAAACTTGATTCATAAACATGGAAGGTCTTGTCTGCCTCCATCCTTCTCTGTGATGCAGAGTCTCTCTAAGACACTCACCCCCTTCCTTTGGAAGGCTTGGTGATAGTGTCTAAGAGATAGAACTCTTGAGAGAAATATTCTTTGTGTTGATAGCAGTCTGTTTGCCACCCTTGGTGGTCAACTGATTGCTTAACACCCAGTTCACTCTTGTGATTGATTCCTCAGCTTGGAGGTTAGGACTTGGAGAAAATCCACTGGGAGATTGAAGGTCAAAGTCTGATGCTTGCTTGAAGCCTGTGGATAGTTGGTGCTAGCTTAAAGTCAGATGCTGATGAAGATTGCTTTGCTGTTTAGCTTTTGCTGTTTTAATTTTGATGTATTGTGTGATTTCCCGGACTGTATTGTTTGCTGTTTAACTTGCTGGGTTGAAAGTGGATTCTGTTCACTTTTGCCTATTGTTTTCTAGGTTCGTTTATCCCTTAGGATCTCTGTTTCTCTCTGCGCAAGAGAGGAGCATGATAGACATTAGGTGTTAACCCATGCATGACAACATTAGGGTAGATTTTTATTCCCCTTTTCAACCCTAGGATTTTAGAGAGTCATCGCTTCTTCCTTCAAAACAACAGAAAAATATTAATAAAGGTTATAACAAAATCAATTCATTTCTTCCGTCAAAAGATTTGAACAAACATCAACCTTTTTGCAATAAGAAAACCCTTGTTTAAGGTGAGATTTTTTCATAAAAGACACTTGAACAGCTTGTGTCGTGCGTAGCCCGAACTACGTTTGCTCTGATCTTCCATGCTATGTGGAAGTACGTAGGCATAGGATGCGATATCCTAGCGAGCAACCTTCACCCATCTTCCCCCGTAGTTAGGCGAACTACGTTGACTCTGATTTCTCGTTCCAGACGGGAATACGTAGGCATAAAGTGCGATGCTTTGCCGAGTCATGTCTTCTTTTCTTTTCAGACCTCATCCTTTAGTTTAGATAGAAGTGTAATCCGTACAACCAAGCAACCGTGGATCCCATCGAGTACGATGGACGTGAGGGGTGCTAATACCTTCCCCTTGCGTAACCGACTCCCGAATCCAGGTTTTGGTTGCGATGACCATACCTTTTCCCGTTTTCGCGAGGTTTTCTTCGAGCGTTTCCTTTCCCTCCTTTGGGATAAATAACGCACGGTGGCGACTCTTCTGTCAGCCGGCGCCGATTTTCGCAGTAGCGACAGCTGGCGACTTTGCTGGGGATCCAATGTCCCCTGGCTGCTAAGGACTGCGATGGTTCCTTATGCATTTGGGATCCAACGTCCCTTAAGAGAGTCAATCCTAGCGCTTGTTTTCCCGTCGAGGATTTTGTATGGATTTACATTTCTGTATTTACATTTCAGCATTTTATCATTATTACTGCTGTATTGTGGGGTGTGACGGGTGTTCTATGATTGAGAGATAAGCCGGACCTAGGCTTGAGTGCACCTAGACTTAGAGTAGAGATTAGTGGGCGCGCACGTGCTTTGCATGTCCTAGTGTCCCGCGAAATCTACACTCAGACGAGGTTCTTCTGGTTGGCCTCCTGTCCTGCCCTTTGGGTGGCTCGGGTTGCTGGTTAGTTGGATTGTCGACTCTGGGGACCGATCATTTGGAAGTTGGCTAAGTGAGGCCTCTTCAGGATTTGATGATGCCACTCCTTCTGGGAATCGTATCATCAACCCTGAAAGTCTGTGACGCCGACGACCGCATAGGATGCCACACCTTTGTCAGTTACTAGGACATCCACCTGTGAGAGGGTTTGGGGTTATGCAGGTAACTAGACCTTCAGATACCGGTTATTTCTTGATTAGAGATCCTGGGTATTTATGGATAGTTGTGAGGTCTATCAGAGACCAATCAGAGTTATGGTTTGAGGTCTATCAGAGACTAGTCGGAGTTATGTTATAGGGTCTGTCAGAGACCAGTGTTGGAGCTTTGCATCGGGTCTATCTAAGACCAGGGTTTGAGGAATTCTAGAGGGTCTATTTGAGACTTTTGATATGGTTCAAGCTTCTCAGCTATAGCACTTGGTCCCTGTTGCATGTTGCTTGCATTGCATTGTTTGCATAACCATTATCACTGCATCCCATTAACGTGTGTCTGTGCTGCAGGTGCATTTGCATATCCCCTGGTTCTAGTGTCTGGACTTCTGAGTATTGATCATGGCTGGTTTGAGGATGACAGTTGCCTACAAGCTACCTATCCCTGATATTGCTCCCCTCCTGGGTCTGATCGCTCTTGCTGATGAGGATGTCCGTAGAAGCTTCAGGCAGAGTTACGGACGGCTGTTGGGTTTGGTTCGCAGATCCACTGATGATGAATTGAATGGGCTGTATACGCTGATGCAATTCTATGATCCTGCATTAAGATGTTTCACATTTGCTGACTTCATTTTGGGGCCTACCATGGAGGAGTATGTAGAGTTCACTAAGTTGCCAGTACAGAACGCAGTCCCTTTTATTCACTCTGCCGCTGAGCCCAAGTTGGAGGATTTAGCTAAGACCTTGCACATGAATGCTTCTGAGCTGTTGATGACTTCTTGGCGAGGGGTTCCAGGTTTTTCTCTCCAGTTTCTGGTTGGTAAGGCTCAAGAGTACGCCAAGAATGGGTGTTGGGTGGTCTTTAACGCCATTTTGGCTCTATGCATTTATGGGATGGTGCTGTTTCCCAGCTTCCCAAACTTCGTGGACATGGATGCATTTCATCTATTTGCTGCTGGCAACCCAGTGCCTACACTGATCGGAGACTTTTACCATTCGATGCACTACAGAAATGAGAGCAGGAGAGGCAAGAACGTCTCTTGTTGCGTGCCTTTGCTGTCCATGTGGTTCAAGAGCCATCTTCCCCTGAAGGGACCTTTTGTGGATAGTGCGACCACAGCTGACTGGCCAGAGCGTATGATGAGGCTATCTTCTGAAGACATTGAGTGGTTCGACCGAGACTTGCTGGGGTCTGAGCTTATTTTCAGTTGTTCTGGGTATCCTAATGTTCCGTTGATAGGGAGGAAAGGGTGCATCAACTACAACCCATCTCTGTTTGTCCGCCAGTTTGGATATGCGCTGAAGAATCCACCTCAGGAGGAAGAAGTACAGGAATCTCTGTACTTCACCGGTGATTTGAATGGAGAGTTGCCAGCCAAGCTTCGGCATGCCTGGACGCGTATTAACAGAAGAGGGAAGCCACTGTTGGGGAAGAATGATTGTCAGGCCTATGCACCCTACAAAGTTTGGATCCGAGAGAGAGCCAGACAGTTACTGATGCCATTTCCAGCTGCGCCGGTCCCCGCTCATATTCCGGTAGAGGAACCAACCACTGTCGCTATGGAGGTCTACGAGCAAGTTGTGAAAGAAAATGAAGCCTTGATAAAGATTAATGAAGAGTTAGAGAAGGAGCTAGCTCAGATGCGGAGTAAGAAGAATAAGGCCGTACGCTCTTTCCAACAGCAGATCGAACTAGTAAACAGGCTAGGCGTTGAGTTGACTGAGGAGAAGAAGAAGCGCGAGCGTCTGGGTCAAGAGTTCAGAAGCTCTCACGACATGTTGGAGGCCAAAAAGAAAGCACTCGACGCCGCTCACAGGGAAATCTCTTCTTGTAATAAGACATGGAATGCTACGCTGACCAACAACAAGAAGAGGGAAGATAAATTGAAGCAGCAAATTTCTGACCTCGAAGAGCAGTTGAAGGCTAGCATTAAGAAGCATGAAGAGGAGGTAATGGCCAGGTATAATCTCCAGAATGCTTTGAACAAGGCCATCGAAGGCAGGAACGAAGCTGTGTCTCAGAAGCGGAAGCTAGAGGATCGCTTCGGAGAAGGGGCGTGGGAGGAAACCGCTGGTGACGTGCGACGTGTTCTCAAGAGAAGAAACCAGCTTGTCGAGGGTCTGCTTACCCGACCAAGTCATCCAGAGACCAAGAAGTTAATAGAAGAGTACCGGGCTTATGGGAGTACTTGATCATTTCATGTATTAGCTTGTATGCTTTATATTTGCATAGTGCTGACCATCACCAGGATTGTTGGTTGAGGTCATGCCGTCTCATTATACTCTCAGTGACATTGTATTCTTGGATTTCTATGCAATATATGAGGTTTTCTATGATTCGGCTCCAATCACTGTCTTGCTAGCACTGTCACTGCACTGGCACCTTCACACTAGAATCGGGGAATGATAATCCCTAATGCACAGACACATATTGCATTTTGCATACATGCTCATATTTGCATTGCAGGTTTGTGATTTGTGTATCTTATCTCCTGCATCTTTAATTCAGGTATTTTCAGGATTGCAGAAAAGCGGGTCCACCGTTACTCTACAAGGATTAACCAGAAGAAGATCATGGACAACGTGCAGAGTGAAATGCAAGAGATGCGTGACAGGATGGCTCTGCTCATGCAAACAATGGAGACTATCGCCAAAGGACAAGAGCAGTTGCAGAATCTGGTTCAACCGATAGTCGCACGGGCTGAGAACAACGGGACACCGCATGGTGAAAACATTTCTGCTTCTCCCCGAGTTGAGAATCGTCAAAGTGTTGATGCTATTCCCGTAACCGGTTTGAATGCTGGAGAAACTGGTCCTATAGGTGGAGGTGGGAACACCGGTAATATGAATGTCAATGCAGATACTGCTGGGGTATTTGTGGGCAATGTCAACCAGGGTTTCAATGGGGGTGTTGAGAATGTCGGAATGAATGGTATTAATGGTAACCAGGGCTTCAACGGTGTGAATATGGGGTATGGCAGCATGGCTGGCGCCAAGGCTGGGTTCGGTGGCTATGGTAATCTTGGATATGGAGCTGGTGCATACAACACTCAAGAGATGGGTAATCTGAGGTATGACCCCAGGTATGTCCAAACGGGTCCGGGCCGTGATGCCTATTATGTTGGATACGATGCAGTACCTCGCTGGGAGGATCGCCAGGAGGATGTGTTCTCTGGTCAGAACGAAGGTTATGAAAGAGCCAGGGATGACAACCATCGGATGAGATTGCTAGAAGAGAAAGTGAATGGATTGGCCAGCCAGAATGCTCTTGGGCTGGATATGTCAAATATGGGGTTAGTCCCAGGGTTGAGGGTCCCGCTGAAATTCAAAGCACCGTCGTTTGATAAGTACAAAGGGGATACGTGCCCTAGGGTGCATGTACGCGCGTTCTACAGGCGTATGTCTGCGTATTCTGAGGATGAAAAGATGCTAATGCACTTCTTCCAGGATAGCCTGTCAGGGCCATCGCTGGAGTGGTACATGAGTTTGGAGCCTACTCAGATCAGGAGTTGGAAAGAGCTGGCAGAGGCTTTTGTTCGACACTATCAGTATAATAGTGATCTCGCCCCTAACCGAGTCCAGTTGCAGAGCATGTCTCAGAAGTCTAGCGAGAGCTTTAAAGAATACGCCCAGAGATGGCGAGATCTGGCTGCTAGAGTACACCCCCCAATGGTGGAGCGCGAAATGATGGATATGTTCATAGGAACTTTCTCCGGAATGTACTATGACCGGTTACTCAATTTCTCGATGAGTACTTTCTCTGAGTTGATCTTGATGGGGGAGCGCATTGAGAACGGGGTAAAGATTGGTAAAATTCAAGCGGGTGAGTCCAGTTCCGCAGGAGGTAGTAAGAAGACGTTTGGTGGTAAGAGGCATGGTGATACCAATGCTGTATTCAGTGCTCGACGAAGGAATAAGGGTCTGAACTGGCGTCAGCAGTCGCAAGTTGCAAGTGTAACCATTCCAGGGCCTTCTCAGCAGCAGAGACAACAACCACCGCAGCAGGCTCAGCAGCAGCCCAATAATAATCAGCGCAGATTTCAGAACCCACGACCGAGGAGAGTATTCGAAGTGCCGCCGGTATCATATGCAGAACTCCTTCAAACTTTGTTGAAATTGCAGTTAGTTGAGAAAAGGACCCTAGCACCACCAACTGGCCAGCCACCAGTCGGATATGATATTAATGAGCACTGTGACTTCCATTCGGGTGCACCAGGGCACAATATTGAGAATTGCCTAGCTTTCAAGCATAAAGTACAAGATTTGCTTGATAGTACGACTATTAACTTCGGGAAGGAAGGTCCCAATATCACGCAGCAGCCAATGCCCAAGCATGGTGGGGCTGGGGCCAATGCAATCCTGGCAGATGATGAGTTGAACTTGGTTTCAGAAGTGAGCGAGCTGAAAACCCCTTTGAGTTACGTAAAGCAGCGCTTGTTGAAAGGAGGCGTCTATCCCGGCTGCAGTAAAGAGTGTGGTGACTGTTTGATTCAACCTGGGGGCTGTGAGAAGTTGAAAAGGGGAGTTCAAAGTTTGATTGATGCAGGAACTTTGCAGTTTGACAGGACTGTGGGGCGAGAGGAGTCTGCTGAGATAGAAGCTGAAAAAGAGCGTAGGGAGATTGCTACGATCACCATTCCGTTCAAATCGGTGACGATTTCGGCATCATCGAAAAGGCCGACCATTACTATTGCTAAGGCTAAGCCAGTCCCTTTTGAAAGCACAAAAGCAGTCTCGTGGAGTTATGGTGCTGAGGTGTATTGTAACGGGGAAAAGATTGACTTGAATGATCCGCCAGCGGGATCCGTAGATAACATAGTGGGAGCGGGTGGTATAACCCGGAGCGGGAGAATTTTCACTTCACCTGAGGTTGAAGCAGAGAGGCTTGCCAGGGGTAAAAACAAAGTTGTTGAGGGGGAATCTTCGGGGAGTAAAGAGAAAGAGCCGATAGCCAAAGATGTGGAAGAATTCATGAAGTTAATCCGCAAAAGTGATTACAAGATTGTAGATCACCTGCAGCAGACCCCGTCAAAGATCTCCATATTATCGCTGCTGTTGTGTTCTGAGGCGCATAGAAATGCCCTGTTGAAGGTACTGGAGACATCTTTCGTGCCGCAAGAGATTTCAGTTAATCAGCTGGAGGGAGTTATGGCACATGTTAACGCCAGGCATGGTCTGGGATTCACGGATTTTGACCTAACACCTCGAGGGCGTAATCATAACAATGCTTTGCACATCTCTATCAAATGCTGGGGCACTGTTCTATCCCATGTGCTAGTGGACATTGGGTCCTCATTGAATGTGCTACCAAAGAAAGCTCTGTTGAAATTAGACACCCGTGGGTTGTTGTGCACACCTAGTGATTTGGTAGTGAGGGCCTTTGACGGAACAAGAAGGTCAGTATTCGGGTCAATAACGTTACCTATTCGGGTAGGTCCGGAGGTGTTTGATACATTGTTTTACATCATGGATATCCAGCCTGCGTATAGCTGTTTGATCGGGAGACCTTGGATTCATGCCGCTGGGGCAGTGACTTCTACGCTCCATCAGAAGCTGAAATATATGGTTGAGGGGAGTATTGTGACGGTGTGTGGCGAATAGGATATCTTAGTCAGTCACTTGTCTTCTTTCAAGTACGTGGAGGTAGATGGAGAGATTCATGAAATGCTGTGTCAGGCGTTCGAAGGGGTGAAGGTTAAAGGAGAAGCTTCAGTGAAGAGTGAAGAGCAAGAGGTGGCTGTCTCCTCATATAAAGAAGCCAAGGCGTTGGTACAAGCAGGAGAGACTCAGAAGTGGGGGCAGGTTCTAGACATCCCAGTAAAGCAAGACAAGTATGGCTTGGGGTACCGCCCATTTCCCTCGCAGAGTGCGCCTAAGTATAAGGGACCCGTCGTGTTCACGCCCGGAGGAGTTAGCTTCGAGAGGATTAATGCCGTGTCTGATACGGAGGAAGCAGATAGCGATTGCGACATGGATGCATGGATTCGACCCAGCACGCCGGGGCAAAGCCTATGCAACTGGTCCATCCAGGACGTCATCCAAGTCACCAAACAGTAATGCATTGTTTTTTCAATCATTGTATGATCACATGCCTTGCCCGGGGCATCGTTGATCTTGTCTTAGGGCCTAACTGTTTGCCTGTATGTTTGCATGATTAATAAATGACGGCGTTTTTTACATTCAAATGTTGTGATCCTTTTCTTTCTGCTTTTTATTTTATTTTTCAATAAAATGGCAGCGTGGTTATGCATTTTGCTTGTACATCATTTTTGAAGCACTTAACCGTTTCCCTCGCAGGATTCATGAATTTTCAGATGACACCGACCAAAGACTTCCTATGACTCGTTTAGACTTCGAGCGTCCGATCTTCCAAGCTGAGGAGGAGATTGTGGAGGATAGTGACTTACCAGAAGAGCTTAGTCGGTTATTGAAGCAAGAGGAGAGAGTCATTCTGCCTCATCAAGAAGAGATTGAGATTGTCAACTTGGGGTCTGAAGAGTGCGTCAGGAATATCCGTATAGGGGCCGCGTTGCAAGAGGATATCAAGCGAGAGCTTATTGAGATGCTGCGTGAATACAGTGATATATTCGCTTGGTCCTACGAGGACATGCCAGGTTTGGATACTGATATGGTTGTTCATCGTCTGCCGTTGAAAGAGGATTGCCCGCCCGCGAAGCAGAAACTCAGAAGGGCTCGTCCTGACATGGCTGTAAAGATAAAGGAAGAAGTGCAGAAGCAATGGGATGCTGGGTTCCTGGCTGTTACCACCTATCCCACTTGGGTCGCTAATATCGTGCCTGTGCCAAAGAAAGATGGCAAGGTTCGGATGTGTGTTGATTATAGGGATATAAACAAAGCGAGCCCGAAGGATGACTTCCCGCTGCCACATATTGACGTGTTAGTTGACAACACGACTCAGTTTTCGGTGTTCTCCTTCATGGATGGATTTTCAGGGTACAACCAGATCAAAATGGCTCCGGAGGATATGGAAAAAACGACCTTTATCACCCCTTGGGGAACCTTCTGTTACAAGGTGATGCCTTTTGGTTTGAAAAATGCTGGGGCAACGTATCAGCGGGCCATGACAACACTTTTTCACGACATGATGCACAGAGAGATCGAGGTGTATGTCGATGACATGATTGCCAAGTCTCAAACGGAGGAAGAACATCTGGTTAATTTGTTGAAGTTGTTCAAGAGGCTGAGGAAATTCAGGCTGAGGCTGAATCCAAACAAATGTACCTTCGGAGTGAGATCCGGGAAGCTACTGGGGTTCATTGTGAGCAAGAAAGGAATCAAGGTCGATCCTGCAAAAATAAAAGCAATACAAGAGATGCCAGCACCGAGAACCGAAAAAGAAGTCCGTGGATTCTTAGGGAGGTTGAATTACATTGCTAGGTTCATCTCTCACCTAACGACCACGTGCGAACCATTATTCAAGCTGTTAAAGAAAGATCAAGCGGTGGTCTGGAACGACAATTGCCAAAGGGCATTTGAAAAGATAAAAGAATACTTGCAGGAACCTCCGGTGTTGATACCCCCAGTAGCGGGATGACCACTGATTATGTACCTGATGGTTCTGGAGAACAGTATGGGTTGTGTTCTCGGTCAACATGACAAGACAGGGCGAAAAGAGCATGCAATTTACTACTTGAGTAAAAAGTTCACAGATTGTGAATCTCGATACTCTATGCTCGAAAAGACGTGTTGTGCATTGGCGTGGGCTGCCAAACGTCCAAGACAGTACATGCTGAATCATACAACCATGCTGATATCGAAGATGGATCCGATCAAATATGTGTTTGAGAAACAAGCGCTCTCTGGAAGGATTGCTAGATGGCAGATGGTATTGACAGAATACGATATCCAGTATGTTTCCCAAAAAGCCATTAAGGGAAGTGTTCTGTCCGAATATCTCGCCGAACAGCCAATTGAGGATTATCAGCCTATGAAGTTTGAGTTTCCTGATGAGGACATAATGTACTTGAAGGCTAAAGATTGTGATGAGCCGTTGCCTGGTGAAGGTCCTGAGCGTAGTTCCCAGTGGCAATTGATTTTTGATGGGGCTGTCAATTCGTACGGTAGCGGGATCGGGGCAATCATTACAACTCCCCACGGGTCGCACATCCCATTCACAGCCAGATTGACTTTTTCAGTGATGAATAATGAAGCCGAGTATGAAGCTTTCATTATGGGGTTAGAGGAGGCTATCGACATGAGGATTAAGAATCTGGATGTATATGGGGATTCAGCATTGGTTGTGAATCAGATTAAGGGAGAGTGGGAGACGCGCCAACCTAATCTGATACCGTACATGAATTATGCGAGAAGGTTGCTACCGTTCTTTGATAGGGTGGAGTTCCATCATGTACCTCGGGCGGAGAATCAAATGGCGGACGCCCTTGCAACGTTATCCTCGATGTATAAAGTCAACCGCTGGAACGAGGCTCCCAGCATTGTCATCTCTCACCTTAATAGGCCGGCCTTTGTGTTTGCAATTGATGAAGCATCTGACGGTAAACTGTGGTATTTCGACATACAGAATTTCCTGAAGAATAAGGAATATCCGGCTGGGGCATCCAGTCGTGATCAGAAGACTCTAAGGAGATTAGCAGGCAACTTCTATCTGAATCCCGACGGCATTTTGTATAGAAGGAACCACGATTTGGTACTCCTCCGGTGTGTAGACGAGAAGGAAGCCAACTCGCTCATGGAAGAAATCCATGAAGGGGCTTTTGGTACACATGCTGGTGGGCATGCTATGACCCGAAAGTTGTTGCGAGCGGGGTATTATTGGTTGACGATGGAAACTGATTGTTTCAAATTCGCCAAGCGGTGTCACAAGTGCCAGATCTATGCTGATAAGATCCATGTGCCACCCAGTCCACTGAATGTTATGGCTTCTCCGTGGCCGTTCTCCATGTGGGGAATCGATATGATTGGCAAGATTGAGCCTACTGCTTCTAATGGGCATCGCTTCATTCTGGTCGCGATCGATTACTTCACCAAGTGGGTGGAAGCGGCATCTTACGCCAATGTGACGAAGCAGGTGGTGGCCAGATTCATCAAGAAGGATATAATCTGCAGATACGGTATTCCTGAGCGAATCATTACTGATAATGGTTCGAATTTGAAAAACAAGATGATGAAAGATCTGTGTCGGGATTTTAAGATCGAACATCATAATTCATCTCCCTACAGACCCAAGATGAATGGCGTTGTTGAAGCGGCCAACAAGAACATAAAGAAAATTGTTCAGAAGATGGTGGTAATGTATAAGGATTGGCATGAGATGCTGCCATTCGCTTTGCACGGTTATCGTACTACAGTGCGTACATCAACCGGGGCAACACCGTTCTCACTAGTATATGGTATGGAGGTTGTCCTACCATTGGAGGTTGAGATACCATCCTTGAGGGTTTTGCTTGATGTTAAGCTGGACGAGGCAGAATGGGTGAGAAGTAGATTGAATCAGCTGAGCTTGATAGATGAGAAAAGACTGGCATCCATTGCACATGGGAGGCTGTATCAGAGCCGGATGAAGAAAGCGTTCGACAAGAAGATTCGACCTCGAAGCTTTCAGACGGGTGATCTTGTGCTGAAGAAGATTCTCCCACCGCAATCGGATCACAGGGGCAAATGGACTCCTAATTATGAAGGTCCATACGTCGTGAGAAAGGTCTTCTCCGGAGGAGCCTTATTGTTATCCACCATGGATGGTGAAGACTTTTCGTCCCCTGTGAACTCGGACGCAGTTAAAAAATACTTTGCTTAAAATCGACCCGCTGGACAGTAAAAAGAGAGTCCAGGCAAAAATGGGGCATCCTGGCGAACCAAAAACAGAATAAAAAGGTTCGGGCAAAAGTTAGGGATATAATCGAAAAAATGTACACCCGCGAAGTCGAAAACCTACACTGGGCGGCTTCGGCAAAAAAGGGTATCCCGGTGAATCGAAAACCCGCAAAGGGCGATTCACGCAAAAGTTAGGGATTTAAGAAGCAAATGACTGCGGTCCAAGTTTGATTGTTAAGCGGTTTGGGAGCATCTGGGGGTCAATTATCCAAAGCAATCTCTTCCGAAGACAAAGATCGGGAAAGCGTCAGGGTCCGACGAGTCATAGGAGGATCGGTTCATGGTGTTCGTCTGTAACACGTTGCTGACATGTGTACAAATTTTATTCTGTATATTTGTATACTTCCGCATTTTGTTTATGTGTGACTACCTCTTTTCAGGAGTTGCGTCTGATGTACAAATCTTGCCTATTCTCGGGCCGTTATCAATAAAGTGTTTTATTCAGTGTAGTGTGTGACTTTGGTTTTTAATTTTTACAGTTTTGTTTGTAAAAAACGCCGATGTTTTTGATAAACTTACATGCATGTAACCAGGCGGGCCTCGGCCGATGGTTGATTAAAACCAAAAAATTACCTGAATGGTTGTCGTGGGTGATTAACAGGATGTTTTGCATAGATTGCCTTGTGTTTGCTTGTTAACTTTTGCAGGTATTCGAAAGTTTGCAAAGTACCCCGCCAGAGTCCATGGCAGGCTGGTACCCTCTCCAGAGGTTGAATGTTGTTTCTTCCCCAGGAGAGTTGAGATCAATGTATCTTCAGTAGTTCAGAAATAGCTTGTCAAGCAGAGCAGAGTCTTCCCCAGTGAAGGTCGAGATGGATATGATAAACTCCCCAGAGAGTTCTTGTGCAGTGCAAGTCAGAATGTGTAGTTCAATCCCCAGCTCAGTGATAGCGGGATAATTTCCCCAGCTCAGTGATAGCAGGAGGGGTTCCCCACAGAGTGTGATAAGGTGGTTGGAGCTGCTGAAAGGAGTTTTCCCGAGCAGGATTGTCCTTTCTTTCCCCAACAAGTCGCTCTTCCTCGTCAGGAGGATCGTCCTCAGCAGATTTTGGAGTTTTGAGTTTGTGAGCTATCTTTCCTAGCAGGATGGTTATCCCCAGCGGAGTTAGTTCATTTTTGTTGGAAGCGTATCGGTAGTATTCCGGTCATCCCTAGCGGATCCAGTTCGTCTTCAGCATTTATTTTGCTGAAATAACTCTTTGCATAAACATGCATCATGAGCATTTGCATTTCACACGAGTACGTAGCATTTCCATGCTGTATGGAAGCATTACGTCATCATCAAGCGTGCATTGTTGAAACATAAGCCAGGTGGTTACCACTTCAATTTCAGGCAGGTTGTTCCTCGCCGATAAGAGAAATCGTGATTCAGGAGGATGCTGTTTTGTGGTCAAAGTATGCAGTGATCGTATTTGTACCATATACGGGGTTCATATGGTGAGGCACATAGTGATCGTGTTGATTTTGAGATGTTGATTTGTGGCCCAAGTACGCAGTGATCGTATTGGTCCCGACCTTTGAGGGTTCATGTCGTAGGACACGCAGTGATCGTGTTGATCCTGGTATGTGTATCTGTGGTCGGATGGTGCAGTGATCGTATTCGTCCCGATCTGAGAAGATTGTTTTGTAAGGCACGCAGTGATCGTGTGGGTATCATCTCGGGGTCTTATTGGGCAGGGCACGCAGTAATCGTGTTTACCATATTATGTGATGTTGTTGGTCGATATACGCAGTGATCGTATTCGTCCGTTATACAATGGTTATAGATTGACACGAAGCGATCGTGTTCATCCAGTTTTGTTGGTCGGTATACGCAGTGATCGTATTTGCCCGTTATACACGCAGTGAACGTGTTCATCTGGTTTTTGTCGGTCGAAGTACGCAGTGATCGTGTTTCCTCCAGTCAAGAGGGCCGTGACATGAAACGTGTGTTGCGGTGAAAATCGGATATCAAGCTATTGAATTAACTTGAACCTTAATTCTTTTACAACCGGACTTTAATTTATCCAAAGGAAAGGTCTAAAGAAAGAAAGAACCTTTTGCACGATGTTACAACAACGCTAAGAGATTCGGGGACCGGGGGTTGGTTATGCATAGGGTAGGTATTTCACATCCTAAACATCTGTAGTACTCAACAGGAACCTTTTGTTTATTTGTATGCTAAGTTTGTTAAATATTTGCTAAGGTTTGGGTAATAGGTAAAAAGGTGAAGGTTATGATAGATGAAGACCTAAGATTGTTTCTAAGTTTGCTCGCAAAGACATCGCATCCTCTGCCTACGTATCCTAACTAGGATAGAATCAGAGCAATCGTAGTTCACCTCACTAGGGTTGAAGAACGCTTGATTGCGATCAAGGTTCAAAGGGGAACAAACGTAATAATGTTTGTGTAGAGTTTTACAAAACTCTCTATGTCTATGTTGTAACACTCAAAGGGGGGAAGTAAGTGATCATATCCATGATCCTTACATAGAGTTAACAACTCTATCCTAGGGTTCTAGTTGTAAACACTCCTAGTGAGGGGGAAGGTTGTTTAGACTTTAAGCAAAGTCAAATGGCTTATGGTTTTTGATTTTAACTAAGGTTCAAAATGACTTTTCAAAGTCAAGGGAGGAGGTAATGAGCTATTCAAGTATGAGGAATATAGAAGACAAAGATTACAATCAAAGATGGGTAAGCACATTATAATGAGCAAGTAATTCAAATTAGATGAATGGTTTCTACCAAGGTATACAAGCAATGTTACTAATGGCATGTCTTAACAAAGATGAAAGTACATCTTAACAAAGATGAAAGTATATTGAAGGTAACAACCATATAAACAGATGTCAATTGAAAGTGACGACTATGCCTAGATAACAATATCACACAGCTAAATTAGTTTAGCCTCGTAATTTAGGAGGTATAAAAATTCATAGTGACAACCAACAAAAGAATGAAGTCTCAATATGCTAACAAACATAAACAAATACCCATAAATCTTACAAGACAAACATGGCATAGAGGGTAAGTTAAATCGAGGCGCAAGGTGATGATCTAAGAGTGAATTTAACAAATACATGAAAGTATTGTTGAAATATTTAATCATGAAATTTTAAACCACTAAACAAGACTAGACATCACAAGGAAAAGTTTGCAAAAAGAACGAGTTAAAACAGACGAAAAATGAATAAGTTACGGTCATATGAAGTTTTCCTTTTAATTCATGAAATAAAATAACTAAGCAAACTAATAAAAAGGAAAGGGCATGGGTGGGGATTGAACCCACGCCCTGGTGTCTACAAACACACAAACTTACCACTGGGGCGCGCACGCGCGTGTGATAGGGAAGTGAAAGGAATGAATAAAATAGTTCATCAATGGGAATTGGAAAAATAAAAAACAAAAGGGTTCGACCTCCACCCGGATCGAACCCTGGTCATGCTGGTAGAAGGTTATAACGCGCGCAATGGTCTGCCACTGGGGTGGCTGTTACATCCATTAATTGGATGGAAACAAAAATATACATAGCGAAAATGTGTTGATTTCTGGGCAACAAACATAACCAACAGCAAGGGCGTGAATGATTGAAACCAAACCAAACCTCCATGGAATTTAGTGAATCTTTAATCAATCTTGAGTATTTTTCACTGAGGAATTCAGTGGTGGTGTCATTTTTGAGAAATTGAGTCTTCATTTTAAAATTCAATTGCAAATGCATATGAGTTTTGAAATGCGTTTGAAAAGTTAAAACCCAACTCATCCAAGTTTTCGCCAATTTAAGAACATGCACATGCCTTAGATCAAGTATTCATGGGTTACGCCTCAAGGAAAAAAAACTCAATGCTGACACGGATTAGATCGTGACCAACCAATTGCAACTCAAAGAAAATACATCAAGACAGCCTTGTATCCAACCAACAGTTTAATAACAACAATGCAGTATTATGCTTTACCAAGACATCAACCATTGAAATGTACTGCTCACACACAAGTTGAAGTTTAAAGTAAGCCAAGGGACAGACACAGCCTTGGAGCAGGATGACAAATCTGTGCAAGTTTTAATCTCACAGTTCACACATCAAAACATATCAACTAGCTTTTAAGAAAAAGTGCTGATTCATGACTCTATTGTTAATATACAAGGATAGAACCATTGATGGCATCTAGAATTCAAATTTCAAAAGCAGATAGTCAAGTTTTTAACACTGAGCTGATGAATTTCCACTTCAAAATTTCATGACAGAATTTCAAGAAAGAAAAAAAACATGTACTATACTTCTAAGCATTAAAACCAAAGGTTTGTCATGATTAAGAGAAGGATATCAGTTTGGTAAATCACTAAAATGCCTCATGCTGTCAATTCAACCAAGACAAACTTAACATAACTCACATATTTCAAAATAAGATTCCATCATTCCAACAGAAATCAAAATATGAAGTTAACACCTACACTCATAGATTCTACGTCTATTGGCAATCTTATGAACATGCTGATTTGACAGGAGGGCAACAAGTGCAATTTAAATCAACAGGGTCTAGCATGTTGGATGAAACAAAATCAAAACAGGCTAAACCATAATGCCATCACAGAGATGCATCAGGTCATTAACATGAACATTGACTCAGCAAACATTCATGATGGCCTCAAGCAGTGGTATTTTTCACTAAACAACCACCTGGTATCACAAAGCCAACACTAAACATCAGTTTTAATGACCTGCTTTTTCATGGCAGCTACTACTTTAATGTAGGCCAACACAGATTGCTGTCACTTAAACCAAAACAGTTGGTGCAGAAGAAAATACATTTGTGTAACCTTGTGTGGTCATGTGATCATGAGCAATGGTTCAAATGCAATCCAAACATAATGACTTAAAGCAAATATAACAGAACCACATACCAAATGAAGACTTGACCAAACTAAAGATTTGAAAACAGAAGATCAACACTCAAACCTCATGGCCAGCCAAATTAGTCCACAACTTCAATTAAATAAGCTTAATGCAAGAAAACAACCTAAAGTTAAACAAAACAAACTAACAAGACTTGATCCTTCCTCATTAGCCTAAACCAAACACTTTGCATTGCCATCACCTATATTCTTCTGATCAGTTCTAGCAGTAGTATGAATCTGACAAAGCACTCAAGCATAGCAGCCTCTAATCAAAGTAAACCAACAACAGTTGTATGATGCTTCAAAAATCTTACTCTAATGACTTCAATACAATCATCAGCACAAGATTGGTTCAAGTGATATGGTGGCAGGCAGCCAGCAAGTCCCTTCATCCCAAGTCCCTTATTCCCTTGAATTAGCTTTAATAGCAGCCTTCCCAAAATAGAAATGGATATGCTAGCAATCGAGTTTGTACTAAAATCAGTCATTAACCCTCTAAACAGAATTCAAACCTGCAGAATAAAACCAGTTGAGGTATATCCTTCCAACTTGAATGTGACAGCCTCATCACCTGTGTCAAAACCAAAGCCAAACCTGCTATGTGGACTTTCAGTCTCCAAAACAGGCTTGTGTTCAAATCCAAAGAGTAGTTCCAAGGCACATGAAAATTTGAAACCAAAACCAAAGCTCTGGCCAAAGCTGCACCAACTATAAAAACTCTTAACTTAATATCAAGTCCAAACTACAACTGTTCAGCTTCCAAGATTTCCAAACAGCATGACTAAAATGCCAACAGCCAAGATGGATTAGACTGAATCCTAGAGTTAACAGAACTAAAAAAAAAGGGTTGCAAACCTAAGCTACTATACACAAACAGATTAGAATGAACATTGAGTTGTTGGACTGATGGTTTGAGAGTTAATTGCCTCTTTTCTGACCTGCACTGGTGAGGTCATAGTTCCAAAACAATGTGTTTACCTCTTTCACAGTTGGCAAATGGTAATGACTTACTCATCCAATGTATTGACAGTTAAACAAAGATCTTAACAATTAATCCTCCTCTCAAAACACAAGCCTGCTATGAGACAAAATCTTGATAACTCTAACTGAGGGTTCAAACTTGATATCTCTAGAGGTTAAACATCCATGAAAACTCAAGACAGTTAAATCCAATCTCAGCAACATGATGCTCTTACATAGCAATATTCACAAATTTCATCTTGACATCATAAAGCCAGTGCCAAACATTAATTCCAATGACCTATTCATTTGATACTTGTCTGTAGCATCCCTTACATATCCCTCCATATTTATGGCTTATTACTGTGTTCCCACAACTTGCAGCAACTGTGAATGATGATCCTATAATCACTAGTCCAAATTGTTCACAAACTCTTAAGATAGTAGGCAAAATGGTACTTACATTCAGCAACAGTACCAACATAAAAGTGATATCACACCTCTGCTACCTTAGTGGCAGTTACCAAACAATCCAACACATAATAGCCAGGTCTAAACATTCATAAAGGTGAACATTACAAATGGTAAAGTGTTAAACACAACAATGCCTAACATTACAGCATCTAACCTACACCTCTCTTATCAGCAGATTTTAGAATCCAAACAGGTTTTGGTAGGAATCAACATAATAATATCAACAGCACAATCTTAACAAGTTTTCAATATCACACTTTTGCAAAGGTAAAGAAAACATACTACTTTAATGGCATATCAACAGTAACTACACAAGGCATTGGCTTCACAAGTGCTTGACAGTATGTTTGACAAAACATTTCAACATGACAATGTATGAGCTTTCTAACAAAACCAATCAATACATGATAATGCATATTAATGAATGAGACTTAGAATAACATACCTCTTGTAGTCTTCCCACACTTAAGCTATGCAAGAACAAGAATTCCTTTCTTTGAGCAAGCTTGAGAATATTGCTTCTTCTTGAAGAAACAATACAACCTTATGGACAGTTTGAGCACTGGACCTCCCAACTGACTTTTGGTGCTTTGGACAGTTGAAGCACAATATATATGAGGTGTTAGAGGGATCAAAACCTCAAGAAAAAGTTTAGAACAAGATTTGGTGATTTTTGTAGTTTTGGTCAAAGTATGGTGGAATGAGAGTTGACTTTTTGATTTTTTGAGATTTTTGGTGGTTCAAGGGATTACACACCTCCTATATGTGATTTAGAAGATGTGTGGATGGTTGTGGGAGTGTTGATAATGCTAGAAATGAAAATGGCATGAAAGTTGTAAAATGCCGGTTTTCAGCGTTTTTAAGCTTTTCTTCACTTACTAGCAAAGAGAGAAAGAGAAAGAGAGCTGTAATGCTTGGTGTTTTTAAGCAAACTCTGGTGTGGTTTGAAGATGGTGAGAATGCCTCTATTTATAGGAGGAATGAGGGTGAGGGCAGCTTGGTAACTTCCAATTTTGAAAGGAGTTTCATGGAGTTTTGAAGTGAATCTTGCCAATATCCTTGTGGCAGCCCTCTTCACACCAGTTGCAAGGCTCAATGCAAGAAAAATCAGCTTATATGAGTTGTAGGAAGTGACCTTATAGTGAGAAAGGACAAACCTCCATGTTGCAGCCCCCCAACCTTCTCTCTTTTGTTGTACCTTTTGTACTTTCTTCTATTAAAGTAATGGATTTTGCTCAAGATCTTGTACTTGCTTGGATTCCCTTCTGAATTTGTCTATTCCAACCTCTAAATTCATCATATCAGATGTCCATCCATGGTTAGAGATGAAGTGTATGGTTGGGAACCAAGTTTATGTTGGATTTAGGCAAGTTAACAAATTAGTGCACAGGCCCATCTTTCACACTTCATAACTCTCAGCTCATAACTCCTCTTGGGGAGTTCTTGTACTTTTTGGAAAGCCCTTATGTAGCTCTACAACATTCATGTTTGCCAAAAGTTCCAAATCTATGTGCATCTTGGTTGAAAAGTCCCTTAAAGTCAGCAAAAAAACAAGTTTTAGTGCAGCCAGATTTTCAGAATTTCACTAAGTGTTTTGTACTAAAAATCGATTTTGATGATAACTCCAATTCCATGCATTTTCTGAGAGTGGACTAGTATAGGACTTTTGTAGGAATTGTTAAGAGCTTTCCGACGAGCTTTGAACCACTTCAATCGGGTGTGCGGTTAGGGAGTTAGGGTTTAGCCCCTTTCGAAACCCTAATTTCCCGTTTTTCCAATTACTCTCACGTCTTTGATCCGATGATCATGAAAATTGCTATGTAGGTCCCTCATGACATAAGGAACAACTTTGCTTCACCACTTGAAGTCCAATTCCTAAAACTTGAGGGTGTTGACTTTTCGGTCAACCGTACGATCGATCGGTGATTACCGAACTGTCTGTTCATGCCTCGGAGCTTCCAAGACTTTGAAACTCTTTGGGGGACTTCACAAAACCATATGCAATTTTTAAACCATACTTTTATCTTTGAATTATTCCCCGAGTCTAAAGTCAGACTACAGTTGACTTTTTAACTCGCAAAACCCTAATTGGGTGCCTTAAACTGCACTGCACCCCATCTGTGGGTGATTACTTCAAATTGAACTCACACATGGCCCAATATGATACTCTTGATCTTATTTCATGAATGATTCATCCCAAAGCGATGGTTGCCCAATCCTCGAACCTTCGATTTTATCAGTGCGGAGCCCCGTTTCATCTGTGTCTTGACAAAATACACTTTGAAACTTGTTAAGGTTAGATAAATAAATGCATATGATATGAAGAGGATATAAGGGGTCAAAATTTGGGGTGCAACAGATGCCCCTATTTAAATATTTTCACTCGATGGTAATGAGAGATGGCAATCCTCATGAAATCGTGTGAAAGGTATTTAAATATAGCAAACCAGAAATTTTGTCCCTTAGATCCGATGATATGCAAAAGGACAAATGCGATCATGCCATGAATCTAAATGATGTCATATGATGCTTGAATGTAAGACAGATGCGGACACATGAGTAAAATAAAAAACGACGAAACAACGAGTAACCACTCACGAGGATCCAACACACTGGGGAAAGATTCCGAGCGAAGTAAGCAAGATAGTTCAAACATGACTAAAGATGTTTGTTCAAGGGAATCTTTCACGCAGGGGACACAAATTTCACCCGGGAAGACACATCTTCATTGAGGAGAGGAGATACGAACCTCACTGGGGATAACCAGATGAGGAAGTCCACCGGGGAAGATCACAATTCTTCACTGGGGATACGGAAGAAAAAAAAAACGCAAAATTCACTGGGGAAGAAACCCACTGGGGAAAACTTGCTGGGGAACAAAATCCACTGGGGAAGCGAAGCTTCACCGGGGAAAAGACGGAACAAAGACACGAATCTCACTGGGGATAACCAGATGAAAAAAAATTCCTATAACGAAGAGTTCAAACGGGATCTTCAGGAAAATATTAGAAACAAGACCAGATGCACCGGGGATGCTAGTATCCACTAGACCTCCGAGACTCGACTGGGGAAAGCAAAAAGCTTCAAAGGGATATTGGCGACGTCCAGAACAACAAACGGTCTTTTTTCAAGGTGCTAGTTACCACTAGACTTCCTGGGGTGATGGTGACGACCAGAACCAAAGTTCCAATTACAATTGGGAATTCCAAACGATATTGATAAAAAACACAGGACTTCGGTTGGGGAAGTTGGTAACGATCAACTTGTAACAATTAGCTTTCAAATAATGCTAGTAACTACTGGACTTAGAGGAGACTGGTGATGACCAAATCAAAGGGTACCAATAACGATTGGATTTTAACAGATGGAATTGGTAACGACCGAATCAAAGGGTACCAATAACAATTGGATTTTAACAGATGAAATTGGTAACGACCGAGTCCCAGGAGACCAATGACCATTGGATTTTCACAGAGTTTGGTAACGACCAGACCAAAGTGGTGATAACAATCTGATTTAAACGATGCCAATAATCATTGGGCTTATGGTAACTGGTGACGACCAAGTCCAGGGGTATACCAATAACAACTGGTACTGGATACGGCTATTGAAAACTAGATTTTTCAAGCAATGCTAGTGACCACTAGACTTAGAAAGATTGGTAATAACCAAATCAAAAGCCACCAATAACAATTGGGTCTGAAGGTAACACTAGTAACTACTAGATTCAAAAAGACTGGTAATAACCAAATCAAACAGGTACCAATGACTATTGGATTCCAGGCGATGCCAATAATTATTGGACTTTTTAGGGAATTTTGGTGATGACCAACTCAAGTACCAATGACCATTGGTTTTAGAAGGCAATACTAGTAACCACTAGATTTCTTAGCACAGATTGGTGAAAACCAAATCAAAAGGACTCCAATGACAATTGGTTGGCCTTATAACCGAATCAGTGACGACTGGGTTTGGAAAATTGCTGGTGATGACCAAACTACTATACCAAACATAGTTAGTTCTGAATACGTACTAGTGACCACTAGTCTTTCACAGTTTGTTAGTGACAACCCAATCGAAGGTGAAGATTGGTAATAACCCCCTGTTTGTATAAATTAAACATTGCTAGTCACCACTACTCTCCCAGAACAAAAATAAGGAAATCCCAGGGTGTCAACTCTAAAACGAACTTGTAACAATAAAACAAAGATAAAGGTAACGACCAAAGGACCTCAATGGTGGGAATGCAAACAAATGCATATGCTAGCATGATGCTGTATGCAAGACACAGAACAACCCGGAGGGACAAAAGAAAATCCAATAAAGAGGGAACTTATCACGCT
Organism: Lathyrus sativus; assembly: GCA_963859935.3. Lineage (NCBI taxonomy): Eukaryota > Viridiplantae > Streptophyta > Magnoliopsida > Fabales > Fabaceae > Lathyrus > Lathyrus sativus. The sequence goes on from OZ012741.1 coordinate 675,854,101, forward strand.
GAGCTTCAAAATGCCTTAAATCAGGCGACACTTCCTTCTTTGATACAGATAACGATTTTTCCTCAGTAATGTCCCCCATAATCTTGCAAGGAAGAAGTCTTACCTTAAAAGCTAGAATTTCTATCGGACGTATTCATCTCGGTCAAAGATAACAGCGATTTCCACAACTTCAAGAACCGTGTAATATCATCATATTACCTTTGGAACTTTTCAATCATTTTGTCAAATTGTGCTTTCTCCTTCTTTCTTTTTAAAACAAGACTTAGGTTTTTCAAAACACTTTGCTTTCATAAAAATTTTTTATTAACAAATAAGTGAAATTGCATAACAAAAATAGCAGATCATAACAATGATTTGGCCAAAAAGAGAACTGATTTTATTGATGGACAAGAACTTTACAAAAGACAAAGCCTTGGGGGATTTTAAAAGTTTTGAAAAATGGCAACAGAAAAAGATTACAGAATCCCATAATGATTTGGTCCTTCCGACTATCAGTTCACTTGTTTTGCTGCTTCTGACGAGAACAACAAGCTTTGACCTTTCTTCTAATACTCTGCACAGGAGTCCACCCCAGCGTCCGTCATCTTTCAAACATTGGGTTTTTCTTGTCGAGGCATTGAAATCCTCCTTCTATGCATTCCGTTTTCAGGCGTAGTACTTTCTTACTGCGTCCGAGTTGATGGGATACTTGAGTGATTCGCCATCCATGGTTTCGAGAATCAGAGATCCTCCGGAGAAAACAGTCTTCACAACGAAAGGGCCGTCGTAGTTGGGCATCCACTTGCCACGCATGTCTTTTTGTGTAGGTAGGATTTTTCTAAGCACCAGCTCTCCTTCCCTATACTCTTTGGGACGAACCTTCTTATTGAATGCCCGGGCCATCCTTTGTTGATAGATTTGACTGTGACACATGGCCGTCATTCTTTTTTCGTCGATGAGATTCAACGAATCAAATCTTTCTTTTATCCACTCGTCTTCATCCAACTCTGCTTCCGTCAAGATCTTCAAGGAAGGTATTTTGACTTCAATGGGTAGCACTGCATCCATCCCGTACACTAAGGAAAAGGGAGTTGCCCCTGTCGAAGTGCGTACTGATGTCCGGTATCCGTGCAAAGCAAATGGTAACATCTCATGCCAATCTTTGTAAGTTACGACCATTTTTTGTATTATCTTTTTGATGTTTTTGTTTGCAGCTTCAACTGCGCCATTCATCTTAGGTCTGTAAGGGGACGAGTTATGATGTTTGATCTTAAAGTCGTCACAGAGTTCCTTCATTGTTTTGTTGTTCAGATTCGACCCGTTGTCAGTGATGATCTGGTTAGGGATACCATATCGGCAGACAATTTCCTTTTTAATGAAGCGTGCGACCACCTGCTTTGTCACATTTGCATATGACGCTGCTTCCACCCATTTGGTGAAATAATCAATTGCGACAAGGATGAAGCGATGGCCATTAGAGGCTTTAGGCTCTATTGCCCCGATCATATCTATGCCCCACATTGCAAAAGGCCAAGGTGACGTCATCACATTGAGAGGATGTGGAGGGACATGCACTTTATCAGCATAAACTTGACATTTATGACACTTTTGAGCGAAGAGTATGCAATCCGTCTCCAAAGTTAACCAGAAGTAACCCGCTCTTAATATTTTCTTAGCCATGGTGTGGCCATTTGCATGGGTGCCGAAGGTCCCTTCATGTACTTCGACCATTATGAGATTCGCCTCATTTTCATCGACGCATCGGAGTAAGACCATATCATGGTTTCTTTTGTACAAGATGCCATTGCTGATGAAGAATTTAGATGACAACCTCCGTATCGCTCTTTTGTCAATTGTGGACGCGTCAGCGGGATACTCTTGATTTTGAAGGAAATTCTTGATATCATGAAACCACGGCTTCTCCCCAAATTCTTCGTCTATTGCCATGACGTATGCGGGTACTGTCCTTCTTTCGATGCGAATCAGAGGTGCCTCGTTAACAAACTGGACTTTCCACATGGATGCCATCATGGCCAATGCATCGGCAATGTGATTTTCCGCCCTTGGTACGTGCTTGAAGGTAATTTCATCGAAATACTCAGCCATCTCTAGGATGTGGGTCTTATAAGGAATCAATTTTTCATCCCTGGTTTCCCATTCCTCTTTGAGTTGGTATATCACCAAAGCAGAATCACCAATTACTTCCAAGATTTTGATACGGAGATCAATGGCAGCCTCCAATCCTAGGATGCAGGCTTCGTATTCCGCTATGTTGTTTGTACAAGAGAAACAGAGTCGGGCTGTGACCGCAGTGTACCCTCCAGTTGGATTTTTTAGAACAGCTCCGATGCCATGTCCATTTTTGTTTGACGCTCCGTCAAACATCATCTCCCAACGGGACCCCGGCTCGGGACCTTCCTCTGGACCAAGCTCTGGTTTCGTGCGCTGAATATACATCACATCTTCATCGGGAAAGTCGAACTTGAGCGGTCGATAATCCTCCATAGGATGCTCTGCAAGGTGTTCTGACAAAATGCTCCCTTTGATGGATTTCTGAGCAACGTACTGGATATCATATTCTGATAGGAGCATATGCCATCGGGCTAATCTTCCTGTCTGAGCTGGTTTCTCAAAGATGTACTTGATGGGGTCCATCTTAGAAATCAGCATCGTAGTGTGGCAAATCATGTACTGCCTCAGACGTTTAGCAGCCCATGCCAGTGCACAACAAGCTTTTTCCAGGGGAGAGTAACGACTCTCACAATCAGTGAACTTCTTGCTTAGATAATAGATTGCATGCTCTTTCTTCCCTGACTCATCAGTCTGGCCCAAGACACAGCCCATCGAACTTTCTAATACGGTCATATACATGAACAAAGGCCTTCCAGGTACCGGGGGAATCAGCACTGGAGGTTCTTGCAAATACTGCTTGATTTTGTCGAACGCCGCCTGGCAGTTTTCATTCCATACCACTGTTTGATCTTTTCGTAACAACTTGAAGATCGGTGTGCATGTAGGAGTCAGATTGGAGATGAACCTGGAGATGTAATTCAAACGTCCAAGGAAGCCTCTAACTTGTTTCTCAGTTTTAGGAGCAGGCATCTCCTGGATTGCTTTAACCTTGTCAGGGTCTACCTCAATTCCCCGCTGACTAACGATGAAACCAAGTAGCTTGCCTGAGCGAACTCCGAAAGTGCATTTGGCTGGATTTAATCTCAATTGATATTTTCGGAGTCTTCCAAATAGCTTCAGTAGATGATCCAAGTGGTCTTCTTCACTTTGGGATTTTGCAATCATATCATCCACGTACACTTCGATTTCTCTGTGCATCATATCATGAAATAGTGTGACCATAGCTCTCTGATACGTTGCCCCTGCGTTCTTCAAACCAAAAGGCATTACCTTATAACAATAGGTGCCCCATGGTGTGATGAAAGTTGTTTTTTCCATGTCTTCTGGATTCATTTTTATCTGGTTATAACCCGAAAATCCATCCATGAATGAGAACACTGCAAAGCTTGCCGTGTTATCTACCAAAGTGTCAATATGTGGTAATGGGAAATCATCCTTCGGACTTGCCTTATTTAGATCCCTGTAGTCAACGCACATCCTGACCTTGCCATCCTTTTTCGGGACCGGTACAATGTTGGCCACCCATTCTGGATACTTGGATACTGCTAGAAAACCAGCATCTATTTGCTTTTTGAACTCATCCCGGATTTTAAGTGCCATATCTGGTCTCGACCTGCGAAGCTTTTGTTTGATCGGAGAACATTCTGGTTTCAGGGGGAGCTTGTGCATGACAATGTCAGTATCCAACCCTGGCATATCTTGGTAGGACCAAGCAAATATGTCAACAAAATCTCTGAGGATTGTTATCAACTTGTCTTTGATTTCTGGCCTTAATGACGCCCCAACCTTGACTTCTCTTTTGTCCTCTTCTGACCCCAAGTTGATGACTTCTGTCTGCTCTTTATGGGGCTGGATATAATCATCTTCGTGCTCAGCTATTCTCTTTAACTCTTCTGGGACCTCTAACTCTTCTTCGTTCTCTTCTTCAGCTTGAAAGACGAATGAACTGCTAATAGAAGGAACCGAATGACCATAGGATTCTGTGGTTGATGGGGGTATTCTGCATGTTTTATTTAGGAACAATTAGGCACTCACATACAGACATGCAGATGAAGGGTGGTTTTTATTATTTTCCAAAAGAGATTGCCATTTTTTCCAAAGAGTGAAAGTGATGTGCAAACAAATAACAAGAGTTTTAACAAAAACACTTTTTCATTAATGATTTTCAATTTTTGCAAAGTGGCCCAGTACAAAATAATTCACAGGTCTTGGGCAAGACCAAGAAATTTTTTAAAGAAAGACACAAAGCTAACAGGCAGAATGAATTACTCTAAAGGTAAAAAGATGGGAACTTCCACAGCCTCCCAATTGCGCAATGCTCCTCCTCCTCTAATTATTAGATGATCCAGATTACCGTCCTCATTTTCAGAAATAATGGCATTAACTTGCACACCGCCGCTGGTGAATATCTCTTTTAAAGACTTCTTCTTCATGGTGCTTTCTTCTGGCTCGCCTTCCGGAGTTGGTTTGTAACCCAACCCTTGTCGATCATTCTTGGCCCGAGCATTGACCTCGATGACCTCTCCCCAACCCAGTGGGACTCCGGCTTTCAGTGCTGCCTTAATACTTTGAGCAGAGGTAAATAATGGCCTTTGGGTTATGTCTGATTCATCTACTAGAACAGCGTGAGCTATTTCTAGTGCTTGGAAAGCTGTTTCGAGAGAGTCTTCATCAGCCTCAATATACCGGAAAGATGACAAGTTACTTACCATCAAGTCCTCTTCTCCATGGACAATGACTAGCTGGTCATTTACAACAAACTTCATTTTTTGGTGGAGCGTGGAAGTGACAGCGCCAGCTGTATGAATCCAGGGTCTTCCCAATAAGCAGCTATAAACCGGATTTATGTCCATCACCTGGAAGGTGATTTCAAAGATTTGTGGTCCAATTAGAATAGGGAGATCAACTTCTCCTATCACGGTTCTCCTGGATCCGTCGAACGCCTTGACTATAAGAGAGGTTGGTCTCATGGTAGCGCCTTGATATGCCAGCTTGGCCAAAGTTCTTTTAGGCATTACATTGAGTGCTGACCCAGTATCCACAAGAACTCGCGACATTGTGTCCGCTTCACACTTGACTGATACATGCAAGGCACGATTGTGCTTGCGCTTCTCAGTCGTTAGGTCATTATCATCAAAGCTCAAAGTGTTGCAAGCAGTGATATTTGCTACAACGGAGTCGAACTGCCCCACTGTAATATCTTTAGTGACGTGGGCCTGTGTCAGGATCTTGAGTAATGCCTGGCGATGTGCTGGGGAACTTAAAAGCAAAGCCATGACCGAGATCTTGGAGGGTGTCTGATTCAATTGGTCCACCACCCTATAATCGCTTCGCCGAATGATTCTCAAGAATTCTTCTTCATCATTCTTGAGACTTTCTTTTCTTTTAACTAAAGGCTCTTTGTCGGTGGTTGTCTCCGGAACAGGCTTCTGAGGAACAGGCGTCTTTTGAACGGAAACTGCTGGTGGAGGAGCCTCGTTGTATGTTCGAGGTTGATAGACACGACCACTCCGGGTCATTTTGCTTCCACCGGCGATATTGGCCACACTTGCTGGTTTCTTTTCTTTGAAAATCCCTTCACACCATGAATAGTCTCGTTTTGGTGTCACGGCTCTTGGGCGAGGCTGGAATCCTCCCCTTGGCTCAAACCTAGTCTGTCCTCTCCCGAATTTCGGGGGTTCGTCATCACGAAATACTGGCCGAATATTCTTGTAGTTTTTGTTACTGTTATCATCTCTGAACCCAGCTCCTTCTTTGGACTCTCCTGGTATGTTAAACAAAGGCTCGATGACTGCCACATCTTCTTCCTTTTTCCGGTGGGCAATTTCTATCATTCCTTGTTCAATCATAGCTCGAATATCCTTTTTCACAGTGTCACAACCTTCAGGATTCAGCATACATTCTTTGCAATCTTCGTGAGATGTCTTGAGTAACCACGCCTGAGCGAGGCGTTTGTGCAGGTCTGCTAATGGCACTTTGATCTCACCAACAGTAGTAACTTTCTTGTCTTCTGACCCCTCCCCTTCTTCAGTAATGGCATTGACTCCACCATGATTGGGAAGAGGGTTGCTTTTAACATTGGGCGGATTATCTTCGAAGGATAGAGTTCCCTTTTCGATAAGCTCACGAACTAGGTGCTGAAGGGCGAAGCAACCTTCGAGATTGTGGCCTGGAGCATTCTCATGAAATGGGCAGCGAGCATTCGCATCATAATAGAACGGGAGTGGATTAGGTGGAGCACCTAATTTTCTTGTTTTAACCAACCCTCTTTCTACTAGCATGGGAAACAGGTCGGTGTAACTCATTGGAATAGGATGTATCTTTGGCCTATTTGCTGGATAATTTGCCCTCGGGGCCCTGTTCTGAGGTTGTTGACTCTGCGGCTGCTGGCTTTGTTGTTGATTACTGGTGCGATACTGTTGCTGACCGCCAGGCTGATACTGGTGTTGATTGTTGAATGCCCCAGGTTGGGGACCATGCTGCGAAGAAGGCTGAAAAACCGGGGTCACTGCCGCTACATATGATGGTTGGTACTGTTGGTGGAGGCTTCGAGAGCTTTGTACTTTCTTTCCATATGTGATTGCGCTCACTTCTCCCTCTTTCTTTTTGTGGAACGAGCTGACTGGCTTCTTTGCCGTGTTGGCGCTTGAAGTAACATTTGAAGTAGTCACTTTTCCGCTCTTCAAACCCGCTTCTACCTTAACCCCTACTGCCACAATATCAGAGAAATTTGTTGTAACGCTGCTGATCAAACGTTCATAGAATTCGGGTCGAACTGTATCCACAAACCAATCTGCCAACTCCTTCTCAGTAAGAGGAGGCTCTACTTGTGCTGCAGTTCCGCGCCACCTTTGCGCATACTCTTTGAAGGTTTCCGTATTTTTCTGCGTCATATTAAGAAGCTGACGGCGGTCTGGAGCTAGGTCCATGTTGTACTTGTACTGTTGAATAAAAGCATCTGAGAGGTCTTGGAAACTATGAATCTTAGCTTGATCTAAACCGAGATACCACTTGGCCGAAGCTCCTTTTAGACTATCTTGGAAACAGTGTACTAACAGTTTATCATTTTCAATATGCGGAGCCATCCGCCTACAGTACATGATTAAGTGCTCTTTAGGACAAGTGGTCCCTTCATATTTGTCGAAGATCGGTATTTTAAATTTCTGAGGGAACACTAATCCAGATACCAGACATAGATCCTTGGCATCAGATCCAAATACGTGATTTCCTTCAATGGCCCTCATCCTCTTGGCCATGATGTCCATTTCTACCCTTAATTTTTCGTGTTTTTCGTCCTCAGCTTCGGATCCATCGGGTATATCAAAGATTGGCTGTTGATTGGCGAAGACTGGTCGTACTGTGGTGGGTCCACCTGCTGTAGTAAAAATGGGGTTTCTGATTGTTGAGTCGAACAACGGATTGAGACCTGAAGACTGCATGCCGTTGAAAGGTGGTACAAAATCCCAGGACATGCCATAGGGAAACTCTGCTGAAGTAACAGGAGCCATCGTGACATTGGCTGCTGTTGTGGCAACCTCGGAGATCACTGTAGGTTGTGTATCCATTTTTGCTTTGATCATGTTGAGGGCTTATAAGATCTGGTTGACGTCCCCTTTGATCCCTTCAATGTCATTATCCATTCGGTCGAACCTTTGATCGTTATCTGCCATCTTCTTTTGAGCTTGGGACCGTGTGTTGTATCGGTGGGTACTCAGCGTGACTCCTTTTCTCCTCTCTCTCTCTTTCTCTCTTTCTCTGGACAAGAACAAAAGATGAGCTGCGGAACCCCAAATGCAAGATTGATGTAGGATGACATGCGAATGCAGATGCATAAACCATTCAAGGAAACTCAAAATTTTCGTTTACAAACAAAAAGTTAGACCAACATGTGACGACGTGTTTTAAAAAGCGTTTTTCATTTGATAGCTGGAAATCTATTACAATAGAGTGGTCTTTGCTAAAAAGCAAGACTTTTCTTACAATGAAAGTAAATGCAACAAACAGGATTTCAATCCTTTTTTAGGGAAAGCAGGGAAATGGCGAAACAAAAACCAATCTAACAAGACGACCCCTCTCCTTCTTGGACCCCGACATGAACTTGATCCTGGCGGATAATCTCCCACAGGTCTTCGTTTTCCCTTTGCGCTTTAACCAAAGCGTATTTCAGTTCTTCCCTAGTCGTGGGGACTTCAGGTTCCATAGTTATCTCGTAGTCGTGAGTGTAGAACATGATTAAAGCAATTTCCTTTGACCATAGCAGGTACCCCCTGGTGGTTAGGCAACTTGCATTCTCCATTGGAGTTGGGCCCATGAGGTGTGGATCTCTTTGAGCGTATTGGGCATTAGCTTCTAGTTCTTTGTTGAGACCTGTCTCACAGAAGCGGGGCCTCAACAGTTCTGGTTCAGGCTCTGGCCCGGTAGGATACCCGTGTTGATGCCTAGCAAGGATAGGATTATAAGTGATCACCCCTTCTATCCCAATGAGAGGCACATTGGGAAAATCTCCGTAACTGGAAATCATGATTTGGTCGCCGATGCTAGTGTCGTACCAGGTGATATCATGGTGTCTGAGAGTGACAAGTTTAGAAACCCAAGCGTTTTTGGTAGGAAGCCTCCAAAGGATATGGGTCCTTGGCAGATGAGAAGTAAACCATCGGTCGAGTAGTGCAAGACAGCATGAGAATCGCCCACAATCATACAAGGCAAAACGGTGGATGACCACATAAGTATCAGCCAGTATTGTGTTGACCGGACTTTTGAGGATGAAGAGACGTATTGCTTCCTCGCTGATGAAGTTGTAATTGCTTGGGAACAGATACAGTCCATATATTAGTAGTGCCAAAATTGCCTCAAAAATGCCCAGGTTTCGATTTTCATAGTGATACTCGGCCATTTCCATTAGAGGCCCGGCATCCATTCCATACCACCCTGCTTTCGCCCTCATTGGTGGTAAGTCTTCCAGCTTGATATGCAGGGCTTTAGCTAAGTCCTTCTTCTTTGGTTTTCCATAAGGGAGTGTAAGAGTCCATGGGATCTTCAAGTAAGCATTATACTCTTCGAGGGTCGGGAGTAACTGAAAATCTGGAAACACAAAGCAGTGGTAAGTTGTATGATAGAACTCCAACAAAGCTTGCAACATGGGCTCATTGATTGGAGCGCTTATTAATGGCAATAGGTCCCCATATTTGGCTATGAAAGCAGCAGGATTTCGGACAAGTCTGGTTAACATTCTTAGACGGCCCAATCTCAGATCCGGGACTCGAAGCATGCCTCTTCTTACCATGTTGTTGCCTGCAAAGAAAAAGTTGAATTTCCTTGAATGATTAGAAGAAGTGTGAATGCAAATGCACATGATTGTCATGGAACTCATATATTTTTGAACATCGGAAATCGTCATTTCATTAATAAACAAAACAGATTACAAAACATCATTTCCTCTTACAAGAGTTTTAACTAAACAATTTGGCGTAATTTATCAAGGTTCTCCTAGCAGCCTGAGGTTGAGTTTCTCGATCTTTCTTTCCAATTGAGTCTTCTCAATGATGAGTCTGTCCACAATTATCTTCCATGGATTAGACTGAGGCTCATAAGGCTCCTCTAGTGCTTTCCTCTTCTTACAAGAGAGGATTTCTTCATCTTTTGACTGGAGTTGTCTCCGGAGCTCTGCATTTTCTTCAATGACTATCTGATACTTGTGCTTCCAAGCTTCTTCAGTTTGCTGTGCTTTGACCAAAGCAATTTTCAACTTTTCTTCTTCAGACATGAAGACCAACGGGCGTTCTTCCTTTAAGGCCATAGGCTCTTGTTTAGGATACGGCATCTTTAGTGTGACGGCTCTTTTCCGAACCCATTGGAGGTAAGGTTCTAAAGAAACACAGTTGAGTTTTCCAAGATCTTTCTTTCCTTTTTTATGCAGACGCTTCCAAGCTTCTAGAATTTTCTCTTTTAATCCTTGACTGTCTTCCCCTTCTTTGAAGAAGATGCTTTCTACTTGAACACTTTTGGGTTTGTCCTTTAGAGGGTATCCCAATTGTCGGCGGGCAAGTATCGGATTGTAGCTGATCCCTCCGTTAATGCTGAGAAGAGGTACGTTGCTAAATTCCCCACAACTGTCAACAATCATTATCCCATCATAATCACGACTATACCAATCAATATCAGAATGGGTAAGAGCCATGATCTTTTGTGACCACCATCCTTTCTTTGGATCCCAAAAAGCGTTGGCTTTGGGTAAGTGTGAAGTGAACCATTTGTACAATAAAGGAGCGCAACAAGTGATCATTCCTCCATTATGGAAGTTCCTTAGATGAACAGAATGGTACGCGTCTGCTAACAAGGTAGGTACAGGGTTCTTCTTCAAGAAAATTTTGATGGCATTGAGGTCCACAAAATCCTCAAAGCTTGGAAATAAGAATATACCATAGATGAGTAAGGCAAGGATAGCTTCGAATGCATCCATGCTTAAATGATCTGCGTAATATTGAGCTTTCTCAACCAAGAATTCTGCTTTTAACCCAAAGACTCCCCCTTTTGTAATCAGATTCTTTTTTATATCATCCACTCCCAAACGTGTAGCTTTGGCGATATCCTGCTCTTTGGGGTCCTTCTCTACAATAGGAAAAGGAGATTCTTCAAGAATAGGCAACCCAATTAACTGAGAATACTCTTCTAGTGTGGGTACCAGCTGATAATCAGGGAATGTGAAGCAATGGTAGAGCGGGTCATAAAACTGGAGGAGGGTAGAGAGAAGTCCACTATCCATTTTTATCTTCAAGAGTAGCAACAGCTTCCCGTATCGGCTTTGAAATCCCTCTGAATCTGTCACCAAGGTGCTCAATCTTTTCAAATCATCTAGGTTAAAACCCTTGTAAGTGTATTTCAAAGTTTTCTTTCTTTCAATGTTCATGACGACCTCTGATATTTACAAACAACAAAGTCTGAGTTCCATGAAACCATATGATGATATGATGATATGATGATATGAAAACACAAACAAGATGCATATGCACACAACACAGGTTTAGGGTTAAGGACAAGCATGAGTTCAAAGGTCTACCCATCCCCAAAGATTGTGCTATGGATTGATTGTACCTGCCGAACGGGTTCTACAAAGTTCCCAGAGTCATCAACCCATCTTTCGGATATTATCGACTTCCCAAATTACTTGGTAATTGATAATATTCTCAAGAGAATCTTGTCTGAGTGTAGTATCGCGTATCGACTACTTCGGAAATACTTCCTTATAGTCATCGCACTACGTCCTAATAAGGCCAAAGTGGGATAGAATGTATCCTAAAAGTCCACAGTGTCATAGGCTCCTTCGTTGAAAGTAGCATTGTTTTCATGAATACTCGATCAACAATACTAAAACTTTCAAGAGGGCCTACACTGAGCGGTGGTTTCTCAAGTTAACTTGGTCGGGAATCAACTCCCTATAAGCCTTCTTGAATATACCACCATCCTATCATAATTTCACTCAAGTCCGGGTGTAGGACCGTCTCACCACTCAAAGCACCCAATACCCAACACACAAACAAATATATTGACAAATATACATGTTAAGCAAATATTTACAAATATAGAAAGCAATCAAACAAAATAGGCTAAACCCTCAAGTTTTAAGTCAGTTTCCCCAGTGAAGTCGCCATTTCTGTTGCGGTGAAAATCGGATATCAAGCTATTGAATTAACTTGAACCTTAATTCTTTTACAACCGGACTTTAATTTATCCAAAGGAAAGGTCTAAAGAAAGAAAGAACCTTTTGCGCGATGTTACAACAACGCTAAGAGATTCGGGGACCGGGGGTTGGTTATGCATAGGGTAGGTATTTCACATCCTAAACATCTGTAGTACTCTACAGGAACCTTTTGTTTATTTGTATGCTAAGTTTGTTAAATATTTGCTAAGGTTTGGGTATTAGGTAAAAAGGTGAAGGTTATGATAGATGAAGACCTAAGATTGTTTCTAAGTTTGCTCGCAAAGACATCGCGTCCTCTGCCTACGTATCCTAACTAGGATAGAATCAGAGCAATCGTAGTTCACCTCACTAGGGTTGAAGAACGCTTGATTGCGATCAAGGTTCAAAGGGGAACAAACGTAATAATGTTTGTGTAGAGTTTTACAAAACTCTCTATGTCTATGTTGTAACACTCAAAGGGGGGAAGTAAGTGATCATATCCATGATCCTTACATAGAGTTAACAACTCTATCCTAGGGTTCTAGTTGTAAACACTCCTAGTGAGGGGGAAGGTTGTTTAGACTTTAAGCAAAGTCAAATGGCTTATGGTTTTTGATTTTAACTAAGGTTCAAAATGACTTTTCAAAGTCAAGGGAGGAGGTAATGAGCTATTCAAGTATGAGGAATATAGAAGACAAAGATTACAATCAAAGATGGGTAAGCACATTATAATGAGCAAGTAATTCAAATTAGATGAATGGTTTCTACCAAGGTATACAAGCAATGTTACTAATGGCATGTCTTAACAAAGATGAAAGTACATCTTAACAAAGATGAAAGTATATTGAAGGTAACAACCATATAAACAGATGTCAATTGAAAGTGACGACTATGCCTAGATAACAATATCACACAGCTAAATTAGTTTAGCCTCGTAATTTAGGAGGTATAAAAATTCATGGTGACAACCAACAAAAGAATGAAGTCTCAATATGCTAACAAACATAAACAAATACCCATAAATCTTACAAGACAAACATGGCATAGAGGGTAAGTTAAATCGAGACGCAAGGTGATGATCTAAGAGTGAATTTAACAAATACATGAAAGTATTGTTGAAATATTTAATCATGAAATTTTAAACCACTAAACAAGACTAGACATCACAAGGAAAAGTTTGCAAAAAGAACGAGTTAAAACAGACGAAAAATGAATAAGTTACGGTCATATGAAGTTTTCCTTTTAATTCATGAAATAAAATAACTAAGCAAACTAATAAAAAGGAAAGGGCATGGGTGGGGATTGAACCCACGCCCTGGTGTCTACAAACACACAAACTTACCACTGGGGCGCGCACGCGCGTGTGATAGGGAAGTGAAAGGAATGAATAAAATAGTTCATCAATGGGAATTGGAAAAATAAAAAACAAAAGGGTTCGACCTCCACCCGGATCGAACCCTGGTCATGCTGGTAGAAGGTTATAACGCGCGCAATGGTCTGCCACTGGGGTGGCTGTTACATCCATTAATTGGATGGAAACAAAAATATACATAGCGAAAATGTGTTGATTTCTGGGCAACAAACATAACCAACAGCAAGGGCGTGAATGATTGAAACCAAACCAAACCTCCATGGAATTTAGTGAATCTTTAATCAATCTTGAGTATTTTTCACTGAGGAATTCAGTGGTGGTGTCATTTTTGAGAAATTGAGTCTTCATTTTAAAATTCAATTGCAAATGCATATGAGTTTTGAAATGCGTTTGAAAAGTTAAAACCCAACTCATCCAAGTTTTCGCCAATTTAAGAACATGCACATGCCTTAGATCAAGTATTCATGGGTTACGCCTCAAGGAAAAAAAACTCAATGCTGACACGGATTAGATCGTGACCAACCAATTGCAACTCAAAGAAAATACATCAAGACAGCCTTGTATCCAACCAACAGTTTAATAACAACAATGCAGTATTATGCTTTACCAAGACATCAACCATTGAAATGTACTGCTCACACACAAGTTGAAGTTTAAAGTAAGCCAAGGGACAGACACAGCCTTGGAGCAGGATGACAAATCTGTGCAAGTTTTAATCTCACAGTTCACACATCAAAACATATCAACTAGCTTTTAAGAAAAAGTGCTGATTCATGACTCTATTGTTAATATACAAGGATAGAACCATTGATGGCATCTAGAATTCAAATTTCAAAAGCAGATAGTCAAGTTTTTAACACTGAGCTGATGAATTTCCACTTCAAAATTTCATGACAGAATTTCAAGAAAGAAAAAAAACATGTACTATACTTCTAAGCATTAAAACCAAAGGTTTGTCATGATTAAGAGAAGGATATCAGTTTGGTAAATCACTAAAATGCCTCATGCTGTCAATTCAACCAAGACAAACTTAACATAACTCACATATTTCAAAATAAGATTCCATCATTCCAACAGAAATCAAAATATGAAGTTAACACCTACACTCATAGATTCTACGTCTATTGGCAATCTTATGAACATGCTGATTTGACAGGAGGGCAACAAGTGCAATTTAAATCAACAGGGTCTAGCATGTTGGATGAAACAAAATCAAAACAGGCTAAACCATAATGCCATCACAGAGATGCATCAGGTCATTAACATGAACATTGACTCAGCAAACATTCATGATGGCCTCAAGCAGTGGTATTTTTCACTAAACAACCACCTGGTATCACAAAGCCAACACTAAACATCAGTTTTAATGACCTGCTTTTTCATGGCAGCTACTACTTTAATGTAGGCCAACACAGATTGCTGTCACTTAAACCAAAACAGTTGGTGCAGAAGAAAATACATTTGTGTAACCTTGTGTGGTCATGTGATCATGAGCAATGGTTCAAATGCAATCCAAACATAATGACTTAAAGCAAATATAACAGAACCACATACCAAATGAAGACTTGACCAAACTAAAGATTTGAAAACAGAAGATCAACACTCAAACCTCATGGCCAGCCAAATTAGTCCACAACTTCAATTAAATAAGCTTAATGCAAGAAAACAACCTAAAGTTAAACAAAACAAACTAACAAGACTTGATCCTTCCTCATTAGCCTAAACCAAACACTTTGCATTGCCATCACCTATATTCTTCTGATCAGTTCTAGCAGTAGTATGAATCTGACAAAGCACTCAAGCATAGCAGCCTCTAATCAAAGTAAACCAACAACAGTTGTATGATGCTTCAAAAATCTTACTCTAATGACTTCAATACAATCATCAGCACAAGATTGGTTCAAGTGATATGGTGGCAGGCAGCCAGCAAGTCCCTTCATCCCAAGTCCCTTATTCCCTTGAATTAGCTTTAATAGCAGCCTTCCCAAAAAAGAAATGGATATGCTAGCAATCGAGTTTGTACTAAAATCAGTCATTAACCCTCTAAACAGAATTCAAACCTGCAGAATAAAACCAGTTGAGGTATATCCTTCCAACTTGAATGTGACAGCCTCATCACCTGTGTCAAAACCAAAGCCAAACCTGCTATGTGGACTTTCAGTCTCCAAAACAGGCTTGTGTTCAAATCCAAAGAGTAGTTCCAAGGCACATGAAAATTTGAAACCAAAACCAAAGCTCTGGCCAAAGCTGCACCAACTATAAAAACTCTTAACTTAATATCAAGTCCAAACTACAACTGTTCAGCTTCCAAGATTTCCAAACAGCATGACTAAAATGCCAACAGCCAAGATGGATTAGACTGAATCCTAGAGTTAACAGAACTAAAAAAAAGGGTTGCAAACCTAAGCTACTATACACAAACAGATTAGAATGAACATTGAGTTGTTGGACTGATGGTTTGAGAGTTAATTGCCTCTTTTCTGACCTGCACTGGTGAGGTCATAGTTCCAAAACAATGTGTTTACCTCTTTCACAGTTGGCAAATGGTAATGACTTACTCATCCAATGTATTGACAGTTAAACAAAGATCTTAACAATTAATCCTCCTCTCAAAACACAAGCCTGCTATGAGACAAAATCTTGATAACTCTAACTGAGGGTTCAAACTTGATATCTCTAGAGGTTAAACATCCATGAAAACTCAAGACAGTTAAATCCAATCTCAGCAACATGATGCTCTTACATAGCAATATTCACAAATTTCATCTTGACATCATAAAGCCAGTGCCAAACATTAATTCCAATGACCTATTCATTTGATACTTATCTGTAGCATCCCTTACATATCCCTCCATATTTATGGCTTATTACTGTGTTCCCACAACTTGCAGCAACTGTGAATGATGATCCTATAATCACTAGTCCAAATTGTTCACAAACTCTTAAGATAGTAGGCAAAATGGTACTTACATTCAGCAACAGTACCAACATAAAAGTGATATCACACCTCTGCTACCTTAGTGGCAGTTACCAAACAATCCAACACATAATAGCCAGGTCTAAACATTCATAAAGGTGAACATTACAAATGGTAAAGTGTTAAACACAACAATGCCTAACATTACAGCATCTAACCTACACCTCTCTTATCAGCAGATTTTAGAATCCAAACAGGTTTTGGTAGGAATCAACATAATAATATCAACAGCACAATCTTAACAAGTTTTCAATATCACACTTTTGCAAAGGTAAAGAAAACATACTACTTTAATGGCATATCAACAGTAACTACACAAGGCATTGGCTTCACAAGTGCTTGACAGTATGTTTGACAAAACATTTCAACATGACAATGTATGAGCTTTCTAACAAAACCAATCAATACATGATAATGCATATTAATGAATGAGACTTAGAATAACATACCTCTTGTAGTCTTCCCACACTTAAGCTATGCAAGAACAAGAATTCCTTTCTTTGAGCAAGCTTGAGAATATTGCTTCTTCTTGAAGAAACAATACAACCTTATGGACAGTTTGAGCACTGGACCTCCCAACTGACTTTTGGTGCTTTGGACAGTTGAAGCACAATATATATGAGGTGTTAGAGGGATCAAAACCTCAAGAAAAAGTTTAGAACAAGATTTGGTGATTTTTGTAGTTTTGGTCAAAGTATGGTGGAATGAGAGTTGACTTTTTGATTTTTTGAGATTTTTGGTGGTTCAAGGGATTACACACCTCCTATATGTGATTTAGAAGATGTGTGGATGGTTGTGGGAGTGTTGATAATGCTAGAAATGAAAATGGCATGAAAGTTGTAAAATGCCGGTTTTCGGCGTTTTTAAGCTTTTCTTCACTTACTAGCAAAGAGAGAAAGAGAAAGAGAGCTGTAATGCTTGGTGTTTTTAAGAAAACTCTGGTGTGGTTTGAAGATGGTGAGAATGCCTCTATTTATAGGAGGAATGAGGGTGAGGGCAGCTTGGTAACTTCCAATTTTGAAAGGAGTTTCATGGAGTTTTGAAGTGAATCTTGCCAATATCCTTGTGGCAGCCCTCTTCACACCAGTTGCAAGGCTCAATGCAAGAAAAATCAGCTTATATGAGTTGTAGGAAGTGACCTTATAGTGAGAAAGGACAAACCTCCATGTTGCAGCCCCCCAACCTTCTCTCTCTTGTTGTACCTTTTGTACTTTCTTCTATTAAAGTAATGGATTTTGCTCAAGATCTTGTACTTGCTTGGATTCCCTTCTGAATTTGTCTATTCCAACCTCTAAATTCATCATATCAGATGTCCATCCATGGTTAGAGATGAAGTGTATGGTTGGGAACCAAGTTTATGTTGGATTTAGGCAAGTTAACAAATTAGTGCACAGACCCATCTTCACACTTCATAACTCTCAGCTCATAACTCCTCTTGGGGAGTTCTTGTACTTTTTGGAAAGCCCTTATGTAGCTCTACAACATTCATGTTTGCCAAAAGTTCCAAATCTATGTGCATCTTGGTTGAAAAGTCCCTTAAAGTCAGCAAAAAAACAAGTTTTAGTGCAGCCAGATTTTCAGAATTTCACTAAGTGTTTTGTACTAAAAATCGATTTTGATGATAACTCCAATTCCATGCATTTTCTGAGAGTGGACTAGTATAGGACTTTTGTAGGAATTGTTAAGAGCTTTCCGACGAGCTTTGAACCACTTCAATCGGGTGTGCGGTTAGGGAGTTAGGGTTTAGCCCCTTTCGAAACCCTAATTTCCCGTTTTTCCAATTACTCTCACGTCTTTGATCCGATGATCATGAAAATTGCTATGTAGGTCCCTCATGACATAAGGAACAACTTTGCTTCACCACTTGAAGTCCAATTCCTAAAACTTGAGGGGGTTGACTTTTCGGTCAACCGTACGATCGATCGGTGATTACCGAACTGTCTGTTCATGCCTCGGAGCTTCCAAGACTTTGAAACTCTTTGGGGGACTTCACCAAACCATATGCACTTTTTAAACCATACTTTTATCTTTGAATTATTCCCCGAGTCTAAAGTCAGACTACAGTTGACTTTTTAACTCGCAAAACCCTAATTGGGTGCCTTAAACTGCACTGCACCCCATCTGTGGGTGATTACTTCAAATTGAACTCACACATGGCCCAATATGATACTCTTGATCTTATTTCATGAATGATTCATCCCAAAGCGATGGTTGCCCAATCCTCGAACCTTCAATTTTATCAGTGCGGAGCCCCGTTTCATCTGTGTCTTGACAAAATACACTTTGAAACTTGTTAAGGTTAGATAAATAAATGCATATGATATGAAGAGGATATAAGGGGTCAAAATTTGGGGTGCAACAACGTGCAGTGATCGCGTTCACCCTATGTATGGTTAGAATATGCAGTGATCGTATTCGTCCAATTATGTGGGTTAGTTGAGACACACAACATGCAATGATCGTGTTTTCTCCAGTCAAGAGGATCGTGGCTCAGAACACGCAGTGATCGTGTTCAAACACGCAGTGATCGTGTTCAGGATACGCAATGATCGTATTCGTACGGCACGTAGTGATCGTGTTGGTAGTACCAGGGGAACTTGTGATGCGGAGCATGCAGTGATCGTGGCTATCGTATCAGTTGGTTTTGTCGGTCGATACACGCAGTGATCGTGTTTGTCCTATTGCAGCACACGCAGTGATCGTGTTCGTCGTATTGGTGGTTGAAGTACGCAGTGAACGTGTTCACCTCTTCTATGTGGATTTATTCCGTCTGGCACGCAGTGATCGTGTTTACCTCATCCAGTTGGATTTATGGTCGATATGATTGTAACGCAACATGCAGTGATCGTGTTCGTCGTGTTTGTCTCATTATGTGAGTTTGTTTGCAACGCCAGGACGCGCAGTGATCGTGTTTTCTCCTGTCAAGAGGGTTGTGGTGTAGAATACGCAGTGATCGTGTTCATCTTGTCACAGAGGGTTGTTGTGCCAGATACGCAGTGATCGTGTTCGTCATGGCATATTCCCCTAGCAGAGCTGCTTGGTCAAGCATATCTCTTTCTCCCCAGCCGAGACCTTTCTCAGAGTGCTGCGGAAATGGCATAATGCAGATTTTGGGTGGTTACCCACAGTTACCCCAGTAGAGACGTAATCCCCAGCAGGGTGGTCTTCAACGAGACGCTTGGTTAAGTTCCTCATAGTCCCCGGCAAGGTATTCTTCGACAAGTCGCTTGGTTAAGTTACTTGTATTCTCCCATCTGAGTCTTTCTCAGGATACTATGGAGTCAGTATCAGAAGGCGGTAATGCAATTTGTGGGTCGTTACCCGCAATTCCCCCAACAGGGTTATGTTCTCCAGCAGGGTGTTACTTCAATGGGTTGCTTGGTTAAGTCCTCATAGTCCCCAGCAGGGAGCTTGCTACAAGAGTTGTTTGGTTAAATTCCTTGTATTTTTCAACAAGGGTGCTTGGTTAAGTTACCAATTTCCCCAGCAGGTGTTTGACGGCGGTCGTCAGAATCGGCCTCAGAGTTACTTAGTTTAAGTTTCTCATTTCCCCGCAGAGTCGGTTGTTCATGTCTTCGAACATTGTCTCGTTTGGTTAAGCATTTGCTCGGGATACGAAAGGTTGATCAGTGAAATCAACATGACAAGTGAAGTCAGTATTCTCCCGCTGGTTAGCGTGTGCAGAGGTTGATAAGTGAGATCAACAGAGGTTGATAAGTGATATCAACAATTGCTCGTTGTGTGGTGTATGCTCATTTCTTCGGAATGGAGTGGTCTGCAGACAATATCAGATTATTTTACAAAAGCAGATTGATAGATGGATGGCTAGTTGTTGCTGTGACAACAGAAGTCAATTCCCAGGGTTTTGCCAAGCAGTAGTCGTATTCGCAATTTATTTTTGCGGTTGGCAAATTTCCGGGTTCTTTCATATTCAACCGTCTCGTACCTCGAATGTCTGAAGGCTGCGCGCTCTTCATCCAGCCGGGTCCAAGTCGCTTGAATAGGGGCAGCTGTTGCACCCCAAAATTTGCCCAACCTTTTCTAACCTAGGTTTATGTTTCAATTGCATAATCATCTGCATTGTCATCATGTACATAGTGTATTCATCTGCATTGCGTAGCATAGGCAAGCTATCTTAATCAGGGGATCAAGTGCTATTCTTATCTCAAGAGGCATATCCAAGGGTTTCATTCATATTCAAGACTACTCAGGTCATCAGAGAAGAATTTGAGCTTTGAAGAGCTGCCAGGTTGATCAGTGAGTCCTCTCCTATCTTGAGGTTATTTGGGGATCATCAGAGGAAGTGTGAGCTATGAGCCAAGAGCATGAGGTGTGTATGGATGTTATGAAGAGCCTAGATGATCATTTTTGAGGATAACCAAGTCATTGGAATGATTGCAAGAGCCTCAGTTGAAGTCAGTCAACTAGGGTTTTATCTGGGTCAACAATATGTCAAACCTAAGTCAAAGAAGTGTTTTGAAAGGCATCAAGGATCATTTGAAGAATGTGGGATTAATTATTTGCTATATGGATATGGATATGATGTTGTGCTAAAGAAAAATCAAGAGGAGTCAAGGAGAAGAGGAATTACCAAATTAGGGTTTCAGTGTAAAATCCCCTGATTTAGGTCAAACTTCTAAGCAGTGTAACTCAAGATGAAAGCTTCATATGAATTTCTGGTCCACATGAAACTTGTAGAGTATATTCATAGCTTTAGTTTGAGTGGTGGAAGTCATTAAGATGATTTATAGAAATCAAGTTATAGCTCTTGCAAGTTACAGGTCATCTGAGGGCACTGAAATTTGTCTGTGAAAATTGTCTGTCTTCCAAGCAACTTTTGACCTTCAAGGAGATTTCAAATGGATTTCTGGCCAACATAAGAGTTGTTCCTTATTGTCTTAGATTTATAGAAAGGTATGGTATACCTTCATATGATTTGTGGAACTCTACCTATGGTCTTGGCAAGCAAAGGGTATTTTGGTCATCTGAGGATTACAGGTCATTCTTAGCCTATGCCTAAAACTCATACAAGGAAGCTTCAAATGAAAAACTTCACAACATAAAAGTTGCTCAAAATGTCATTTTAAGTCTAGAAAAGAGGTCATGGAAGTTTGGAAATGCATAGAACAAGACTTGATAAAAGTTGGTGAAAAATGACTAAAAAAAGGCATATAAGTTGAAAAAGTTGAAATAAAAAATTGGTTTGAGAGATCTACAAATCCAAAATGGGTCATCCAATATACCAAATTTATTCCAAACATCATTTTAAAGACATTGGTTCAGCCACTTTTTTGAGTTAGGGTTTAA
Organism: Lathyrus sativus; assembly: GCA_963859935.3. Classification (NCBI taxonomy): domain Eukaryota; kingdom Viridiplantae; phylum Streptophyta; class Magnoliopsida; order Fabales; family Fabaceae; genus Lathyrus; species Lathyrus sativus. The sequence continues at coordinate 675,875,545 of OZ012741.1, forward strand.
AAATGGGACTTGCTTTGTAATTTTGTTTCTTGCATATTAAGGCACCCTTGCAAAACTAACATAATGAAGGGAAAGGCTTGTTTTTTTCACACATACACTCCCAATATCTCATGAAAGGAGATTTTAACACAAATATGAAAGGGATGCAAGCATGATATGAGATGTTTCAAAGTGTCATTACATGAGAACTTCCATAACTTTCCACCACATTCTAGAATCATCCTAGAGGCATCCATAATCTTCTAGATCTGTCCATCATCATCTATATAATGAGTGTGGATCATTGGTGCAAGGGGTTGGTGAAAAGAGGGAGAGAATAGAGAGAATTCCATTGTTGCTTCCATTGTAAGAAAGTGTGAAAATCTTCAATCTACACCAATTCTGTTCATTCTTTTTCTTCATCCATCATCCATTGAAGATAGTGAGTGCATCCAAGCAAGCTCAGAGGTACATCAATGGAGGATTGAAGCTCTAAGGTGGAGATTGCAAAGATCCATATCAGATTTGAATCTCACGATCCAAGCACTTTTCTTCCAACTTTTTGCAAACAGAAGCCATATCATCAAGCAAGGACCATTCTTGAAGGATTACAAGAATTGAATCCATCTGTAACCACCTCTGCCATAGCTACTAAACAGGTTGGTGATTTCATTTCTATCTCCATAATTAGGTGTTGTTAGGTTAGATTATTAGTGTAAAAGTGTTAGGTTTAGGTAGATGAACATGTGCACAATCTGTTATGGCCATTAGAGAAAGTTTGATTCATGGTGATAAATCTTTCAAGATCAAGAACTCCTGAATTAGGGCAAGATAATGTTAGCTTTTTAGCTTAGAATACTCAGCATAATCCCTAGATCATTCTAGGGTAGTTTGAGCAAGTTTGATAACCATGCACATCAGGTGCAATTCATGGTGTCCAAGACTTCCAGCCATCGAGCTTGATTATATAATGAGTTTCAGCAAAATCCAAGTGTAGGATCTTGTAGAGGGCTTTGAGTAGGCCACTTTTCGTTTTTGGATCGAGGGATTTGGTTGAGTGAGGAGAGAGATCGAAGCTGTGGAAGTTCATGCATGGGGGAGAAAATTTTGAAACCCTAATTTCCATTTGGAGAAGACGATGCAATGGCCGTTGGATTGTTTCCCAGTCTTGACCTTTTAATCTCATCGCACGGTCCAGATTTGAAGCTGAGAAACGGAGGGAAATCTCAAAGTGAAACGATGAGTTTCACTTAATGTGAGCATCTGAGCTTTGGATCAGAGCGCTATCCCCACCCCCTTTTGATAAGCCCAATGGAATTGCACTTGAATTCATTGCTAAATACACCGAGAGTTTGTTTTTTTCTTTTATTTTTTCAAATTGATTTTCTGATGCATGCTGGGCCTAGCGCCTTTTGATATTCGCACCTCCCACTTCCCTGGCCCATCAAGATTATAACTAAGCGCATTTGCTTATAACACCCCCATCCCATTTATTTTCTTTTTTGTGTTTTTATTTTCTTTTATATTTTCTTTGATCTTAAAAAATCCATATAAAATTGAAAAAAGCTTGTTTTTCATTGGTTCTTTTTATGGTAGATTCATAATTTTGTTAAGAAAAATAATAAATAATAAAAATGGCATTTTATTTTGTTTTGATATTTTTTGTGTATTTTTCTTGTAAATAGCTTTTTAATAAGTTTAGTTTAGTGCCTAATTTTGTTGATTTTGGTTCTAATAGTTCCCTTTAGATTTAGGACTCATTCTTTTTAGAGTGATTAGCTTAAGACTTCAACTTGTATATAGGATTTAATTCATAATTTTAGGATTAATTTTTAGGTGAATTGATTAGGTGGAATTAGAGTGGTTAAAATTAGGGTTTTAAATGAGCATAGGTGAGATAGATTAATTCTTTTAGGAATTTTTGATTTGATTTTGGGGTATGGGACTATAGGGGTTATGGGTATAAGATAGATCCCTTAGAAAATATTAGGTTTCCCCTACTGCTATTAGTGTATTGCTTATATTGGATTGACTGTATGGTGTGCCCTCTTTAGGGTTATTATTTTGTCTGTGTGGGGTATTGGGTTTGTTTGGGGATTGGGAGAGCTGAAGACTGTGGTGATGAAGCCCATTTGAAGATCAGAGAATGAATACCAACTTCCAGAGTTGATGAGGAGTATCTCTTACTGGCAGATGATGAAGTTTCTAGGATCTAGGAATTAGGCAGAGCTCTAGAGTAGCAAACTTGATTCATAAACATGGAAGGTCTTGTCTGCCTCCATCCTTCTCTGTGATGCAGAGTCTCTCTAAGACACTCACCCCCTTCCTTTGGAAGGCTTGGTGATAGTGTCTAAGAGATAGAACTCTTGAGAGAAATATTCTTTGTGTTGATAGCAGTCTCTTTGCCACCCTTGGTGGTCAACTGATTGCTTAACACCCAGTTCACTCTTTTGATTGATTCCTCAGCTTGGAGGTTAGGACTTGGAGAAAAGCCACTGGGAAATTGAAGGTCAAAGTCTGATGCTTGCTTGAAGCCTGTGGATCGTTGGTGCTAGCTTAAAGTCAGATGCTGATGAAAATTGCTTTGCTGTTTAGCTTTTGCTGTTTTAATTTTGATGTATTGTGTGATTTCCCGGACTGTATTGTTTGCTGTTTAACTTGCTGGGTTGAAAGTGAATTCTGTTCACTTTTGCCTATTGTTTTCTAGGTTCGAGGTTGAGTGGGACTCCCTTGCCTCGCTTGTATTGTTGCATCCATGCATTTTACTGCTTTATTGTATATATCTGCTGTTTCTGTTTTCGTTTATCCCTTAGGATCTCTGTTTCTCTCTGCGCAAGAGAGGAGCATGATAGACATTAGGTGTTAACCCATGCATGACAACATTAGGGTAGATTTTTATTCCCCTTTTCAACCCTAGGATTTTAGAGAGTCATCTCTTCTTCCTTTAAAACAACAGAAAAATATTAATAAAGGTTATAACAAAATCAATTCATTTCTTCCGTCAAAAGATTTGAACAAACATCAACCTTTTTGCAATAAGAAAACCCCTGTTTAAGGTGAGATTTTTTCATAAAAGACACTTGAACAACTTGTGTCGTGCGTAGCCTGAACTACGTTTGCTCTGATCTTCCATGCTGTGTGGAAGTACGTAGGCATAGGATGCGATATCCTAGCGAGCAACCTTCACCCATCTTCCCCCGTAGTTAGGCGAACTACGTTGACTCTGATTTCTCGTTCCAGACGGGAATACGTAGGCATAAAGTGCGACGCTTTGCCGAGTCATGTCTTCTTTTCTTTTCAGACCTCATCCTTTAGTTTAGATAGAAGTGTAATCCGTACAACCAAGCAAGCACGGATCCCATCGAGTACGATGGACGTGAGGGGTGCTAATACCTTCCCCTTGCGTAACCGACTCCCGAATCCAGGTTTTGGTTGCGATGACCATACCTTTTTCCGTTTTCGCGAGGTTTTCTTCGAGCGTTTCCTTTCCCTCATTTGGGATAAATAACGCACGGTGGCGACTCTTCTGTCAGCCGGCGCCGATTTTCGCAGTAGCGACAAGCTCCCTGTTCCGGCTGAGGATGGATATGCAGATGAAATGCAAATACAATGCAATGCAAACATGCAAAATGCTAATGCAACAAACAAGGAATCAAGATTGCTGTGCTTGTTGGCTGAGAAAAATCAAAGCTCTGCTTCAGCAAGAACCTAACATTGCTCATATAATAGGACCCACTGATACCAATAACATCGATTCAAACTGTAGAGAAAAACGGGTTGTCTGGAGGTAAAGGTTTCCTGCATAACCCAATCCCTCTCACAGGTATGGACCTATTCCACTGATAAGGTTCGACATCCTATGCGTTTATCAGCGTCACAGACTTTCAAGAAATGATGATACGTTCACCATTTCTGGTTTGGCATCATAATCTCCCGAAGAGGCCTCACTTGGCTGAATCACAAATGATCGGTCCCCATAGTCGATAACTCTCAAATCCAAAATCCCGTTAGATCCTCAGGATCGGAAGGGAAAACATTAAAGAGAATCTCGTCTGAGCGTGAATTTCATGGGGAACTGTGTCTGCTCAGCAAACAGGCCCCCCACTAGTCTCCACAACTAATGCTAGGTTCGTACTCAAGCCTAGGTCTGGCTCATCACTCAACAGAACGTCCCTCCCCACAACACAACAATAATGATATATAATGCCGAAAATAAATGCGGGAAAATAAAGTGCGGAAATAAATAAAGTACAACACGTATGTATAAACCCAAAAAGATAAACAAACAAGCGCTAGGATTGACTCGCATAGGGAACCGTTAGAGTCCTCAACAGAGTCGCCAGCTGCTGGGGAGCCCAGACAGCCAGGAAAACAAAGCGAGGCGATACCACCACCAGGAAAAGGTCCCCAACAGAGTCGCCAGCTGTCGCTACTGTAAAAAAAGGTGCCGGCAAAGACAAAAGAGTCGCCACCGTTCGTTATTTATCTCGAACGAGAGGACGATCAGAGAAAACCTATGAAACGGGATAAGATCGGTCATCGCAACCAAATCTCGAGTTCGGGAGTCGGTTACGCAAGGGAAAGGTATTAGCACCCCTCACGTCCGTCGTACTCGACGAGATCCACGCTTAGTTGTCTATCTAAAAGGGTGATTGAATCTATCTAACTAAAGGTATGGGACAAAAGAAAAGAAAAAGGACTCGACAGAGCATCATAGCTCTAGGCCTATGTATTCCCGCCTGGTATGAGAAATCAGAGTCAACATAGTTTGGCTAACTACGGAGAAAGGTGGGGGAAGGTTGCTCGCCAAGACATCGCGTGTAGTGCCTATGTACTCCCAACAAGTATGAGAGATCAGAGCAAACTTAGTTCGGGATAAAGGGAACACCGGTTTGTTCATGTGTTTTATCTGAGTAAGGTTAACAAGTAGTTCCAGCAGTTTGGTGTATGCAGCTCGACCATTGGAGACTTAGGAGTTACCGTTTGCGATAGAACTAAGAGTTAACAACACTCTTTTATCTAAAAAGATTTTACTTGATTAAGGGGCCCCAAAGGCAAAATGGTTTGACAGTTTGTTTTTTGTCTTTTATTAGAGAAGTGTTTTGATTATTAAGTGTTTATAATGTATGTTGTACTAAAGTCTAAAACCTAGGAGCGAATGCGTCGCATATCGTCCTAAGGACGTATACTAAACACTCTAAGCAATTGAGAGGTAACGCCTCAATCACTATTTCCCCAGTACAAGGCTCATGTCACAACATCCATTATCTTTTATTAAGTATGTTAGAATTTTTTTGAGATGAGAAGAGAGCAAGGACTCTAAAGGGGACTAAATCGAAACCCTAAAGTTATCATGAAAAATGACCCTAAGGTTAGGATTGAGAAGGGGAATTCTATCCTATTTGTTATCATGCAAAGGATTCAACCTAATGTCTATCATCACTATCCTTAATCAAGGAAGTGAGAATTCCTAAGGGAACATGGTAATGAAAGGGAAAGAAATAACATACAATACTTGAATTGAAATGCGAATGTGAATGAATGCACATGCAATGCAACATTACAACCAAAGGGAGGACACCTCAACCTTTAATGCAAACAAGAGATACACAAAGAGAAAACACACAAGCAAGGGAGGAAATTGTGTAGGGGCAACAGCCGCCACAAGCGCGTCTCGACCTTTATTGATGCTATAAAAGAATGCGCACAAAGCGAAACAATGCGGGACAACAAGCAAACATGAACATGCAAGCACACAATCACTTCGAACAATAACACATAAGTGTGCATCCGAGTGGAAAACAAACACGAGTCAGCGAAGTCTCGATTAAAAAATCAAAACAGCGACATATATCCCAAAATATTTCACTTCTAATGCATCATATTGAACTACGATGATTCGAGGTGAAACGGTACTCAAACAAGCAAGCAAAACAGCAAAACAGGCCGGTTGGAACAGTGTTAATCGGTTAACCATATTCGTTAACCAATTAACCACCTGAAAATGTTTGAAAATTTGAAAGTTTGAGTTGGTTAATCGATTAACCATATAGGTTTACCGATTAACACTGCTCCAACAGCAGTAAACAACAGCAGAAAAGCACTTAATAGCAACTTATCACTTAGGCAAACTTCCACATGATCTCATAATTAATTGTGCACAAAATTAAACCAACAAATCATGATTCAAACAGCATGTAACTAGATTAACACAACCAAATCATGAATCAAACAGATCAAATTAACCAACCTTCGGAGCGGAGATTTGCCCCGGTTAGCGTTGATTCAACTGTAATTGAACAGATATGATGCTAAAAGTCCGGAATACTTCAACATCCACACCAATTCTTGTAGTAGCAATGAAGATCCTTCAATATTAATCCAAAATAAGCCAAATAATCATTTCCAAAATCACTTCCAGATTCAGATCCAATTATGCACAAAAATTGGATGAAGAAATCACTTCAATCGAGATGATGGATGGAGGTTGGAGCTCAAGAATTCATTGATTCCAATGAAGAATCAAAGAATTCAATGAAAAAGAGCTTTGAGTGAAGGTTTTGGAATTGGAGAATTGAGAGAGAATTTGAGAGAATGGAGATGAATTCTGAAAAATAAGGGTGACAAATGAAGATTGGATGAGTGTGGTTTGAAGTGAATCACTTAAATATCACCTAGGTTTGGATCCAAAGGAAAGGCTTGGAAGTTGGTTTGTGAATTTTGGTTTGGGATGAGGAATGGGATTTTGGAGGGAAATGAAATTATGAAATGATTCTAGATCCTTCCCAAGTGTAAAATTTGAATTCAAGTGATCAAAATTGGACCCCAAAGTGGTTTTTCTTCACAATTCACGTGAAGAGGCAAAATATGCACTGGTTAATCGATTAACCATATGTGTTAATCAGTTAACACCTTTAAAAAACCCCACATTGACCTGATTTGACTTGGTTAATCGGTTAACCATATGCGTTAACCGATTAACACCATCAAAAATTTGAATTTGGCGCCTTTTAGAGGGAAATCTGCGCATTTGCCCTGTTCCAACTGTTTGGAGCTCCATTAAGCTTCCGAATCCTACTCTTGAATATTATCATTGTGAGAATGCTTGATATAGCCTGAATGCTGCTTTCTGAACTACTGTTATCCTGCAAAAATAAAATAAAATCGGCCGCATGACCGCTGGGAAAAATAAATGTCGTCTGATGCTCGCTATTTTGTTTCTTGCGCTAAAAATGAATTCTGAGCCACAGGAAAACCTTGATCCCCTGCCTCCAGGACAAATGTTATGCAAAATGCTGATGCTATGAATGCAATGAAACATAAGCCAGTTGCAAAAACCGGTTGGTCAAATTTTGGGGTACAACAGTTTGACCAAACCTCCATAATTCTTGGTGTTATATCTCTATCCCTCAACTATTTACTTTCAACATTTTATTCTTTATTTCCGCTGCTTATTTCTAAAATATTTTTGAAAGGAGTTTAAACTATGAAAATGATCCCAAAAATTTTTCAAACTATCATTTTTATAAAACCCACAATTCACCCTCTTTCTCGTGTGTGAAGTCATATGTCCAACAAGTGGTATCGGAGTTTGACTCGTGTTTAAGGACTAATCGTCTTAGGAGGAAGATGGCATCAAACAAATGTTCAAACAAGAGATATTTCTTAAATACACCTCCACCTTTTAATGGTGTTAGGATTGAAATATGAAAAGCTATATTTAGAATAATTATTCAAAGTATTAGTTTTGAATTATTGGAATCTATAATCAATGGTCCGTTTATCCCAACTCATAAAATGATGGAGAAGTAGTAGATAAATCCTATTCTCTTTAACCATAGAAGAAAACAAAAAAATTGAAATTTATTTCAAAGCCAAAAGCTTTTTAGTAATGACTTTAGATCTTAGTAAACTTTTTTGCATCTATAATTGTTAAACCGCCAATGAAATTTGGGATACTCTTAAGATGATATATGGAGTTTCTCTAAGTATCGAACAAGAGGAAATAAACAAATAAGGAGAAGAAGATGAAGGTATTATTCATCAATTTTTTTTCAAATTTAGAATTGCTAGAAATTATATTGGAACATTTTTCACTAATAAATATCTAAGAATTAAAAATTGGAAACACAATCTAATCCTTAAATCAAAAGATAGGGAATGCTTGTAAATTTTATGAAAAACCAAAGAAGAGGGAAATCATTAAAAAATTGAACAAACTAGTTCAATTACTTAAAGATGAAGGTACAAGCTCAAAGACTGAAGAATCAACAATTTCATCAAAATCATATCAAATAACTCCTATGGTTTCATTCAAAAATACATACTTAATATTATAATGATCTTTGGACGATTTAACATAAAATGAAGGAATCTCATCTCTAAGAGGTTGTGAAGAATAATTATCCTCCAATGGAATTGAAAATTCTGGCAAGCACACGATGGATGTTATTCCCAAAGTTATAACATCCACTGTGACATCTACTACTCAACAACTAATACTCAGTAATAATAAAAGCAGTAAATAACACAACAATTGTTTACCCAGTTCAGTGTCAACAACACTTACATCTGGGGGCTACCAAGCCAGGGAGGAACTTCACTATTAGCAGAATTAATTCAGAGTTAAACACCACAGTTTGCACTCCTCACTTAAAACCTACCCAATGACAATTCAACCTAGAGACACTCTAGACCTGAGTATACCCACTCACTCCCCCTCAATCACACAATAGTGATATCAAACAATTACAGAAGACAATATGAAGAGACACTTCATACACACCTTGATCTTGCTTCACAACTTTGATCAAGGAACTCACACACTCTTGCTTCATAGCTTTGAGTGAGACACAACCTAGAATCTACTTATCCAATGCAAGTCATCCACTATACAATTGCTTGGAGTACAAGTATTCCTAGACAAAATTCACACATGAAGACTAGCCTTCTTCACTTACAAGGACTCTGCAATCTGCACTCTTTCTTCTTTTGTTAGTCAATCAAGAGCACTTACAAACTCCCCCTTTGGCAAATTTTAGGCTAAAACAACCTGTTAGCATATCAGAGTTTACACACAGCAGAAGACTTATGATGTGTCCTATCACGCAGGATAGTTGCTAGCTCAAGCCTCTCTAAGTCCTCACAGTTATCTCTTACTATTAGCTCACTTTGTTAACCATCTGGTAGTTACCACTACAGATGTCACATCTATTTGAGTAACACTCTGGCGTTCTCCCCCTTAACTAATCAGATTATTCTGCAGTCACAGATACAAGCATCCATCCTGTGGATTTCCAGACATTCAGAATGACCTTCTGAAGTCACACACACCTATGCTACTCCCCCTGAAGAGTTGCACAAGACTCTCTGCACTTATTCATCCAGTCTGTTCTGGATGTTATGATCTTCAGGATAACATCCTGAAGTACACACATAAGGTTTCTAGCATACATTTATTCCTATCCAGGCTAGACATGCATATCACTTTATTGCTAATATCACACATTTCATCAGCTGCACCTGTGGATACACCTGTAAGCATGCAAGTCTAATATCATATGCACAAAGGCACATATGTTCAAGCCAGTTCTCCTTATTCTCCTTGTTCTTCCACCTGTTGTACCTGCCTTGCTTATGTTGTTAGCTCACATATTATTCTCTCCCCTTTTTTAGCCATAAATTACTATCTAACTAATGAATTAACATAGATCAAAAGTGTAGCATAACAATTTTGAAGTACACATTAAACTAACTGCTTATAGAGAGCATCACACAACCAGTGCAATTCTTGCTGTCAAATAAGTCTACCTAAAATAACTCACAAAAAAAACATCAACACAACAGTTCACAAAACCAGCTCAGCAACAATCAGCTTGAGCTTCACAGCACTTCATCAGCATCTGTCATTCTTCTTCTTCGGATGCAGAACTGGACCTACCTTTGTCAGGTTCTCCATCACTCGTCTTCTCAGCCACAGGGGATCCATCTTCATCACTGTTCTCTCTCTCTCTCTCTCTCTCTCTCTCTCTCTCTCTCTCTCTCTCTCTCTCTCTCTCTCTCTCTCTCTCTCTCTCTCTCTCTCTCTCTCTCTCTCTCTCTCTCTCTCTCTCTCTCTCTCTCTCTCTCTCTCTCTCTCTCTCTCTCTCTCTCTCTCTCTCTCTCTCTCTTTTTCTGAATCAGCTGCCTGGCTATCACTCTCTTCTGCACCATCATTTTGCCTATCCTCATCTGTGAACTCAACATTTTCATTTTACTCAAGGGTCCTGATTAGTGCTTCAAAAGTTCTTTTCCTCACATCCAGCTCCTGACATGTCTACTTTAGTTTGACAATCACTTCTGCTTTTCTTGATGTAGACTGGGATGTCTTAGTTGATGTTGCAACAAAGTCAGGAACATGAGTTCCAAGAAACAGCTTGGGATGAAATGATAAGGGGCTTTCTCGTTTGCTTGCAGCATCACTCTTTTTGAGAATGTTTGGATACTGTTTCAAGATTATGCCACATATGAGTGAAGGGAATGCAATAGGGCCCTTGATGCTATAGCTGCCTGCATGCTTCATAGTTTGATCAAAAACATATGTTCCAAAATCAAATTTGGCCTTGGTCCCAATAACATAGATGAGCTTTCCAAGAACAGCTGCCACAATAGATTTATGGTTTGTGGGCACCCAATTTGCTGCTCTAATCTTATGCAACATAGCATATTTGACACTCAATTTGCTGGCAACTAGCTTTCCTTTGGATGGCCATCTTTATACCTGGTTGCCGGTTATCACTTGACACATTTTGTTTTCTGAAACATTTACATTAGGACGAGCTCTATCTGATCTTCCCATATATTTATTGATTGTTGTTGGAGTAAAAGTAACACACTCCCCTCTTACGTGCACCTTGCCAAATTCTTTAGATTTCCTGTCAGCACATTCCTTTGAGAGATTAACTATGAATTCTTTGACAAGTAATTCATAGCATGGAGAGAATTCACTAACTGTTTTCATCAATCCTGCATCATTAATGAGTTTCATGATTTCTTTACTCTCAAGAACATTTTGTCCCAGCTCCCTTTCCACTGCCAGCCTTTTCTGAACAACATACTTCCATCTATTAACACACGAGGGGTAATGAAATGAAATGTTGTCAATTGGAACTTCAGGGACCTTTTCAGCCAGTTTGCTCTTGGAGGGTTTCTTCTTGTTTTGGATGTCAGTGACATCCTCAGCAACATCAGACTCAGTCTCTGATTCAGTACCAGATCCAGCCTTTCTCTTCTTGGGCACTACTTTGCTCCAGGCTTTGGGAGGTCCAACTTGTCTTCTTTTAGTTCTAGCCTTCCTCGAGGGAGTGTCATGTTCAGTTGTCTTCTTTGTGAGGTTGTCTTGCTCAGCAACCTGTTCAACTGCATTTTTCTTGGGGGAACCTTGTTCAGCCACCTTTTCATCTTTCCTTGTCATAAGCCTTTTGGCTATGCCAGGATTGATGTTTTCTATTAAATCATTATCAGAATATTCATCAAGGTCTACCAACTCCGCATTCTTGGTGCCTTGCACATCATCACTTCCACCATCAGAGACTACACCCTTGTTTTTCTCTTCTGATGTATGATCTTTCAAGGTTCTAACATTGGGCATATCGTTACTTTGATCATGCACAGTTGGACCAGACCCCTCATTGCTGGGTGGAATGGGGATGTTCAGAGCCCTAGCTACCATGCCAGCAATGATGTTGTGCGTTTTCTTGGCTCCATCATCATTAACATCAGAAGTTGCAGGAGTAGGAGTTTTACCTGAGACAAGGTCTTTGGACCTTCTTGCATGTTGGCTCCTTGGATTTTTTACCAGAACCCCTTCTGGAGTCATCATGTGCATGAGAGCTATTTCAAGCACTGAGTTAGGGTTGCTTGACTCAGTTCCTATCTCAGACTTGTTGGTGGGTATGTTCTTGGAGGGAGAGAGGATTTTGGTGAATGTTGAGACATTGTACAAGACGTTGATCGTGTGAATAGGGGTTTCCGTTTGTTTGAGGTTGTAGAGAAGATGAACAGTTTGATAGTGAACCAAGTGGTGTAGACGTTTGATGTGTAGGGGCTCAAAAGATGATATGGCAAATGAGGAGGGAACTTAATGTATTGACTAATAAGAAAATATTTGAATTTTAAGTTATAGTTCCCTATTCTCATTAATTTCTATAACTCACCATTACTCAAGGACCTCAATTTTTGTAAATTATTTTTAAATTTATGGTCCTTGTGTTGCGGTGAAAATCGGATATCAAGCTATTGAATTAACTTGAACCTTAATTCTTTTACAACCGGACTTTAATTTATCCAAAGGAAAGGTCTAAAGAAAGAAAGAACCTTTTGCGCGATGTTACAACAACGCTAAGAGATTCGGGGATCGGGGGTTGGTTATGCATAGGGTAGGTATTTCACATCCTAAACATCTGTAGTACTCTACAGGAACCTTTTGTTTATTTGTATGCTAAGTTTGTTAAATATTTGCTAAGGTTTGGGTATTGGGTAAAAAGGTGAAGGTTATGATAGATGAAGACCTAAGATTGTTTCTAAGTTTGCTCGCAAAGACATCGCGTCCTCTGCCTACGTATCCTAACTAGGATAGAATCAGAGCAATCGTAGTTCACCTCACTAGGGTTGAAGAACGCTTGATTGCGATCAAGGTTCAAAGGGGAAAAAACATAATAATGTTTGTGTAGAGTTTCACAAAACTCTCTATGTCTATGTTGTAACACTCAAAGGGGAAGTAAGTGATCATATCCATGATCCTTACATAGAGTTAACAACTCCATCCTAGGGTTCTAGTTGAGGAGCACTCCTAGTAAAGGTGGGTCTTTTAGACTTAAGCAAAGTCAAACGGCTTATGAGTTATAATCTTAACTAAAGTTCAAGGTGACTTTCCAAAGTCAAAGGCAGAGATAATGAGTTATTCAAGTATGAGGAATATAGAAGACAAAGATTACAATCAACGAGGGGTAAGCACATTATAATGAGCAAGTAATTCAAGTTAGATGAATGATTTCAACTGATAAATACAAGCAGTGCTACAACTGGCATATCTTAACGAAGATGAAGTCATGCTTTAGCAAGGATTGAAAGTTATGATGAAGGTAACAACCATATAAACCACTGACAATTGGAAGTAACAACTATGCCTAGATAACAATATCACATAGTTAAATTAGTTTAGCCTCGTAATTTAGGAGGTATGAACATTCATGGTAACAACTAATTAAAGATGAAAACTCAACATGTTGACGAACATAAACAAACACCAATAAATCTTACAAGAAAAAAAAATAAACATGGCATGAGGAGAATTTAAACCGAGACGTAAGGTAACGACCTACGAATAAGTCTACTAATAAGTATGCAAAGGCATTGTTAAAATAAATAAACATGAGATTTCATTCCACCAAACAAAACTAGACATCACAATGAAAAGTTTGCAAAAAGAACGAGTTAAAAAAGATGAAAGATGAACAAGTTATGAATATTTGAAGTTGAGGTGATTTATGACAAATAAAACAAAATAAACAAGAATAATAAAAGGAGAAAGGGCCAAGCTGGGGGTTGAACCCAGGCCCTTACATTTACAAACATACACCACAACCACCAGAGCACACACGCGCGCTTTGAAAAGTAATGGAAAGAATAAACAAAATAATAAAACATGAGATAAGAAAAAAAAAGAGAAGCGAAAAATGCCTCGCTGGGGCTCGAACCCAGGACACAAGGCATGATAGGCGTTTTAATGGCAAGGCAATAACCACTGGGGTGGCGATACATCCGTTGATTATCCCACCCCAATAAATACATAACCCTTCACGCGTGTTATTTTGGGCCCAAAACCAAGGCAAACAAAGCAGATACGGATTGGATCGAAACTCTATCAAATCACAACCAAATTCAACAAAATTAGAGTCTAAATTGCTTGGAATTTAATGAGGATTAAGATAGCATCAACCATTTTTCAAAATCATGCTTACACAAGGGAACTCGATGGAATATGCATATGTGAGTTTTGAAGAACATTTGGAATTTAAAGTTATGAACTGATGTGTTTAAAGCAAGTTGATACTCTGAGCCACCTCCAAACATGCAGTGGAATGAATAAAAAAGAAACTAAAGTGTGGCGTTTGAGTGACTTGTATATTGATGTGATTTTGGTGAGAACCTTACTTATGTGAGTGACTTGTGTAGGTGAAAAATGCATCATGAATGTGTGATTTGTGTTCAGTCAGTTTTAAGGCATTTGGCACATACAAACATGTTATGGATGATCAATGTAAGTTATTATAACACACAAATTAATTCAAAACAGACCAATGCAAGAACTGGTTTGTGGTATGCTACTTTTGGGATGAAAATGGTTACTTCAAGAATGAGATTTTGATGTGAAGGATTTTATGACAAAATGATCTTTCTAACACATTATAAATGAATGATATGCAATGTGTTTGAATTGGTTTGAGTGAAAAGACAAGCTTATGCAAAAGTGGCATTGTGTGTGCTTAAGTGCTTATGTCTTGCAAGCCAATGGATGAAAATGAGTATTGGACAGAGAGATGGTAAGGTGAGCATTTAGACATCTTTCAAGTACACATACAAACATGTATGAGGGATCAGGAACTGTTTTGCAATACATAAATCAAAAAAGCATACTAGCTGTTTTGACAGCATATGGTGTTTCTTGAGGGTTTTTTCAAACAGATTCAAACAACTATATTCAATCCAATACAAATATGCACACATGTCACAGATATGGTGTTGAGTGGTTTCCAACATAGATTGAGGCAAAAAACCAACAGTTGTAAGAAAAAGTGTTCAAGCTGCAATTTGCTGTGAATGTGAGGCATGGTGATGTCCACTTTTAAATTTCAAGCATATTTGATCAAATGAGTCATATACACACACACACCATATATGTATTGATGGATGGTGCCAAACACACAAATGAGTTCAAGACAGTTTGTTTCATGAATAGTGATATGCAGGATGCCAATTAGAACTTATAAGATGCAGTTGAAGGTTTATGACCTAAAGCAGTGATAGTAAGAAACAGTATGAGGAAATCAACAATGTGATATTGAACACAATCTAACAAGAGATTAATTCACTAAATTCCTGGTTTAAGAAAAGATACTTGGGTGGCATACATTAACATGATATGGTCATGGGCAAGAGAAAAGATCAACATACCTGTGCTCAAGATTGGCCACTGCTGTACATATTTGGAATGAGAAAAAAAAACATAATAGCCAACACAAGGAAGTCAACAAGCTGCTAGGAGGTATGTGAGGATACCAGTTTGAGATTTCAAAAAAAAATTGTGCTGTAACAGTTCAGACTTATTAACCTATAATACACAGCCTGTTGATTCTATTTTCTCAAAGCAAAGAGACCTCTAGGCTAGCAGCCCTGTCTTACTCTAGCAAGGTCAGTTCAAAGGTTCATGTAACAGCCAGGAATTTGAGGTTTTGCAATCATACTCCTACTTTTAAAAGGGTCCTTAGGAGACAAACTAGTGTTGGTGGTTGCAACCTCGTGATCATTGTGAACAAGGGTAGTAGATGTGATTTCACTTAGAGGAGTTGAAGCTCATGGGATAAGAAACTGGTATATGTATCTAGCTGGATTGTACTTGCAGCAAGTGAACAAAATCAAGGTGGGGACCAAACAGTCAATCACAAATCAAACATGGATCACTAACCAATCCAAAGTTTATTTAGAACCTAGAGGCATGAACCAAATCATTAGTATATGAAGCCAATGCTAACAACCACCTAACATACATCACCATACCACCTCTGGCCCTTACCAACTGTTACTTATCAACTTAAATTATTCACCCAACAAAAACCTCAAAACTGTCATGAATCTGGACAGTCCTTACTATGCCAAAGCTGCAAAGTTAAAAATAAAAAAAAAAACCCTGAACCCAAACAACAGCTCCCATACAGGGTACACATCTTTTAGTAAAGGTATGACAATAATAGCAACTCAAAATACCAAAGCTTTTCTCAAATCACCCTAGGCTAAGTTTGCAAGTAAACAATACGCCTTAGCTAACAGGAAATCATTAAATGCGAGACTGATGTACAATTAATGCAGCAGAATTGAGTAAGGATTATACCAGTAAGACAGCTCTCAGAAATAACATGATGTCAAGTTGCCAAAGTGACGAAACCTAAATTCCAGCTCAAATAGTAACACATTCTTAATCACAAACTCAATAATAAAAAAAAACTGTCTTGCTCCCTCCTTCATGAATAGCCTAGTAGCAACAGTCACACTTTACAAGTTCATGACAGTATATTTTGCAATCCTCAAAGCAATAACATAACCAAATCAAGTCAAAAATAACAACTCCAATGACAGTACAAACTCATAATCAAAATATGGCAAGAACAAATTCAATACTTATGTTGATAATCATAACAAGTTTACCATCCATCAAAAGCCAAACATCATAAAAGTCATCATGTGTTCATGGCTCAAAATCTACCAATAGGCTCAAAAATGCAAATGCATGAAAAATAATGCCAAATCTAATAAGAAATAGCTACATACCTCTTGATGAACTTTTTGAATATGCCAAAAATAGTTGAGAAACCCAAAGATCCTTTATTCCACTTTCTTGCTTTTGAGTCTTTCTTCCACTTTAGGTAACAATACACTTGTGATGCTATATGAAGAAATATGAACTTCTAATGATTTGTGAGTGTTTAGACAGTTGAGACATGATAAAGTTGAGGTGCTAGAGGGGTTAAAATGGCAAGAATTCACATGGAATGAGTTTTGGCCATTTTAAGGATTTTGGTCAAAGTATGGTAGGATGAGAGTTGACTTTTGGATTTTTTAAGGTTCTTGATGTTTTAATGGGTCATACACCTTCTATATATGTTTTAGAAGATGTGTGGATGGTTGTGGGAGTGTTGGAAAGGCTAGAAATGAAAATGGCATGAAGGTTGTAAAATGCCCATTTTTGGTGTTTTTGAGCTTTTCTTTTCTTACAAGCAAAGAAAGAAGGAGAAGGAGAGTTGTGATGCAATGATCTTGTAGGCAACTCTGGTCTGTTTTGAAAATGAGGATGAGGCCTCTATTTATAGGAGAAGAAGAGGTTGGGGCAGATTGGTAACTTGCCACTATTGGAGGGAAATTGTGAAGTTTCTTGCAAAATCTTGCCAATATCTTCATATCAGCTTCTACACATCAAACCCTTGGCTCAAGGTATGCAAGTATCAGCTGACATGAGGGATTTGAGATGACTAGAGAGAGCTATGAAGGTAGGGGCCTGCAGCTGCCCCAAATTGCTTGAAAAGTTTCTCTTTCATAACTTTAAAATGATTATTTTAATTGCAACTTGACATCAACTTGCTTGGCTCATCATTTCAATCTTTTTTCTGGTTTTCTATTCATTCATACCTCATATTATCAGATTGTAACATGATCCAAGGGTGGAGAGTGCCTCAAGTTGTAAAAATCCAACTTTGAGATGTTGAATCAAGTGAACTTTTAGTGTGACAGACCCAACTTCAAGACACCATAACTTCCAGCTCACAACTCCTCTTGGGGAGTTCTTGTACTTTTTGGAAAGCCCTCATATAGATCTACAACATTCATGTTTGCCAAAAGTTCCAAATCTATGTGAATCTTGGTTGAAAAGTCCTTCAAAGTCAGCAAAAAACAAGTTTTAGTGCTGCCAGATTTTCAAAATTTCACTAAGTGTTTTGTACTAAGAATCGATTTTGATGATAACTTCAATTCCATGCATTTTCTGAGTGTGACCTAGTATAGGACTTTTGTAGGACTTATTAAGAGCTTTCCGACGAGCTTTGAACCACTTCAATCGGGTGCGCGGTTAGGGAGTTAGGGTTTAGCCCCTTTCGAAACCCTAATTTCCCGTTTTTCCAATTACTCTCACGTCTTTGATCCGATGATCATGAAAATTGATATGTAGGTCCCCTATGACATAAGGAACAACTTTGCTTCACCACTTGAAGTTCAATTCCTAAAACTTGAGGGGGTTGACTTTCCGGTCAACCGAACGATCGATCGGCGATTACCGAACTGTCTGTTCATGTTTCGGAGCTTCCAAGACTTTGAAACCCTTTGAGGGGACTTCACTAAGTCTTGTAAACTTGTTGGACCAAAGTTGCATCATTGAACCTTCCTTTAAATCCAAAGTCAAACTACGGTTGACTTTTCCTGCTCGAAAACCCTAATCGAGTACCCTGAACTGCGCTGTACTCCATCTGGGGGTGATCACTTCAAATTGAACTCACACATGGCCCACTATGATACTCTTGATCTTATTTCATGAATGATTCATCCCAAAGCGATGGTTACCCAATCCTCGAATCCTTCGATTTTATCAGTACGGAGCCCCGTTCCATCTGTGTCTTGACAAAATACACTCTGAAACTTGTTAATGTTAGATAAATAAATGCATATGATATGAAGAGGATATAAGGGGTCAAAATTTGGGGTGCAACAGATGCCCCTATTTAAATATCTTCACTAGATGGTAATGAGAGATGACAATCCTCATAGAAATCTTGTGAAAGGTATTTAAATATAGCAAACCAGAAATTTTGTCCCTTAGATCCGATGATATGCAAAAGGACAAATGCGATCATGCCATGAATCTAAATGGTGCTATATGATGCTTGAATGTAATACAGATGCGGACACACGAGCAAATATAAAAGAACGGCGAAACGACGAGTAACCACTCACGAGGACCCAACACACTGGGGAAAAATTCCGAGCGAAGTAAGCAAGATAGTTCAGACATGACTAATGATGTTTGTTCAAGGAAATCTTTCACACAGGGGACACAAATTCCACCAGGGAAGACACATCTTCATTGGGGAAAGGAGAAACGAATCTCACTGGGGATAACCAGATGAGAAATTTCCTATAATGAAGAGTTCAAACGGGATCTTCAAGAAAAGGTTAGAAACAAGACCGGACGTGCCGGGGAAACTAGTACCCACTAGTTCTCCGAGACTCGACTGGAAAAGCAAAAGCTTCAACCGGGGAAACTGGTGACGGCCAGAATAACAAATAGCTTCCAATAGTGCTAGTTACCACTAGACTTCCTGAGGGTGATGGTGACAACCAAACCAAAGTTCCAATCACAGTTGGGAATTTCGGACAAAACAGGACTTCAGCTGGGGAAATTGGTAACAACCAAACCTCACGGTACTAATATCGATTAGTTTTCAAGAAATGCCAGTAACCACTGGACTTAGAAAGAACTGGTGACTACCAAATCAGTATTCCAAATACGATTGGTTATGATAATGCTAGTAACCACTAGACTTAACTGGGGAGATTGGTAACGACCAAAATCAAACGGTCTTTTTCCAAGGTATTAGTTACCACTAGACTTCCTGGGGTAATGGTGACGACCAGAACCAAAGTTCCAATTACAATTGGGAATTCCAAACGATATTGACAAAAACACAGGACTTCGGTTGGGGAAGTTGGTAACAATCAACTTGTAACAATTAGCTTTCAAGCCATGCTAGTGACTACTGGACTTAGAGGAGACTGGTGATGACCAAATCAAAGGGTACCAATCACGATTGGATTTTAACAGAGTTTGGTAACGACCAGACCAAAGTGGTGATAACAATCTGATTTAAACAATGCCAATAATCATTGGGCTTATGGTAACTGGTGACAACCAAGTCCAGTGGTATACCAATAACAACTGGTACTGGACACGGCTAGTGAAAACTAGATTTTCCAAGCAATGCTAGTGACCACTAGACTTAGAAAGATTGGTAATAACCAAATCAAAAGCCACCAATAACAATTGGGTCTGAAGGTAACACTAGTAACTACTAGATTCAAAAAGACTGGTAATAACCAAATCAAACAGGTACCAATGACTATTGGACTCCAGGCGATGCCAATAATTATTGGGCTTTTCAGGGAATTTTGGTGGCGACCAACTCAAGTATCAGTGACCATTGGTTTTAGAAGGCAATACTAGCAACCACTAGATTTCTTGGCACAGATTGGTGAAAACCAAATCAAAAGGACTCCAATAACAATTGGTTGGCCTTATAACCGAATTAGTGGCGAACGGGTTTGGAAACCTGCTGGTGAAGACCAAACTACTATACCAAACATAGTTAGTTCTGAATACGTGCTAGTGACCGCTAGTCTTTCACAGTTTGTTAGCGGTAACCCAATCGAAGGTGAAAATTGGTAATAACCCCCTGTTTGTATAAACCAAACATTGCTAGTCACCACTACTCTCCCAGAACAAAAATAAGGAAATCCCAGGGTGTCAACTCTAAAACGAACTTGTAACAACAAAATAAAGATAAAGGTAACGACCAAAGGACCTCAATGGTGGGAATGCAAACAAATGCATATGCTAGCATGATGCTGTATGCAAGACACAAAACGACCCGGAGGGACAAAAGAAAATCCAATAAAGAGGGAACTTATCACGCTGAGTTTCAAAATGCCCCAAATCAGGCGACACTTCCTTCTTTGATACAGATAACGATTTTTCCTCAGTAATGTCCCCCATAATCTTGCAAGGAAGAAGTCTAGCTAGAATTTCTATCGGACGTATTTATCTCGGTCAAAGACAACAGCGGTTTTCACAACTTCAAGAACTGTGTAATATCATCATATTACCTTTGGAACTTTTCAATCATTTTGTCAAATTGTGCTTTCTCCTTCTTTCTTTTTAAATCAGGGCTTAGGTTTTTCAAAACACTTTGCTTTCAATAAAAAATTCTTATTAATAAATAAGTGAAATTGCATAACAAAAATAGCAGATCATAACAATGATTTGGCCAAAGAGAGAACTGATTTTATTGATGGACAAGAACTTTACAAAAGATAAAGCCTTGGGGACTTTAAAAGTTTTGAAAAATGGCAACAGAAAAGATTACAGAATCCCATAATAATTTGGTCCTTCCGACTATTAGTTCACTTGCTTTGCCGCTTCTGACGAGAACAACACGTTTTGCCCCTTTCTTCTAATACTCTGCACAGGAGTCCGCCCCAGCGTCCGACATCTTTCAAACATTGGGTTTTTTCTTGTCGAGGCATTGAAATTCTCTTTCTATGCATCCGTTTTCAGGCGTAGTATTTTCTTACTGCGTCCGAGTTGATGGGATACTTGAGTGATTCGCCATCCATGGTTTCGAGAATCAGAGATCCTCCGGAGAAAACAGTCTTCACAACGAAAGGGCCGTCGTAGTTGGGCATCCACTTGCCACGCATGTCTTTTTGTGTAGGTAGGATTTTTCTAAGCACCAGCTCTCCTTCCCTATACTCTTTGGGACGAACCTTCTTATTGAATGCCCGGGCCATCCTTTGTTGATAGATTTGACTGTGACACATGGCCGTCATTCTTTTTTCGTCGATGAGATTCAACGAATCAAATCTTTCTTTTATCCACTCGTCTTCATCCAACTCTGCTTCCGTCAAGATCTTCAAGGAAGGTATTTTGACTTCAATGGGTAGCACCGCATCCATCCCGTATACTAGGGAAAAGGGAGTTGCCCCTGTCGAAGTGCGTACTGATGTCCGGTAGCCGTGCAAAGCAAATGGTAACATCTCGTGCCAATCTTTATAAGTTACGACCATTTTTTGTATTATCTTTTTGATGTTCTTGTTTGCAGCCTCAACTGCGCCATTCATCTTAGGTCTGTAAGGGGACGAGTTATGATGTTTGATCTTAAAGTCGTCACAGAGTTCCTTCATTGTTTTGTTGTTCAGATTCGACCCGTTGTCAGTGATGATCTGGTTAGGGATACCATATCGGCAGACAATTTCCTTTTTAATGAAGCGTGCGACCACCTGCTTCGTCACATTCGCATATGACGCTGCTTCCACCCATTTGGTGAAATAATCAATTGCGACAAGGATGAAGCGATGACCATTAGAGGCTTTAGGCTCTATTGCCCCGATCATATCTATGCCCCACATTGCAAAAGGCCAAGGTGACGTCATCACATTGAGAGGATGCGGAGGGACATGCACTTTATCAGCATAAACTTGACATTTATGACACTTTCGAGCGAAGAGTATGCAATCCGTCTCCAAAGTTAACCAGAAGTAACCCGCTCTTAATATTTTCTTAGCCATGGCGTGGCCATTTGCATGGGTGCCGAAGGTCCCTTCGTGTACTTCGGCCATTATGAGATTCGCCTCACTTTCATCGACACATCGGAGTAAGACCATATCATGATTTCTCTTGTACAAGATGCCATTGCTGATGAAGAATTTAGATGACAACCTCCGTATCGCTCTTTTGTCAATTGTGGATGCGTCGGCGGGGTATTCTTGATTTTGAAGGAAATTCTTGATATCATAAAACCACGGCTTCTCCCCAAATTCTTCGTCCATTGCCATGACGTATGCGGGTACTGTCCTTCTTTCGATGCGAATCAGAGGTGCTTCGTTAACAAACTGGACTTTCCACATGGATGCCATCATGGTCAATGCATCGGCAATGTGATTTTCCGCCCTTGGTACATGCTTGAAGGTAATTTCATCGAAATACTCAGCCATCTCTAGGATGTGGGTCTTATAAGGAATCAATTTTTCATCCCTGGTTTCCCATTCCTCTTTGAGTTGGTATATCACTAAAGCAGAATCACCAATTACTTCCAAAATTTTGATACGGAGATCAATGGCAGCCTCCAACCCCAGGATGCAGGCTTCATATTCCGCTATGTTGTTTGTACAAGAGAAACAGAGTCGGGCTGTGACCGCAGTGTACCCTCCAGTTGGATTTTTTAGAACAGCTCCGATGCCATGTCCATTTTTGTTTGACGCTCCGTCGAACATCATCTCCCAACGGGACCCTGGCTCGGGGCCTTCCTCTGGACCAGGCTCTGGTTTCGTGCGCTGAATATACATCACATCTTCATCGGGAAAGTCGAACTTGAGCGGTTGATAATCCTCCATAGGATACTCTGCAAGGTGTTCTGACAAAATGCTCCCTTTGATGGATTTCTGAGCAACGTACTGGATATCATATTCTGATAGGAGCATATGCCATCGGGCTAATCTTCCTGTCTGAGCTGGTTTCTCAAAGATGTACTTGATGGGGTCCATCTTAGAAATCAGCATCGTAGTGTGGCAAATCATGTACTGCCTCAGACGTTTAGCAGCCCATGCCAACGCACAACAAGCTTTTTCCAGGGGAGAGTAACGACTCTCACAATCAGTGAACTTCTTACTTAGATAATAGATTGCATGTTCCTTCTTCCCTGACTCATCCGTTTGGCCCAAGACACAGCCCATCGAACTTTCTAATACGGTCATATACATGAACAAAGGCCTTCCAGGTACCGGAGGAATCAGCACTGGAGGTTCTTGCAAATACTGCTTGATTTTATCGAATGCTGCCTGGCAGTTTTCATTCCATACCACTGTTTGATCTTTTCGTAATAACTTGAAGATCGGTGTGCAGGTAGGAGTCAGGTTGGAGATGAACCTGGAGATGTAATTCAAACGTCCAAGGAAACCTCTAACTTGTTTCTCAGTTTTAGGAGCAGGCATCTCCTGGATTGCTTTAACCTTGTCAGGGTCTACCTCAATTCCTCGCTGACTAACGATGAAACCAAGTAGCTTGCCTGAGCGAACTCCGAAGGTGCATTTGGCTGGATTTAGTCTCAATTGATACTTTCGGAGTCTTTCAAATAGCTTTAGTAGATGATCCAAGTGGTCTTCTTCACTTTGGGATTTTGCAATCATATCATCCACGTATACTTCGATTTCTCTGTGCATCATATCATGAAATAGTGTGACCATAGCTCTCTGATATGTTGCCCCTGCGTTCTTCAAACCAAAAGGCATTACCTTATAACAATAGGTGCCCCATGGTGTGATAAAAGTTGTTTTTTCCATGTCTTCTGGATTCATTTTTATCTGATTATAGCCCGAAAACCCATCCATGAACGAGAACACTGCAAAGCTTGCCGTGTTATCTACCAAAGTGTCAATATGTGGTAATGGGAAATCATCTTTCGGACTTGCTTTATTTAGATCCCTGTAGTCAACGCACATCCTGACCTTGCCATCCTTTTTTGGGACCGGTACAATGTTGGCTACCCATTCGGGATATTTGGATACTGCTAGAAAACCAGCATCTATTTGCTTTTTGACCTCATCTCGGATTTTAAGTGCCATATCTGGCCTCGACCTGCGAAGCTTTTGTTTGATCGGAGGACATTCTGGTTTCAGGGGGAGTTTGTGCATGACAATGTCAGTATCTAACCCTGGCATATCTTGGTAGGACCAAGCAAATATGTCAACAAAATCTCTGAGGATTATTATCAACTTGTCTTTGATTTCTGGCCTCAATGACGCCCCGATCTTGACTTCCCTTTTGTCCTCTTCTGACCCCAAGTTAATGACTTCCGTCTGCTCTTTATGGGGCTGGATATAATCATCTTCATGCTCAGCTATTCTCTTTAGCTCTTCTGGGACCTCTAACTCTCCTTCGTTCCCTTCTTCAGCTTGAAAGACGAATGAACCGCTAATAGAAGGAGCCGAATGATCATAGGATTCTGTGGTTGATGGGGGTATTCTGCATGTTTTATTTAGGAACAATTAGGCACTCACACACAAACATGCAGATGAAGGGTGGTTTTTATTATTTTCCAAAAGAGATTGCCATTTTTCCAAAAAGAGTGAAAGTGACGTGCAAACAATAACAAGAGTTTTAACAAAAACACTTTTTCATTAATGATTTTCAATTTTTGCAAAGTGGCCCAGTACAAAATAATTCACAAGTCTTGGGCAAGACCGAGAAATTTTTAAAAAAAAAAGACACAAAGCTAACAGGCAGAATGAATTACTCTAAAGGTAAAAAGATGGGAACTTCCACAGCCTCCCAATTGCGCAATGCTCCTCCTCCTCTAATTATTAGATGATCCAGATTACCGTCCTCATTTTCAGAAATAATGGCGTTAACTTGTACACCGCCGCTGGTGAATATCTCTTTTAAGGACTTCTTCCTCATGGTGCTTTCTTCCGGCTCGCCTTCCGGAGTTGGTTTGTAACCCAACCCCTGTCGATCATTCTTGGCCCGAGCGTTGACTTCGATGACCTCTCCCCAACCCAGTGGGACTCCGGCTTTCAGTGCCGCCTTAATACTTTGAGCAGAGGTAAATAATGGCCTTTGGGTTATGTCTGATTCATCTACTAGAACAGCGTGAGCTATTTCTAGTGCTTGGAAAGCTGTTTCGAGAGAGTCTTCCTCAGCCTCAATATATCGGAAAGATGACAAGTTGCTTACCATCAAGTCCTCTTCTCCATGGACAATGACTAGCTGGTCATTTACAACAAACTTCATTTTTTGGTGGAGCGTGGAAGTGACAGCGCCAGCTGTATGAATCCAGGGTCTTCCCAATAAGCAGCTATAAACCGGATTTATGTCCATCACCTGGAAGGTGATTTCAAAGATTTGTGGTCCAATTAGAATAGGGAGATCAACTTCTCCTATCACGGTTCTCCTGGATCCGTCGAACGCCTTGACTATAAGAGAAGTTGGTCTCATGGTAGCGCCTTGATATGCCAGCTTGGCCAAAGTTCTTTTAGGCATTACATTGAGCGCTGATCCGGTATCCACAAGAACTCGGGACATTGTGTCTGCTTCACACTTGACTGATACATGCAAGGCACGATTGTGCTTGCGCTTCTCAGCCGTTAGATCATTATCATCAAAGCTCAAGGTGTTGCAGGCAGTGATATTTGCTACAACGGAGTCGAACTGCCCCACTGTAATATCCTTAGTAACGTGAGCTTGCGTTAGGATTTTGAGTAATGCCTGGCGGTGTGCTGGAGAACTCAAAAGCAAAGCCATGACCGAGATCTTGGAGGGTGTCTGATTCAATTGGTCCACCACCCTATAATCGCTTCGTCGAATGATTCTCAAGAATTCTTCTTCATCGTTCTTGAGACTTTCTTTTCTTAAAGGCTCTTTGTCAGTGGTTGTCTCCGGAACAGGCTTCTGAGGAACGGGCGTCTTTTGAACGGGAACTGCTGGTGGAGGAGCCTCGCTGTATGTTCGAGGTTGATAGACACGACCACTCCGAGTCATTTTGCTTCCACCGGCGATATTGGCCACACTTACTGGTTTCTTTTCTTTGAAAATCCCTTCACACCATGAATAATCTTGTTTTGGTGTCACGGTTCTTGGGCGAGGCTGGAATCCTCCTCTTGGCTCAAACCTAGTCTGTCCCCTCCCGAATTTCGGGGGTTCGTCATCACGAAATACTGGCCGAATATTCTTGTAGTTTTTGTTACTGTTACCATCTCTGGACCCAGCTCCTTTGTAGGATTCTCCTGGTATGTTAAACACAGGCTCGATGACTGCCACATCTTCTTCCTTTTTTCGGTTAGCGATTTCTATCATTCCTTGTTCAATCATGGCTCGAATATCCTTTTTCACAGCGTCACAACCCTCAGGATTCAGCATACATTCTTTGCAATCTTCGTGAGATGTCTTGAGTAACCATGCCTGAGCGAGGCGTTTGTGTAGGTCTGCTAATGGCACTTTGATCTCACCAATGGTGGTAACCTTCTTATCTTCTGACCCCTCCCCTTCTTCAGTAATGGCATTGACTCCACCATGATTGGGAAGAGGGTTGCTTTTAACATTGGGCGGATTATCTTCGAAGGATAGAGTTCCCTTTTCGATAAGCTCACGAACTAGGTGCTGAAGGGCGAAGCAACCTTCGAGATTGTGGCCTGGAGCATTCTCATGAAATGGGCAGCGAGCATTCGCATCATAATAGAACGGGAGTGGATTAGGTGGAGCACCCAATTTTCTTGTTTTAACCAACCCTCTTTCTACTAGCATGGGAAACAGGTCGGTGTAACTCATTGGAATAGGATGTATCTTTGGCCTATTTGCTGGATAGTTTGCCCTTGGGGCCCTGTTCTGAGGTTGTTGACCCTGTGGCTGCTGGCTTTGTTGTTGATTACTGGTGCGATACTGTTGCTGACCGCCAGGCTGATACTGGTGTTGATTGTTGAATGCCCCAGGTTGGGGACCATGCTGCGAAGAAGGCTGAAAAACCGGGGTTACTGCCGCTACATATGATGGTTGGTACTGTTGGTGGAGGCTTCGAGAGCTTTGTACTTTCTTTCCATATGTGATTGCGCTCACTTCTCCCTCTTTCTTTTTGTGGAACGAGCTGACTGGCTTTTTTGCCGTGTTGGCGCTCGAAGTAACATTTGAAGTAGTCACTTTTCCGCTCTTCAAACCCGCTTCTACCTTAACCCCCACTGCCACAATATCAGAGAAATTTGTTGTAACGCTGCTGATCAAACGTTCATAGAATTCGGGTCGAACTGTATCCACAAACCAATCTGCCAACTCCTTCTCAGTAAGAGGAGGCTCTACCTGTGCTGCAGTTCCGCGCCACCTTTGCGCATACTCTTTGAAGGTTTCGGTATTTTTCTGCGTCATATTAAGAAGCTGACGGCGGTCTGGAGCTAGGTCCATGTTGTACTTGTACTGTTGAATAAAAGCATCTGAGAGGTCTTGGAAACTGTGGATCTTAGCTTGATCTAAACCGAGATACCATTTGGCTGAAGCTCCTTTCAAACTATCTTGGAAACAGTGTACTAACAGTTTATCATTTTCAATATGCGGAGCCATCCGCCTACAGTACATGATTAAGTGCTCTTTAGGACAAGTAGTCCCTTCATATTTGTCGAAGACTGGTATTTTAAATTTCTGAGGGAACACTAATCCAGATACCAGACATAGATCCTTGGCATCAGATCCAAAGACATGATTTCCTTCAATGGCCCTCATCCTCTTGGCCATGATGTCCATTTCTACCCTTAACTTCTCGTGTTTTTCATCCTCAGCTTCGGATCCATCGGGTATATCAAAGATTGGCTGTTGATTGGCGAAGACTGGTCGTACCGTGGTGGGACCACCTGCTGTAGTAAAAATGGGGTTTCTGATCGTTGAGTCGAACAACGGATTGAGACCTGAAGACTGCATGCCGTTGAAAGGTGGTACAAAATCCCGGGACATGCCATAGGGAAACTCTGCTGAAGTAACAGGAGCCATCGTGACATTGGCTGCTGTTGTGGCAACTTCGGAGACCACTGTAGGTTGTGTATCCATTTTTGCTTTGATCATGTTGAGGGCTTCTAAGATCTGGTTGACGTCCCCTTTGATCCCTTCAATGTCATTATCCATTCGGTCGAACCTTTGATCGTTATCTGCCATCTTCTTTTGAGCTTGGGACCGTGTGTTGTATCGGTGAGTACTCAGCGTGACTCCTTCTTTTCTCTCTCTGGACAAGAACAAAAGATGAGCTGCGGAACCCCAAATGCAAGATGACATGCAAATGCAGATGCATGAACCATTCAAGGAAACTCAAGATTTTCATTTACAAACAAAAAGTTAGACCAACATGTGACGACGTGCTTTAAAAAGCGTTTTTCATTTGATAGCTGGGAATCCATTACAATAGAGTGGTCTTTGCTTAAAAAAGCAAGACTTTTCTTACAATGAAAGTAAATGCAACAAGCAGGATTTCAATCCTTTTTTAGGGAAAGCAGGGAAATGACGAAACAAAAACCAATCTAACAAGACGACCCTTCTCCTTCTTGGACCCCGACATGAACTTGATCCTGGCGGATAATCTCCCACAGGTCTTCATTTTCCCTTTGCGCTTTAACCAAAGCGTATTTCAGTTCTTCCCTAGTCGTGGGGACTTCGGGTTCCATGGTTATCTCGTAGTCATGAGTGTAGAACATGATTAAAGCAATTTCTTTTGACCATAGCAGGTACCCCCTGGTGGTTAGGCAACTTGCATTCTCCATCGGAGTTGGGCCCATAAGGTGTGGATCTCTTTGAGCGTATTCGGCATTAGCTTCTAGTTCTTGGTTGCGACCTGTCTCACAGAAGCGGGGCCTCAACAGTTCTGGTTCAGGCTCTGGCCCGGTAGGATACCCGTGTTGACGCCTAGCAAGGATAGGATTATAAGTGATCACCCCTTCTATCCCAATGAGAGGTACATTGGGAAAATCTCCGTAACTGGAAATCATGATTTGGTCGCCGATGCTAGTGTCGTACCAGGTGATATCATGGTGTCTGAGAGTGACAAGTTTAGAAACCCAAGCGTTTTTGGTAGGAAGCCTCCAAAGGATATGGGTCCTTGGCAGATGAGAAGTAAACCATCGGTCGAGTAGTGCAAGACAGCATGAGTATCGCCCACAATCATACAAGGCAAAACGGTGAATGACCACATAAGTATCAGCCAGTATTGCGTTGACCGGACTCTTGAGGATGAAGAGACGTATTGCTTCCTCGCTGATGAAGTCGTAATTGCTTGGGAACAGATACAGTCCATATATTAGCAGTGCCAAAATTGCCTCAAAAATGCCCAGGTTTCGACTTTCATAGTGATACTCGGCCATTTCCATTAGAGGCCCGGCATCCATTCCATACCACCCTGCTTTCGCCCTCATTGGTGGTAAGTCTTCCAGCTTGATATGCAGGGCTTTAGCTAAGTCCTTCTTCTTTGGTTTTCCATAAGGGAGTGTAAGAGCCCATGGGATCTTCAAGTAAGCATTATACTCTTCGAGGGTCGGGAGTAACTGAAAATCCGGAAACACAAAGCAGTGGTAAGTTGTATGATAGAACTCCAACAAAGCTTGCAACATGGGCTCATTGATTGGAGCGCTTATTAATGGCAATAGGTCCCCATATTTGGCTATGAAAGCAGCAGGATTTCGAACAAGTCTGGTTAGCATTCTTAGACGACCCAACCTCAGATCCGGGACTCGAAGCATGCCTCTTCTTACCATGTTGTTGCCTGCAAAGAAAAAGTTGAATTTCCTTGAATGATTAGAAGTAGTGTGAATGCAAATGCACATGGTTGTCACGGAACTCAGAGATTTTTGAACATCGGAAATCATCATTTCATTAATAAACAAAACAGATTACAAAACATCATTTCCTCTTACAAGGGTTTTAACTAAACAAATTGGCGCAATCTATCAAGGTTCTCCTAACAGCCTGAGGTTGAGCTTCTCGATCTTTCTTTCCAACTGAGTCTTCTCAATGATGAGTCTGTCCACAATTATCTTCCATGGATTAGACTGAGGCTCATAAGGCTCCTCTAGTGCCTTCCTCTTCTTACAAGAGAGGATTTCTTCATCTTTCGACTGGAGTTGTCTCCGGAGCTCTGCATTTTCTTCAATGACTATCTGATACTTGTGCTTCCAAGCTTCTTCAGTTTGTTGTGCTTTGACCAAAGCAATTTTCAACTTTTCTTCTTCAGACATGAAGACCAACGGGCGTTCTTCTTTTAAGGCCATAGGTTCTTGTTTGGGATACGGCATCTTTAGTGTGACAGCTCTTTTCCGAACCCATTGGAGGTAAGGTTCTAAAGAAATACAGTTGAGTTTTCCAAGATCTTTCTTTCCTTTTTTATGCAGACGCTTCCAAGCTTCTAGAATTTTCTCTTTTAATCCTTGACTGTCTTCCCCTTCTTTGAAGAAGATGCTTTCTACTTGAACACTTTTGGGTTTGTCTTTTAGGGGGTATCCCAATTGTCGGCGGGCAAGTATCGGATTGTAGCTGATCCCTCCATTAATGCTGAGAAGAGGTACGTTGCTAAATTCCCCACAACTGTCAATGATCATTATCCCATCATAATCACGATTATACCAATCAATATCAGAATGGGTAAGAGCCATGATCTTTTGTGACCACCATCCTTTCTTTGGATCCCAAAAAGCGTTGGCTTTGGGTAAATGTGAAGTGAACCATTTGTACAATAAAGGAGCACAACAAGTGATCATTCCCCCATTATGGAAATTCCTCAGATGAACAGAATGGTACGCGTCTGCCAACAAGGTAGGCACAGGGTTCTTCTTTAAGAAAATTTTGATGGCATTGAGGTCCACGAAATTCTCAAAGCTTGGAAACAAGAATATACCATAGATGAGTAAGGCAAGGATAGCTTCGAATGCATCCATGCTTAAATGATCTGCGTAGTATTGAGCTTTCTCAATCAAGAATTCTGCTTTGAACCCAAAGACTCCCCCTTTTGTAATCAGATTCTTTTTTATGTCATCCACTCCTAAACGTGTAGCTTTGGCGATATCCTGCTCTTTGGGGTCCTTCTCTATAATCGGAAAAGGAGATTCTTCGAGAATAGGCAACCCGATTAACTGAGAATACTCTTCTAGTGTGGGTACTAGCTGATAATCAGGAAATGTGAAGCAATGGTAGAGCGGGTCATAAAACTGGAGGAGGGTAGAGAGAAGTCCACTATCCATTTTTATCTTCAAGAGTAGCAACAGCTTCCCGTACCGGCTTTGAAATCCCTCTGAATCTGTCACCAAGGTGCTCAATCTTCTCAAATCATCCAGGTTAAAACCCTTGTAAGTGTATTTCAAAGTTTTCTTTCTTTCAATGTTCATGACGACCTCTGATATTTACAAACAACAAAGTCTGAGTTCCATGAAACCATATGATGATATGATGATATGATGATATGATGATATGAAAACATAAACAAGATGCATATGCACACAACACAGGTTTAGGGTTAAGGACAAGCATGAGTTCAAAGATCTACCCATCCCCAAAGATTGTGCTACGGATTGATTGTACCTGCCGAACGGGTTCTACAAAGTTCCCAGAGTCATCGACCCATCTTTCGGATATTATCGACTTCCCAAATTACTTGGTAATTGATAATATTCTCAAGAGAATCTTGTCTGAGTGTAGTATCGCGTATCGACTATTTCGGAAATACTTCCTTATAGCCATCGCACTACGTCCTGATAAGGCCAAAGTGGGGTAGAATGTTTTCTAAAAGTCCACAGTGTCATAGGCTCCTTCGTTGAAAGTAGCATTGTTTTCACGAATACTCGATCAACAATACTAAAACTTTCAAGAGGGCCTACACTGAGCGGTGGTTTCTCAAGTTAGCTTGGTCGGGAATCAACTCCCTATAAGCCTTCTTGAATATACCACCATCCTATCATAATTTCACTCAAGTCCGGGTATAGGACCGTCTCACCACTCAAAGCACCCAATACCCAACACACAAACAAATATATTGACAAATATACATGTTAAGAAAATATTTACAAATATAGCAAGCAATCAAACTAAATAGGCTAAACCCTCAAGTTTTAAGTCAGTATCCCCAGTGAAGTCGCCATTCCTGTTGCGGTGAAAATCGGATATCAAGCTATTGAATTAACTTGAACCTTAATTCTTTTACAACCGGACTTTAATTTATCCAAAGGAAAGGTCTAAAGAAAGAAAGAACCTTTTGCGCGATGTTACAACAACGCTAAGAGATTCGGGGATCGGGGGTTGGTTATGCATAGGGTAGGTATTTCACATCCTAAACATCTGTAGTACTCTACAGGAACCTTTTGTTTATTTGTATGCTAAGTTTGTTAAATATTTGCTAAGGTTTGGGTATTGGGTAAAAAGGTGAAGGTTATGATAGATGAAGACCTAAGATTGTTTCTAAGTTTGCTCGCAAAGACATCGCGTCCTCTGCCTACGTATCCTAACTAGGATAGAATCAGAGCAATCGTAGTTCACCTCACTAGGGTTGAAGAACGCTTGATTGCGATCAAGGTTCAAAGGGGAAAAAACATAATAATGTTTGTGTAGAGTTTCACAAAACTCTCTATGTCTATGTTGTAACACTCAAAGGGGAAGTAAGTGATCATATCCATGATCCTTACATAGAGTTAACAACTCCATCCTAGGGTTCTAGTTGAGGAGCACTCCTAGTAAAGGTGGGTCTTTTAGACTTAAGCAAAGTCAAACGGCTTATGAGTTATAATCTTAACTAAAGTTCAAGGTGACTTTCCAAAGTCAAAGGCAGAGATAATGAGTTATTCAAGTATGAGGAATATAGAAGACAAAGATTACAATCAACGAGGGGTAAGCACATTATAATGAGCAAGTAATTCAAGTTAGATGAATGATTTCAACTGATAAATACAAGCAGTGCTACAACTGGCATATCTTAACAAAGATGAAGTCATGCTTTAGCAAGGATTGAAAGTTATGATGAAGGTAACAACCATATAAACCACTGACAATTGGAAGTAACAACTATGCCTAGATAACAATATCACATAGTTAAATTAGTTTAGCCTCGTAATTTAGGAGGTATGAACATTCATGGTAACAACTAATTAAAGATGAAAACTCAACATGTTGACGAACATAAACAAACACCAATAAATCTTACAAGAAAAAAAAATAAACATGGCATGAGGAGAATTTAAACCGAGACGTAAGGTAACGACCTACGAATAAGTCTACTAATAAGTATGCAAAGGCATTGTTAAAATAAATAAACATGAGATTTCATTCCACCAAACAAAACTAGACATCACAATGAAAAGTTTGCAAAAAGAACGAGTTAAAAAAGATGAAAGATGAACAAGTTATGAATATTTGAAGTTGAGGTGATTTATGACAAATAAAACAAAATAAACAAGAATAATAAAAGGAGAAAGGGCCAAGCTGGGGGTTGAACCCAGGCCCTTACATTTACAAACATACACCACAACCACCAGAGCACACACGCGCGCTTTGAAAAGTAATGGAAAGAATAAACAAAATAATAAAACATGAGATAAGAAAAAAAAAGAGAAGCGAAAAATGCCTCGCTGGGGCTCGAACCCAGGACACAAGGCATGATAGGCGTTTTAATGGCAAGGCAATAACCACTGGGGTGGCGATACATCCGTTGATTATCCCACCCCAATAAATACATAACCCTTCACGCGTGTTATTTTGGGCCCAAAACCAAGGCAAACAAAGCAGATACGGATTGGATCGAAACTCTATCAAATCACAACCAAATTCAACAAAATTAGAGTCTAAATTGCTTGGAATTTAATGAGGATTAAGATAGCATCAACCATTTTTCAAAATCATGCTTACACAAGGGAACTCGATGGAATATGCATATGTGAGTTTTGAAGAACATTTGGAATTTAAAGTTATGAACTGATGTGTTTAAAGCAAGTTGATACTCTGAGCCACCTCCAAACATGCAGTGGAATGAATAAAAAAGAAACTAAAGTGTGGCGTTTGAGTGACTTGTATATTGATGTGATTTTGGTGAGAACCTTACTTATGTGAGTGACTTGTGTAGGTGAAAAATGCATCATGAATGTGTGATTTGTGTTCAGTCAGTTTTAAGGCATTTGGCACATACAAACATGTTATGGATGATCAATGTAAGTTATTATAACACACAAATTAATTCAAAACAGACCAATGCAAGAACTGGTTTGTGGTATGCTACTTTTGGGATGAAAATGGTTACTTCAAGAATGAGATTTTGATGTGAAGGATTTTATGACAAAATGATCTTTCTAACACATTATAAATGAATGATATGCAATGTGTTTGAATTGGTTTGAGTGAAAAGACAAGCTTATGCAAAAGTGGCATTGTGTGTGCTTAAGTGCTTATGTCTTGCAAGCCAATGGATGAAAATGAGTATTGGACAGAGAGATGGTAAGGTGAGCATTTAGACATCTTTCAAGTACACATACAAACATGTATGAGGGATCAGGAACTGTTTTGCAATACATAAATCAAAAAAGCATACTAGCTGTTTTGACAGCATATGGTGTTTCTTGAGGGTTTTTTCAAACAGATTCAAACAACTATATTCAATCCAATACAAATATGCACACATGTCACAGATATGGTGTTGAGTGGTTTCCAACATAGATTGAGGCAAAAAACCAACAGTTGTAAGAAAAAGTGTTCAAGCTGCAATTTGCTGTGAATGTGAGGCATGGTGATGTCCACTTTTAAATTTCAAGCATATTTGATCAAATGAGTCATATACACACACACACCATATATGTATTGATGGATGGTGCCAAACACACAAATGAGTTCAAGACAGTTTGTTTCATGAATAGTGATATGCAGGATGCCAATTAGAACTTATAAGATGCAGTTGAAGGTTTATGACCTAAAGCAGTGATAGTAAGAAACAGTATGAGGAAATCAACAATGTGATATTGAACACAATCTAACAAGAGATTAATTCACTAAATTCCTGGTTTAAGAAAAGATACTTGGGTGGCATACATTAACATGATATGGTCATGGGCAAGAGAAAAGATCAACATACCTGTGCTCAAGATTGGCCACTGCTGTACATATTTGGAATGAGAAAAAAAAACATAATAGCCAACACAAGGAAGTCAACAAGCTGCTAGGAGGTATGTGAGGATACCAGTTTGAGATTTCAAAAAAAAATTGTGCTGTAACAGTTCAGACTTATTAACCTATAATACACAGCCTGTTGATTCTATTTTCTCAAAGCAAAGAGACCTCTAGGCTAGCAGCCCTGTCTTACTCTAGCAAGGTCAGTTCAAAGGTTCATGTAACAGCCAGGAATTTGAGGTTTTGCAATCATACTCCTACTTTTAAAAGGGTCCTTAGGAGACAAACTAGTGTTGGTGGTTGCAACCTCGTGATCATTGTGAACAAGGGTAGTAGATGTGATTTCACTTAGAGGAGTTGAAGCTCATGGGATAAGAAACTGGTATATGTATCTAGCTGGATTGTACTTGCAGCAAGTGAACAAAATCAAGGTGGGGACCAAACAGTCAATCACAAATCAAACATGGATCACTAACCAATCCAAAGTTTATTTAGAACCTAGAGGCATGAACCAAATCATTAGTATATGAAGCCAATGCTAACAACCACCTAACATACATCACCATACCACCTCTGGCCCTTACCAACTGTTACTTATCAACTTAAATTATTCACCCAACAAAAACCTCAAAACTGTCATGAATCTGGACAGTCCTTACTATGCCAAAGCTGCAAAGTTAAAAATAAAAAAAAAAACCCTGAACCCAAACAACAGCTCCCATACAGGGTACACATCTTTTAGTAAAGGTATGACAATAATAGCAACTCAAAATACCAAAGCTTTTCTCAAATCACCCTAGGCTAAGTTTGCAAGTAAACAATACGCCTTAGCTAACAGGAAATCATTAAATGCGAGACTGATGTACAATTAATGCAGCAGAATTGAGTAAGGATTATACCAGTAAGACAGCTCTCAGAAATAACATGATGTCAAGTTGCCAAAGTGACGAAACCTAAATTCCAGCTCAAATAGTAACACATTCTTAATCACAAACTCAATAATAAAAAAAAACTGTCTTGCTCCCTCCTTCATGAATAGCCTAGTAGCAACAGTCACACTTTACAAGTTCATGACAGTATATTTTGCAATCCTCAAAGCAATAACATAACCAAATCAAGTCAAAAATAACAACTCCAATGACAGTACAAACTCATAATCAAAATATGGCAAGAACAAATTCAATACTTATGTTGATAATCATAACAAGTTTACCATCCATCAAAAGCCAAACATCATAAAAGTCATCATGTGTTCATGGCTCAAAATCTACCAATAGGCTCAAAAATGCAAATGCATGAAAAATAATGCCAAATCTAATAAGAAATAGCTACATACCTCTTGATGAACTTTTTGAATATGCCAAAAATAGTTGAGAAACCCAAAGATCCTTTATTCCACTTTCTTGCTTTTGAGTCTTTCTTCCACTTTAGGTAACAATACACTTGTGATGCTATATGAAGAAATATGAACTTCTAATGATTTGTGAGTGTTTAGACAGTTGAGACATGATAAAGTTGAGGTGCTAGAGGGGTTAAAATGGCAAGAATTCACATGGAATGAGTTTTGGCCATTTTAAGGATTTTGGTCAAAGTATGGTAGGATGAGAGTTGACTTTTGGATTTTTTAAGGTTCTTGATGTTTTAATGGGTCATACACCTTCTATATATGTTTTAGAAGATGTGTGGATGGTTGTGGGAGTGTTGGAAAGGCTAGAAATGAAAATGGCATGAAGGTTGTAAAATGCCCATTTTTGGTGTTTTT
The DNA here is from genome assembly GCA_963859935.3 of Lathyrus sativus. NCBI lineage: Eukaryota > Viridiplantae > Streptophyta > Magnoliopsida > Fabales > Fabaceae > Lathyrus > Lathyrus sativus. The sequence goes on from OZ012741.1 coordinate 675,912,507, forward strand.
GAGCTTTTCTTTTCTTACAAGCAAAGAAAGAAGGAGAAGGAGAGTTGTGATGCAATGATCTTGTAGGCAACTCTGGTCTGTTTTGAAAATGAGGATGAGGCCTCTATTTATAGGAGAAGAAGAGGTTGGGGCAGATTGGTAACTTGCCACTATTGGAGGGAAATTGTGAAGTTTCTTGCAAAATCTTGCCAATATCTTCATATCAGCTTCTACACATCAAACCCTTGGCTCAAGGTATGCAAGTATCAGCTGACATGAGGGATTTGAGATGACTAGAGAGAGCTATGAAGGTAGGGGCCTGCAGCTGCCCCAAATTGCTTGAAAAGTTTCTCTTTCATAACTTTAAAATGATTATTTTAATTGCAACTTGACATCAACTTGCTTGGCTCATCATTTCAATCTTTTTTCTGGTTTTCTATTCATTCATACCTCATATTATCAGATTGTAACATGATCCAAGGGTGGAGAGTGCCTCAAGTTGTAAAAATCCAACTTTGAGATGTTGAATCAAGTGAACTTTTAGTGTGACAGACCCAACTTCAAGACACCATAACTTCCAGCTCACAACTCCTCTTGGGGAGTTCTTGTACTTTTTGGAAAGCCCTCATATAGATCTACAACATTCATGTTTGCCAAAAGTTCCAAATCTATGTGAATCTTGGTTGAAAAGTCCTTCAAAGTCAGCAAAAAACAAGTTTTAGTGCTGCCAGATTTTCAAAATTTCACTAAGTGTTTTGTACTAAGAATCGATTTTGATGATAACTTCAATTCCATGCATTTTCTGAGTGTGACCTAGTATAGGACTTTTGTAGGACTTATTAAGAGCTTTCCGACGAGCTTTGAACCACTTCAATCGGGTGCGCGGTTAGGGAGTTAGGGTTTAGCCCCTTTCGAAACCCTAATTTCCCGTTTTTCCAATTACTCTCACGTCTTTGATCCGATGATCATGAAAATTGATATGTAGGTCCCCTATGACATAAGGAACAACTTTGCTTCACCACTTGAAGTTCAATTCCTAAAACTTGAGGGGGTTGACTTTCCGGTCAACCGAACGATCGATCGGCGATTACCGAACTGTCTGTTCATGTTTCGGAGCTTCCAAGACTTTGAAACCCTTTGAGGGGACTTCACTAAGTCTTGTAAACTTGTTGGACCAAAGTTGCATCATTGAACCTTCCTTTAAATCCAAAGTCAAACTACGGTTGACTTTTCCTGCTCGAAAACCCTAATCGAGTACCCTGAACTGCGCTGTACTCCATCTGGGGGTGATCACTTCAAATTGAACTCACACATGGCCCACTATGATACTCTTGATCTTATTTCATGAATGATTCATCCCAAAGCGATGGTTACCCAATCCTCGAATCCTTCGATTTTATCAGTACGGAGCCCCGTTCCATCTGTGTCTTGACAAAATACACTCTGAAACTTGTTAATGTTAGATAAATAAATGCATATGATATGAAGAGGATATAAGGGGTCAAAATTTGGGGTGCAACACCTTGACACTTCTTGCACCAAGTTCGTCCCTATTCATTGCATAATCATCAGGTAATGCATGAATCCATTTACACGGGCTACCTCTGAGCACGCCTCCCTTGAACTCACCTGGACTTAGTTGAATAGTGCATTGGATGTCACAGAACAAGGTCATGACATTCAGAGTGACATTGCTTCTTTTAGGCAGGGTAGTATCCATGGACTCCATCAGGTTCTAGTATAGCCTATCTAGCTTTCCCTGATGACCAATGTTTGGGTATCCCTTCTTGGTTTTCTTCCCTCCATGAGATTTCTTGCATCCTGTCCTTCTTTCTGAGGCATACTTTGAAGATCTTCTTGCTGATGGGTTGGTTCTTCTCTGTTGTCTGTCTTTCACCAGCCATACTTTTTCCATAGTTTCCTTTTTCTCCAGGTTATTGAGGATACTTCTAGGCTCCCATAGGTAGAAATTGTTCATTGCTCTGGCTCCCCTCATTTCTTCCTCACCTTTTTCATTGACAACCACACACTTATCCTTTGAAAAATGGACTTTTAGGCCTTGATTACATAGCTGACTTATGCTTATTAAGTTAACTGTCAGTCCTTTAACCAACAAAACATCCTTCAATTTTGGGGCTTTAAGACTGTCAAGTTGTCCAACACCGGTGATTTTTCCTCTAGCTCCATCACCAAAGATTACATGACTGGATGTATGAGGGTTGAGTTTTGTTAAGAGATCCTAAATTCCAGTCATATGTCTGGAACAACCACTGTCAAAGTACCAGTCCTCTTGGGTTGGCACCCTTAGATCAGTGTGAGTAGTTAAGGCCATATTCTTGGCAACCCAATGTCTTTGCCTGTTAGGAGCACCCTTCTTTGTTCTTGCTTGATGCTGCCTTTTAACATGAGCTCTCTGTTCTTGATGAGGATGACTAGGGAATTCATGCAGCCAGAAACACACAGATTTGATATGACCAAGTTATACCCTTGGAATCTACTCTTGACTTGATTCTAGTTTCTGTTGGTTGGATGTTGTGACATTGGTCGTGACATCCTCTTTGGCTTCTGGACCTCAGGTTGTAATCTCTTGAGTTTTAGCACAGGATTTTGTTTATCAACATATCCTAGTCCAGATCTATCTCCTGAGATTTGTCCATTCTAAAGAATTTCCTCTAGGGTGTCAGTCCCAGAGTTGAGCATCCTTATGGATTTTGCCATTTGATCCTTCTTACTTTTCAACTCCTTTATTTCACTTCTAAGTGTGTCAATTGTGGCTAGATGCTCTCTCTTTTCAGCTTCTAACTCTTTGATGGTTTTCTTCTGTTTCTCTCCTTGATGAACCAGTTCTGTGCTTCTGATGTGAAGCTTTTTGTATGAGGCTGCAAGCTCCTCAAAAGACAACTCTTCATCACTTGAATCATCATCAGAGATGCACACACTGTTAAGAGTAGTGACATGTTTAGCTGATTCCTCTTCTGATCCACTGTCTGAATCTTCATCAAACCAAGTGACTGTGAAGCCTTTTCCCTTCTTTTTGAGGTATGTGGGACATTCCTTTCTGATATGACCATATCCCTCACACTCATGCCACTGTACTCCTCTACTTTGGCTGACTTTATCTTCAGAATTCTCTTTATCTAAAGACATGCTTTTGGTATACAGTTTAGACCTAGCATCTATCCTTTTGACCAGTTTGTTGAACTATTTTCCAAGCAAGGCAAGTGCTTCAGACAGATTCTCCTCCTTTTTACCATCTATATCAGCTGTGTTTGAGACAAGAGCTATGCTTTTATTCTTTATCTCCACATCTTGATCACCCATTCCCATTTCAAAGGTTTGAAGTGAACCAACTAGTTCATCCACTTTCATGTGGCATATGTCTTGGGCTTCTTCAATGGCTGTTACTTTCATGGAAAACCTTTTTGGTAGTGACCTTAGAATCTTTCTTACAAGCTTCTCTTCAGTCATCTTTTCTCCCAGAGCTCCTGAGGTGTTTGCAAGTTCAAGAACATTCATGTAAAACTCATGAATGGTCTCATCTTCCTTCATTCTTATACCTTCAAATTTGGTGGTCAGCATTTGAAGTCGTGACATTTTGACCTTGGAAGTTCCTTCATGAGTAGTTTTGAAAGTGTCCCAAACATCCTTTGCTAGTTCACAGTGGTGTACCACCCTGAAGATGTTTTTATTTATGCCATTAAATAGAGCATTCAAGGCTTTAGAGTTCCCAAGAGCTAGAGCCTCTTGCTCTTTGTTCCATAATACTCCATCCTTGTCAGTCTTCACAGGATGTTCCCAGCCTGAATTCACAGCTCTCCAAGCCCTGTAGTCTATAGATTTCAAGAATGCAATCATCCTTGGTTTCCAATAATCATAGTTAGATCCATCCAGAATCGGAGGTCTATTAGTGAAACCTATATCTTTATCCATAGTACCAGAATTTATTTCCCTAGATCTCACCCAGATTTAAATAGGCAGGGCGCCTGCTCTGATGCCAATTGAAAATTCTGGCAAGCACACGATGGATGTTATTCCCAAAGTTATAACATCCACTGTGACATCTGCTACTCAACAGCTAATACTCAGTAATAATAAAAGCAGTAAATAACACAACAATTGTTTACCCAGTTCAGTGTCAACAATACTTACATCTGGGGGCTACCAAGCCAGGGAGGAACTTCACTATTAGCAGAATTAATTCAGAGTCAAACACCACAGTTTGCACTCCTCACTTAAAACCTACCTAATGACAATTCAACCTAGAGACACTCTAGACCTGAGTATACCCACTCACTCCCCCTCAATCACACAACAGTGATATCAAACAATTACAGAAGATAATATGAAGAGACACTTCATACACACCTTGATCTTGCTTTACAGCTTTGATCAAGGAACTCACACACTCTTGCTTCACAGCTTTGAGTGAAACACAACCTAGAATCTACCTATCCAATGCAAGTCATCCACTAGACAATTGCTTGGAGTACAAGTATTCCTAGACAAAATTCACACGTGAAGACTAGCCTTCTTCACTTACAAGGACTCTGCAATCTGCACTCTTTCTTCTTTTGTCAGTTAAGTGCTGCTATTCAGGATTGCATCTTCTGATCTTTATAGCAGCTGTTAGTCCTTTTGGGCCTTGGTGCACAAAGTAGGTTTTATCCATAACAAACCTATTTTCAATGATCTGCACGCTTGCCACTTAGTTCATGGATCTTTTAGTTTGCCTAGGGCTTCTAAAAAGTCTCCTGATATCCAGCTTGAACACTTATTCTATTTCCTAGTTTATAGATACTAGAAAAACAAGCTTACCCGCTGGATGTCATACATTCAGTGTTATGACATTCTGTATGACATTTAGCTTAACTAAGTTAACTTATAGTTAACTTACCCTGCACACACATCATTAAGTATGTCCTAACAATCAGTATGACATACATGCACATTCTAAAGTTTTGCCACAAAATGCAGCCAATCAAGAGCACTTACAAGAATCTTCAAAAGAAGAAGATAAGAAGCACTAAAAAAAATAAGAGTCAAACTCAGGAAGAATCATAGAAGATTCCTCATCAAACAAAGAAGATGAAGTTTTCCTTAAAGGATCATATGAGAAAGATGATTATGAGGTAACTAAACCATCCAACAAGCAATTATTTTAAATTAGTGCTAAGTTGGTTGAAGAAAATGATAGGATTAAAAAATAAAACGTAGACCTTAAAGAATGTGTAGAGTTTCTTGAAGAAATAAATAAATTTCTTAAATTGCAAATAACCAATATTAGAAACTCAATTGAAGTTTGTGAGACTTGTGTCTTGCTGAAAAAGGGAGTGGCAAATTTGCAGAAACTAAAGTAACTTTACTAAGGAAAAAATATTGACTTGATCTTATCAAGTTAAAGGCATTCCTTAAACAAAAATGGACTAGAATTCAAACCAGATAGAACATCTATCAATGTTTTAATAATAAAAGAAATTTTCACGTTTATAAATGCTCTCATTGTAAGAAATTAGGGAGCTTAGAGCTTTTATGTTTTGATAAATTAAAAAGGCCTAAAGGTAACACCCTTAGACCCTCTGGAAAAACTAGCGCACCTGGATATAAGAAAGTCTGGATGTCAAAGGTGAAACCCTAGTATGTTTTGCAAGGACACTTTGTAACTTGAAGCTTTAATGGGTATTAAATGGAGCTATGCAAAGAGTATACTTTCAAGTATTCGGTATTTTAAGTCTCTGATAAAAGAATAATCGATGCTGGTGGATTATCAACGACAATGATCAAATAAAGGTTTTCCGTTGAGGATATCTCAATATTTTTGATACCTAGTGATCAGCTAACCTCATAGTAGGTTGAGTTAATACGTATGTGGTTGACAGATCCAACCCGTTGTTTAAACTAATTCTCATATCCAAAAATTTGTAGATAAGGACGCACCATAATGTGTTGGTGATTCCCTTTAAGGGAAGGTTTATCAAGACTTTTTAATATTCGAGGTAGTACACTATTTTTTGAAATGATCAGAAAACTCTGATTGATTCTTGAATAGTGGATTTTATTATGATCATCAAATAAAATTATTGTGAACCAAATAGACGAGTTTCTAAATATTTGATAGAAATGAGGTGTAAATAAAGCTTGGAAGAGGTGAAAATAAATGACTAATTCAACCCAAAGGCCCAAAACCAAATTTTTTCTAAAAAATGGGTTGGCCAATCGATTAGAATTATACCCAATCGATTGGATGATTTCAAAATTAAAATATTTGTAAAATGAAACAAAAAACAACAAATAGTTAGTTGGGAATTAAATGCAACGACTAATTGCAACGACCATATCCCAAAATTTAAAGCTGCCAATCAATTGCCACCTTTATCCAATCGATTAGACAATGGCTATAAATAAAGGCTCACTTTTTCACTATTTCACGTCATATCATTATACATTTGTGTGTTGTGCATTAGAAACCTTAATCTTTCTCTTTCACTCATTATCACCTCCAATGTCATAAAAAAGAACCCGATCCTCTCAAGTTTCTCCATCATATTTTTCGGAAAACTTCTCCACTCAAGAAAAAGAGAATAATTACAATCGATGATTTTCTGATAGAGAAGTGTACATATCTCACTTCTTGGATGAAGAGCACTTCAAATATTTCCTCTTCGTAGAAGCCTTCAAATTTATCGGTCTAACAGACTTTATCTTTGAAGTTACTCAAGAAAGGCATCCCAGATTGGTTTGAAGGTTCTATTCAAACATAAAATACTCAAACAATATTATTAGCTATGAAGTCAAGAGCTAATCCATCTCACTATCCCTTGAAGAGTTTTCACAAGCCTGCAACCTACCTTTCATCATTCAAGAGTACGATCAAACGACGATGAAGGTAATGAGTTCAAATTTGATCTTCATGCCCGATCTCTTTTAATTGATCTATCTTGTGGTATTCCCTCTCCATTCACTATTGGAATTGTACGCCTAAATAATAGATTGATCACTATAAAATGAATCATGTTCTTTTCCCAAAGAAAATCAAACTTTAGCACCATCCAAAAATCAGATTATCATGTGATTTGATTTTTGGAAATCAAGTTGAGAAAAATTGGGTGAATGCTTGTTGAACTGCAGTAAAGCGGCAAGAAGCAAAAATTTAGTTTTGGAAGGAGTCCCTCCAGGATTTATATCGTCTCCATAGAGATCGGTGCGAGGGAAAGAATGTCGTTCAACAGTCTCTATATTTCTGAGCTTGTTGTGAAAATTTGTTGATAGATCAAAGGTACCATAAGTTAAAGCAAAAAATATAAAGACAGAAAATATAAAGACAGAAAATATAAAGTAAATAATTTAAAATAAACGGAGCCTTGTTGGGATTGGACCTCATCAATTGATAACATATGCATTCTTCTGACCAGTTAAACACAAATCAATCATTCGTCTAATATACTCACATATCACCCATAACAGAGGTTATGTCTAACGCAACATCGAGAGAACAACCGCATTGTCTTATTGGTGATGTCTCACGCAACTCAACAACACAGAGCATTAATATTTGATACTCAAGTAAATTTTAAGCCTAAATCTATGTCTAGAGTCTAGAATCTAACAAATATTCATCATAGGTTCAGATCTGAAGAGTATATTTGTATAACGGTTCAAATCAAAGATAAACAGGTAAACAAAGATAACATCCATATCAGATCCATGATTGATTCATATAAAATTCCATGATTAGAATACGTACATACGCTTAACCCTTTTTACATGCATTCAACTAATTTGCCAAATGCAAGTGAACATAGTTTCTCATCTCTATTATCACGCATCCTCACAATACCACATTGATCGCTACTCATGCTAATAATCAACATAATAAAATCAAAGATACAAGTGAATATCAACTTAAAAGACTATGTCAACAGTTTTCTCATTGATAGATGAATATCTAAGACCTAAGATTTGAAAAGGTTTTGTTAAGAGCCACAAATAAGAAATCAAAGACAACATCAATATTGAATAAAAACTAGTTCACAAAATATAGATTAGATGAAATACATAAGGTGTCAATAGATTGCATCCAACCCCAATAAGATATCAAATCATTTACTCGAAGATCAAGCTTCGAGTTACTCCAATTTCTACTTCGCCCTCTTAGGGTTTGTGCTTCTCTCTCTATAGTATGATTTGAATAAAGAGAGATAAAGTTCTACTGAAAAATACTCGTTTTTTTCTAAAAAGCGAGAAAAGTGCATATATAGTAAAATAAAAATCTGTCTTGTTCGCCTAACGAACACCTTCTTCGCACAACAAAGACCCTTTTTAGGCACATGAAGTGCCTCTGAATAGTTAAATAACCCTTGAAAAAATATCTGAGTTTGCAGTGCGAACACTTCTTCGCACAACGAACTTATTCGCTTTGGCTTCACTGAACGAACTTTGGATCATTTTCCTACTGCCATCTAAGGTTTCCTCTTCGTTGGGACTTCGCTGCAACTTCACATAGCAAACATTTGTTGGCTGCTCGCTGGTGTTTACACAACGAACCTGCTGATTCGTCTTCATTTCTTTGGTTTCCTTGTCCACTCCTTTGTGTTTTAACCAATGATGTTTTATGCATATATCCTGCACAATAAATCACATATAAAAGCATCCAAAGGCATTTTCTATATAATTGAAGAATTACACAAGAACAAGAATTAAATCGATTAAAACATGAGAAATAAGTTGAAAAATACCAAGAAAGATGGTTCAAAATAAGTCAAAGTTTGCACTTAACAATACTATGCTTCATCACATTGCGGATAACAAAAAGAAGAACACGACTTTGCCCTATGGTGAATTAATCACAAAAATTCTAGTGTACACCAACTTTGACTTTGAAGAAAAGGAACTAGAAAGTCTACACTCAAAAATACAAAAAGGAATTTTAGGTAAAATGGAATATACTATTCAATGAAGTGAGATTATTGCACTACCTCCAAGAAGGGGAATACACCAACGAAATAATAACCTCCCTCCATCCTCTTCAAATATTCTCAATGATATTCGTGATGATCAAAGAGCAATAAAATCAAAGATTAACAAGCTTATAAAGAAATTGGAGAAAACAAACCTCATATCTCTAATGGTGTGTAGAGAGGATGATGATGTGGCGAATTAATTGTTTTCAATGTGATTTTATTGCTTATATTGCTTTTGAATTTCCCTTATGTAATTTTCTTGTATTAAATATTTTTTTTATTTCTTAAATGTTTATGTGTTTATGTTTGAATATTTAAACTTTTCAAAATGCATCATTTACCATCATTTTTTTATTTTGACAAAGGGAGAGGAGTATACTCTCATGGGGAGTAGAGCATACTCTCCACCTAATTAGGAGGATTTTAAACACTCCAAATATATTTGTTTATTTTGTTTTTACCACATCCTCGAGAGATGCATTGTCATCATCAAAAGGGGGAGGATGTGGAACCATCTTTTGTAGGTTAAAGAAGCTTTAATGATGAATATGCTTTTGATGATGACAACTAATTGCAAACATAACAAGTGGTTAAAGATGCAAGCAAACTAAGTAGAGTTGGATGATCACTGAAAACATCCTCTTATGATGGAACCTAAATAGAATATAATTCAAGTCTCATCTTAAAATAAAATTAAAGCAAGTGCCTATAAGATTGAAGTACCTGACAACTCTTGAAGCTTTAAAATGTGTGAAAGCTCGCCATGTCGCGTCTGAGTAAGAATATGTTGTAAAAACAAAATAGCATTTTCGTAAAGTTATACAGTTAGACCACACACACACACAGAGACTAAAAACATGTTTTCAAACCTATTTTTTCTTAGAGTTATTCCTAAAAATGTTTTGAAGTCGTGCAAGTTGAATTAGAAACTATCTGAATGATTTTGGACAAAATTTGTATTGTCCAATCGATTGACACCTATTCCCAATTAATCGGGTCAATATAAAAACCGTTATTGATCGTTTAGGATAGTGTCTTAATGAAAAAAAACTATATATCTTTAACTTCCTTTTTAACTAGCCTAAACGATTAATTTGAGGCCTTCCAATTAATTGGAGAAAGATGCCAATCGATTGGCACATTAATATTTGGCCAATAAATTTTTTCTTTTTTGTGCCACCCTCTAGCCTATAAATAGAGGACTCTTCCTTCATATTTTCAAATCTAGAATCGTGAGCTCTCATATCTCATTCTCTTCTCTCTCTGTAAATATTTTTTCAATTTCTCTCACGTAGTAATTTAGGCGTAGTGTTTTCGAGAAAGGTCTTTTGCAAGCGAGGCATCTTTATAATTTTGGAAGGATAGTATTTTAATTCACCGAAGAATATTTTTATCTTGGTTGAATAATTTATCCAATCAGGAATTGTTTGTTGGGGTTTGAAGCTAAAACTTTAAAAGTTTTGGTTTGAGGATTTAGTTACTAAGTTGCCGGTTCGGTTTGAAAGCTCAGCTTGTTCAAAAGCTTTCTTTGGTTCGAGATTAGTCTGGTATAAAATCTCACATTGGTTCGTGGTTATCCTGGTAATCACCCTAGTTAATTTTGCAAGCTCTGCCTATTTAAAAGCTTTCTAAGGTTGAAGATAAACTCGATATGAAATAGGTTCGTGGTCATCACGTCAAAACCTCAGTTCAATTCATGAGTTCACCCCAGATTAAAATCTCACCTAGGTTCGAGATCAACCCATGTAAAATATTTGTTTAACTTGGAGACTAACCGCTTCAAGTTTGAAAAGAAGACTAATTGCTTCGATCTGTTGTTTAGAAAGAAGACTCGTTGCTTCTCTCTTTGTTCGCTGTTTTGTTGAAAGTTAGGCAAAAACTTCATTTTCCTTATATAAGGAGGTTCGAGAGTTCAACCTAGTAAAAAATCTTAAAATTTACTAGATACTTTTAAGAACAAATCTTAGAGAGAATTAAATATTTTCTTATTGAGAAAATCTCTATAATTCCTAGTGTTATCTCTCTCTATCCTTTAACTTTTTAATTTTCGCATTTTATTCTTTATTTCTGATGCTTATTTATTTTTAAAATCTTTTTGAAATGAACTTAAACTCTGAAAATAATCCTAAAAGTTGTTTAAACTATCGTTATTCTGAAATCCACAATTCACCCCTTTTATATTTGGAGTCATATGTCCAACAATTTTGACACTTATCAATAGTCCTTTTTAATAATTCTAGTTTCTTATTTTAAGAGGGTTTGTGAGTAGCAACTTTATGGAGTCACACTATTCTTGACATTATAAAGTGTTTTGGATTAACAACTTAAGATTGTTGTTGTTAACTTCACTTGTAGTAATAATATCTTCAATAAATGCATCAATTTCAGGGTCATTCACCTCAGTCCAAGAATTTCTGCATCACTCTTAGACATTCCTAACATTTGCATCATCATCAACCTTTATACCTTCATCTTGATCAACATTTGTATCTTCCTCTTGGACAATCTCAGGTATTGAAGCATTCCTCGCTTTTGTTTCTTGAGAATTTTTTCAACATCTCATATATAAAACATGAATCCTCCCCAAGAATCTTTAATCATTTTATTTTAATTCATTTAATTGAAATTAATTACTTTAATATAAATTATCAATAAAAATTATTCCACTAAATGTAACTAATTATGTGATTATTTAAACTTAATTAGCGTAATATATATGCAGATGAAATGAGTATGAATAATGGTTCTTTCTTGGTTGTGAAGTTTCACAACGTGCAAATTTTAAATAAAAATATTGCTACTTTGGTTATATGGATCGCACCAAATAAGGTATATATGCAACCCTTTTTCATCTTCTTTTCCTCTCTCAATAAAGTAAAGCATCAATAAGACACTCCTTTATAGTTTTTAGGGAAAATCAAAACCTTTAATTTCATGACTAAGCTTAATCATTCTTTAATACAAGTTCAAAGAAAATACTAATATTAAATATATATAAAAAAACGACGAGATAAGCATATTACAACATCATGATCATAGCTAGTAAACAAGCAAAGAAATTAACATTAATTAATTATGAATATTCACTGCTTAATTAAAAATGATCAGCATAATCTTGTTCATGGTCTTGTAGATTTGAAGAGACCTCAATGTTGTTGTTACTTGAACTTGAACATGAAGATGAAGTAGATGAACATGTTTTGTTGTTGTTTACCATCATAAAATCAAACATTAATCTCGAATTCGGAGTAGCATTATTGTTATTATTATTATTATTATTATGAGTACTAGTGCTTCCATATTCTAAATTTCTTTTCCTCGTCGATAATCGACATAGAAGCCAGTCTCCTATTTCATTTCCATAATTCTGCAAACCGAAAAAATATTAAATAAAAAAATATCATCGCGAGAGACTAACAAAAACTTAAAAAAAAACAGATATATCAAACGGACCCAGATAGTTACCTGAGTTGAATTAGAAGAATTAGTTTCTGCATTGACGAGACGATATTCATGCAAGATCCAATTAGTTCTAGAACCATTTGGCGATTTTCCTTGATAAAAAACTAGGGTTTTTCTTATTCCAACAATTCCATTACAAGTTGAAGATGAAATTCTTTTATCTGATCCTGTCGCCTTCCAATATCCACATTTTGTTGTTCTACTCATCCTATTACTATTTCTAAATTTTGTTTCTTTGGAGCTGAAAAAATGCCTCTCATGTTCATCACAACCTCCTATATCAATCAAACAAAGCAATGTTAATCACTTACTTATTTCCGAGTTTGTAAAAAAAATCGATAATACTCTTCACTTTACAGGTTAGTTTTATAAACTTGAGTTATACTCGATAAATAAATTTAATATGGTATCAGAGTCACCGACCTGGCAAATCCCAAGGATCATACTTGCAAACATTGACCTCAGGAATGATGGAAGCTGGCAAGGGGCATGAGAAGATTTTACATTTCAAATACTGAAAAACAAGTTCTTCATCGGTCGGTTGGAAACGAAAACCAGGAGGCAATCTACTTACTCCATTTTTAATAAAATTCAGCTTTTCCATTTGTTGATTAAACACTGAAAATTGCACTCACTCTTCTCAAATAAAGTGAGGGTGAAGAGAAGCACATGAATGAATTAGGTTTGCATGGTATTTATAAATATGGGATGATAATGAGAGAGAAATGAAGATATAACTTTGTCTTTGTGGAAAGGGGACAATACTTAACATACTAAGTTTCATGTTTGACAAACAATTTTTTCTTTACTTATCATCATTAAAGGTCTTTTAGTTTGCCTTTTGTTATGGTTTTGCTTTATATGATAAAATGATAAAAGGTTTTCCCTCTCGAAACAATTATATAGGTACACATTTTCAATGAAATGATAACTTTAAAATTGTTGTTTTCTTTTACTAAGACTTTAGTTATTAATGTATTGAATGTTTTGATTTTCAATTAAAAAGTATTCTGGATATGATTACTTAGCAAATGCCTTGAGTTAGCCAGTGATGATTTTTTGTGAGAGAAAAAATTAATCAGCCATCAAATAAACTTGCTCACGTTAATTGCATTAAACATGCATCCAAACATATTTATGGTAGGCACTGATAATCCTATGTAAAAAAATTATAGAGACAAATGACTGATACTTTGGTTGTACTTTTTATGCTTTGAATTTTTTTTTAGATATAGAGAAGAGATAATTTATTTGTGTAGTATATTGGAGACCATAATCTATATATATTGTGATCGTCAATTAGAGTTTTTATTATTTCTAAATTGATTATTATGACCTCCACTCATATTTGAGTCATATTCAATATTTAGTTAATTAATTAATTAAATAATTTTTAAATAAAATTTAAATAGCCTTTTAACATTATTTGATCACTTAATTATTTAAGACACTTTATTTGATAAAATAGCTAATATAATTAAATAAATATATTTGGCCACATGATTATTGAAATACTAAATTATTAAAATTTTCCAACAATATCTTGGCCAATATATCTTAATAATTATATCATAATTCTTTATGCGTGCATTCGAATGCTATTTATCTTTAAATTTCAACTTTACAATCTGATTCACCTCCTCATACATCAATAATGGGACCACCGCGGTTGTCGTCACTGACATGTAACGTGACGGAATTTTGATGACAACCACATTAACGAGCATTGAACATAGTGAGACTTTTTTTCTAGAGCAACCTTTGTGAGAGACACACCACATACTCACCCAAAACCTTAAGGTGATAGGTGTATGGGTTCTCTCACTTATAAATGCTCAAGTCACCACATTTCTATCCAATGTGGGATGTTCCTTTTATTCGAACCAAAGGCTCATGATCAGTGTTTTAAAAATCGGACCGGTCATCGAACCGGTGAGGGTATTGGGTCACTGGTTTATCGGTCGAACCACTGGGTCACTGGTCGAACCACATGACTAAACCGGATAACTCGGTTGAATAGACCTGTCATTATATAGATATAAAATTGGTCGAACCGGATGATTCAGTTTCTAAAAAAATATAACTAGTAATTAAATTTTTTGAAAATATCATATCATAAATTCACAAGTTCATAATTTAAATTCAAATTTTAAACAAATGTATCACACATAATAAAATAATACAAAATTACAAAATCTAATTGCAATATAATATAATTGAATAATTTATAACAAAATAACTCTAATGTCTACGTAAAATTATTTCAAAACAATCAAAACAATTTTTTTTTAATTTTTATAACTTTTGCATTTAAATTTTAATTAAAAATAAAAAATGCATTAGAACCGGTCCGACCCTAAACCCGGTTTTTAAAACACTGCTCATGATACCTGAGACTTTTTTCTAGAGCAACCTTTGTGAGAGACACACCACATACTCACCCAAAACCTTAAGGTGATAGATGTATGAGTTCTCTCACTTATAAATGCTCAAGTCACCACATTTCTATTCAATGTGGGACTATTATCCACCCTACTCACACTTGTTAATACTTAACAATTTCATGTAATGTGAGATCTGAATCATGTCTATTTCCAACTGGTCCAACTGAATTCTTTATTGAGATCAAATTGAAGCTTGCAAATTCAATATTTGCACAAACTATTTAGAAATGGTTATCAAAATAATAACCTCATAAGCTTTATTTCTGCAGATAATATTAACATAAAGTCTGTATCGATATCAAAATAATATTATAAAACATAAAGAAGAAGTGACTCTCACTAATCTAGGACATCCGTAGTCACAACACTCCTATGGAATACCTTATATGTCAAGTTTTTGATTAGTAAGTCAACTAGCATAGAATTTCTATCTATACGTTCTATCCTTCAATATCAACAACTTATAAGTCAATGAACTTTATAAAACAATTGTTGAAACATTATTCGAATGACTTATGTCACAATATAGCTCGAGTTTTTTTCAAAACCTTTTACTATATGCAACCAATTTCTTGAGTTAGGATGCCTATGATATATAGACATCCAAAAGGATCAGAGTCGAACATCCTAATGATGTCCAAATCATTCGATCTCTAATATGTGAGCACAAGTCTTTTTGTTCTCTATAATAATCCTTTGGTTGCCTCATTTCAACAATTTAAATTTTAAATTTTCATATCTACCAAATGATCTCATTGTATATAGGCTTATTCCTGATGCATATAAATAAGATAAAACATAAGATTCTCAAAAACTGAAAAAATATAAAAATATAAAATTTTTAAATTTCAAGATTCTTTTATTTTGGACAATAATTGAGACTTAATAGTCTCTCTTGATAATTGAGACATCCCATAATTTATTGTCTCTCATGCCAGTTTTATTTTCAACTTTTTATATATATATATATATATATATATATATATATATATATATATATATATATATATATATATATATATATATATATATATATATATATATATATATATATATATATATATATATATATATATATATATATATATATATATATATATATATATATATATATATATATATATATATATATATATATATATATCACTACAAGAAAATGTTGATTTTTCCAAGTGATTTAGTGACGTGGTAAACCCGTGGGAAAAAAGTGTGGCAAGTGATTCCCACGCCACTAAATTATTTAATTAATAAATTTTGTACACCTAAAATCTGCAACGAAAATTTGGAATTTTAAGAGAGAGGGAAATTTGAATTTTTCACAAATTCAGTTGTGGCGTGTAAATCACAAGGGAACTGAAATTTCAAAAAAGTCCTTTTATTTGCCACGTGAGTAGCATGTCACAAAATACCCACATGTCTCTCACGTCACTAAACTGCAAATAGTAAATGTCTAAACTTTTTCATTAACTTCTCAAACACATTGGTTTATGGAATTGAATGTGACAACCTTGCGAAGTGTTTCCCACGTCGCAACCCACTTACATAAATGATTTTCTTACTGTTGCATTGATATTTAGTGGATGAACAACTATAATTTAATATAGGGGAATGTTCCGACCCTTTTCCCACGTCGCAAATTTCCCAAACGAATACCACGTCATAAATTTTGAAAAGGTAAGTGGGTTCCGACGTGGTTTTCACGTGTCCACCACGTCGCAAGTGTCCTTATATATGGAAAATCCCAGAATTTCTTCAGTCACATCTCATTTCACTTTGCTTCTGCCTCTTTCTTCTTCCCCTTCCCTTCATATTGTTCTTCTTCTTCTGCCTCATTCTGCCTCTATTTTTAACAAAAAATTTAAGGTGAAACATTTGTATGTTGGTTTTGTGACTGTATTACCTTACCGTTTATTTTATGTTTTTCTTATTATTAACTGCTGATTTTTTTTTTCCAGATTTAAGATTGATTAAGAAGTTCCATTGGAAGCTTTGAGAGTTAACTCAGAGGTATTTATGCATTCCAATTTGTTTATATTTGAGATTTTGGTGATATATGAAATATTATTTTAGAATATTGATTAGAAAATTTTAGATTTTTTGTTGTTAGATGTAAGTGTATATATATTATTTTAGAAAAACAAATTTTTAAAAATAATGAATATATATACTTTAAATATGTTATTATTAATATAATATATTATTTTAGTGAATTTATAGTATACTTTAAAAATAATGAATTAAAAAATAATGAATATATATTATACTTTAAAATATATAGTGAATATATATTATACTTTAATGAATATATTATACTTTAAAAATAATGAATATATATTATACTTTAAAAATAATGAATTTATATTATTTTAGTGAACATATTTTATTAGGTTGGTGTCGAAATAGAAAAAATAGATTTAAGTTACATATTTTATTAAAATGATATATAATGATAGTACAAATGTGCAGTATGGAATATTTTCGTTACTATCGTAGTTGGATGTACGATAGAACGTTACCAGGCAGACGTGGACTTAGGCCAAATTTTGAGGAAGGAGTTAAGGGGTTTATCATGTGGGCATTTGCACAAGAATGTTGTCGACGTGAAGGAGGAGTGAGATGTCCTTGTCTTCAATGTGAATGTAGACCTATAATTAGTGACCTAGAGGAAGTAGAACGTCATTTGAAGAGGAAGTGTTTCATTAAAAATTATTGGGTTTGGACATATAATGGAGAACAACTGCCGAGTAACGTATATGCAGAGACAACTAATACACATGCATCAAGCAGTCGATCACATATGGAATTTGATGAACAATTTAATCTGATCGATGAAATGGTTGGAAATTCATTTGGAGTAAATGTGACATATAATGGACCTCAGGATTTTGATGGGGAAGAGTTGCCGAATGAGGAAGCACAAAGATTTTACCAATTGTTGAAAGAAATGAATACACCGTTGTTTGAGGGGTCGGCAGATTCAAAATTATCAATGTGTGTGAGATTATTGGCCGCAAAGTCAAATTGGAATGTTCCTGATCAGTGTTTGGAATACTTTGCAAAAATTATGTTGGATGCGACTCCTACGAAAGACAACTTGCCTACAAGTTATTATGATGCAAAGAGGTTGGTGTCGAAGTTGGGTTTAGAAGTACGAAAGATTGATTGTTGCATAAATGGATGTATGTTGTTTTATGACAATGAGTTTGGTATTAATGATGAGGCGCTGGAGGAATGTAAGTTCTGTAAGAGTCCGAGATATCAAGTTCGTAGTAAAGTCATTAACCGTAAACAAAAACGTGTAGCAGTGAAGTCCATGTTTTATTTGCCGATAATACCAAGGTTAAAAAAATTGTTTGCTTCAATGCATAGTGCAAGTCAAATGACATGGCATCATACAAACAAAACATCTTCAGGCATTATGCGGCATCCATCTGACGGTGAGGCATGGAAACATTTTGATAGGGTACATTCTGATTTTGCTGCAGAACCTAGAAATGTCAGGCTCGGACTATGCTCTGATAGTTTTACTCCATACGTCCAAGCATCTGCAATTGCATATTCTTGTTGGCCAGTTATCGTAACCCCTTACAACCTCCCTCCAGAGATGTGCATGACAAAACCATACATGTTTTTGACTTGCCTCATTCCAGGACCGCTAAGTCCTAAATCCGAAATCGACATTTATTTGCAACCTTTAATAGATGATTTGAAGAGGTTGTGGATTGGAGAATGGACCTATGATATATCTCGCAAACAAAACTTTACTTTGCGAGCTGCCTTGATGTGGACTATTAATGACTTTCCCGCTTATGGAATGTTATCTGGTTTACGCATGGAAAAATGGGATGTCCACATTGCATGGAATTTACAAAGGCTTTTACTTTGGAATTTGGAGGGAAAAGTTCGTGGTTTGAATGTCACCGCAGATTCCTACCACGACACCATGTATTTAGAAGAAACAAGACTGATTTCAAAAAAGATGTACGAGTAAAAGATTTGCCTCCTCCACGATTGTCACCAGAGGAAATATGGAATCGAGTTTCTGAACTGCCAAAATTTACAGATTATGGTGAAGCATGTAGAATTGAAGGATATGGGGATGAAGAGCATGAAGAGTTTGGATCTGAGGAAATTATTGGATCAGATGATGAAAATAATATGGACGAAGAGCATGAAGGGTTTGAATAGATAGTTTTTATATGTGCTCGAACAATTTTTATTAATGTATTATTTATTTTATATGAATGCAAATGATTTTTACGTATGTATATTGTGTTGATAATAGTCTTGATTTATTTACGTATTATTTATTTATTGATAACTCTTTCAAAATAGATACAATGCCACCCAGAACTAACAAGGGTAAGGCTAAGGAGACCCAGCCCCGTTCGAGAGCCAGAGTACGTGAGGTACCACCGTCGCCCATGTATGCTTCTCGCCCACAGACTCAGGCAGATCTAATGTCCGTAGACACTTCACAGCCATTTACAACATTACTCTCCTCCTCCCAAACGGTTCCATATGGGAATCCATCGTTTATTAGTCCGTTTGGGGGATGCTTCATGCATCCATCTACGTTTACGCAACAGTCTGGGGGATCTAGTTTTTCCCATGTACCATCTACGTTTACGCAACAGTCTAGGGGATCTAGTTTTCCCCATGTACCATCTACGTTTACGCAGCAGTCCGGGGGATCTAGTTTTCCTGGGGGACCTAGTTTTCTTCCTCAACATTATTCCTTCACACAGCCTGGGGGATCTGTTTTTCCTCAGCAGTATTCCTTCACGCCGCAGCCTTCAGGATCTAGTTTTCCTCAGCCGACTCCCTCCACACACCAGCCAGAGGGATCTGGCTCCCGCATTCCACACCCCACACATATACCTGCACGTCAGCAGCAGGATGACCATACTATTCAGGAGGATGACGATGTTCATGAGGAGCAGAGAAATCCTGTTACAGAAGAGCTTTTGGTGGTTGAAGGACGACATCTGATTAGGCCTGAGGGATCTGGGTATGTTTTTAATTTATAATATTTATTTAGTTATATATTGCCATTTTATGTTTAGTACTCGTTCAAATTATTGTTGTTTAGTTTTGATCCGTGTCGGCCTGCTGCAAAAGCTGTAAACTGGGTCATTCAAGTGATGTATACAAAACTCATTAAGTCTTTCGGAGAGCTCCCAAATACTGAGAAAGATATATGGTTTGATAAATTCAAGGTAAATTGTATTTTTATTATAGTTATATTGTTATTTTATAACTAGTTTTTGTTATATATATCTAACATTTTATTTTATTGTCATATAACTTACAGGAAAGATGTACTTGACAAAAATTTGACGAATTCAAAATTAAATTTTTTTCCAGAAGTAAGGTATCTAGCAGATTATCTGACATGCTCAGGAATGCTAGACAGCGTTGGGACAAAGATCAAACTTGTCCTAACTGGATAGGCGAGGAAATATTTATGGAACTTATTGAGTGGTGGAAGACAAAAGATTTTCAGAGAAGATCTGAACATGCTAAAAAGATGAGGGCATCTGAAGCAGGTGGCTGTCTTAGTACAGTTGGAAGTATCAGTATCGGTGAACATCGTCGACGAATGGTAATTGTAACTATTTTTTTAAGTTTTATTTTGTATTATTATATATTTAATTAAACTTCATTATTTTAATTAGAAAAAGGATTTGCGGAGGGAGCCACGAATTAATGAGCTATTTGTGAAGACCCGAACCAAAAAATCGGGGGAGTTTGTTGACGACCGTTCCAAATCAACCATGGTAACTTGTTTATTATAGTTGAATTCTCTTAATTTCATAATTACTGTATATAATTAAACTGTTTAAATTATATTTAATTTAATTTAATTTAATTTTTTAATGTGTGTGTAGGAGATGTACCAGTCATTGCTTGCCCAATTTCTAACTGAAAATCCTCAATATGTGCCGATTGGGAATGCACCGCTTGATCCACGCGTGGATCTTTATATTTGGAATTTAACAGTAGGCGGGAAGGGAGTCAATGGATGTTTTTTTGGTTTGGGGTCTTTGGTTGACGATTATAGAAAAGGGGACCGAACTTTATTTCAAAGACTCGATGATGGGGAAGGAGGATCTCGTCCGGCAGAATTGACACCAGAAATGTTGGCAACAGCGAGACAGTTAGCTCTATCTGAGGCGAGACGAGAGGCGGCCTTAAAGGCTGAAATGGAGAATATGAGAAATAGACAAAATGCTGAAATAGAGGAAATGAGGAAGCGGCAATCAGACATGGAGGCACAAATGCAAAATTTTTTTGCATCGAGATCGGATTATTCTGTCCAAGATGATGAAGAAAACGAAGATGCACAATTCACCGACGAAGAATAACTTTTTTTATTATTGTTTATATTTGTGACGTGAATATTACGTGACAATATTTTTTTATTATTTTTTATATTTGTGACGTGAATTTCATGTGACTAAATATTTATATTTTTTTAATGTATATTATTTTAATTTTTTAAATTTTGTAGTTAATATTTAATATTTATTTTAATTTTATAGCTGTTTTCAGTTAATATTTATTTTTATTTTTTTATTATTAAATTTTATAGTGAAGTGCAAACAATGTCACTAATATAAAACGTAGTTTCACTGTGGCATGTATATCACGTCACTAATTAGTGCCAGAATTAACGTGCAAAGCCAGTGGGTTCCCACGTGAAAACCAAGTCACAAATTAGTGACGCGGGAATCACATGGGAAACAAATTTAATTGGTGTCAGATGGGCGTGCAGAGAAACTTGGTAATGGTAGGTTCCCACATAAATATCACGTCACTAATTAGTGACTTGGTTTTCACGTGGGAACTTTTTCTCTTAATTTTGTTATTTGTGACGTGAGAACTATGTCACAACTTTGTGACCTGTTTTCCACGTGGGAAAATGTTCTCACCATTGCATTTCCGGCGTGTTTTACCCACGTCGCAAAAGTTGATTAGTGAAGTGATTTTTGGGTTAGTGACATGAAAATCACTTGGGAAAATGCAATGTTTCTTGCAGTGTATATATATAAACCTTTTGTGATAACCGCATGATACCTTGAGAATAATTTCTAAGTACCTAAATACCTAATACAAAAGAGATGTGCGCAAATCATCACTAAATTTTTGTTAGATATTTCTTGGTTTCACATAACAGTCATCTACCATTGTTGATACATTAAACTAGGAACATAAACTTACTCCCACTGAACTTGTAAAACCTAATTATTTTTTATAATAGACATCTCGATCAAAACCAAACGAGACAATTACCTTATGAAATATTGTGGTATCACTAATGAGACAATTTCATTAACTCATAATGAATTTTATCTGTTTGCAAACCATAAATTTTGTATCTATTAACACTAAATTTTCTCCCGTTGCACCATATTGTATTTCTTAATGTCACCATTAATAGAACTAACTTGATATCCATCTTATGAAACTACAAAATTATAACAAGTAACAAGTGTCACAACTATCATAATATTTCTTAATGTCACCATTAATAGAACTAACTTGATATCCATCTTATGAAGCTACAAAATTATAACAAGTAACAAGTGTCACAACTTTCATAATAGAATCTTCAATCATATCGAATATAATTTCTCTTTTCAGTCAATTCTTTATGAATCTTGATGCTCTAGTTCTTGAGGATGTTGATTTTTATCTTCAAGAATTAATTTTTAAATTCAATTGAGAGAAAAAACAATAATATATGCATAAGGTTCAAATTTTCTATTTAAATAACAACTATATGAATTGAGTCAAAACCAATTCTTTTCCACTCAATTTTGTTCTTTAGCCATATCTCTCCTCCAAACTCAATATTCTCAAGACACATTACAACATTTTTCTTAAAATACTATTTAACTTGAGATTAAAATTTATATTTCTCACACTTTTCAACAATTCTAGATTGTCACAAGTCATGACTGAATTAACTATAATAATATTTGAATTTAAAAGACAAATAGAATCCATCATTAAAAAAAAATAGTTATCATTTAAAAACAAAACTTTATTCGTTCATCAAATTGTCTTTTAAATTCAAATTTAAGATTATAATGACAATCTAAAATAGTTAAAAAAATATATCAATCTCCACCAAATTTGTCCCCTTTAAATTGATGAATCTTTCAACAACATTGAACATTTGTCAATTCATATCATATTTTCTTATTATTCTTTATTTGCTATTATTCTATGAGGTATTTAACATATGGTCACTATTTTATTTTCTCTTGCTTCAATCTTTTCTTTATTGCACACTTTGTGAAATTAATCTATTAAAGAATAATTTCTAACTTTAA
Organism: Lathyrus sativus; assembly: GCA_963859935.3. NCBI lineage: Eukaryota > Viridiplantae > Streptophyta > Magnoliopsida > Fabales > Fabaceae > Lathyrus > Lathyrus sativus. The sequence continues at coordinate 675,935,691 of OZ012741.1, forward strand.
TAATTATAAACTTAATTGTGCAAAGAGAATATCATATGCTAAATTTTCGACAAAGTCGCCTAATTGAAGAAACTATATCGTTTTAGCAAGATTAAATAATTTTATAATGTGCTTTCGATGTTTTCTTTGCTTAATAATCTTAATGAAAAGTCATCTTTTGCTTTATTACTTCAGAAGCACTAGAATTTAATCAAATATAATATGACAAAATTTATGTCATCTTAAATAACACATCTAATGTATCTGGATTGCAAAGCTTTAAGATCATAGACTTGTGTAATTTGGAGTGTACTCACTTTTTTAAACCTTGATCTCACTTTAAATTTACTAAAATGTGAGAGAATTTGAGTTCCCCCATCCTTATGTAAGGTCTAGATTCAAGAACATAATGTTCATATTTTATTCCTACAAGTCAAAACTTTTGAGAATCAAAATCTAACTTATTTTGCAGATACATAAACTATATTAGTTTATAGATACCAAAACAAAATATACTCACCAAAATACCAAATTCACCATTAATATTAAATTTTTAAGTAATAAAATCAATTGTTAGTAGTATTTATTTTCAACGATCAAACATTGACAATAAATAATTATGAACAATAAATTTTTACAACTGTCACATGTTTACCTTATATTTGTGAGTGCAATCAAATAAACACTTGAAAGATTCACATTCATACAATATCATTACTGATATGCCAATAAATTTTTATATAAACATTCATATTTACGTATAAATTAAAAGAATCAAACAAGATACCAAACACACCATTAATTCTCAATCTTTGATTGCAAAAATAAACTATAAATGGTACTCTCACGCAATGATTAAACATTAGTAATAAGTCTGGCAGATAATGGACGTCTTTGACATCAATCATTATCCACATGAATAAAATTAATAATTACTACATATATACCATCACAGGTATGCAATTGTTCGGCCAATCTGTGTCTTCCTTTTGGTCGACTATAACAACCCGCATGAATAATTACAAACTACATATTTTCTAATTTAGATTGAATCAAATTTACACAATAGAGGCTACTTTTGTAACATGTTACTTCAATCAAATCAATCAAAATTACTAGATATTTTAATAATTTCAATGGGAGAAGTCTTAAACTTACAAGGTACTACCCACAAATGTTGGCCGAATTATTTTGGATGCTCTTAACAATAATAATAATAATAATAATAATAATAATAATAATAATAATAATAATAATAATAATAATAATAATTCACGACGTGAAAATATATATTTTATTTCGACTCGATTCGCATGCAATTTAATGTTCTTTTACTTGTTTTTCGTATTATTATGTCGTATTATGTTTGTGTTTCAGGTATTTGTCAAATAAGAATGTCTAGGCAAAAAAACTGGGACCCCTATATAAGATTTATTTTGCCTAGTATTAGTCTATCCAAGTTTTGCATGCGGAAGCGCTGTTCATAGTTTTAGGCAGAAATTATCATTGTAAAAGTGGTACTTTTCTCATATTGAGGAACTACCACACAATTAATGTTTAGGCCTACAATTCGTGTAATGCCTGGATCAATCTTGCCACTATTTTAAGTTCTTAATTCAATTTACATTCTAACTTTTATTTTAGGTTCCTTTACATTCATCGCATTTATTTTCCTGCTTTTATTTTCTACAATTTACATTTACGCTTTATCTTTCTGCCATTGTTATCATTTCAAGCTTTTACCCTTTTCTTCAAGCACCGCTTTAAATTATTTTAAACCACTTATTATATCCTTAGTTAATTCAAAAACCTAAAATTATTTATTTGTTTCCACAACCATGTCTGACTAAGTTATTTTGAGTCAGGTATGTGAGAACCGTCATTTCGACGGGACTCGGTAATGAAAGTAGGTGTAAAACTTTGTTAAATTATGTTTTGCCTTTAGTTTCTAAGTTTAAATATTAATGTTTTGTCACGAGAGTGAAAAACAAATAATGGTCCGAGTCGATAGCACGAGAGTGTGAGAATTGGATCGGATAGTGGGAACATGACATTGATCCTAAATACAACGAGAGTTCTTTAGGTATCAATTAGAATCTAATTTGTTTTAAAATATGATTCTTAATTAAAATGGGTGAGCGAGAGAAAAATCTCGTGGTTAGGAAGTGTGGCTTTAATCAATAGCGCAAGAGTGTGAGATAGAGTCTTTAAGCTAGTATTTTCTACGGAATGTAATTTAACCATAAATTAACGCCAGTGATTTACAGAGTCCATGAGGTACACGTAATCCATATTCCGGCCTCTCTTTATTGATATATTTCTTAATTATTAATTGTTTTAATTCTTGTTTTAGTTTCCCCTAATCCATATTTCATTAGCCTTAGCTTTAAATAGCAGCAATAGATAACAATAGGTTGACATTGGTCTCTGTGGGTTCGACAATCTTTTATATTACTTCGATATTTCTGTGCACTTACTGACGCATCAAGTTTTTGGCGCTGTTGTCGGGGACCAACAATCAATATTATGATTTCCTTGTTGCACCGTATAGACTAAGGCACTCTTATCTTAATTACTATGTATCACCCAGATTTTCTCTACAATTACCACTCCAATATTTTGAGGAACCACAAGATCCCCCTAAATTCGGCCTCAAAATATTAATGGAGGATTTCAATGCGACGCTAACTCATTCTCACCCAATTTTCCTCTACGATTACCACTCCCAATATTTTGAGGAACTGCAATATCCCCCTAAATCTGACCTCAAAATATTAATGGAGGATTTCATTGAGACGCAAACTCACATTAGACTAGAATTTATGGTGAAGTGCTTTATGGAGACACAAACTCTCCAAAATAAGGAGTTTAGAAAGAAACATCTCCAAATTAATGAAAACCTTAGACAGATAAACATTATGGTCGAGTTCCTCGTGACTCACAACAAGGCATTGGAGACTCAAATCTCCCCGCTTGCACAAAAACCTCTAGGACCCTACCCTGAGGAACATGTGGATGTTGTAACAACCAGTAGTGAAGAACAAATTGAAAATCCTAAGGAGAGTGATAATGAGGTTGATGAGAGTTCTGGTGAGAAAAGCGTAGAGATTGAGAAAAATCCACCGACGCCACACGAAAGTGAGATTGCCGAAGAGGTAAAAAAAAGAAGCATCTATTTTTATTCCTCCTCCCTATACCCCACCGATTTCTTTTCTGCAAAAGCTTGTGGAAGCTAAGGTAGACTCCTAATCCAAAACGTACGTGGAGGTATTGGAAAATATCCACACCAGCGCACCTTTGTCTGAGGTCCTGCATAAAAAGAGAAAATTTAAGAACCATGAAACTAGAGATATCATTACTATTAAGAAGGTAAGGTTAACCTTTGAGGTGGTGGATAAAATAATTAAGCCCAAACTTGAAAAAATGATACTCAAGATAGAGTCAGAATTATCACCACTATTTTAAAAGAATGAACTACCCCACAGAAGAAACAAAAGAAAAGGTGAGGGATATGAGATATGGCTTGATAAGTGGCCTTAGAAACCGAAGATTATTAAAACTTTGATCAAGGAATCATTCTCGAGAGAACCACCAGGAGTGCTCGCACTCCTGAATAGTCGAGCTACCGACGCTAAATGAAGCGCCGCGTGGGAGGCAACCCACGAGCTTTTAATTTAATATTTTCCTTTAATTGTTTGGATTTGCAGAAAATAAAGAAATGTATCGCTTGTCACGTCTCAGCTACATCTAGGTGAAAATTCTCGGATAACAATCTTGGAGATGAGCTGGTGCCCATGGACATTCCTACGAATGTTGCTGCTGGTGGTAACACTGATGATGAGTATGATAGGAGAGAGCATGTCTCTCCCGCTCGTAACTCACCCCTTCTTCGTTCTTCACATGGTCAGGTTCCACCTGCACACACTGTACCATATTTTTCTAACACTTTTGTAGGCACTTCTTCCGGAAGAGGGCAATATGATGAACTGGTTCAAGAATTGTACAATCAAAGATTTCATAATGACGAGGGCGATAGTCTATTTTATGCCGCGTATCAACCACAACAAGAGATGATGGGCTACATGCAACATATGCAAGCATCGTAAGCTCAAACAAACAAAGGTATCTCAAAATGCCCGTCGTCGAAGTAGAAGTGGTCAGTGAAGAAATGACCAATAAGAGTAGGATCAGAGAGGATTTGACACGCAGTAGCATTCACATACGTTGTATCTTTCCTTTTTTCACCTTTTGTCAAAATATTGAGGACAATGTTTGGTTTAAGTGCGGGGGAGGAACTTTATCACTTTAATTTTACCGCTTTCTAGTTAGGTTTATCATTTTCTAGTTTATTTCATGCTTTTAGGACTTTTATCTATTTTTAATGTTTTGTCGAGTCTTTATGTGTGATTTTCACTTGTTATTAAATTTCCTCAAAATTTTAAAATTTTAACCTCCAACAATTTTTTTTGCTTTAATTCATAGCATGATATTCTGAGAGTATATAGGCTATTTAGGCTATGTTAGAAAGGCTTGGGAAAGTTTCAATAACACCAATATCATCCTAACACCCTAAACTTCATAATTATGTGATATCAATTTGAATACCCATTATGTTAAGACCTTAATTTCTATTTTTTTAAGTAGCCCCTAAGTAATTTATACTAGCAGCCAACACCATCCTCAAACACACACTAAGTCAGAAACCGATGTAAATATGTGTAGGATCTTCGAGCTGAATGAAAAGAAATTTTAGAAAAAAATGAATGATGAGATATGTTCCTTCTAAGTTGGGTGGTTCTCAACTGACCACTTAGCCTAATGAAACAAACTCTTTAAGTTCAATGGATTTAGAAAAGAAAAGAAGAAGAAGAAAAAAAGAGAAGAGAAGGAACCGATAATGAGATCCTTAGACACTAACTGGTTTACTTACCATGTACGTGCGAGGATAACGGGCTTAATATGATTACACTTGAATGAAAAAGGGTGAAAAAGAACAAAAAGCCTAGGTTGAGTTATAATGGCATGATTCAGATTGGTTTGAATAAGAGGGAGTTTTTAACCTTGAAATGCGGGATTATGTCATTACGATATCCTTGGTATCTATATTTAGTACCTATCAATCTAATATTAGCCTAGAAGTCACGTGTGATTAGAGTCTCGTTGGGCCTTTATTTTGAACCGTGCTTATTTCTTTTTACCGTGTTGGTTGATTGCTTGAGGACAAGAAATGGTTTAAGTATGGGGGTGTTTGATGACGTGAAAATGTATCGTTTATTTTAACTTGATTCACATATAATTTAATGTCGTTTTACTTGTTTTTCGTATTATTATGTTGTATTATGTTTGTGTTTCAGGTATTTGTCTAATAACAGCGTTCGTGCAAGAAAATTGAGAAAAGAGCAAAGAAATGAAGAAAAGTGCAGAATTTGCCATTTTTTGGTACACGACGATCGCCATGAGCCTAATGGCGTTCTCCATGGCCCTAATGGCGTTCACCATGTACCTAATCCACGTCATCAACAAATTTAAACTAATGGTGTTCGCCATTAGCATAATGGTGGTCGCCATTATCATGCAGTTGTAGAATATGTGAAACAGACTTGGACTCACTCTTGTCCACTTTCCTATTTTCTCTCCACGGTCTCTATACGTATTGGAAATAGTTTTAGAGCCTAGGAACCCTATATAAGACTTATTTGGCCTAGTTTTGATCTATTCAAGTTTTGTATGCAGAAGTGCTATTCATAGTTTTACGCAGAAATTATCATTGTAAAAGTGGTAGTTTTCTCACATTGAGGGACTACCTCACCATTATTATTTAGGCCTACAATCTGTGTAATTCTTGGATCAGTCTTGCCGCTATTTTAAGTTCTTAATTCAATTTACATTCCAGCTTTTATTTTAGGTTCCTTTACATTCATCGCATTTATTTTTCTGCTTTTATTTTCCGTAATTTACATATACACTTTATCTTTTTGTCATTGTTATCATTTCAAGCTTTTACCATTTTCTTCAAGCACCGCCTTAAATTATTTTAAACCACTTATTATGTCTTTACTTAATTCAAAAACCCAAAATTGTCTATTTGTTTCCACAATCATGTCTGAATAAGTTGTTTTAAGTCCGGTATGTGACTAACACTTGTTGGCTTGTGATTCTTCCTCAACCGGTACTCCTTATGCCTCGAATTCTCTTCAGATGGGGAGAAGAGATAATTTATTTGTATACGGTATATTGGAGACCATAGCCTATATATATAGTCTGATCACCAATTAGGATTCCCATTATTCCCAAATGGGTCATGCTGACATCCATTCATATTTGAGCCCATATCCAATATTTAGTTAATTAATTAATTAAATAATTTTTAAATAAAATATAAATATCCTTTTAACATTATTTGATCACTTAATTATTTAAGGCACTTTATTTGATAAAATAGCTAATATAATTAAATAAGTATATTTGACCACATAATTATTGTAATACTAAATTATTAAAATATTCCAACATCGCACTCTATAATGTGTTTGTCCTGCCCCTTTTTTCCGCAGGCTTTTGCAGGTGCGTGTATTAACATAATTCTTTTGTATCTTTATGCACTACTACAAAATACACATTCGGTAATCTAATACTACTACGATTATGCTTTCGACCATTGTAATATCGTAAACTGGATGCGCCTAATATATATATTTTTTATTTTTTTGAAAGTTATTTAATCATGGTTGAGATAAACAACTGTTGTGATAAAGTAACTGTTACAAGCTTCGAATCCTAACACCTACATTTTTTGATTTTTCCTATTTCAAAAACTGTGTGTCACTTAAGTTCATAAATAAATAAAAAATAAAAAACTATTTAACCACAGCTGGATATAAGAATTGTAATCAAAGGTTTTCCCGATAAATTTAAAACAAAATAGATTGATTATTTCTTTCATAGCATGCCCTAAGAAAACTAGCGAACTAGCGAACCAGTGAGCCAGAGACGACAGCGATAGCAATAGAGAAATCTTCATCTTCACAATCTTCGTTCATTTGAATCTTCATTTTTGATAATCTTCACTATTTTCATTCTTGTTCTATTCCTTTTCGAAGTACAATATGTTTTGTGTAAACTTCACTCTCTTCCTCATCTTTCTAATTCTTGATAATCTTCACTATCTTCATTCTTGATTTATTTTATGGTCTGTTTCGTGCAAAGTTCATATGCTTTATGTTTTTTTGTTGGATTTAGCAGTGAAGAAAAATATTATAACGTTGCTACAATGGATATCCATATGCTTATGATTTAGAGTTGTATTATTTCTATGAATATGCTTTAGTTTTTCAATATGCTTTAGGTTTAGATTTTGTTGTGCTATTTACAATATTGTTTTAATATAAATTTTAGAATTTATTATGGATCGTAGTTGGATGAAAACTGATAGATTAGATCCGGTATATGAGAAATAAGTTCTTGAATTTCCTGAATACGCTGATCAAAATCTCCCCGACAATAATGATATCTTTTATTGTCCTTGTGTTAATTGAGGAAATATAAAGGTACAAAGAACGGGATATTCCATCACCTATGTTGTGATGGCATATGTCAAAATTATACAATATGGATGTGGCATGGCATGGCGAGGTGGAAAAAAAAATGAAACAAGGCATCACAAAGTTACGAAGTTGATGAAGATAAATATATGGATGACCGACTAGAAGATATGTTCTGTGATATTGGAGAATATTCTTTTAAGAAAGCTCATATTTATGATACTTTATGTAGTGATAATGATACCTCTTTATATAAGGGGTGCACATGTTTTACACGATTGTCTACAGTGTTAAAATTATTTAATCTGAAAGTAAAAAATGGACGGTCAGATAAAAGTTTCACGAAATTGCTTTATTTGCTAAAACAAATGCTACCAAAAGATAACAATTTTCCCGATCGTTGTTATGATGCTAAGATGATATTGTGTCCAATGAGTTTGGAGTATATCAAAATACATGCATGCCCTAATGACTGCATATTATACAGGAAAGAATATAAAAATTTGGATCAATGTCTGGAGTATAGGGTGTCGCGTTATAAGCTGAAGGACAGTAATGGTGATGACAATGACAGTGACAATGTTAGTAGTAAGAGTCCTCCTCCTAAAATGTTATGGTACTTGCCAATAATTTCAAGATTCAAGAGACTTTTTGCTAATGCGAATGACGCAAAGAATATTAGATGGCATGCAGATGAAAGAAAATATGATGGAAACATACGCCATGTAGTTGATTCTTTGCAATGGAGGAAAATTGATTCGTTGTTTTTGGATTTTGGCACTGAGCCAAGAAACCTTAGGCTCGGGCTTGCCACCGATGGAATGAACCCCTTTGGTAATTTGAGTACTAACCATTCTTCGTGGCCTGTTCTTCTCACGATTTACAACCTATCTTCTTGGTTGTGCATGAAGCGTAAGTATATGTTATTAAGTATGATAATTTATGGACCACGACAACCTGGAAACAACATATATGTTTATCTAAGTCCGTTAATTGAAGATTTAAGACTTTTGTGGGAGGAAGGCGTTGAAGTTGATGATGCATATTCTGCTGAAAAGTTTAAGATGCGTTGAATGTTATTTTGAACAATTAATGAGTTTCTTGCATATGGAATTTGGTTGGATATAATGTCAAAGGACACAAAACGTGTCCTATTTGTGAATCTAATACGTGTTACCACTAACTTGAGTTTGAAAAAAAGATCGTTTACCTCGGGCATCCGAAATTTCCAAAACCGGACAATTCTTATCGTAGATTGCGGAAGGCTTTTAATGGAAAGCAGAAGTTTGATATCGCTCATAAACCTTTAACTGAGGACGAAGTTTATCAATGACAAAAACACATTAATGTTGTCTTTGGAAAGAGAAAAAAAAGAAAAAGGGCCAGTTGAGAAAAATATATGGAAAAAGAGGCATGTGTTCTTTGATCTTCCATATTGGCCAAGCCTCGATGTAAGACATTGTCTTGATGTGATTTATAAGTGCTAAATTGTATTAATTTTAAGTGTAAATAATTGGCACTTATTGGTTTAATTCAACCAATAAACCTCAACTTTTGTTCATATGTTGTATAGTTTACGTTATAATGTATATATTGCGTATCATGTAACTATCATTGAGTTTAATTGTTTTTCTCTTATTTTTGTAAGTATACAAGCAATGATATTTTTTCATTGTCTTATAGAGCATTGAATAAGCTTTCTAACACTTCTGACCGCACGTAAAACGGAGTTACGGTTCAAAATTTATGGTCGAAACAAGTGTTGGTTTGCTGTCATGTTCGCTAGGTGAAAAGAAAGTTCTAAAAGTAGGGAAAACACTGTTTTGACAGTAGCTAAGGCGGCATAAGTTCGCTGGGCGAATGAGACTTCACTAGGCGAACACGGAAACTTATTTTTTTTTGCCTATTTAAGTGTTTTTTCAGCATTTTTTAGATATGTTGTTCGGAACATTTTACCCCAACTTCATCAAAAACATTCTTGAGTAGATTTAGCTTAGAAATAACATTAGAGTGTGTATCTTGACGATCTGGAGTCGAATCCACTTAAATCAGAGTTTACAGACCGTGAGCTTTGTGTTCTTCTTCACTCTTTTATTTGTACTCTCTATTTGTTAGAGTTTTGTATGTAAGTTTATCTTGATTGTATGTATATTTATGGATCTTTGTATAAAATTTCTTTTACAACTCTTTATCGATGGTTATCTTGATTTTTTATTTAATGAGTTTGTATTGCTATAGACATATACGGTTCGAACTCGATCTAAGATGAACATTTGTTAGATTACAAACTCTAGACATAGATTTACGACTAATATTCACGTCACTACAACAAAAATGACTTTTGGCAACAACTCAAAACCGCAACCTAAAGTGCAATAACCGTAGCCTAAGGCTTTAGGGGGCGGTTTATTAGACGTGGAATAAACGGCTGTTGCCTATTCCTTTAGAGCGCGGTTTTTTTATTTATAACCACGGATTCAAAACACCGTCGCCTAAATCATCAAATACCATGGTTTTAGTTGTAGTTTTAGGCCGCGGTTTTCTAGTAACAACACAAAATAACCATCCCCAAAACATGAATATTCAACGGTTATAAAAAAGAAGCAAATGAAAACCATAGCTAGTTTATAATTTCATTTAAAGAATCGCGCCTAAAACTTAGGAAAAGTCCACGGTTTTTAATAAGCAACCCTTAAAAAGTCCACGGTTTTTGCTGGATCTACTAAATTCTAGAGCATTGTTGTTGCACTGTAGTTATGCAAATTTCTATTGAATTGTATTTGTTATGCAATTTGGGCATCTTGTGAAGATCATTAATTTATAATCGGTTATGAACTTACAATGCCAAGCAATAATCTAAAACATTGCCAATTTTAACACTTTTCTGTCCACTATCGGTAAAACTCTATATGTATATTTATATTTGTATTAATATTAATACAACAACAAAGGAGAGATAACTCTATATGTATATTTATATTTGAACTTCATTGTATAGTTTGCGATTTTCTTCCAGAACCCTATGATATCCAGAAGCAGCCTGAGCTAAGCTGTGAATATGCATTCCTGCAAAGAAAAACAACATAAAAGTTATGTAAGATGCAGCTTGTAATTCACTAGTACACTAAGAGAAGGATGAGAACAAAAGCAATGTGATTTGATCACAGATCCATCCTTACCAAGATTGGAAAATCCATCACGAAATTTCATTTGCATAAACTGCATACCAGCTTTTGTCGTGTGAAGAGTAAGCTTTAGCTCCTATAAAATATGCAGAAATATTTAATTAGCAGGATGAAAAAATTGCAAAATAGAACCACGTATGCCGTTACCATTGGGATTTCTTCTGGATTTTTATTTGACAGAATAGAACGAACAAGCTTACTCAAAGAAAGGGAACCAGGCTGCATAAATAGAAATGTGAAAATATCATTACTTATTCTTCCTGTTCAATAAGTCTAATCCAGAATAGGTATAATAACAAAAAAATATAATATATTGCATTTTGAAACATATATCGATTCTTAATGCTCTGTGTTGTCAAGTTGTGTGAGACATCACCGATGAGGCGAGGCGGTTGTTCTCTCGACTTTGCGTTAGACATAACCTCTGTTGTGAGCGATACGTGATGATATTGACGACCAATTTAGGTTGCGTGCATTTGATCCATATATTTTTTAGTACATGATGTGTGGAATGAAATACAACTCCTGACGAGTTTTATCATTTCTTAATAATGTATTTATTTTCTTGTTTTATGTTTTCCCTTTTGCAGAGTTGACAGACCATGAGATTTGTGTTCTTCTTCTCTCTTCTCTTTGTACTCTCTATTTGTTAGGGTTTTGTATGTAAGTATATCTTGATTGTATGTATATTTATGGATCTTTGTATAAAATCTCTTTTACAACTCTTTATCGATGGTTATCTTGATTTTTTACTTAATGGGTTTAGATTGCTATTGACATATACTGTTCGAACTCGATTTAAGATGAACAGTTGTTAGATTCTAAACACTAGAGATAGATTTAGAACTAATATTCACGTGGGTATCGATTCTAAATGCTCCCTGTTGTCGAGTTGTGTGAGAAATCTCCGATGAGTCGATACGGTTGATCTCTAGACTTTGCGTTAGACATAACCTCTGCCGTGAGCGATACGTGATGATATTGATGACCGATTTAGGTTGCGTGCATTTGATCCATATATTTTTTAGTACATGACGGGTGGAACGAAATACAACTCCTGACGAGTTTTCTCATTTCTTAAAAATGTATTTATTTTCTTGTTTTATGTTTTTGCTTCGCATTTTCATCTCAAACCATTCAAACCCAAGCTTAGAGACGTGGAGATTGTCGAATGAAATTCTTTCCCTTGCACCGATCTCTGTGGAGATGACAAAACTAGGTACTTAATATTTTTGCTTGTTGCTTTACCGCTCCAACGAAATAGCGCCGTTGTTGGGGATTGGTTTTGATATTGAATTGCATTGCGATAATTTCTATGTTTTTAAGCTTTGTATATACATGTTTATAGTTGTTTTCCATAAGTGATTATATATATATATGTGTGTGTGTGTGTGTGTGTGTTTCCTATGATGTTTAATTGTTTGTGCATATTTTTGTTTTTGGTTTATGTTTGCTCAAGTGTTGTGCAGGTTTATTTGGTAGTAGCCGGTGAACCAAGCAACATAGAGGAGCATATGCATAAATAAAGACGTCGAGCTTACAATGTGAAACAAGCACTTGTTGGGAGGCAACCCAATAATTTTTGATCTTGTATAGTTTTATATTTAGTAGTGTCGCTACTGCGAAAATCGGCGCCGACTATGACAGAAGAGTCACCACCGTGCGTTATTTATCCCAAAGGAGGGAAAGGAAACGCTCGAAGTAAACCTAACGCAAAGACAGGAAAGGAGTGGTCATCGCAACCAAATCCTGGATTCGGGAGTCGGTTACGCAATGGGAAGGTATTAGCACCCCTCACGTCCGTCGTACTCGACGGGATCCACGCTTGTTTTCTAGTACGGATTGTTATTCTATCTACACTAAGGGTCAAGGGTTAAAAGGAAAATAAAATGACTCGGTAAAGTATCGCACTTTATGCCTATGTATTCCCGCCTGGAACGAGAAATCAGAGTCAACGTAGTTCGCCTACCTACGGGAAAGGAGGGGAAGGTTGCTCGCTAGGATACGGCATCCTATGCCTATGTACTTTCATACAGCATGAAAGATCAGAGCAAACGTAGTTCGGGCTATGGAAAACACAAGCTTGTCTGGCTGTTTTTTTATTACCTTATGAAAGGGTTTTTTTTATTAAGAGTCCAAGCGGACAAAAATGACGCTTTGATGTTTGTTTTGAATCTTTTACGAAAGAAATGTTTTTTGTTTGTTTGCAATCTATGACGCACTAGAGACTATGATTTGAGAGTGACTACGTCGTATGTCACCCTAGGGGTAACACACTAAGCGGTCAGATTACTGAAGAGTGACCCTCCAGCAACCCTTTCTCGAATATCTTAAGGCTCGTAGCGTACGACATCAATTATCCTTATTACTGTGTTTTGAATTGTTTTGAGATAGAAGAGAAAGAAATTCTAAAAACCTAGGGTTTGAAATGGGAATCAAAACTACCCTAATGTTGTCATGCATGGATTACAACCTAATGTCTGTCATAATTCCCTCCTGCACAGAGGAAATCAGAGATCCTAGGGGATAAACAGCAAAAGAAACAGATATATACAGTAAACAGTAAACATGCATGCAATGCAACAGTACAAGCGAGGCAAGGGAGTCCCACTCAACCTCGAACCTGGGAAAACAATAGGCAAAGTGAAACAGCTTCACTTCAAACCTAAGGGGCAAGCTGAACAAGCCAACAAACAATACAGAAAAAGAGATAAAACCCAACACCAGCTCTTTCAGCTACAGTTGGTTAACAACAAAAAGTTGACAATAACCCTTTCAAGTAAGACCCCATCTTCAATCTTCAATGATCCCCAAGCTTTAGATAAGCTCTTGTCTTCAAAATTTTCCAACCTCTGGCAAGCACTGAACCCCAACAAATAAACAACTTCAAACAGCAGCAGGACCTTAACTTCAACAGATAACTCTCTTTGACAGGTACATGCTTTATCTTCACCAATATTCAATGAACTCCATTCTTCATAGGTTCCCATCTTCAATGCCACCACTCCAGAAGAGAATCAATTAATGATAGATGAAGTTGAGATGTTAAGAGGCTCAGTGACAACCCAGGGAAATCACTAAGATCTTAGCATAGCAAGTAAAAGGTATCCTCAAGGTTCTACCCAACCAAAGCTTGCTCTACATCCCTCCTAAGGAGAGATGGAACTTCTTTGGGGGACCTTGTGTCATAGGATGGGATAGAGGCACAAGAAGCTCTCTATGTTTGACAGAAGAAACAAAACTATTCTAATGCTCTTCCTATGATCCCTAATCCCTAAGCCTCTGACAAACCCTCTATCAAAAGAGAAGTCACCAACTCCAAGCTTCTTCAAACCATCCAAGGAAACTTCATTTGATCTTCAAGTCATCCAAGCAAAGCCCAAGCCAAAAGCACTCCAAAATAGCCCCACACAAGCATAACCAAATCCAATACCCAAAGGAGAAACCCAAAATCAACACACAAGTTGCAAAAATCAGATAAAATGCCAGAGCTTATCAGAAAATCCTAGATAAATTTCTAAGGGAACCTAACCCTATACCCAATACCCCATAGGAATCCCAAACCCTAAATCAACCATTCAAACCTCAAACTATGCACAACACTACAACTATATGCTTTGAAACCCTAATTCTAACTCCTCTCCTATTCACCTCTCAAACTACCCTAAATTTTATTCACAAAAATGTGATAAAATTTCTAAGGGTACATGCTTCCCTAAACTAATCAACCTCACAAGAATCAATCAAAAATCATGCACCAATCTCTCATACTAAATTCAGAAAAATGAAGTACTAAACAAATGCAAAATAAAATCAATAAAATTGTAAACTATACCAAAAAATATAAAATGCATGAAATTAATATTTTTATTATTTCACAATTTTCTAGAGGTCCTAAGGGGACTTGGGAAAAAAATCCCATCCTAAAATGATTATTTTCCAATTTTTTTTGATTTTTTTATTAACTATGCTAAAACCATGAAAATTAAAGAAATTAAAGAAAATTAATAACGGTGTGTGACAAATAGAAATTGGATTCAGTTGTTTCTCCAGACTGGGCCAACCAAGGGGGTGCGTATATCAATAGGACCTAAGCCCAAACCAAACTTTAAACGAATCATAAAATCAAATGGAGAATAGGAAAAACGTTGTGTCAAATAGCAAGTAATTCATGTTATTATTCTCATTGGGCCCAAGCATGGGGTGTGGTTAGCAAAGGATCATTAAGCCCATCCAACTCACTTAAGTGAAACGGTGAGTTTCACTTCCTTTCATTTTCCTCAAACTTCAACAACACATCCTGGCCTTGCATTCCATAATCTAGTTAAGGTCAGAGCATGATCTAAGGGTGCAATGTTCATCTTCTCCAAATTTTAAACGTGGGAGGGAAAATACAGAGACGGTGGCCTGAGGTGGCGTCACCGTCTTCTCCAGTAGCACACGCATGAAACCTCACCAATAATCAAACCTAAACATCAAATTCCACTCGTTTTTTCACCAGCAATCCAACCATGTCAACCAATTGTATTGAAACCTTCTCCTTCTCAAAACACGAATGGTAGTTCAGAAAATGCTCAAACAAAAATTCTCACCAAACCTAAAATTGAAAGGTCTAACATCATCACCATCTAACACTATGTTAATTCCACTATCTACGTAGGTTTAATCCTCAAGAATCATCAAGATATGGCCATGAACAGAAATGGTGCTCAACCTAATTTTGTCTCTAAATCGTGAAAATTGTTACCCGAAAGTTCCTAGCCACAATCTACAATGAGTTTAACCATCTAAAACCTAAAGAATCTACATGAATTATGCTACATAGCGAAATTTACATACCTGCAAATTTTGGATGAACAGAACGATGAAAGCTTCAAATCAAGCTTCAAGATCTTCCAGATACCTTCACTAACACCAGATGGAACTTCTGTATGCAACAATTTGGATTGAATCTTCTTGAATCACCAGATGCGATTCTGAGTTGCAAGCTATGAACTCCAAATGCTATCTCACGATTCTTCACCAATCTTGATCAACAATCTATCTGGAATCACTCACACACTCAAGAGGAAACTTCTGAATGCAAGAAATTGGATTGAAATCGATCAAATTGTTGTAACCGTTTGTGATTTGCAAACTGAAAATTCAAAAATCAATCTCTCCAATCTCTATCAATTTCCACCAACCAATGCCTTGAATCAATCATAAGCCTTATATAGAACTTGTAGGAAGGCTCTAGAAACTTCAGGAATGATCCATGGGAGAAATTCAATATCTCTTGCATTTGAAATTACCATCTCATGCTTGTATGTGGCAGCTGAGTTCTAAGCTTGTTGTAACACTTGATTTTGATCCAAATTCTCCTCTAATGACAAATTAAATGGATTGGCAAGGGTTAAGGCCTTGGTTATGCTCTAAAGGGTGGTTTTGCACATGTTACTTATGATGTAAGAAACCACTTTACAAAGGAAGTCATGAAATTAACCCTCAAATCAAAAATGTGGAAATTTCATTGTTTCCAAAATGTGTTTTCCAATCAATTTGGTATGTCATATGGACTGGTTTGGACCTATAGCTCAAAAATCTCCATTTTCCTCTTTGGTTCATTTAAAATTCATCCTTATTTTAGGCCATTTTTGCAATTTTGTGATACAAGTCCTTCCAAGCTCTCATGACTTCTTACCTAGCCCAAAAACATCATTTTGAGCACATCTCATGTTGAACATTTTTCTATTTGAGGAGTGGAAGATAGAGATTTTGACCTATGTTGAAAAATGACCTATAATTCAACTTTCCCGAAATACCCCTGGATTGCTAAGACCATAACTTGAGTTCCACAAATCTTCTTGAGGACTTCTAGTACTCAAATTAAATTTAATATCAAGCCCTACAATGCTTATGTTGGCCAAGAATCCATTTGAAAACTCCTTGATGGGAAAAAGTTGCTTGGAAGTCAAGTGACTTTCATAGATAAATTTCAGTGTCCTCTGATGACCCATAACTTGCAAGAACCATAACTTGAGTTCCATAAATCTTCTTGAAGACTTCTAGTACTCAAATTAAAGCTATTGAGAAGCTATACAAGTTTCATGTTGACCAAGAATACATTTGAAACTTTTATTTGGACTTGTGTGGCTTGGAATTTCAGTGTTATACATAGGATTTTACCCTAGGAACCCTGTCTCAAACCCCTCCAACCACTCTTGATTCTCTTGAACTTGATCTTGACTCATCCATACACATGCTTTAACATCTCAATCTGTGACTTCCCTGACCTAGAGCTAAGTCTTGGTGCCCTTTCCTTGCTCTCCTTGACCATGGGTTACCCAGATGAAACCCTACTTGTACACACCTCAACTGTGGTTCTTGACCTTGATACCATGACTTGTATAAGCTTCAATATGGCTCTCTAGGCCTCCCATGGGATCCATACATAACTCAAATTCATGATTCCATGCTCCATACCCCATTGATGACCCTCAATACCCTTCAAGTTAGGAGAGAAATCCACTTGTTGACACTCAAATCTCCTCAAAGCTTCAACCCATTCCTTGATGACTTGGATGTTCTTCAACTTGAATAAGGCCCCTTGATGTGCTTCTTTAGATAAGGATGGCACTTGATCCCTTGTTAGATGAATTGTTATGCTATGATATGCAAATGATTGGACCATGTACATGATGTGACTATGCAAATGATAATGCAATTGAAACATAAACCAGGTGAAATAGGTTGAGCAAATTTTAGGGTGCAACAGCTGCCCCTATTCAAACGGCTTGGACCTGACTAGGTGAAGAGCGAACAACCTTCAAACAATCGAGTTACGAGACGGTTGAATACCAAGAACTCGGAAATTTGCCAACCGCAGAAATAAACTGCACAAACTGCTTGGAAAACAACATCCGCTGACTGGATCCGGTTGTTACGGCAACAAGACAATCAATTAGCGACCGTGCTGGGGATTATTTTCATCAACCCGAAAAAGATTATATCATCGTGGGGATAGAACTTTGTCCATGTTAGGACGCTATATTCTGCCAACACAGAAAAAATCCCGACGACCTCGCTGGGGAAACATTTCCGTCTAATCACAAGGAACTCATCTGCATATCCCCACAGGTAAATCATCTTCCTATATACAGGAAACCCCATCCGTATACTATATACGGGACAATCATCTGAATATCGTTTCCATGCCTACCTCTGCAGTAGCCAACTCTGTTGGTCCCAACCCACAAACGACTTTGAGGAGGACTCTACTGGGGACAGTAACACGAGGAAATCACGGTGACTTCCTTGGGGAAAATAATTTTGTCAAATATCGGAACACAACTCACATACTCTGTCTATTACAGGAGGATTATCTATCTGGATACCAGAAAGCTCATCTGTCTGCTTCATATGGGAAAACATAACACATCTGCCTGGTTCATACAGGGAAGTTCATCCGCCTGCTTCATACGGGAAAACATAACACATCTGCCTGGTTCATACAGGGAAGTTCATCCGCCTGCTTCATACGGGAAAACATAACACATCTGCCTGGTTCATACAGGGAAGTTCATCTGCCTGCTTCATACGGGAAAACATAACACATCTTCCTGGTTCATACAGGAAAGTTCATCTGCCTATTTCATACGGGAAAACATAACACATCTGCCTGGTTCATACAGGGAAGTTCATCCGCCTGATTCTTACGGGAAAACATAACACGTCTGCCTGGTTCATACAGGAAAGTTCATCCGCCTGTTTCATACGGGAAAACATAACACATCTGCCTGGTTCATACAGGAAAGTTCATCCGCCTGATTCTTACAGGAAAACATAACACGTCTTCCTGGTTCATACAGGAAAGTTCATCCGCCTGTTTCATACGGGAAAACATAACACATCTGCCTGGTTCATACAGGAAAGTTCATCCGCCTGTTTCATACGGGAAAACATAACACATCTGCCTGGTTCATACAGGGAAGTTCATCCGCCTGATTCTTACGGGAAAACATAACACGTCTGCCTGGTTCATACAGGAAAGTTCATCCGCCTGTTTCATACGGGAAAACATAACACATCTTCCTGGTTCATACAGGGAAGTTCATCCGCCTGATTCTTACGGGAAAACATAACACGTCTGCCTGGTTCATACAGGAAAGTTCATCCGCCTGTTTCATACGGGAAAATACATCTGGGATATAGCTTCCTTGCCTATTCTTGGTAGTAGCTTACTCCACTGGGGATATTCTGGAAATAACTGCCCGACACCCGTTTCGACAACGAGTGACCTCTTCTGAAATTTTGATTCATGAAACCCTGAAATGCTGCCGCAACAGCAAACCTGAAGAAAAACGTTTCGCTGGTCGGATAAGAGAAACTTCAACCAGTAACTCTGTGGGGAATGATAACAAGAACTGTGTCATCATATGTCTCACGGCGAGACCTCGATCGTCTGGTAATAAATCTGAATTATAACTTCATACTCCTGCTGAGAAACACACCTGAAAGCAAAAGGTTAACCAACCTGATTTATGTTTCAAAATGCATATGTTTAGCAATGGCGTAATGCTCCATACGGCATGGAAATGCTACACGTTTTTGGGTATATGCAAACATGATAATGTATGCCAATGCAAATGCAGGTTCAGGCTGCTGGGGAAGCTCTGACAAGCTTGCTTCAACACGGCTGTTGAGGACAAATACCACACTGTTGGGGATGAACGGGTATCGCAAAGTATTCTGGTAAAATAAATGCCGGAAATACAACCAAATTTTCCGGGGAGAGATTACACATCGATTTCCACTGGGAGGAAAGAACAACCTGCTGGGAAGATTAACTCAATTGGGGGAGAAGCAAACCTTCCGGGGGATAACTGTCTGAGAACAATTTACAAACTCGAAACTACCACTCCACTGGGGATAATCATCCAGACGAAGGTATGACGACCTGCGGGGAGAAAGACAACCATCCTCGTTGGGGATAATCCTTCTGAACCTACTATGACTTGGTTACGTGTCGCGGAAATCCTCCCAGCTGGGGGTTGAACGCGCACCTACTCGACTCTCTGAGGAGTATAACCTTTGCATGGGATACCGATTTCAGCTTGCTGGGGATGTCCTGCGGACACTTCCATGAGGATACTCTTCTGGGGAAACTAATCCTTCCTTCGGTAAGGGATGATCATCGTCTCAACCTCTGGGGATGAGGTACGACCTGTTGGGAAATAAGGTCAAGTCCTTCTTCTAGGGCCTCTGGCTGAGGCCACCATTTTCTGATTGTCCGCTTCAAGGGCGAGAACCCTGCGAAACACAAACGAGCCAAAACAAAACTATACAACCAAATCTATTCGGGTTAGCATCTGCGACATTACTTCAGTCAATTCGAAGTTTTAGCAATTGTTGGCAAGGGCCAGCAAAGTTATGTGTTGTGGTGGAAATAGGATTACAAACTATTGATGAGTTTGAATCGCAATTCAATTCACAACCGCTCTTTGATTTATCCGAAGGAAAAGGTCAAAAAGGGAAAACCTATTTTGCATCGTAAACATAATGCGGGGAAAGATCTAGGGTTCGGGGGTTGGTTAAATTTAGGGAAGGTATTAGCACCCTAAACTTCTGTAGTACTCTACAGGAACCTTTTGTTCAGATGTTTACTATTTTGCTTTATTTATTTGCTTAAGGTATATGTACAAAGGGATTACAAGTGAGAAAAGAGACCTAAGGGGTTAATTCTAAGTTTACTCGGCAAGACATCGCATCTTGTGCCTACGTATCCTTACGGGAGTGGAATCAGAGTAATCGTAGTTCCCCTCAAAAGGGAGGTTAGAAACGTCTTGACTGTGGCCAAGGTTTCAATGGGGAATAAACGTATCTTAGGGACACGCTTACTTGGAGTCTTAAACTCCGATCTCTACGTTATGAATTGTTAAGTTGTAATTAGGGTTAACTTAGGTTAGGGATCCCACGGCTGGAAACCCTAAAATGAGCGCGGCGGCTCTTTGACCTAATGCTAGGGGTAAAATTGTAATTTTGTCCACAACGAGACATTTGTGAAAATTAGGGTTTGTAAGAGTTGTAAGGGTTTGAAGTTGAGGACTATTGGCGCGGCGACCAAACGGTTAGACCTAATTCCTTCGGAGGTGTGTAGTGTGACAGAATAATTGGTGAAAGTGTGAGAAACTAATCATACGAGCAGGGAAATAATGACAGAAATTAAAACCATACACGCAGAAATTTAAAGGCAGAAATTAAAACGCGATTGTTAGGGTTCGCGAGGTTACATGAGAGGAGCAATTACAGTAATGATGAAACTTAAATAAAACACAATGTAATAAGCTGCAAAATGAACACACGCGTTAATGGGCACAGTCAGACGGTAAGTGGACAAGAGTGCAATGTTGAAGGTTTTTGTTGTTTTTAAAGAAAGAAATTTGATTAAGTTAAAAATGTTTAAGCGCAAAATTAATTTAAATTTTCAACAAAAATGGTTTTAATTTAATTATCTACAAATTTTTTAATTCAAAAAAAAGTTTGATGACATTATTTTAAAAAATGTTTTTTTAGTCCTTATTTTAAAGAAAACTTTGATACTATTTATTTAAAAACAATTTTAATATTTAAAAAAAAGTAAAAGGTTTTTAAAAAAAATTTTTTAACTATTAAACATTAAAAGGTTTTTTGAAAAACAATTTGTAAAAACAAAAATAAAAGGGGTTGGGCCGGTAATCACCTCCGGACCCAACCCGGTGGGTGAGTAACAAAGACTAAAACACATTTTTAGGGTTTCAGAACCCTATTGTCCCCTTCGCGGCGCCGTTTATCTTTCTCTCGCTCTTGCTTCCGTCTCTCGCTGTGATTCTCTCTTCAATCATATTGAAAACCTGAAATCAAACCGATCAACGTTAAAAGTGACGGTATTATGTTCTTTGCTTACGTTTTTCGTTCGCAATCGGTATCGAAGGGAGGCGATGATGGTGAACTGAGCCTCCGAGATGTTTGCCCGTCGTTGAATGAACGGCGCCGACGAACCTCTTTCGTTGGGTGTGATCGATGGCTGTTTGTGATGGCTTTGGTTGAAAACTTCTTCTTCTTTCGATATCGCGGCCACTAGGGTTTTGCTCGCGATTGTTGTTCGCCGTTTTTTCTCTCAGCGGTCCCTCCGTTTTCTCTCTCAGTACCCTTAGGGTTCCAACACGGTGAGATTGTCCCTTTTATAACTTCTGATTCTCTTTTGGGCCTTGCGATTTCAGATCCGTGTTTTGAGATTTGATCTCTTTTCTCTTCTGATATGATTTGATCTCGTTGAATATAATTTGAACTTGCCTTTTCGGGTTCACTTTTGCTTGATTATTTTTCTGATAAACTTGATTGGATTTTTTCTGATACTGATTGGATCTTGTTTCCTTTTTTAGGATTTGATTGGGGTTTACCTTGATTTTGAAACGAATCCAATTATTGCAAAAATGAATCAGTCCCGCTTCTTCTATCTCTTTTTCTCTCGGTTGTCCCGTACGATAAGAACAGGGATCACCTGATCTGACGTCAATGGCGCGGATCGGTAACGGGGGTAAGGCGTGGCTTCGGTTGTGCCACTCCCGACACTCGATGATGACGATGTTCTGAGAGTGTCGAATTCATCTTTCTAACATCTTTCTACTCCGTTTTGTTTTCCTATTCTTTTGCAGGTGATCGGAAGAATAGTGCGTGAAGATGCAAGTTGCCGAAAGCGCTTTCTCGACACCAACATATATCTGCAGGAACACTGCTAACTCCTCTCAAGTTTAAGCCTGTCAAGCTTTCTGTTCAAGATCCTTGGCTGATTTTAATATGTAAACAGGGCTTTGTAACTTGTGTAAACTTTGTTGGTTATTTTGTTCATGTTTGGAACTATGGCTTTAATTGAGTTTGTACATTTGGATGTACCATCCCCCATGTTAAATGAATGAGTTCAGTACATTAAAGTTTATTTGATGTGGCCAAAACGGATGCCTTTAACTAGAATGTCTTAACTTCTCACTCAAAGCGTAAAAAAAACAATGCAAAGGCCTGTTCTTTCGACCATCCCGCGAATTTGGACTTGCAATTAAATACCATATACCTGACTTTAACATTGAATATTCAATTGGTCTCCACTAATCAAATAGTTCCTAACAAAATCCCCGAACAAGAATCCGTCAATCACCCGAATCGAATCTTAGCAACTCCGGTACATATTGGTAGCACAACCCATCAAATCGCCCATAATTAATAGAAACATAAATGTTTGAGAGCGACTTAAAAAAGAAGAAAAAAAATTGAACTGAGAAAAATCCAAATGGCGTTTTTTGATGAAGCACTTCGATACCAACCAACCCAGATCGACACCTCAATATAATCAAACCATGTGATAAATAAATGCCTCAGCAATAGTGTCCCAAGTGTCTCAAAGCTCAGTAACAGCCCGTCTTCAAAGAATTAACGGAATCCACGTAAAATGACCAAAATACCCCTGGAATCAATCCTGCAAAACAAACACCTCCATGACTTGACAGTGGTTAGCAGATGCACAGATGAGATGTTATGCGAAATGACTGACTAAATGTAAGGGTAAAATTTGGGGTATTACAGTTGCCCCTATTTAAATAGCTACACCAGATGATTTGAGTCACAGAGACTCGAGGAACCGTGGTGGAGGGATTTAAATATAGATAACCGAAAATTTTGCCCTTAGATGCGGCGATATGCAATGCTATGGACAAAGCGAGAACAGATTAATGCAGATGATGCCGTGAATATGATATGATGCGTATGCTGGAATGATGAATGCGAAAATTCTGATGAATACGACGACACAGGGACAGACGCTACGAGAAGAACACACTGGGGAAAACGACGCGCTGGGACACAGTACAACACTGGGGAATTCTAAATGATGGTCAACTGGTGCGAACACGACCAATTGTCATTTTTAGAACGGGGACGAGATTCTCAAATGGAGATGGCACCTAAGAGACGGCCTCCACTGGGGAATCTAAAAGTAAAACTGGATCATGTACGACTGCAAGATCGATCACAGAATGCTGGAGCATTGAGCAAAGAATAACATCCAAGCTTCTGTAAACTATCTCTCGTGACAGGATCAAACGGACTTTTCGGGAATCCGTAGTAAATATACAGGGTGAAAAGAACCGGCTGTATGCCAAAATAAATGGACTTTGAGTGGTCATGACAAGATCCTAAATGGAGATGGCACCTATGAGACGGCCTCCACTTGGGAATGTCTAATAATAAGACTGGATCTACACGACTGCAAGATCGATTACAGAATGCTGGAGCATTGAGCAAAGAATAACATCCAAGCTTCTATAAACTATCCTTCGTGATGGGATCGAATGGACTTTTCAGAAATCCATAGAAAATACAGGGTAAAAACCGGCTGTATGCCAAAATAAATGGGCTTTGATGGGAAATGCCCTGATAAGCTTCTCGAGGGAGAACTGTCACTTATCGTTGGAAGGGACTTACATGCCAAAACGGATAAGCACTCAAATAAAGAGGCTGCTGCTTATCTGATATATAAATCTTCTCATATTTAAGGTTGGTGCCTAGAATACGTTTCAGATTCTTCTTTTACTAAAGGATAAAATAAACTTCTTCATACTTCAAGATCTGTGCTCTCCTGAATATGATTCCGCACCTTCTTTTACTAAAGGGTAAATGAACTTCTTCATACTTCAAGATCTGTGCTCTCCTGAATATGATTCGGTTCAAACCTCCCCATACTTCAAGACGACAAGGAAAATGGAAGCCCAACTGCTCGATGGAGATGGCCATTTGCTGCGAGTCATAACGAAGATAGGATCAGCTTCTCAGGCGAGAAATGTCGCTTATTTGCAAGAGTGGCAATAATAAGCTTCTCATGTAAGAACTGCTTGCAGAGGTGATAACAAGTAATGATGATAAGCTTCTCGGCGGAGAACTGTTGCATACCGTTGCAGAAGAATGTTACGATAAGCTTCTTAACCGAGAACTGTTGCTGATCAATTGTGTTGTGATAAGCTTCTCTTGGCGAGAACTGTTGCTGATTGATTGTAAAATTTTGTGATAAGCTTCTCTTGGCGAGAACTGTTGCTGATCGATGATAGGCTTCTCAGGTGAGAACAGTCGCATACTGATGCTGTAAGATGTAGGATTGTTATATCGATAGGCTTCTTAGGCGAGAACAGTTGCATACCGATGCTGTAGGATGTACTGATAGATTTTCCAGGCGTGAACTGGCGTGTATCTGTAAAGGATTGTGATTGATTTTCTTGAAAGATAGTGCAAAATAAATGCACATCCGGGTACAGTGATAAGCTTCTCGGGCGAGAACAGTCGCATATCTGCCAAGGTATGGTGAAAATTTTTAGACGGTGCAAAATAAATGCACGTCTGGTTGGGCTCAGCGACCGACAAGACGGAGATTCAATCTAGGATCGAGCTAGAAAGAAGACTGGTAATCAAGACTCCATCGAGGGAATGATCTCGAAGGGTAAATATCGTATCCTGGCGAGGAAAGATAGCTGAAGTAACCGTCATCCACGAGGATCGAGCTCTGTGGGGAAACTGGAAACACATATGTATTTTATGCTTAGGGCTGACAATCTATTTGGAGAGAATGGACGAACCCAGTTACTCGGCGGTAACGACCAATGATGGCGAAACACAATGAACCTGTGAATGCATATGTTAATGTGAATGTATGTTAATGTCTACGTAGTTAAATATGCAGGATGTAATGGAATGAATATGCAATGAGTATGTGAAATGAATGAGTATGTGAAGTAGGCATGTGATGCTTATGCCCCTGCGTATGCTGACGAAACAGACTAGAGACGGGACGAGAGATGAAATAAACATCTCGACGGAGATACCCTGCGTTCTCTGCAACCAATACGTCAATCATGGGTGAGAAGGATCAATGGTAGAACCAAATCTAGTTTTAAAGTTCTGAATTCTCTGGGGAGAAAGTAATCTGCTTGGGTGCACAGTATCACGTCTTCACATGGGGAGAAGAAAACCTGAGGGACACTTTCGAGTTACCCAAGAAACAGTTGTCAGCTTATAGTCTCTCTGGGGACTGTGTCAGAGCAATGATTTAAAAGTGTTTCTGCAACAATGAGATTTTTTCTAGGAGTGAAGAGATCCTTCCGAAATTTCCACTAGTCAAAGTAATTTCTTATATTTTCGATTGCGTTTTCGAAGAACGGTTTTAAAATTTCCAAAGCACCTTTCATTTTCAAAATTTTTAAGAATAAATGGCATTTTGCATAACAATAGAAACAAGAGTAATGCACCAAGGAAATTAAGTAACAAAATGGTATCTTTTATTAAAGGATGGCAGCTTGCTGAGGGCATAGCTCCACAGATGATTATGCTTTGAAATTGGCAACATGGGAAAAGGTTACATTGAATCCAACGACACCTACTGACACTAATAACTAAGACTAATCCAGAATCTTGCTTTGGACGAGGATGAAAGAACTGGAAAATGGCTCTCATGCGGAAAGTGTGTTTGCGATGATCGGTGTTTTCTGATGCAATGAAATGCCTTCGTCCCTAACTTTTGCCTGGACCGCCCTTTCGGGTTTTCAATCCACCGGGACGCTCCTTTTTGCCTAAGCCGCCCTTTCGGGTTTTCAACTTAGCGAGCTTTTTATGATTATTTCTTTTTCAACCCTTACTTTTTCCTAAGTCGCCTTTTGCAGGTTTTCGACTTAGCGGGTTTTTAGGCATAATATTTTCGGACTGCATCAGAATTCACGGGATGTGCAAGCTCTTCACCATCCATTGTTGTAAGTATCAGAGACCCTCCGGAGAAAACAGTCTTTACAACAAATGGGCCTTCATAATTGGGCATCCACTTTCCACGCATATCTTTATGCACTGGCAAGATCTTTTTGAGTACGAGCTCTCC
Organism: Lathyrus sativus; assembly: GCA_963859935.3. NCBI lineage: Eukaryota > Viridiplantae > Streptophyta > Magnoliopsida > Fabales > Fabaceae > Lathyrus > Lathyrus sativus. The sequence goes on from OZ012741.1 coordinate 675,962,321, forward strand.
TTGACGAAACTCACAGATACGAATCTTCTTATCAAATGCTCTTTTCATCCGTTTCTGATATAATTGCCCATGGCACATAGCTGTCATGCGTTTCTCGTCAATGAGATTCAACTGATCCAGTCTGTCTTGAACCCACTCAGCTTCTTCAAGTTCAGCTTCCATCAACACTCTTAAAGAAGGCATCTCTACCTCGATGGGGAGTATGGCGTCCATTCCATACACCAATGAGAAAGGTGTTGCCCCTGTCGAAGTTCGCATTGAGGTCCTGTATCCATGCAAAGCAAACGGTAACATCTCATGCCAATCTTTGTAAGTCACGACCATCTTTTGCAGGATTTTCTTGATATTCTTATTCGCAGCTTCAACGGCCCCATTCATCTTAGGACGGTACGGGGAAGAATTGTGATGAGTGATCTTGAAATTGTCACACAACTCCTTCATAGTCTTGTTATTCAGATTGGTGCCATTGTCAGTTATTATCCGACTTGGAATTCCATAACGGCAGATAATTTCTTTCCTGATGAAGCGGGCAACCACTTGCTTAGTTACGTTGGTGTAGGAAACAGCCTCTACCCACTTGGTGAAATAGTCAATAGCAACAAGGATAAAACGATGACCATTAGAAGCCTTCGGCTCGATTGCCCCAATCATGTCAATGCCCCACATTGAGAACGGCCATGGTGAAGACAAAACATTCAACGGCGAGGGAGGTACATGCATTTTATCAGCGTAAATTTGGCACTTATGGCATTTTCTAGCGTATTGGATGCAGTCAGCTTCCATAGTTAACCAATAATATCCAGCCCTTAGCATCTTCTTAGACATAGCATAACCATTGGCATGAGTTCCGAAGGTCCCCTCGTGAATCTCTTGCAGTAACATGTCCGCTTCCCGTTTATCAACACATCTGAGCAAAACCATGTCGTAATTTCTTTTGTATAACACACCATTACTGATAAAGAATTTTGAAGCCAGCCTTCTCAATGTTTTCTTGTCCAGACCGGTAGCACCATCGGGATACTCTTGCTTGACTAGATAGTTCTTGATATCATGAAACCAAGGCTTTTCATCCATCTCATCCTCTTCAACTACTTGACAATAAGCGGGCTCAACTTTGCGTTCAATATGAATGAGAGGTGCTTCATTAACGAATTTAACTTTCCACATGGATGCTAACATGGCTAAAGCATCAGCAACGTGATTCTCAGATCTAGGAACATGCTCGAACTCTATCTCGTCGAAATATTTAATCAGCTCGACAATGTAGTCCTTGTAAGGGATTAACTTCTCATTCTTCGTTTCCCATTTGCCTTGTACTTGGCAAATAACCAGGGCTGAGTCCCCACTTACTTTGAGAAGTTTAATTCGGAGGTGAATTGCTGCTTCGAGGCCGAGAATACATGCTTCATACTCCGCGACGTTATTAGTACACTCAAAGTCTAACCTTGCTGTAAACGGAGTGAACCCCCCTTTTGGGTTCATCAAAACGGCGCCTATACCATGCCCATTGAAATTCGATGAACCATCAAACATCATCCTCCACCAAAGACCTGGTTCTGGACCTTCGCTCGGATCTGGCTCTTCGCAATCTCTCTTGATCAACAAAATATCCTCATCAGGAAAGTCAAACTTAAGAGGTTCATAATCTTCAACTGGCTGATCTGCAGGATAATCAGATAAAATACTACCCTTAATTGCCTTCTGGGGTACATACTGGATGTCATATTCGGATAACAACATGTGCCAACGGGCTAGCCTCCCGGTTTGAGCAGGTTTTTCAAGAATATACTTGATCGGATCCATTTTAGAAATCAACAATGTGGTATGACAGACCATGTATTGCCGGAGGCGCCTAGCGGCCCATGCCAACGCACAACAAGTTTTCTCCAATGGTGAGTATCTGTTTTCACAATCGGTAAACTTCTTGCTCAGATAATAAATCGCATGTTCCTTTCTTCCAGTCTCATCATGTTGCCCGAGCACACAACCCATAGACTTCTCAAGAACAGTAAGGTACATAAACAACGGTCTTCCAGGTACGGGAGGAATCAGAATAGGGGGGGTCTTGCAAATAACTCTTAATTTTCTCAAACGCTTTCTGACAATCAGGGTTCCACTCAACCGTCTGCCCCTTACAAAGCAACTTGAATATCGGCTCACAAGTAGCGGTCATGTTAGAGATAAACCTGGAAATATAATTCAAGCGTCCCAGAAAACCTCTAACTTGCGTCTCGGTTTGCGGAGCTGACATATCTTGAATGGCTCGAACTTTGTCAGGATCTACCTCAATCCCTCGTTGACTAACAATAAAACCAAGCAATTTTCCAGATCTGACACCGAAGGTACACTTAGCAGGATTCAACTTCAACTGATATTTCCTGAGTCGTTCAAACAACTTTACCAAATGGTCTAGGTGTTCCTCTTCACTCTGAGATTTGGCTATCATATCGTCCACATACACCTCGATCTCTTTGTGCATCATATCATGAAAAAGAGTTGTCATAGCGCGTTGGTAAGTTGCCCCTGCGTTCTTCAAACCGAAGGGCATGACTTTGTAGCAAAAGGTCCCCCAAGGAGTAATGAAAGTAGTCTTCTCTCGATCATCGGGATCCATTTTGATCTGATTATAGCCAGAGAAACCATCCATAAATGAGAACAACGCAAAACTGGCTGTATTGTCTACAAGTGTATCAATATGTGGCAAAGGGAAGTCATCTTTCGGACTTGCTTTGTTCAGATCCCTGTAATCCACACACATCCTAACTTTACCGTCTTTCTTGGGCACTGGCACAATGTTGGCAACCCAATCTGGATATTTTGCAACTGCCAAGAAACCTGCATCTAACTGTTTTTTAACCTCATCTCGAATTTTCAAAGCTATGTCGGGTCTCGTTCTTCGAAGCTTTTGTTTGATAGGCGGACAATCTGGCTTAAGTGGCAACTTGTGAACAACAATATCTGTGTCTAGACCAGGCATATCTTGATACGACCACGCAAACACATCAATATATTCTTTTAACAGCTCAATCAGCCTCTGCTTAACCTCTGTCCCAAGCATTGCACTAATCTTGACCTCTTTCTTGTTTTCATCTGTACTAAGATTAATTAAGTCCACCTGCTCTTTATGCGGTTGAAGCTCTGTGTACTCGTACTCAATCAATCTTGTCAGTTCAGCGGGTACTTCAAAATCTTCTTCACCCTCGTCTTTAGCTTGATTGATGGGTGCATCCCAGTTAGGAGTGTCAATAAAGTCATTGGATCCAACAAGGTTTGCAATGTCTCTGCATGATGGAAGGCTTACTTAATTAAAATGCTCGAAGATAGGTAAGCTAAGAAATGAAATGCTATTTTTGGTTGTTTATTTTTTTGAAAAAGATTGCCAACTTCATTTTTTAAAGGTGAAAACGAAAAACGCAAATGAACCAAAGTGGAATTGAACAAAATGCCTTTATTAATATCCTTTTAAAAGTGAAAGGTGGCCCAACAAAAACGACCCTATAGCCTTGGGCAGAGCTACGGATTTTTTTTTTACTTGAAAACATAAATGAAAATGTTAAAATTACTTTGACAATGGAAAAATAACAGGGATCTCTACGGGCTCCCAGTTGTTCAAAGCTGCATCACCCTTAAACATCAGGTTGCTCAGATCTTCATCTTCCTCACAGTCGCTGACGGCATTGACTTGGAAACCTCCGCTGACAAATACCTCTTGGATAACCTTCGGACGCCCTTCGACAGTTGTGGCAGCTCCATTCTGAGTCGGTTTGTAACCCAAACCAAAGCGATTGGTCTTGGTCCTGACATCAATTACCTCTCCCCAACCTTCCGGAACACCCCTGTTAATTGTTGATTTGGTACTCTTCAGAGATGCAAAAGATGGATTACCCTGACCCACTGTCTCTTCGACTTCTAATAGAACAGCATTGGCGATCTTGAGTGCTTGAAAGGAGATTTCCAAAGCATTCTCATTGGCCTCGATGTAACGGAAAGAAGACAGGTTACTGACCATCAGATCCTCCTCACCGTGTATAATAACCAACTTTTCATTGATCACGAACTTCATCTTTTGATGTAACGTTGAGGTTACTGCCCCAGCGGCATGAATCCACGGCCTTCCAAGTAAGCAGCTGTAATTGGGATTAATGTCCATGACTTGAAACGTGATATTAAAAACTTGCGGACCAATCAGGATAGGAAGCTCAACCTCCCCCATTACCGACCGGCGAGAACCATCGAAATCCTTGACGATCAAAGGAGTAGGTTTCAACACAGTCTCTTTGAAAACCAACTTATCAAGAACCCTCTTGGGTAGAACATTCAAAGAAGAACCGGTGTCCACTAGCACTCTTGCTAAATTGTCCTCCTGACATTTCACTGATATATGTAAAGCACGATTATGATTCGGACCCTCCTTTGGTAACTCTTCGTTGCTGAAACTAAGGGTGTTACATGCGGTCAAATTGGCAATCACACTATCAAACCGACTGGTGCTGATATCTTGATCCACATGTGCTTGAGTCAAAACTTTCTGCAAGGCCGTCCTATGAGCGGGTGAACTCATCAACAGAGATAAGATTGAAATCTTGGAAGGAGTTTGATGAAGTTGATCGATAACTTTATAGTCACTTTTCTTGATGATCCTCAAAAACTCAGCGTCTTCATCATTCGTAACGGCTCCCTTACCTTTGTCTTTGACAGGCACTGGGATATTAGTTGTTTCCTTAGGTGGAACCTCATTGAAACGGGGGGTGTACACACGGCCACTGCGAGTCATCCTGCTTGCCTCTGCGATATTGGTCACAGTGTCCTTAACCTCTTCATTTGGAATAACCTTCCCAGACTCCTTGTCAATCATCGTCATGTCATATTTCCAAGGTACAGCTTTAGGATCATTAAAAGGAAACGGACTTGGTTTTCGAATAATTATAGACTTAGGCTGCTTCATCTCAGGGATAAACGACTTTGGTATATCGAACACGGGGTTGGCAGAACTTGCCCCTGACAGATTAAACACTGGTACCTTACCCTTTGATTCAGGCTGATGGAAGACAGGCTCAACCACATCGACTTCATCCTTCTTGGCTTGGCTTGTCACTTGTAAAATACCCTCATTAATCAAACTCTGAACATCGTTCTGAACCAACACACAACCCTTAATACTGGCATCACAACTTGCGCATGCAACGTGGGAAGTATCTACTAGACCGACTTCAAACAGCTTCGAATGGAATATCTTAAGAGGAGTCTTAATCTGAACAACGTCAAGGACATAACCTTCCTCAGAATCAGTACTAATGGCATTAACACCCTCATGGTTAGGAAAAAGGTTCTTCTTAACATTCGGTTGAGGATCTTCAAATGACAAAATCTTCTTTTCCAACAGATCCCTGACAAGACTTTTGAGAGCATAACAGTTCTCTAGATCATGACCAGGCGCACCCTCATGAAATAAACAATGAGCAGCGGCGTTGTAATTGGCGGGCAGCGGATTAGGAGGCGGACCCAAAGCTCGAGTAGTAATTAGACCTTGCTTGACTAATGAGGGATACAACTCGGTGAAAGTCATCGGAATCGGCGGGCAAGGTTTATACTGTCTCTTGTTCGGAACATTCTGGCGAGGAGCCGGATTCTTTGGCTGTTGATGGGCGGGAGCGTTGGGCGCTTGTTGATAGTTAGGGGGCGGATAAACAGGAGGTTGTTGCATAGGTTGATACATAGGAACCTGTTGGCTGAAAGAAGGCGCAACAGCTGCCACATAGGGCTGTTGAGCATATTGGATCGGGTACCCTTGAGGTTGAGCATAACCTTGCGGATATTGATAAAATTGGTCTCTTCGTCTACCAGAGGATATAGCATTAGTCTCACCTTCTTTCTTCTTCTGAGAGCTGTACGAAGGTTTCTTCGGCTGATCCTTTGAAACACCATGAGTATTTGTCATTTTACCGCTTTTCATACCCAATTCAATCTTGACACCCACATCGACGATGTCAGAGAAATTTGAAGTCACACTACCCACCATTCTTTCGTAAAATTCTGGACGAACCGTGTCGACAAACCAATCAGCTAACTCTTTCTCGGTCAAAGGAGGTTCCACTTGTGAAGCAATCTCTCTCCACCTTTGAGCATACTCTTTGAATGACTCAGAATTCTTTTGTGACATACTCAGCAACTGTCTTCTGTCAGGAGCCAGATCCATATTGTACTTGTAATGTTTGATGAAAGCGTCAGATAAATCTTGGAAACTCTTAATGCGCGACTGGTCCAAAGTTAAGTACCACTTGGAAGAAGCACCCTTCAAACTGTCTTGGAAACAATGAATCATCAATTTATCATTCTCAACATGGGCAACCATTTTGTGATAGTACATGATCAGATGACTCTTAGGACAAGTGGCACCTTCATAGCGATCGAAGTTCGGAGTTTTGAACTTCGGGGGAATAACCAAACCTGAGACCAAACAGACGTCCCTTGCAGCAGTCCCAAAAATTTGATCGCCCTCTACCTTTCTCAATCTCTGGGCGATAGTGTCTACTTCCTCACGAAGCTTGTCATGTTTCTCATAACCTTCAACATTCTCATCAAGATTATCAAAGACTGTCTCATTGAAATACGGCTGTACACGGGTGTGCACAACAGGTGGTGCAAAAATAGGAGCCCCTCTAGAAACTTCAGAAAATAAAGGAACGGCTTGTTGAACAGGCTGATTAATCGGAACAGTGGCTTGAGGAGGCACAAAACCTGGGGCAAGACCATAAGGTGGGTCCCTTGCTACGGTCACATTTGGTGGAGGGTCCACAGTACCGCCGGTAATCTCGGAAACAACAGTGGGCTGGGTATCCATCTTAGCATTCATGACGTGTAACAATTCCATCATGCGCCCCATACCCCCTCGAAGGTCTTCAAGTTCGTTGCTAAGGCGATCAATCTCTTTTGTCTGATCCTCTATTCTTTTCCGAGTTTGAGCTCTAGTATTGTACTGGTGCCGAGGACTCAGGGTGACGAAGCTGGAAGGCGAGAGAACCGAACATGAGAAAACGGAAGACACATGCAATGCAAGAAGACATATGATGCTATGATGCGAATGCAAATGAAAGTTTCATGGAATTCAAACATTTACGAATGTCGTGGGGTACCAAGAAAATTTTTCTTGTTTTTTTTTTTATTTTTATTTTTATTTTTTTATTTATGATATCCCGTGATATAAGTGATGTTTGAATTCCACGAAATACAATGCAATGGGATGCTTTATGGATGCAATGCACATGAATACACAAAATCCTAGGTTAAAGGACATGAATGGAGTTAAGGTCTACCCATCCCCAAAAAGGAGTGTACTATAGGTTAGTTGTACCTGCCGAACAAGGTTCTAAAAAGTGCCCAAAGTCATCAGCCCATCTTTCGGATATTATCGACCTTCCGATTGACTCGGGGGTTAATAATATTCTCAAGAGAACCTCTTTTGAGTGTAGTATCGCGTAGCAACCATTGTAGGATTACTCCCACATAGTTCCCGCACTACATCCTAAATAAGGCCAAGGTGGTGTTAAGGTACTACGGTTCCCAATATCACAGACTCCAATCGACCATGGAAGAAGTTTTCACGATTACTCGTTCAACCGAACCATTTTCGAAAAGGTCTCAACTGAGCGGTGATTCTCGAATCAGCTTGGTCGGGATTCGACTCCCTATAAGCTTCATCGAATATATCCCCATCCTATAATAATGTCACTAGTCCGGGCGTAAGACTTATCTCACAACACAAGGAACAGTCCCAAACCAGAGCACAAATATATACATGCAAAATAACAAAACAAGTAGCAATAAATATGAACAAATTAGGGATAACCCTCAAAAATTAAGAATAGTCCCCAGTGAAGTCGCCATTTTCTGTTGCGGTGGAAATAGGATTACAAACTATTGATGAGTTTGAATCGCAATTCAATTCACAACCGCTCTTTGATTTATCCGAAGGAAAAGGTCAAAAAGGGAAAACCTATTTTGCATCGTAAACACAATGCGGGGAAAGATCTAGGGTTCGGGGGTTGGTTAAATTTAGGGAAGGTATTAGCACCCTAAACTTCTGTAGTACTCTACAGGAACCTTTTGTTCAGATGTTTACTATTTTGCTTTATTTATTTGCTTAAGGTATATGTACAAAGGGATTACAAGTGAGAAAAGAGACCTAAGGGGTTAATTCTAAGTTTACTCGGCAAGACATCGCATCTTGTGCCTACGTATCCTTACGGGAGTGGAATCAGAGTAATCGTAGTTCCCCTCAAAAGGGAGGTTAGAAACGTCTTGACTGTGGCCAAGGTTTCAATGGGGAATAAACGTATCTTAGGGACACGCTTACTTGGAGTCTTAAACTCCGATCTCTACGTTATGAATTGTTAAGTTGTAATTAGGGTTAAATTAGGTTAGGGATCCCACGGCTGGAAACCCTAAAATGAGCGCGGCGGCTCTTTGACCTAATGCTAGGGGTAAAATTGTAATTTTGTCCACAACGAGACATTTGTGAAAATTAGGGTTTGTAAGAGTTGTAAGGGTTTGAAGTTGAGGACTATTGGCGCGGCGACCAAACGGTTAGACCTAATTCCTTCGGAGGTGTGTAGTGTGACAGAATAATTGGTGAAAGTGTGAGAAACTAATCATACGAGCAGGGAAATAATGACAGAAATTAAAACCATACACGCAGAAATTTAAAGGCAGAAATTAAAACGCGATTGTTAGGGTTCGCGAGGTTACATGAGAGGAGCAATTACAGTAATGATGAAACTTAAATAAAACACAATGTAATAAGCTGCAAAATGAACACACGTGTTAATGGGCACAGTCAGACGGTAAGTGGACAAGAGTGCAATGTTGAAGGTTTTTGTTGTTTTTAAAGAAAGAAATTTGATTAAGTTAAAAATGTTTAAGCGCAAAATTAATTTAAATTTTCAACAAAAATGGTTTTAATTTAATTATCTACAAATTTTTTAATTCAAAAAAAAGTTTGATGACATTATTTTAAAAAATGTTTTTTTAGTCCTTATTTTAAAGAAAACTTTGATACTATTTATTTAAAAACAATTTTAATATTTAAAAAAAAGTAAAAGGTTTTTAAAAAACAATTTTTAACTATTAAACATTAAAAGGTTTTTTGAAAAACAATTTGTAAAAACAAAAATAAAAGGGGTTGGGCCGGTAATCACCTCCGGACCCAACCCGGTGGGTGAGTAACAAAGACTAAAACACATTTTTAGGGTTTCAGAACCCTATTGTCCCCTTCGCGGCGCCGTTTATCTTTCTCTCGCTCTTGCTTCCGTCTCTCGCTGTGATTCTCTCTTCAATCATATTGAAAACCTGAAATCAAACCGATCAACGTTAAAAGTGACGGTATTATGTTCTTTGCTTACGTTTTTCGTTCGCAATCGGTATCGAAGGGAGGCGATGATGGTGAACTGAGCCTCCGAGATGTTTGCCCGTCGTTGAATGAACGGCGCCGACGAACCTCTTTCGTTGGGTGTGATCGATGGCTGTTTGTGATGGCTTTGGTTGAAAACTTCTTCTTCTTTCGATATCGCGGCCACTAGGGTTTTGCTCGCGATTGTTGTTCGCCGTTTTTTCTCTCAGCGGTCCCTCCGTTTTCTCTCTCAGTACCCTTAGGGTTCCAACACGGTGAGATTGTCCCTTTTATAACTTTTGATTCTCTTTTGGGCCTTGCGATTTCAGATCCGTGTTTTGAGATTTGATCTCTTTTCTCTTCTGATATGATTTGATCTCGTTGAATATAATTTGAACTTGCCTTTTCGGGTTCACTTTTGCTTGATTATTTTTCTGATAAACTTGATTGGATTTTTTCTGATACTGATTGGATCTTGTTTCCTTTTTTAGGATTTGATTGGGGTTTACCTTGATTTTGAAACGAATCCAATTATTGCAAAAACGAATCAGTCCCGCTTCTTCTATCTCTTTTTCTCTCGGTTGTCCCGTACGATAAGAACAGGGATCACCTGATCTGACGCCAATGGCGCGGATCGGTAACGGGGGTAAGGCGTGGCTTCGGTTGTGCCACTCCCGACACTCGATGATGACGATGTTCTGAGAGTGTCGAATTCATCTTTCTAACATCTTTCTACTCCGTTTTGTTTTCCTATTCTTTTGCAGGTGATCGGAAGAATAGTGCGTGAAGATGCAAGTTGCCGAAAGCGCTTTCTCGACACCAACATATATCTGCAGGAACACTGCTAACTCCTCTCAAGTTTAAGCCTGTCAAGCTTTCTGTTCAAGATCCTTGGCTGATTTTAATATGTAAACAGGGCTTTGTAACTTGTGTAAACTTTGTTGGTTATTTTGTTCATGTTTGGAACTATGGCTTTAATTGAGTTTGTACATTTGGATGTACCATCCCCCATGTTAAATGAATGAGTTCAGTACATTAAAGTTTATTTGATGTGGCCAAAACGGATGCCTTTAACTAGAATGTCTTAACTTCTCACTCAAAGCGTAAAAAAAACAATGCAAAGGCCTGTTCTTTCGACCATCCCGCGAATTTGGACTTGCAATTAAATACCATATACCTGACTTTAACATTGAATATTCAATTGGTCTCCACTAATCAAATAGTTCCTAACAAAATCCCCGAACAAGAATCCGTCAATCACCCGAATCGAATCTTAGCAACTCCGGTACATATTGGTAGCACAACCCATCAAATCGCCCATAATTAATAGAAACATAAATGTTTGAGAGCGACTTAAAAAAGAAGAAAAAAAATTGAACTGAGAAAAATCCAAATGGCGTTTTTTGATGAAGCACTTCGATACCAACCAACCCAGATCGACACCTCAATATAATCAAACCATGTGATAAATAAATGCCTCAGCAATAGTGTCCCAAGTGTCTCAAAGCTCAGTAACAGCCCGTCTTCAAAGAATTAACGAAATCCACGTAAAATGACCAAAATACCCCTGGAATCAATCCTGCAAAACAAACACCTCCATGACTTGACAGTGGTTAGCAGATGCACAGATGAGATGTTATGCGAAATGACTGACTAAATGTAAGGGTAAAATTTGGGGTATTACAGTTGCCCCTATTTAAATAGCTACACCAGATGATTTGAGTCACAGAGACTCGAGGAACCGTGGTGGAGGGATTTAAATATAGATAACCGAAAATTTTGCCCTTAGATGCAGCGATATGCAATGCTATGGACAAAGCGAGAACAGATTAATGCAGATGATGCCGTGAATATGATATGATGCGTATGCTGGAATGATGAATGCGAAAATTCTGATGAATACGACGACACAGGGACAGACGCTACGAGAAGAACACACTGGGGAAAACGACGCGCTGGGACACAGTACAACACTGGGGAATTCTAAATGATGGTCAACTGGTGCGAACACGACCAATTGTCATTTTTAGAACGGGGACGAGATTCTCAAATGGAGATGGCACCTAAGAGACGGCCTCCACTGGGGAATCTAAAAGTAAAACTGGATCATGTACGACTGTAAGATCGATCACAGAATGCTGGAGCATTGAGCAAAGAATAACATCCAAGCTTCTGTAAACTATCTCTCGTGACAGGATCAAACGGACTTTTCGGGAATCCGTAGTAAATATACAGGGTGAAAAGAACCGGCTGTATGCCAAAATAAATGGACTTTGAGTGGTCATGACAAGATCCTAAATGGAGATGGCACCTATGAGACGGCCTCCACTTGGGAATGTCTAATAATAAGACTGGATCTACACGACTGCAAGATCGATTACAGAATGCTGGAGCATTGAGCAAAGAATAACATCCAAGCTTCTATAAACTATCCTTCGTGATGGGATCGAATGGACTTTTCAGAAATCCATAGAAAATACAGGGTAAAAACCGGCTGTATGCCAAAATAAATGGGCTTTGATGGGAAATGCCCTGATAAGCTTCTCGAGGGAGAACTGTCACTTATCGTTGGAAGGGACTTACATGCCAAAACGGATAAGCACTCAAATAAAGAGGCTGCTGCTTATCTGATATATAAATCTTCTCATATTTAAGGTTGGTGCCTAGAATACGTTTCAGATTCTTCTTTTACTAAAGGATAAAATAAACTTCTTCATACTTCAAGATCTGTGCTCTCCTGAATATGATTCCGCACCTTCTTTTACTAAAGGGTAAATGAACTTCTTCATACTTCAAGATCTGTGCTCTCCTGAATATGATTCGGTTCAAACCTCCCCATACTTCAAGACGACAAGGAAAATGGAAGCCCAACTGCTCGATGGAGATGGCCATTTGCTGCGAGTCATAACGAAGATAGGATCAGCTTCTCAGGCGAGAAATGTCGCTTATTTGCAAGAGTGGCAATAATAAGCTTCTCATGTAAGAACTGCTTGCAGAGGTGATAACAAGTAATGATGATAAGCTTCTCGGCGGAGAACTGTTGCATACCGTTGCAAAAGAATGTTACGATAAGCTTCTTAACCGAGAACTGTTGCTGATCAATTGTGTTGTGATAAGCTTCTCTTGGCGAGAACTGTTGCTGATTGATTGTAAAATTTTGTGATAAGCTTCTCTTGGCGAGAACTGTTGCTGATCGATGATAGGCTTCTCAGGTGAGAACAGTCGCATACTGATGCTGTAAGATGTAGGATTGTTATATCGATAGGCTTCTTAGGCGAGAACAGTTGCATACCGATGCTGTAGGATGTACTGATAGATTTTCCAGGCGTGAACTGGCGTGTATCTGTAAAGGATTGTGATTGATTTTCTTGAAAGATAGTGCAAAATAAATGCACATCCGGGTACAGTGATAAGCTTCTCGGGCGAGAACAGTCGCATATCTGCCAAGGTATGGTGAAAATTTTTAGACGGTGCAAAATAAATGCACGTCTGGTTGGGCTCAGCGACCGACAAGACGGAGATTCAATCTAGGATCGAGCTAGAAAGAAGACTGGTAATCAAGACTCCATCGAGGGAATGATCTCGAAGGGTAAATATCGTATCCTGGCGAGGAAAGATAGCTGAAGTAACCGTCATCCACGAGGATCGAGCTCTGTGGGGAAACTGGAAACACATATGTATTTTATGCTTAGGGCTGACAATCTATTTGGAGAGAATGGACGAACCCAGTTACTCGGCGGTAACGACCAATGATGGCGAAACACAATGAACCTGTGAATGCATATGTTAATGTGAATGTATGTTAATGTCTACGTAGTTAAATATGCAGGATGTAATGGAATGAATATGCAATGAGTATGTGAAATGAATGAGTATGTGAAGTAGGCATGTGATGCTTATGCCCCTGCGTATGCTGACGAAACAGACTAGAGACGGGACGAGAGATGAAATAAACATCTCGACGGAGATACCCTGCGTTCTCTGCAACCAATACGTCAATCATGGGTGAGAAGGATCAATGGTAGAACCAAATCTAGTTTTAAAGTTCTGAATTCTCTGGGGAGAAAGTAATCTGCTTGGGTGCACAGTATCACGTCTTCACATGGGGAGAAGAAAACCTGAGGGACACTTTCGAGTTACCCAAGAAACAGTTGTCAGCTTATAGTCTCTCTGGGGACTGTGTCAGAGCAATGATTTAAAAGTGTTTCTGCAACAATGAGATTTTTTCTAGGAGTGAAGAGATCCTTCCGAAATTTCCACTAGTCAAAGTAATTTCTTATATTTTCGATTGCGTTTTCGAAGAACGGTTTTAAAATTTCCAAAGCACCTTTCATTTTCAAAATTTTTAAGAATAAATGGCATTTTGCATAACAATAGAAACAAGAGTAATGCACCAAGGAAATTAAGTAACAAAATGGTATCTTTTATTAAAGGATGGCAGCTTGCTGAGGGCATAGCTCCACAGATGATTATGCTTTGAAATTGGCAACATGGGAAAAGGTTACATTGAATCCAACGACACCTACTGACACTAATAACTAAGACTAATCCAGAATCTTGCTTTGGACGAGGATGAAAGAACTGGAAAATGGCTCTCATGCGGAAAGTGTGTTTGCGATGATCGGTGTTTTCTGATGCAATGAAATGCCTTTGTCCCTAACTTTTGCCTGGACCGCCCTTTCGGGTTTTCAATCCACCGGGGCGCTCCTTTTTGCCTAAGCCGCCCTTTCGGGTTTTCAACTTAGCGAGCTTTTTATGATTATTTCTTTTTCAACCCTTACTTTTGCCTAAGTCGCCTTTTGCAGGTTTTCGACTTAGCGGGTTTTTAGGCATAATATTTTCGGACTGCATCAGAATTCACGGGATGTGCAAGCTCTTCACCATCTATTGTTGTAAGTATCAGAGACCCTCCGGAGAAAACAGTCTTTACAACAAATGGGCCTTCATAATTGGGCATCCACTTTCCACGCATATCTTTATGCACTGGCAAGATCTTTTTGAGTACGAGCTCTCCTTGACGGAACTCACGGATACGAATCTTCTTATCAAATGCTCTTTTCATCCGTTTCTGATATAATTGCCCATGGCACATAGCTGTCATGCGTTTCTCGTCAATGAGATTCAACTGATCCAGTCTGTCTTGAACCCACTCAGCTTCTTCAAGTTCAGCTTCCATCAACACTCTTAAAGAAGGTATCTCTACCTCGATGGGGAGTATGGCGTCCATTCCATACACCAATGAGAAAGGTGTTGCCCCTGTCGAAGTTCGCACTGAGGTCCTGTATCCATGCAAAGCAAACGGTAACATCTCATGCCAATCTTTGTAAGTCACGACCATCTTTTGCAGGATTTTCTTGATATTCTTATTCGCAGCTTCAACGGCCCCATTCATCTTAGGACGGTACTCGATGATGACGATGTTCTGAGAGTGTCGAATTCATCTTTCTAACATCTTTCTACTCTGTTTTGTTTTCCTATTCTTTTGCAGGTGATCGGAAGAATAGTGCGTGAAGATGCAAGTTGCCGAAAGCGCGTTCTCGACACCAACATATATCTGCAGGAACACTGCTAACTCCTCTCAAGTTTAAGCCTGTCAAGCTTTCTGTTCAAGATCCTTGGCTGATTTTAATATGTAAACAGGGCTTTGTAACTTGTGTAAACTTTGTTGGTTATTTTGTTCATGTTTGGAACTATGGCTTTAATTGAGTTTGTACATTTGGATGTACCATCCCCCATGTTAAATGAATGAGTTCAGTACATTAAGGTTTATTTGATGTGGCCAAAACGGATGCCTTTAACTAGAATGTCTTAACTTCTCACTCAAAGCGTAAAAAAAACAATGCAAAGGCCTGTTC
This sequence comes from Lathyrus sativus, assembly GCA_963859935.3. Lineage (NCBI taxonomy): Eukaryota > Viridiplantae > Streptophyta > Magnoliopsida > Fabales > Fabaceae > Lathyrus > Lathyrus sativus. The sequence continues at coordinate 675,977,561 of OZ012741.1, forward strand.
TTTCGACCATCCCGCGAATTTGGACTTGCAATTAAATACCATATACCTGACTTTAACATTGAATATTCAATTGGTCTCCACTAATCAAATAGTTCCTAACAAAATCCCCGAACAAGAATCCGTCAATCACCCGAATCGAATCTTAGCAACTCCAGTACATATTGGTAGCACAACCCATTAAATCGCCCATAATTAATAGAAACATAAATGTTTGAGAGCGACTTAAAAAAGAAGAAAAAAAATTGAACTGAGAAAAATCCAAATGGCGTTTTTTGATGAAGCACTTCGATACCAACCAACCCAGATCGACACCTCAATATAATCAAACCATGTGATAAATAAATGCCTCAGCAATAGTGTCCCAAGTGTCTCAAAGCTCAGTAACAGCCCGTCTTCAAAGAATTAACGGAATCCACGTAAAATGACCAAAATACCCCTGGAATCAATCCTGCAAAACAAACACCTCCATGACTTGACAGTGGTTAGCAGATGCACAAATGAGATGTTATGCGAAATGACTGACTAAATGTAAGGGTAAAATTTGGGGTATTACATTATGCAAATGCGAGTTCATCAAAACATCGACGTTTTTCACATACAAAACAGTAAAGAACAAGCATCAAGTACCGAATAACATATTTTATTGATAACGGGCCTCTGAATAGGCAAAGTTTTGTACACCGGATGCAACTCCTGAAAAGAGGAAGTTACACACACACACACATACATATATGCACAAGAAGCGTAAAAATACAAAATAATATTTGTATACATGTCGGCAACATGGTGCAGACAAACATCATGAGCTGATCCTCATATGACTCGCCTGACTCTGGCGCTCTCCCGGTATTCAATTTTCGGAAGAGATTGTGTTGGATAAACGAACCCTCAGGTATTCCCAAACCACTAAGCAAATTAGCATCAAATTCGGACCGCAGTCATTTGCTTTTTCAATCCCTAACTTTTGCGTGAATCGCCCTTTGCGGGTTTTCAATTCACCGGGATACCCTTTTTTTGCCGAAGTCGCCCTCTTTAGGTTTTTCGACTTCGCGGGTGTACATCTTTTCAATTTTATCCATAACTTTTGCCCGAACCTTTTATTCATTTTTTACGGTTCGCCAGGATGCCCCATTTTTGCCTGGACTCTCTTTTTACTGTCCAGCGGGTCACTTTCAAGCAAAGTATTTTTTAACTGCGTCCGAATTCACAGGCTACGTAAAGTCTTCACCATCCATAGTAGATAGTAGTAAGGCTCCTCCAGAGAAGACTTTTCTGACGACGTAGGGACCTTCGTAATTAGGGGTCCACTTGCCCCTGTGATCTGTTTGTGGCGGGAGAATCCTCTTCAGCACAAGATCGCCCGTCTGAAAGCTTCGGGGACATATCTTCTTATCGTATGCTTTCTTCATCCGGCTCTGATATAATCGACCGTATGCGAGAGAAGCCAATCTCTTCTCATCCATTAAACTGAGCTGATTCAATCTATCTTTAACCCATTCTGCCTCGTCAAGTTGGACAACTCGTAAAACCCTCAAGGAAGGAATCTCAACCTCCAACGATAACACTGCCTCCATTCCCTATACCAATGAAAAAGGGGTTGCCCCGTTTGATGTGCGTACCGTCGTACGATAACCGTGCAAAGCGAAAGGTAGCATCTCGTGCCAGTCCTTTTATGTCACAACCATCTTCTGGACAATCTTCTTTATGTTCTTATTGGCCGCTTCAACAGCGCCATTCATCTTGGGTCGGTAAGGAGAAGAGTTGTGATGCTCAATCTTGAAATTCTGACACAGCTCTTTCATCATCTTGTTATTCAGATTCGAACCGTTGTCGGTGATAATCCGCTCAGGGATTCCATATCTGCAGATAATATCTCGTTTGATAAATCTGGCGACCACTTGTTTGGTGACATTGGCATATGATGCTGCTTCCACCCACTTGGTGAAGTAATCAATTGCCACCAAGATGAACCGGTGCCCGTTGGATGCCGTAGGCTCAATCTTCCCGATCATATCAATTCCCCACATCGAGAACGGCCACGGCGATGACATCACATTTAGAGGACTTGGGGGTACATGGACCTTGTCTGCATAAATTTGGCATTTATGACACCTCTTTGCAAACTTGAAACAGTCTGTTTCCATAGTTAGCCAGTAATAACCTGCCCGCAACAGTTTTCTCGTCATAGCATGCCCACCAGCATGTGTATCAAATGTACCCTCATGTATCTCTTCCAGGAGCAACTTTGCTTATTTCTCATCTACACAACGTAGCAACACCAAGTCGTGGTTTCTTTTGTATAGGACACCGTCAGGGTTCAGATAGAAATTGCCAGCCAATCTCCTAAGAGTCTTCTGATCTCGACTGGATGCCCCAGCCGGATACTCCTTGTTCTTCAGGAAATTCTGGATGTCAAAGTACCAGGGTTTACCATCAGGAGCCTCGTCGATGGCAAATATGAATGCAGGCCTATCAAGCCGAGAGATAACAATCCGGGGAGCCTCGTTCCAGAAGTTAACTTTATACATTGAAGACAACGTCGCCAGGGCGTCAGCCATTTGATTTTCCGCTCGCGGCACATGGTGCAATTCCACCTTGTCAAAGAAAGGCAACAATCTCCTTGCATAATTCATATATGGTATCAAATTGGGCTGACGTGTCTCCCATTCTCCTTTAATCTGATTCACTACCAGAGCTGAGTCTCCGTATACATCCAGATGCTTGATTCGCAAATCAATAGCTTCTTCCAGACCCATGATGCAAGCCTCATATTCAGACTCATTATTGGTAACGGGAAAAGTCAATCGAGCAGTAAAGGGGATGTGCGACCCCTGAGGAGTAGTAATAATTGCACCTATTCCGCTACCATAGGAATTTACAGCTCCGTCAAATATTAACTGCCACTTGGAACCTAACTCTGGTCCTTCATCTGGCAACGGTTCTTCACAATCCTTCATCTTTAGGTACATGATATCCTCGTCAGGAAAATCAAACCTCATCGATTGGTAGTCCTCAACAGGCTGCTCCGCAAGGTACTCTGACAAAACGCTACCTTTAATAGCCTTTTGTGAGACATATTGGATATCATATTCGGTTAACACCATCTGCCATCGGGCAATTCTTCCGGAGAGTGCTTGCTTCTCAAACATGTATTTGATTAGATCCATCTTTGAAATTAGCAGGGTTGTATGATTTAGCATGTATTGCCTCAAACGTTTGGCGGCCCAGGCTAGCGCGCAACACGTCTTCTCGAGCATTGAGTATCTGGACTCACAGTCGGTAAACTTCTTACTCAAGTAGTAGATCGCATGCTCTTTACGCCCGGTCTCGTCGTGTTGACCGAGAACATAACCCATACTTTCCTCAAGAACCGTCAAATACATAATCAACGGTCTCCCAGCCACTGGGGGTATCAAAACAGGAGGTTCCTGCAAGTATTCTTTTATCTTGTCGAACGTCTTTTGACAATTTTCATTCCAGGTCACCACCTGATCCTTTTTTAACAACTTGAATAACGACTCGCATGTCGCAGTTAAGTGAGATATGAACCGGGCGATATAGTTCAACCTCCCTAAAAATCCACGCACTTCTTTTTCTGTTTTAGGCGTCGACATTTCTTGTATTGCTTTTATTTTTGCAGGATCGACCTCTATTCCTTTTTCGCTCACGATAAACCCCAGTAGTTTGCCCGATCTCACCCCGAAGGTGCACTTGTTAGGGTTCAGTCTCAACCTGAACTTCCTAAGCCTTTTGAATAGTTTCAGCAGATTAACCAAATGCTCTTCCTCCGTTTGGGATTTGGCAATCATATCATCAACATAAACCTCGATCTCTTTATGCATCATGTCATGAAAGAGAGTCGTCATAGCACGTTGATATGTTTCCCCAGCATTCTTCAACCCGAAGGGCATCACTTTGTAACAAAATGTTCCCCAGGGAGTAATAAAGGTAGTCTTCTCCATGTCTTCTGGCGCCATTTTGATCTGATTATAGCCTGAGAAGCCATCCATGAAGGAGAATACGGAGAACTGAGCAGTGTTATCAACCAGCACATCGATGTGAGGAAGTGGAAAGTCATCTTTCGGGCTCGCTTTGTTCAAATCACGGTAGTCTACACACATTCGCACTTTACCGTCTTTCTTTGGCACTGGCACGATATTAGCGGCCCATGAGGGATATTTTGTAACAGCTAGGAAACCAGCATCCCACTGTTTTTGAACTTCCTCCTTGATCTTCATAGCCATATCCAGTCTAGTTCTTCGGAGTTTCTGCTTAATAGGCGGGCATTCCTCTCGCAGTGGCAGACGGTGAACAACCATATCCGTATCCAACCGAGGCATATCCTCGTACGACCAAGCAAATATATCACTGTACTCTTTGAGCATCTCAACCAACCTTTGCTTGATGTCGCTCTGCAGCGCAGCCCCTATACGTATGTTTCTCACAACCTCTTCCGACCCCAAATTGATAATCTCAATGACTTCCTCATGAGGCAGAATGATTCTTTCTTCTTGTTTCAATAACCAGGTCAATTCTTCTGGCACGTCGCCATCTTCGACAATCTCTTCCTCAGCCTGACATACCGGGTGCTCGAAGTCGAAGTGAGTCATAGGCGGTTCATAGATGTCATCTGAAATAGTAATCCTGCAAAGGAAATGGTTAAATGCTTCAAAACGCATACAAAGCAAATAACCATATTGCCTTTTTATTGTAAAACACAGAAACGGAAAAACAGGGATCACAATATTTGTATATTAAAAACGGCTTTATTTCATGATTAAACAATGTAATGTACATAACCAAATGGCCCTAAGCAAAATCACTATGCCCCCGGTAGGACACATGATTATTCAACAATTAAGAAAACAAATCATTACTGTTTAGTTGTCACAGGAACAATTTCCCAGATAGACCAATTGCAGAGACTTTGTCCTGGCACGCTTGGTTGGATCCACGCGTCCATATCACAGTCGCTATCTCCGTCTTCAGCATCGGAAACAGCATTGATAGTCTCGAAGCTCACCCCATTTGGTGTGATGGTTAACGGCCCTCTGAACTTGGGCGCTCCTGAAGAGGATGTTGATGACGAAGGATGATATCCAAGCCCGAACCGGTCATTCTTCACGGGAATCTCCAATACCTGCCCCCAGCCCTTGGTTTCGCCTTCCTGCACTAGAGCTTGAGCCTCTTTGTAAGACGACACTGCCACATCTGACATTTTGCTGGAACCCTGGGCTTTGTCTTTAATTCCCAACCCCTCGAAGGCTTGACAAGGTGTTTCGTGTATTTCGCCGTCGACCTTGACATATTTGAACGAAGACAAATGGCTAACCAGAATATCTTCCTCTCCACAAACAGTGACAACACTATCCCCAACCATATACTTCAGCTTTTGGTGTAACATGGATGTGACTGCCCCGGCAGCATGGATCCATGGGCGCCCAAGAAGACAACTTTACGCTGACTGGATGTCCATTATATAGAATTCAGTTTCAAATATTTCAAGCCCCACCTGCAACGGTAATGTTATTGATCCGAAAACTGACCTCCTCGTTCCATTGAACGCTCTCACCACTAAGTCACTGGGCGTGCAGATAATCCCCCTGATATTTAACTTCATCATGGCTTTCTTCGGTAGCACATTCAGGGAAGATCCAGTGTCTACTAAAACATGGGACATGACCGTGCCCCGGCATTCTACTGACACATGCAATGCCATATTATGCTCTCGCCCTCTCGGAGTCAAACCAAAGTCTGTGAACCCCAAACTGTGCCCCGCATTGACATGCGCCATCACCCCTTCTAACTGATTAACAGAAACCTCTTGAGGAACGAATGACGAGTCTAGAATCTTCAGCAAAGCGTTCCGATGGGCCTCGGAACATAACAGCAATGACAGGATGGAAATTTTTGATGGCGTTTGCTGGAGGTGCTCAACAATTTTGTAATCACTTTTACGAATGAGCCTTATAAACTCCTCCACATCCTTAAGTGACATTTCCTTTTCATTCGACTGAGAAGGACCACCCTCAGCTACCTTGGCTTTGCCCTTGGCTAATCTTTCTGCCTCTACCTTAGGTGACGTGAAGATTCTCCGCTTCTGGTCATACCCCCTGTTCCGACAACATTATCTACAACCCCAGCTGGTTGTCCATTGACTGCAATTTTCTTACCGTCGCAATATACCTCCAACCCGTAAGTCCACGTCACTGCTTTAGTACTCTCAAAAGGAACCGGTCCTGCTTTGGTAATTGTGATCGTCGGCCGCCTGGCGGGCGCCGTTATCGTTATTGTTTTCCTCGGAATCGTCACCGTCGCAACATCGTTCTGCTCATCACACAACGCCTCTACAGGCTTTTCAACCGCGGTTCTATCAAATTGCAAGGTCCATTCATCCATCATAGCCTGAATACCCTGCTTCAACTCATTACAACCCTTTGGGTGGGTCCAACAATCCAAGCAAAATTCATCACAACTCGAGAATACACCCCCTTTGAGCAACCTACTTTTAATCTCACCCAACGGTGTCTTCAGCTCATTGACATCCATCACTAGATTCAGATTCTCCTCTGTCAAGATGGCGTTTGCCCCGTGATTGGGCATAGGTTGTTGTACGATATTTGGACCCACCTGTCCAAAGTTAATAGCTTTGCTATCCAATAAATCCTAAACTTTGTGTTTAAATGCCTGACAAGCTTCTATATCATGCCCGGGTGCCCCGGAATGGAAATCGCAATGCTTGTTGGCATCATATTCGTAAGGAAGTACTGCCCCTGTAGGCGGTGCCAAAGTCCTCTTTTCAACCAAGTTCAACCCTAGTAGGGTCTGGAGGAGTTCTGCATACGTGGAAGGAGGTGCGTCGAACACTCTTTTCGGTCTCGCATTCTGTACCCTTCTCTGGCCAGGATTCTGTCCTTGCTGTTGCTGTGGTTGTTGTTGTTGTTGCTGAGGCTGCCCTTGTTGAGGAAAAGGGATAGTGACACTAGCTATCTGTTGTGGCTGAACGTACTAATTTCTTCCTCTGCCCCTACCCCTGCCACCAAACACGGCACTAGTATCACCCTGTCGTCTACCACCAAATGCTTTTCTGGCACCTCCTGTTGAAGTAGACTCACCTGCTTGGAACCTTCCAACTTTAATCCCGTTCTCGATCATCTCCCCCTTAAGAATCAAATCCGAGAAACTGCTAAATGACACACTAAACAATTTTTCGTAGAACACCCCCGTAAATGTCCCAATGAACATGTCATTCATCTCCCTTTCAATTAAAGGAGGATGCACCCTCGCTGCCATATCGCGCCACCTTTGCGCATACTCTTTAAAACTTTCACCGTTCTTCTGTGACAAACCCTGCAATTGGACCCGGTTTGGCGCCAAATCACTGTTGTATTTGTAATGCGTCACGAAAGCATCAGCCAACTGCTTCCAGGTTTTGATCTGCGTGGGCTCCAGCCCCATATACCATTCCAGTGAAGGTCCTGACAAGCTATCCTGAAAGAAATGCATGAGCATCCTTTCATCATCTGAATACGCGGACATCCTTCTGTAATAAGAGCGGACATGGACCTTAGGGCAGGTGTCCCCCTTGTACTTGTCAAACGTTGGAGCCTTGAATTTCAACGACACCCTCAGCCCTGGTACCAAGCCCATTGTAGTCATATCCAAGCCGGTGGAGTTCTGATTCACTACCCCCTTTATCTGTTCTTCAAGCATTCTGATCCTTTGCACAAGATCAATAGATCCTTCAAATCCCATGCCTCTTCCAGAAAAGGCGTCCTCCTGGCGGTCTTCACCCCAATTCACATTTTCGTTTCCATATCCGTCGTAGCCAGTGTTGCGACCAAACCCTTGCTGATTGATCATGGGACCTCGTCCCCCGTTACCGAAACCCTGGTTGACCCTAACAGGTCCAAACCCAGTGTTGACAGGAATCACCCCAGCACCATTCATATTACCAAATCCACCATACCCCTGGTTAGCGTTACCAAAACCGTCGTAACCGAAACCCTGAGTGTTGAAGCCGAATTTCCCGTCCTGATTGACGTAATCAAATCCCTGATCATTGTAGCCAAAACCATTGTTGCCAAAACCATTACCGCCATTGTTGTTACCACCGCCTTGGGTGGCGTCCCCAAATCCAACATTGTTAACAACAGTCTCATTTCCATTCCCTGTGTTGCCATTGCCAGTGCCAGCTCCATCGTTTACAACCACAACAGGAGGGGTCACTACAGGTGGGACCACAGGCGTAGGGGGCCCATCCTTCGGAATAGTTTCAACATGTGCAGAATTGTGGTCATTGTTGCCATTCCCATTAGTCCGTGTCAGCAGCGGCTGTACCAAAGTCTGGAGGCTCTCCTGGCCCTTAGCAATGTTCTCCATTGCTTGCATGAACAGGTTCAGCTTCTCGCGGATTTCCTGCATCTCCACTTGGACTTGATCCATGATTCTCTTGCAGTTGTTTCGGGTTGAGTAGCGGTTGACTCTTTGTTCGTCAGTCCTGAAAAATATGAAGATGATGGAAATAAGATACAGATTCAAGAACACCGGTCATGCAATATGAATGCATATGTAAATGTGTAACTATGCTACAGGTTATATTCCCCCCGATTCTAGTTTCGGAGAGAAGGCCATCATGACAATGGAGTCCCCATCAAGCAAGCAAGGAATCAGAAAACCCTCATATATAAACAAATGCCAAGAGGCTGAGTACAAGAGCACCACTGAATACAACTGAAGAGACCTCGGCCAACAAGCCTGGCGATGGTCAAAATACAAGTACGAATAACAAAAGCAAGGCAAAGATAAATCAGGCCAAATGGCGTGCTCTGACATCTTCCAATATCCTCAACGTCTCCGAATGCCCTAGTCGGGAGATCAGCTCCTGTATCAGTAATGCATGTCGCTCAGCCGCAGATCTCAGCTTTTTGGCGTCGTCCTTGCAGGTTCCTTCGCCAAAACACTCGTCGAGTCTGCATCTCTTGGAGCCGGCCTTCACTTCATAACCTCTCGGCTTCTCGTCAAGGTTACTTACTCTAAGCTCGACAGCGCTCCTAAGTGATGTCTCTTCGGCAATCTTTGCGTCTTGGGCTCTAATCTGTGCCTCTAGCATGGCAATCTGCAGCTTCAGTTCGTCTTCACGCTCCTTCCGCTTGGTAAGCGTGGCATTCCACAAAGCTTCCCACTTGCTGAGACGGGAATAAGCTTTGCTTAAAAGTTCCTTCTTTGAAGTAAGCACCTTGCTGACACCGCTCAAGGCTATTCCCACTTTTTCTTTCTTGTTGGTCTCCTCCGTCAACTCTGAACCCAACCTGTTAATCAATTCAGTCTGTTCCTTCACAGTGAAGGTAGCTTCATTCTTCTCATGACGCAACTGGAAGATCTCTTTTTCTAAATCATCATTGGCTTTCTTCAATTCTTCGTTTTCAACCAATAATTTGTTATACTTCTCACTCTCTACCGAAGCAAGTACCTCAATCATTGGAAGATACAGGGGTTTCGTAGCAGGATAAGGCATCAAGGACATACTAGCTCTCTCGCGGATCCAAGCCAAATAAGGATCATAAGCTTTGTTGTTGCTCTTACCGAGCAAAGCTTTCCCTCTCCTATGGATGTTAGCCCATGCATGTCTTAATCTGATCAAAACATCCGCGTCTAATAAGCCCGTGAGATACAGAGATTCCTGTATCTCCTTCTCAATAGGAGCATCCCTCAAAGCATACCCGAACTGTCTTACCAGCAGTGAAGGGTTATAGTTGATACAACCTTTCCGTCCAATCAAAGGGACATTCGGAAAGCCACTGCAACTATATATAATATCAGTGCCAAGCATACTCCGATCAAACCAAATGATATTCTCAGCAGACAGCCCCATCAACCGAGAAGACCAATCCACAGTATCCACAGCATCAACAAAAGGTCCTGTCTTCGGAAGATGCCCCTGGAACCACCTGTACAAGAGAGGAAGACAGCAGGAAACATTCTTGCCACGACGTTTCTTACTCTTGTAGTGAATAGAATGATAAACATCGCCCAAGAGAGTAGGAACTGGATTCTTCGAGGCAAGAATCAAGAAGGCATCTGAGTCGATAAAATCTGGCACATTAGGAAACAAGACAATCCCGTAGATGCAGACAGCTAGAATGGCACTGAAGGCAACCCAACATCCATTCTTCGCGCACTGTGTAGCCTTCTCAACCAGGACAGACAGGTGAAAACCATAAGCTCCGTTCAGCTTGACCAAACCTCTGGGGAACTCAGAAGCGTCTAAACTGACAATCTCAGCGAGTGTAGCTAACTCAGGCTCAGCATCAACATGTATAAAGGGCATCTGGTCTAACACAGGAACTCCCAACATAGCAGAATACTCCTCCAAAGTGGGTGCCAGAATATAGTCGGGAAATAAGAAACATCTCAGCTGCGGCTCATAAAACTGCATCAAAGTATACACCCCAGTCGTCTCGAATGCTGAAGGTCTGTATAACAAACTAAACAATCTCCCATAAGATACTCTGAACTCAGCTCACTCTCTCATCTGCTAGAGCAACTAAACCCAGCAAGGAACTGATATCTGGCGAATGCAACCGGTAAGCAACTGTCCTCTTCAGGGACTCCATGTCTGGCTAGAAGATATACTAGAATCAGAGGGGAATGATCACACCTGTAACATAAATACATGTTAATGATATGCAGTCATGAAAATGCACATGCATATGCAAACAGGAGATCAAGTGCAATACTGGTGAACTGTGCTACTCTATACTGAAGCCTGAGAACCATCAAATCTTCATCTCAAACCAACCACTCAAATGAACCTTGTAACCACATCTCACTGACAGAGATAAACCAGGTATTCTGAGGTCAAAGGTTTCCTGCAAACAAACCTACCTACCCCTCACAGGTGTGAACTTAACTCGCAGACGAGGTACGACATCCTATGCGGGTTCAACGTCATAGACTTTCAAGAGCGATGATACGATACCCAGGAGGTGTGGCATCATCATCCCTTGAAGCGGCCTCACTTAGCTGAATCCCAATTGATAGGTCCCCAGAGTCGACAATCCTCGGGTGAGACAACTTGTCGAGCCCTAAGTGCCAGGCAAGAAGCATCAAAGAGAATCTCGTCCGAGCGCAGATTTCGCGGCTAGCTGGTGCGAGCTAAGCAAGCAGGCTAACCACTACTCTCTACTTCTAAGTCTATGTGTAACCTCAAGCCCAGGTCCGGCTTATCTCTCAACAGATCACCCCCTCCCCATAACAGCAATAACGATATAAAGCCGATAAAATACGGAAAGTAAAGACAGAAAAGTAAATCTATACAACATCCACGACGGGAAAACAAGCGCTAGGATTGACTCGCATAGGGGATATTCCTGTCCCCAGCAGAGTCGCCAGTTGTCGCTACTGCGAAAATCGGCGCCGGCTATGACAGAAGAGTCGCCACCGTGCGTTATTTATCCCAAAGGAGGGAAAGGAAACGCTCGAAGTAAACCTAACTCAAAGACGGGAAAGGAGTGGTCATCGCAACCAAATCCTGGATTCGGGAGTCGGTTACGCAAGGGGAAGGTATTAGCACCCCTCACGTCCGTCGTACTCGATGGGATCCACGCTTGTTTTCTAGTACGGATTGTTATTCTATCTACACTAAGGGTCAAGGGTTAAAAGGAAAATAAAATGACTCGGCAAAGTATCGCACTTTATGCCTACGTATTCCCGTCGAGAACGAGAAATCAGAGTCAACGTAGTTCGCCTACCTACGGGAAAGGAGGGGAAGGTTGCTCGCTAGGATACGGCATCCTATGCCTACGTACTTTCATACAGCATGAAAGATCAGAGCAAACGTAGTTCGGGCTACGATAAACACAAGTTTGTCTGGCTGTTTTTTTATTACCTTATGAAAGGGTTTTTTTTTATTAAGAGTCCAAGCGGACAAAAATGACACTTTGATGTTTGTTTTGAATCTTTTACGAAAGAAATGTTTTTTGTTTGTTTGCAATCTCTGACGCACTAGAGACTATGATTTGAGAGTGACTACGTCGTATGTCACCCTAGGGGTAACACACTAAGCGGTCAGATTACTGAAGAGTGAGCCTCCAGCAACCCTTTCTCAAATAGCTTAAGGCTCGTAGCGTACGACATCAATTATCCTTATTACTGTGTTTTGAATTGTTTTGAGATAGAAGAGAAAGAAATTCTAAAAACCTAGGGTTTGAAATGGGAATCAGAACTACCCTAATGTTGTCATGCATGGATTACAACCTAATGTCTGTCATAATTCCCTCCTGCACAGAGGAAATCAGAGATCCTAGGGGATAAACAGCAAAAGAAACAGACATATACAGTAAACAGTAAACATGCATGCAATGCAACAGTACAAGCGAGGCAAGGGAGTCTCACTCAACCTCGAACCTGGGAAAACAATAGGCAAAGTGAAACAGCTTCACTTCAAACCTAAGGGGCAAGCTGAACAAGCCAACAAACAATACAGAAAAAGAGATAAAACCCAACACCAGCTCTGACAGCAACACCAGCTCTTTCAGCTACAGTTGGTTAACAGCAAAAAGTTGACAATAACCCTTTCAAGTAAGACCCCATCTTCAATCTTCAATGATCCCCAAGCTTTAGATAAGCTCTTGTCTTCAAAATTTTCCAACCTTTGGCAAGCACTGAACCCCAACAAATAAACAGCTTCAAATAGCAGCAGGACCTTAACTTCAACGGATAACTCTCTTTGACAGGTACAGGCTTTATCTTCACCAATATTCAATGAACTCCATTCTTCATAGGTTCCCATCTTCAATGCCACCACTCCAGAAGAGAATCAATTAATGATAGATGAAGTTGAGATGTTAAGAGGCTCAGTGACAACCCAGGGAAATCACTAAGATCTTAGCATAGCAAGTAAAAGGTATCCTCAAGGTTCTACCCAACCAAAGCTTGCTCTACATCCCTCCTAAGGAGAGATGGAACTTCTTTGGGGGACCTTGTGTCATAGGATGGGATAGAGGCACAAGAAGCTCTCTATGTTTGACAGAAGAAACAAAACTATTCTAATGCTCTTCCTATGATCCCTAATCCCTAAGCCTCTGACAAACCCTCTATCAAAAGAGAAGTCACCAACTCCAAGCTTCTTCAAACCATCCAAGGAAACTTCATTTGATCTTAAAGTCATCCAAGCAAAGCCCAAGCCAAAATCACTCCAAAATAGCCCCACACAAGCATAACCAAATCCAATACCCAAAGGAGAAACCCAAAATCAACACACAAGTTGCAAAAATCAGATAAAATGCCAGAGCTTATCAGAAAATCCTAGATAAATTTCTAAGGGAACCTAACCCTATACCCAATACCCCATAGGAATCCCAAACCCTAAATCAACCATTCAAACCTCAAACTATGCACAACACTACAACTATATGCTTTGAAACCCTAATTCTAACCCCTCTCCTATTCACCTCTCAAACTAACCTAAATTTTATTCACAAAAATGTGATAAAATTTCTAAGGGTACATGCTTCCCTAACCTAATCAACCTCATAAGAATCAATCAAAAATCATGCACCAAACTCTCATACTAAACTCAGAAAAATGAAGTACTAAACAAATGCAAAATAAAATCAATAAAATTGTAAAATATACCAAAAAATATAAAATGCATGAAATTAATATTTTTATTATTTCACAATTTTCTAGAGGTCCTAAGGGAACTAGAGAAAAAAATCCCATCCTAAAATGATTATTTTCCAATTTGTTGTGAATTTTTTATTAACTATGCTAAAACCATGAAAATAAAAGAAATTAAAGAAAGTTAATAACGGTGTGTGACAAATAGCAATTGGATTCAGTTGTTTCTCCAGACTGGGCCAACCAAGGGGGTGCGCATATCAATAGGACCTAAGCCCAAACCAAACTTTAAACAAATCAGAAAATCAAATGGAAAATAGGAAAAACGCTGTGTCAAATAGCAAGTAATTCATGTTATTATTCTCATTGGGCCCAGGCATGGGGTGTGGTTAGCAAAGGATCATTAAGCCCATCCAACTCACTTAAGTGAAACAGTGAGTTTCACTTCCTTTCATTTTCCTCAGACTTCAACAACACATCCTGGCCGTGCATTCCATAATCTAGTCAAGGTCAGAGCATGATCTAAGGGTGCAATGTTCATCTTCTCCAAATTTTAAACGTGGGAGGGAAAATACAGAGACGGTGGCCTGAGGTGGCGCCACCGTCTTCTCCGGTAGCACACGCATTAAACCTCACCAATAATCAAACCTAAACATCACATTCCACTCGTTTTTTCACCAGCAATCCAACCATGTCAACCAATTGTATTGAAACCTTCTCCTTCTCAAAACACGAATGGTAGTTCAGAAAATGCTCAAACAAAAATTCTCACCAAACCTAAAATTGAAAGGTCTAACATCATCACCACCTAACACTGAGTTAATTCCACTATCTACCTAGGTTTAATCCTCAAGAATCATCAAGATATGGCCATGAACAGAAATGGTGCTCAACCTAATTTTGTCTCTAAATCGTGAAAATTGTTACCAAAAAGTTCCTAGCCACAATCTACAATGAGTTTAACCATCTAAAACCTAAATAATCTACATGAATTATGCTACATAGAGAAATTTACATACCTGCAAATTTTGGATGAACAGAACGATGAAAGCTTCAAATCAACCTTCAAGATCTTCCAGATACCTTCACTAACACCAGATGGAACTTCTGTATGCAACAATTTGGATTGAATCTTCTTGAATCACCAGATGCGATTCTGAGTTGCAAGCTATGAACTCTAAATGCTATCTCACGATTCTTCACCAATCTTGATCAACAATCTATCTGGAATCACTCACACACTCAAGAGGAAACTTCTGAATGCAAGAAATTGGATTGAAATCGATCAAATTGTTGTAACCGTTTGTGATTTGCAAACTGAAAATTCAGAAATCAATCTCTCTAATCTCTCTCAATTTCCACCAACCAATGCCTTGAATCAATCACAAACCTTATATAGAACTTGTAGGAAGGCTCTAGAAACTTCAGGAATGATCCATGGGAGAAATTCAATATCTCTTGCATTTGAAATTACCATCTCATGCTTGTATGTGGCAGCTGAGTTCTAAGCTTGTTGTAACACTTGATTTTGATCCAAATTCTCCTCTAATGACAAATTGAATGGATTGGCAACGGTTAAGGCCTTGGTTATGCTCTAAAGGGTGGTTTTGCACATGTTACTTATGATGTAAGAAATCACTTTACAAAGGAAGTCATGAAATTAACCCTCAACTCAAAAATGTGGAAATGTAATTGTTTCCAAAATGTGTTTTCCAATCAATTTGGTATGTCATATGGACTGGTTTGGACCTATAGCTCAAAAATCTCCATTTTCCTCTTTGGTTCATTTAAAATCCATCCTTATTTTAGGCCATTTTTGCAATTTTGTGATACAAGTCCTTCCAAGCTCTCATGAATTCTTACCTATCCCAAAAACATCATTTTGAGTACATCTCATGTTGAACATTTTTCCATTTTAGGAGTGGAAGATAGAGATTTTGACCTATGTTGAAAAATGACCTATAATTCAACTTTCCCAAAATACCCCTGGATTGCCAAGACCATAACTTGAGTTCCACAAATCTTCTTGAGGACTTCTAGTACTCAAATTAAAGCTAAGATCAAGCCCTACAATTATTATGTTGGCCAATAATCCATTTGAAAACTCCTTGATGGGAAAAAGTTGCTTGGAAGTCAAGCGACTTTCACAGATAAATTTCAGTGTCCTTTGATGACCCATAACTTGCAAGAACCATAACTTGAGTTCCAAAAATCTTCTTGAAGACTTATAGTACTCAAATTAAAGCTATTGAGAAGCTCTACAAGTTTCATGTTGACCAAGAATCCATTTGAAACTTGTATTTGGACGTGTGTGGCTTAGAAGTTCAATGCTATACAAGGGATTTTACCCTAGGAACCCTGTCTCAAACCCCTCCAACCACTCTTGATTCTCTTGAACTTGATCTTGACTCATCCATACACATTCTTTAACATCTCAATCCATGACTTCCATGACCTAGAGCTAAGTCTTGGTGTCCTTTCCTTGCTCTCCTTGACCTAGGGTTACCCATATGAAACCCTACTTGTACACACCTCAACTGTGGTTCTTGACCTTGATACCATGACTTGTCTAAGCTTTAATATGGCTCTCTAGGCCTCCCATGGGATCCATACACAACTCAAATTCATGATTCCATGCTCCATACCCCATTGATGACCCTCAATACCCTTCAAGTTAGGAGAGAAATCCACTTGTTGACACTCAAATCTCCTCAAAGCTTCAACCCATTCCTTGATGACTTGGATGTTCTTCAACTTGAATAAGGCCCCTTGATGTGCTTCTTTAGATAAGGATGGCACTTGATCCCCTGTTAGATGAATTGTTATGCTATGATATGCAAATGATTGGACCATGTACATGATGTGACTATCCAAATGATAATGCAATTGAAACATAAACCAGGTGAAATAGGTTGAGCAAATTTTAGGGTGCAACAAGTAGTATAGTTAATATAAAGTGAAAATGGATGGACCACATGTGAGAAAAAGAATATGAAAATCAAAGTTTTCCTGCCCATGCTTAGTGCGCGCAGAGGGCGTTTAGCGTGGCTTGTTTTGCAAAGACAAATCTCTCCTTTTCCATCCACTTTCACCAATTTTGGTCTTTGTGTTTAGGTAGTTTTAATTCAATTTTGTTAGGTTGTTAGAATAATATCTGTGTTCGCTCTCAAGTTTATTTTTGATTAGCTTGAGGATGCATTTTGTGATTTTCCAAGTTTGATCGTTTCAACTTGCAAATGTATGATTTTGATATTGTTTTAAGTTGGAACTTTGCAAGGTACTCGTTCATCACTTTCTAGAACATAGCATGATTATGAGACTTTTTATTTGTACAATTTTCATGTCATTCATTATTTTTCCAGACTTGTTCAGTTTTGAATCACTTTAGAACAAAACCTTTTTGTGAGGAGCTTTCCATTGTTTACTATATGCAGGAGACCAACATTCTTGTTTAACTCAGTTTTATTATTTTTAATCTTGTATTTATGTTGACTTGTATGATAGCACTAAAATGATCAAGGAATTTCGTTCGATTTTGAGCATACCCACTTGACCAAACATTCAATCTACCTTGTGAGTGAGTGAGAATTTGCTACCCCCTTTGAGCCTTTGTTAGAATCCATGTTAGTGTTAATTTCATTTTTGTATGGATTCTAATACTTTTTCTTGAACTATAACCATGACTTATTATTTGAGCTTTTTACCCTTGCCTAATAAGTTTCGGAGCATTCATGTCACTATGTGTGGTTGTATTCAAGTTGGAGAGAAGAGGTGTGTTTCTAAGAGGTTGAGAAAAATAAAAAGTTAGAAAAAGAAAAAAATGAAAAAGAAAAAGAAAAAAGAGGAAAAGAATTGAAAAAAAAGAAAAAAGAAAGTAAAAGAAGTGAAAAAAAGAAAACAAAAAAAATAATAATGTTATACTAATAAGTTGTGTGGAATGGTGTAACAATTTGGAAAAGAGAAAAAGGTGATTGGAATTTGTGAGTGCTTGATATTGTGAGAAATGATCACTCTCATTTGATTAGGCAAGTTTTTGTTTCTTTTACCTTGAGAAAAACAATTGTTTGTTACCCAAGCCACATTAAAACCCTTAAAGCCCTTGTGATTTTTACATTTATACAACTCGATGTGAGTTTTTTTCTTGATCAATACATAATTCAACTTGCTGTTAGCATGATTGTTGGGTGAGAGTTAAGCCCCTAATAGTTTTTTATTCATCTACCGATGAAGTGTGTGCTAGGTGTGATTTATTTTTGAACATTGTATTGTCTTAGAATTTTTGACATGTGTTTTGTATTTAGGAGTTATTTTGTTTTCATGTTATCTTTGTAGTTTAGTGGTATGTTTTGCTTTGCATGTACGTTTTTATGTTGAACCATGCATTTATTTTTGTTTTTCAAAACTTGTTGAATCGTGATTGCTTGGTTATTACTTTTGTTTCCTTGAGTTGATCAATTCTTGTTTGAGGACAAACAAGTTTAAGTTGGGGAGAGTTGATAAGTGCTAAATTGTATTGATTTTGAGTGTAAATAATTGACACTTATTGGTTTAATTTAACCAATAAACCTCAACGTTTGTGCATATGTTGTATAATTTACGTTATAATGTATATATTGCGTATCATGTAAATATCATTGATTTTAATTATTTTACTCTCATTTTTATAGGTATAAAAGCAATGATATTTTTTCATTATCTTATAGAGCATTGAGTAAGCTTTCCAACGCTTCTGACCGCACGTAAAACGGAGTTACAGTTCAAAAGTTATGGTCGAAACAAGTGTTAGTTTACTGTCATGTTCGCTAGGCGAATAAAATTTTGCTAGGCAAACAGAAAGCTCTAAAAAGCGAGGAAAACACTGTTTTGGTAGTATCTAAGACGACATAAGTTCGCTGGACGAACGGGACTTCGCTAGGTGAACACGAAAACACATTTTTTTGCCTAGTTAAGTGTTTTTTCAGCATATTTTAGGTATGTTGTTGAGAACGTTTTATCCCAACTTCATCAAAAAAAATTTTGAGTAGATTTAGCTTAGAAACAACATTAGAGTGTGTATCTTGACGATCTCGAGTCAAATCCACTTTAATCGGAGTTGACAGACCGTGAAATTTGTGCTCTTATTCTCTCTTCTATTTGTGCTCTGTATTTGTTAGGGTTTTATATGTAAGTTTATCTTGATTGTATGTATATTTATGGATCTTTGTATAAAATAGTTTTTACAACTCTTTATCGATGGTTACCTTGATTTTTTACTTAAAGAGTTTAGATTGCTATAGACATATACGGTTTGAACTCGATTTAAGATGAACATCTGTTAGATTACAAACTCTAGACATAGATTTAGGACTAATATTCACGTGGGTATCGATTCTTAATACTCCGCATTGTCGAGTTGCGTGAGACATCACCGATAAGGCGATATGGTTGTTCTCTCGACTTTGCATTACGTGATGATATTGACGACCGATTTAGGTTGCGTGCATATGATCCCTATATTTTTTAGTACATGTTGGGTGGAACGAAATACAACTCCTGACGAGTTTTCTCATTTCTTAAGAATGTATTTATTTTCTTGTTTTATGTTTTTCCTTTTGCAGAGGTGACATGCCGTGAGATTTGTGTTCTTCTTCTCTCTTGTCTTTGTACTCTCTATTTGTTGGGGTTTTGTATGTATATTTATCTTGATTGTATGTATATTTATGGATCTTTGTATAAAATCTCTTTTACAACTCTTTATCGATGATTATCTTGATATTTTACTTAATGGGTTTAGATTGCTATTGACATATATGGTTGGAACTCGATCTAAGATGAACATCTGTTAGATTCTAAACTCTAGAGATGGATTTAGAACTAATATTCATGTGGGTATCGATTCTTAATGCTCTCTGTTGTCGAGTTGCGTGAGACATCACCGATGAGACGATACAATTGATCTCTCGACTTTGCGTTAGACATAACCTCTGTTGTGAGCGATACATAATGATATTGACGAGTGATTTAGGTTGCATGCATTTGATCCATATATTTTTTAGTACATGATGGGTGAAACGAAATACAACTCCTGACGAGTTTTCTCATTTCTTAAGAATGTATTTATTTTCTAGTTTTATGTTTTTTCTTTTATATTTTCATCCCAAACCATTCAAACCTAAGCTTAGAGACGTGGAGATTGTTGAATGATATTCTTTCCCTCGCACCGATCCCTGTGGAGACGACAAAACTGGGTACTTAATATTTTTGCTTGCTGCTTTACCGCTCTAACAGTGATACATGTGGAGAAAAATGTGTGTGATAGTTTGAGTGGAACACTTTTAAACATTCTAGGAAATACTAAAGATAGTAAGCATTCTCGTCTTGATATGGAGACGATGGGTATTCGAAAACAATTGGCTCCAATAGAAAATGGAAAATAACTTATCTACCTCCGACTTGTTACACTCTATGTAAAAAGGAAAAGAAAAGTTTTTGCGAGTGTTTGCATGGTATAAAAGTTTCCCAAGGTTACTAATCAAACATCAAGAAACTTGTATCAATGAAAGATCTAAAGTTAATTGGTTTGAAATCTCATGATTGTCATGTCTTAATGAAACAACTTCTATCAGTGGCTATCCGTGGCATCCTACCAAAAAATATGAGAGTAATTATAACCAGATTGTGTTTGTTCTTCAATGCCATATGTAATAAAGTTCTTGATTTCAAAAAATTAGATGAATTAGAAGATGAAGCTGCCATAATCTTGTGTCAACTAGAGATGTATTTTCCTCTATAATTTTTTTACATTATGGTTCACTTACTTGTTCATCTAGTCAGAGAAATCAAATTTTGTGGTCTAGATTATTTAAGGTGGATATATCTAATAGAGCGATACATGAAGATCTTTAAAGGATATACGAAAAATCATTATCAACCAGAAGCTTCGATTATTGAAAGGTACATCATAGAAGAATCTGTTAAGTTTTGTACAAACTATTTTCCAGAAGCAGAGTCTATATGAATTCCAAAGTCTCGTCATGCCAACACTGAAGGTAGAGGTATTCAAGGTTTAAATGTTAAGTCCATGACTCGAGATGTAGTTATTCAGACACATTTCTATATATTG
This sequence comes from Lathyrus sativus, assembly GCA_963859935.3. Taxonomy (NCBI): domain Eukaryota; kingdom Viridiplantae; phylum Streptophyta; class Magnoliopsida; order Fabales; family Fabaceae; genus Lathyrus; species Lathyrus sativus. The sequence continues at coordinate 675,998,286 of OZ012741.1, forward strand.
AATAATCTTGAAGAATTTAAACCTTACATGGATATTCACAAAAGACTTTTGAAGAAAAGATATCCACGAATGAGTGACAAGTAGTTGCTGGTCGAGCACAACAAGAAATTCCTAGATTGGTTTAATAAAAACATACCAAATGATCATAGCGCATCCAACACAATTAAATGGTTGTCGTACATGCCAAAATTCAATATGATAACTTGGAATGCATATGACATTGGTGGAGTTATGGTTGTCGTACTTCCGACATAATAGTACAATAAAAAATAGTAGGGTTATGGTTGATGCCGAATCCATGTATTTCTCTAGTGAGAAAGATAAGAATCCAATATTGGCATTTAGTGCATTCTATGGTGTCATTGAGGAGATTTGAGAGATTGATTATGTTATCTTCAATGTGTCTTTATTTAAATGCAAGTGTGTCCCCAATAATATTAATGGTGTACAAAGTGATGACTTAGGATTCACCAGTGTTGACCTTGGCAATGCAAACTATATGACTGAACCATTCATCATGGCTTCACAAGAAAAACAAGTTTCCTATGTGACCGGCCCTTTTGATACATCGGGAAAATGGTCAATCGTTCTCCGAGGAAAATATATTTCTAGTAGTGATGAAAGTTTTGATATTCCTTCTACTCCTTCTTACACAACACAAGTGCCAACCACATATGGTGAAGTTGATAAAGATGGTGTGCATGATATTCGTACTGATCATAATGAAGGCATATGGGAAAATTAACAAGTATTTTATTCTTTATTCATAATTTAATATAAGTTATTATTTCTATGTATATTTACTAACAAGTATGATTATTTGAAATTATAGGTGCTTAAAGTCAAGACACCAAGAACAAGAAACCAAAACACTAAGATACAATTATGTGATGTTATATAATGCGTTGTAGGTTATTATGTGCCATTTTACTTTTGATGTAATATATATACATGTTTGGTTCTTAATCCAATATATGGATTTGATGTACTATGTAACACCCTTCTAAACCCCACGGAAAATATACGAATAATCAGAGTAATATTTCATGCATTCACAAAAGGGTGTCAAACATAAGTTTTTAAAACATCAAAACAAATGTCATGCTTATTAACACTTATAATAAATAATCCTGCTTCTCACAATTTCACTTTGCATGTAGCAGCAGATTCATTTTATATCATAATTCTCTTAACAGAATAACCATGCTCATCATATAATTCAACATTTCTTAGACACTAAGGCCAACATCACAATATTCCAATCAATATAAAAACATAACATAGAATACATAATGTATCTCTAAAATATAACCCAAACGATCCCAGTGTTACATGACCAGAGCATGACTCGACCCAATATAATTAAATTACTAAACATCTACACCAATAGCGACTTCGCAACTACAAGCAGCTCTACTCTTGATACCTGCACGATGCCAGATAGGACATCGTTCCAGCAGAAGGGTGAGAAATATTATCATAATAATCAATGCATATAATTATATATATACAAGCAGAGAATACACACATTCCGCATTTCTCACCACAAGTCATCCATATACGTCACAATGTATATACAATATATATGGATAATCACCAAGCATATTTCCTCATACATACATCCACAATTTCAATCAATTCACCTAAACATACACATTATGTTTAATTCACCACAATTCATATAAACATATACAATCATGTTTATTCATTAATTCGTCAGTTAATATTATTCACACTTACACGTTCACAATTCACATCATTACACATAAACATTTACAATTATGTTTATTCATCACAATTCATCATAATATATATATATATATATATATATATATATATATATATATATATATATATATATATATATATATATATATATATATATATATATATATATATATATATATATATAACACCAAACATATTTATCATGCATATATCCAAAGTTCTCAATTCAACAATTCATACACATATGCATATATTCACACAACATTTATCTTTATGCCATGTGACCCAATACAACTCAATACAACTCATCAATTCCTATTCAAAATTATGGGTACATCACTTATACCCCACTAGAAACAACATCATAGTCATTCTACCCCAGTGAACACCAACACTAGGAACAACATCATAGTCATTCTACCCCAGTGCGTACGACTGTATCACGTATACTCTACTAGGAACAACATCTCAGTTAGTCTACTCCAGGGAGCACCCCACCAGGAACAACATCTCAGTTATTCTACCCCGGTGATTATTCCACTAGGAACGACATCTTAGTCATTCTACCCCTGTGTATACGACCATGCCACTATTCCTCACTAGGAACAACATCTGTCATTCTACCCCGGTGATTATTTCACTAGGAACGACTTCTTAGTCATTCTACCCCAGTGATTACTCCACTAGGAACGATATCTTATCATTCTACCCCAGTGAGTACGAGCCTTACACATATACATATTTTCAATATCATCATCACATTTAACAAGCAATGCACACATATTCACAATATGTTCTCATGCATTCTTTACATACAATCGCGTACAATCAATATGCACTCACGATATCGCGCCAACGACAACGAACCCAATCACATTCATCATGTACTTTTAATTAATTTAAACAATGCATATATTTGTCAAAAGACCATATTTATCAAGCAATGCACACATATTCACAATATATGTTCTCATGCATTATTCACAAAATTGCATACAATCAATATGCATTCACAATCCAATACCATTACCATATTTATCAAACAATGCACAAGGATCAATTAGATTCAATCACAATTCATAACACAATTCAACGATTACACATAGGACAGTTAATCCATCACCAATAATTGAATTCAATGTTCAATTCACAATCAAATTGTTAAACAACAATTGATATCTCAATCACCAACCGAAGGTTTACAATCAATTAATACTCAAGTAATTAATCATCTCAGTTAAACCATGTTTTAGTTAAGATTTAATTAAGCAATGACTCCCCAAACATATTGGATATAAAAATATTTGACAACTAATTTTATTATCTATACTATGTTATAGATCTATTTATTAGCTTTCCAACGCTTCGAATGGGGACTAAAACCGACTTACGGATTAAAAGTTATGGCCAAAATCGTCGGAACAGAAATTTCCAATTTTCAGCTTTGATACAGCATGCAATCGATTGTTGTATTAGTGTAATCGATTGCTTAACCCAATTTTTCACATTTTAGCCACTGTTTTGCTGTGCAATCGATTGCTGTATTAGTGCAATCGATTGCTTACTGTATGTTTTCGAAAAATGATGCAGAAAATTGTATTTTTCACCAACTATTCCCCTCTTTGCTACCATAAAATCTCCCGATTCAATTCCAATGAGTTTCTATAGTCTTAGCCTAACAATCTTCGACTAAACTACACCATTTAATCCAACTTCTAACCGTTCAAACATCGATTCTATCAATTAAACCCATTCTTGCCCTAAAATGGAAAAAGATGGAAAACATCCGAACAATCCAAACACACACATACATAATCATATACATTGGTAAGATAATAACATTTCACACCCCTTACCTTGATTAATCGGAAGCTAGAAGTCGTTCTTGATGATTCCAAGCTTTTCCCCTTTTTCTCCTCTTTTCTCTTCTTCCTCTTTCTTTCCACTCTTCTTTCTCTTGTGTTTTTCCCCTTCCATTTCCTTTCTCTCTACTTTTCTTTTATATCTCTTTCTATAATTTTTCCTTCCATCATAATTCTACTCTCCAAATATTTACCAATTCATTTTCTCATAAAATATCCCATCTCATCATCAATTAGAGAATATCTATTAAATCCACATTATTCTACCAATTAGAATAAGTCAGTTAAATCCAAGAATTCATTTAAATCAAGTAAATCACATAAACCAATTAATTAGTACAATTAATCAATTATTGAAAATTGGGCTGTTACAACCCTCCCCCACTTTAGAAATTTTCTTCCTCGAAAATGTTACCTGATTCAAACAACTCTGGATACGACTCTCGCATCCTAATCTCCCAAATTACCTCCACCAAAGGAATCCCTTTACCTCGAAGTTGCTTCTCGTTCATCAACCTGAACTAGCAATACCTGAACAGTCAAATCATCTCTCACTTGTACACTATCCGTCTGAATCAATGTACCTCCTCAGCTTAGACACATGAACACATCATGCAATCCCCACAAGTGACAGTGGTAAAACAGTCTAATATGCTACTTTCCCCACGCTTCTGCTGCGCCACTCTGATACAGATCAAAAAAATACAATGTGTGCTTCCGAGACTTCAAAGCTCGACCAACACCCGTCACCACTGTAACTCTCAAAACACGTCTTTTCTTGGATCCTTTTGATCTTTTCAGTCGTCTCTTACACAATTTCAGTTAGCTTCAACATACAATGATTAATCTTCCTTGTTAGGAAAAGAGCCAATTTAGTCATTCTATCCAAAATCGCTCAAGTAAAATCACATCCCTCAAATTCTTCGGAAAACCCAACACAAAATCCAAGGGAGTACTATCCGATCTCCACTATGGAATATTCAACAGTTGCATCGGACCCAACAGTCTCTGACGTTTATTCTTTGACTTCTAACAAAGTCTAACCAGCATATACAAACTCAACCACTTCTCTCTTCAACTATGGCCATCAAAATAATCTCCTCAAATCCGGTTACATATTCATAGCACCAGGATGGATACTCCATCTACCTCAATACTCTTATTCCACTTAGTAATATCTAGAACACAAACTCTATCACGACATCTCGTGATACTATTCCCATCAATCTGAAAATAAGCTTTTCGACTTAATTCATAAAATTCAATCAATCTATTACCTCAAATTAGAATTCCGACCTCCTCGAATCTCATCAAGAATACCAATAGTCGGCCTCAACATACAAAGCTAAACTCCACACTTGCAGCATCCTGGTGAATCACCAGCTTCTCTCCCACTTGAATCATTCCCACTTCTGCAGATAAAGGTTAGGCAACCAACACGCACCGACAGTGTTTTCACACACATGTCGCATACAAGGGAACAAACAACATTAGACAACTTGGCCGGACAGACCAACCTGCTCTGATACCACTAATGTAACACCGTTTTAAACCCCACGGAAAATATACGAATAATCAGAGTAATATTTCATGCATTCACAAAAGAGCGTCACACATAACTTTTCAAAACATCAAACCACCTGTCATGCTTATTAACACTTATAATAAATAATCCTGCTTCTCACAATTTCACTTTGCATGTAGCAGCGGATTCATTTTATATCATATTTCTCTTAACAGAATAACCATGCTCATCATATAATTCAACATTTCTTAGGCACTAAGGCCAACATCACAATATTCCAATGAATATAAAAACATAACATAGAATACATAATGTATCTACACCAATAGTGACTTCGCAACTACAAGCAGCTTTACTCTTAATACCTGCACGATGCCAGATAGGACATCATTCCAGAAGAAGGGTGAGAAATATTATCATAATAATCAATGCATATAAGTATGTATATATATATATATATATATATATATATATATATATATATATATATATATATATATATATATATATATATATATATATATATATATATATATATATATATATATATATATATATATATATATATATATATATATATATATATATATATATATATATATATATATATATATATATATATATATATATATATATATATATATATATATATATATATATATATATATATATATATATATATATATATATATATATATATATATACAATCAGAGAATACACACATTCCGCATTTCTCACCACAAGTCATCCATATACGTCACAATGTATATACAATATATATGGATAATCACCAAGCATATTTCCAAATACATACACCCACAATTTCAATCAATTCACCTAAAAATACACATTATGTTTAATTCGCCACAATTCATATAAACATATACAATCATGTTTATTCATTAATTCCTCAGTCAATATCATTCACAATTACATGTTCACAATTCACATCATTGCACATAAACATTTACAATTATGTTTATTCATCACAATTCATCATAATATATATATATATATATATATATATATATATATATATATATATATATATATATATATATATATATATATATATATATATATATATATATATATATATATATATATATATATATATATATATATATATATATATATATATATATATATATATATATATATATATATATATATATATATATATATATATATATATATATATATATATATATATATATATATATATATATATATATATATATATATATATATAACACCAAGCATATTTATCATGCATATATCCAAAGTTCTCAATTCAACAATTCATACACATATGCATATATTCACACAACATTTATCTCTATGCCATGTGACCCAATACAACTCATCAATTCCTATTCAAAATTATGGGAGCATCACTTATACCCCACTAGGAACAACATCATAGTCATTCTACCCCAGTGCGTACGACTGTATCACGTATACTCCACTAGGAATAACATCTCAGTTATTCTACTCCAGGGAGCACCCCACCAGGAACAACATCTCAGTTATTCTACCCCAGTGATTATTTCACTAGGAACGACATCTTAGTCATTCTACCCCAGTGTATACGACCATGTCACTATTCCTCACCAGGAACAACATCTGTCATTCTACCCCGATGATCATTTCACTAGGAACGACTTCTTAGTCATTCTACCCCAGTGATTACTCCACTAGGAACGGTATCTTATCATTCTACCCCAGTGAGTACGAGCCTTACACATATACATATTTTCAACATCATCATCACATTTAACAAGCAATGCACACATATTCACAATATGCTCTCATGCATTCTTTACATACAATCGCGTACAATCAATATGCACTCACGATATCGTGCCAAGGACAACGAACTCAATCACATTCATCATGCACTTTTAATTAATTTAAACAATGCATATATTTGTCAAAAGACCACATTTATCAAGCAATGCACACATATTCACAATATATGTTATCATGCATTATTCACAAAATTCAATATGATAACTTGGAATGCATATGACATTGGTGGAGTTATGGTTGTCGTACTTCCGACATAATAGTACAATAAAAAATAGTAGGGTTATGGTTGATGCCGAATCCATGTATTTCTCTAGTGCGAAAGATAAGAATCCAATATTGGCATTTAGTGCATTCTATGGTGTCATTGAGGAGATTTGAGAGATTGATTATGTTATCTTCAATGTGTCTTTATTTAAATGCAAGTGTGTCCCCAATAATATTAATGGTGTACAAAGTGATGACTTAGGATTCACCAGTGTTGACCTTGGCAATGCAAACTATATGACTGAACCATTCATCATGGCTTCACAAGAAAAACAAGTTTCCTATGTGACCGGCCCTTTTGATACATCGGGAAAATGGTCAATCGTTCTCCGAGGAAAATATATTTCTAGTAGTGATGAAAGTTTTGATATTCCTTCTACTCCTTCTTACACAACACAAGTGCCAACCACATATGGTGAAGTTGATAAAGATGGTGTGCATGATATTCGTACTGATCATAATGAAGGCATATGGGAAAATTAACAAGTATTTTATTCTTTATTCATAATTTAATGTAAGTTATTATTTCTATGTATATTTACTAACAAGTATGATTATTTGAAATTATAGGTGCTTAAAGTCAAGACACCAAGAACAAGAAACCAAAACACTAAGATACAATTATGTGATGTTATATAATGCGTTGTAGGTTATTATGTGCCATTTTACTTTTGATGTAATATATATACATGTTTGGTTCTTAATCCAATATATGGATTTGATGTACTATGTAACACCCTTCTAAACCCCACGGAAAATATACGAATAATCAGAGTAATATTTCATGCATTCACAAAAGGGTGTCAAACATAAGTTTTTAAAACATCAAAACAAATGTCATGCTTATTAACACTTATAATAAATAATCCTGCTTCTCACAATTTCACTTTGCATGTAGCAGCAGATTCATTTTATATCATAATTCTCTTAACAGAATAACCATGCTCATCATATAATTCAACATTTCTTAGACACTAAGGCCAACATCACAATATTCCAATCAATATAAAAACATAACATAGAATACATAATGTATCTCTAAAATATAACCCAAACGATCCCAGTGTTACATGACCAGAGCATGACTCGACCCAATATAATTAAATTACTAAACATCTACACCAATAGCGACTTCGCAACTACAAGCAGCTCTACTCTTGATACCTGCACGATGCCAGATAGGACATCGTTCCAGCAGAAGGGTGAGAAATATTATCATAATAATCAATGCATATAATTATATATATACAAGCAGAGAATACACACATTCCGCATTTCTCACCACAAGTCATCCATATACGTCACAATGTATATACAATATATATGGATAATCACCAAGCATATTTCCTCATACATACATCCACAATTTCAATCAATTCACCTAAACATACACATTATGTTTAATTCACCACAATTCATATAAACATATACAATCATGTTTATTCATTAATTCGTCAGTTAATATTATTCACACTTACACGTTCACAATTCACATCATTACACATAAACATTTACAATTATGTTTATTCATCACAATTCATCATAATATATATATATATATATATATATATATATATATATATATATATATATATATATATATATATATATATATATATATATATATATATATATATATATATATATATATATATATATATATATATATATATATATATATATATATATATATATATATATATATATATATATATATATATATATATATATATATATATATATATAACACCAAACATATTTATCATGCATATATCCAAAGTTCTCAATTCAACAATTCATACACATATGCATATATTCACACAACATTTATCTTTATGCCATGTGACCCAATACAACTCAATACAACTCATCAATTCCTATTCAAAATTATGGGTACATCACTTATACCCCACTAGAAACAACATCATAGTCATTCTACCCCAGTGAACACCAACACTAGGAACAACATCATAGTCATTCTACCCCAGTGCGTACGACTGTATCACGTATACTCTACTAGGAACAACATCTCAGTTAGTCTACTCCAGGGAGCACCCCACCAGGAACAACATCTCAGTTATTCTACCCCGGTGATTATTCCACTAGGAACGACATCTTAGTCATTCTACCCCTGTGTATACGACCATGCCACTATTCCTCACTAGGAACAACATCTGTCATTCTACCCCGGTGATTATTTCACTAGGAACGACTTCTTAGTCATTCTACCCCAGTGATTACTCCACTAGGAACGATATCTTATCATTCTACCCCAGTGAGTACGAGCCTTACACATATACATATTTTCAATATCATCATCACATTTAACAAGCAATGCACACATATTCACAATATGTTCTCATGCATTCTTTACATACAATCGCGTACAATCAATATGCACTCACGATATCGCGCCAACGACAACGAACCCAATCACATTCATCATGTACTTTTAATTAATTTAAACAATGCATATATTTGTCAAAAGACCATATTTATCAAGCAATGCACACATATTCACAATATATGTTCTCATGCATTATTCACAAAATTGCATACAATCAATATGCATTCACAATCCAATACCATTACCATATTTATCAAACAATGCACAAGGATCAATTAGATTCAATCACAATTCATAACACAATTCAACGATTACACATAGGACAGTTAATCCATCACCAATAATTGAATTCAATGTTCAATTCACAATCAAATTGTTAAACAACAATTGATATCTCAATCACCAACCGAAGGTTTACAATCAATTAATACTCAAGTAATTAATCATCTCAGTTAAACCATGTTTTAGTTAAGATTTAATTAAGCAATGACTCCCCAAACATATTGGATATAAAAATATTTGACAACTAATTTTATTATCTATACTATGTTATAGATCTATTTATTAGCTTTCCAACGCTTCGAATGGGGACTAAAACCGACTTACGGATTAAAAGTTATGGCCAAAATCGTCGGAACAGAAATTTCCAATTTTCAGCTTTGATACAGCATGCAATCGATTGTTGTATTAGTGTAATCGATTGCTTAACCCAATTTTTCACATTTTAGCCACTGTTTTGCTGTGCAATCGATTGCTGTATTAGTGCAATCGATTGCTTACTGTATGTTTTCGAAAAATGATGCAGAAAATTGTATTTTTCACCAACTATTCCCCTCTTTGCTACCATAAAATCTCCCGATTCAATTCCAATGAGTTTCTATAGTCTTAGCCTAACAATCTTCGACTAAACTACACCATTTAATCCAACTTCTAACCGTTCAAACATCGATTCTATCAATTAAACCCATTCTTGCCCTAAAATGGAAAAAGATGGAAAACATCCGAACAATCCAAACACACACATACATAATCATATACATTGGTAAGATAATAACATTTCACACCCCTTACCTTGATTAATCGGAAGCTAGAAGTCGTTCTTGATGATTCCAAGCTTTTCCCCTTTTTCTCCTCTTTTCTCTTCTTCCTCTTTCTTTCCACTCTTCTTTCTCTTGTGTTTTTCCCCTTCCATTTCCTTTCTCTCTACTTTTCTTTTATATCTCTTTCTATAATTTTTCCTTCCATCATAATTCTACTCTCCAAATATTTACCAATTCATTTTCTCATAAAATATCCCATCTCATCATCAATTAGAGAATATCTATTAAATCCACATTATTCTACCAATTAGAATAAGTCAGTTAAATCCAAGAATTCATTTAAATCAAGTAAATCACATAAACCAATTAATTAGTACAATTAATCAATTATTGAAAATTGGGCTGTTACAACCCTCCCCCACTTTAGAAATTTTCTTCCTCGAAAATGTTACCTGATTCAAACAACTCTGGATACGACTCTCGCATCCTAATCTCCCAAATTACCTCCACCAAAGGAATCCCTTTACCTCGAAGTTGCTTCTCGTTCATCAACCTGAACTAGCAATACCTGAACAGTCAAATCATCTCTCACTTGTACACTATCCGTCTGAATCAATGTACCTCCTCAGCTTAGACACATGAACACATCATGCAATCCCCACAAGTGACAGTGGTAAAACAGTCTAATATGCTACTTTCCCCACGCTTCTGCTGCGCCACTCTGATACAGATCAAAAAAATACAATGTGTGCTTCCGAGACTTCAAAGCTCGACCAACACCCGTCACCACTGTAACTCTCAAAACACGTCTTTTCTTGGATCCTTTTGATCTTTTCAGTCGTCTCTTACACAATTTCAGTTAGCTTCAACATACAATGATTAATCTTCCTTGTTAGGAAAAGAGCCAATTTAGTCATTCTATCCAAAATCGCTCAAGTAAAATCACATCCCTCAAATTCTTCGGAAAACCCAACACAAAATCCAAGGGAGTACTATCCGATCTCCACTATGGAATATTCAACAGTTGCATCGGACCCAACAGTCTCTGACGTTTATTCTTTGACTTCTAACAAAGTCTAACCAGCATATACAAACTCAACCACTTCTCTCTTCAACTATGGCCATCAAAATAATCTCCTCAAATCCGGTTACATATTCATAGCACCAGGATGGATACTCCATCTACCTCAATACTCTTATTCCACTTAGTAATATCTAGAACACAAACTCTATCACGACATCTCGTGATACTATTCCCATCAATCTGAAAATAAGCTTTTCGACTTAATTCATAAAATTCAATCAATCTATTACCTCAAATTAGAATTCCGACCTCCTCGAATCTCATCAAGAATACCAATAGTCGGCCTCAACATACAAAGCTAAACTCCACACTTGCAGCATCCTGGTGAATCACCAGCTTCTCTCCCACTTGAATCATTCCCACTTCTGCAGATAAAGGTTAGGCAACCAACACGCACCGACAGTGTTTTCACACACATGTCGCATACAAGGGAACAAACAACATTAGACAACTTGGCCGGACAGACCAACCTGCTCTGATACCACTAATGTAACACCGTTTTAAACCCCACGGAAAATATACGAATAATCAGAGTAATATTTCATGCATTCACAAAAGAGCGTCACACATAACTTTTCAAAACATCAAACCACCTGTCATGCTTATTAACACTTATAATAAATAATCCTGCTTCTCACAATTTCACTTTGCATGTAGCAGCGGATTCATTTTATATCATATTTCTCTTAACAGAATAACCATGCTCATCATATAATTCAACATTTCTTAGGCACTAAGGCCAACATCACAATATTCCAATGAATATAAAAACATAACATAGAATACATAATGTATCTACACCAATAGTGACTTCGCAACTACAAGCAGCTTTACTCTTAATACCTGCACGATGCCAGATAGGACATCATTCCAGCAGAAGGGTGAGAAATATTATCATAATAATCAATGCATATAAGTATGTATATATATATATATATATATATATATATATATATATATATATATATATATATATATATATATATATATATATATATATATATATATATATATATATATATACAATCAGAGAATACACACATTCCGCATTTCTCACCACAAGTCATCCATATACGTCACAATGTATATACAATATATATGGATAATCACCAAGCATATTTCCAAATACATACACCCACAATTTCAATCAATTCACCTAAAAATACACATTATGTTTAATTCGCCACAATTCATATAAACATATACAATCATGTTTATTCATTAATTCCTCAGTCAATATCATTCACAATTACATGTTCACAATTCACATCATTGCACATAAACATTTACAATTATGTTTATTCATCACAATTCATCATAATATATATATATATATATATATATATATATATATATATATATATATATATATATATATATATATATATATATATATATATATATATATATATATATATATATATATATATATATATATATATATATATATATATAACACCAAGCATATTTATCATGCATATATCCAAAGTTCTCAATTCAACAATTCATACACATATGCATATATTCACACAACATTTATCTCTATGCCATGTGACCCAATACAACTCATCAATTCCTATTCAAAATTATGGGAGCATCACTTATACCCCACTAGGAACAACATCATAGTCATTCTACCCCAGTGCGTACGACTGTATCACGTATACTCCACTAGGAATAACATCTCAGTTATTCTACTCCAGGGAGCACCCCACCAGGAACAACATCTCAGTTATTCTACCCCAGTGATTATTTCACTAGGAACGACATCTTAGTCATTCTACCCCAGTGTATACGACCATGTCACTATTCCTCACCAGGAACAACATCTGTCATTCTACCCCGATGATCATTTCACTAGGAACGACTTCTTAGTCATTCTACCCCAGTGATTACTCCACTAGGAACGGTATCTTATCATTCTACCCCAGTGAGTACGAGCCTTACACATATACATATTTTCAACATCATCATCACATTTAACAAGCAATGCACACATATTCACAATATGCTCTCATGCATTCTTTACATACAATCGCGTACAATCAATATGCACTCACGATATCGTGCCAAGGACAACGAACTCAATCACATTCATCATGCACTTTTAATTAATTTAAACAATGCATATATTTGTCAAAAGACCACATTTATCAAGCAATGCACACATATTCACAATATATGTTATCATGCATTATTCACAAAATTCAATATGATAACTTGGAATGCATATGACATTGGTGGAGTTATGGTTGTCGTACTTCCGACATAATAGTACAATAAAAAATAGTAGGGTTATGGTTGATGCCGAATCCATGTATTTCTCTAGTGCGAAAGATAAGAATCCAATATTGGCATTTAGTGCATTCTATGGTGTCATTGAGGAGATTTGAGAGATTGATTATGTTATCTTCAATGTGTCTTTATTTAAATGCAAGTGTGTCCCCAATAATATTAATGGTGTACAAAGTGATGACTTAGGATTCACCAGTGTTGACCTTGGCAATGCAAACTATATGACTGAACCATTCATCATGGCTTCACAAGAAAAACAAGTTTCCTATGTGACCGGCCCTTTTGATACATCGGGAAAATGGTCAATCGTTCTCCGAGGAAAATATATTTCTAGTAGTGATGAAAGTTTTGATATTCCTTCTACTCCTTCTTACACAACACAAGTGCCAACCACATATGGTGAAGTTGATAAAGATGGTGTGCATGATATTCGTACTGATCATAATGAAGGCATATGGGAAAATTAACAAGTATTTTATTCTTTATTCATAATTTAATGTAAGTTATTATTTCTATGTATATTTACTAACAAGTATGATTATTTGAAATTATAGGTGCTTAAAGTCAAGACACCAAGAACAAGAAACCAAAACACTAAGATACAATTATGTGATGTTATATAATGCGTTGTAGGTTAATATGTGCCATTTTACTTTTGATGTAATATATATACATGTTTGGTTCTTAATCCAATATATGGATTTGATGTACTATGTAACACCCTTCTAAACCCCACGGAAAATATACGAATAATCAGAGTAATATTTCATGCATTCACAAAAGGGTGTCAAACATAAGTTTTTAAAACATCAAAACAAATGTCATGCTTATTAACACTTATAATAAATAATCCTGCTTCTCACAATTTCACTTTGCATGTAGCAGCAGATTCATTTTATATCATAATTCTCTTAACAGAATAACCATGCTCATCATATAATTCAACATTTCTTAGACACTAAGGCCAACATCACAATATTCCAATCAATATAAAAACATAACATAGAATACATAATGTATCTCTAAAATATAACCCAAACGATCCCAGTGTTACATGACCAGAGCATGACTCGACCCAATATAATTAAATTACTAAACATCTACACCAATAGCGACTTCGCAACTACAAGCAGCTCTACTCTTGATACCTGCACGATGCCAGATAGGACATCGTTCCAGCAGAAGGGTGAGAAATATTATCATAATAATCAATGCATATAATTATATATATACAAGCAGAGAATACACACATTCCGCATTTCTCACCACAAGTCATCCATATACGTCACAATGTATATACAATATATATGGATAATCACCAAGCATATTTCCTCATACATACATCCACAATTTCAATCAATTCACCTAAACATACACATTATGTTTAATTCACCACAATTCATATAAACATATACAATCATGTTTATTCATTAATTCGTCAGTTAATATTATTCACACTTACACGTTCACAATTCACATCATTACACATAAACATTTACAATTATGTTTATTCATCACAATTCATCATAATATATATATATATATATATATATATATATATATATATATATATATATATATATATATATATATATATATATATATATATATATATATATATATATATATATATATATATATATATATATATATATATATATATATATATATATATATATATATATATATATATATATATATATATATATATAACACCAAACATATTTATCATGCATATATCCAAAGTTCTCAATTCAACAATTCATACACATATGCATATATTCACACAACATTTATCTTTATGCCATGTGACCCAATACAACTCAATACAACTCATCAATTCCTATTCAAAATTATGGGTACATCACTTATACCCCACTAGAAACAACATCATAGTCATTCTACCCCAGTGAACACCAACACTAGGAACAACATCATAGTCATTCTACCCCAGTGCGTACGACTGTATCACGTATACTCTACTAGGAACAACATCTCAGTTAGTCTACTCCAGGGAGCACCCCACCAGGAACAACATCTCAGTTATTCTACCCCGGTGATTATTCCACTAGGAACGACATCTTAGTCATTCTACCCCTGTGTATACGACCATGCCACTATTCCTCACTAGGAACAACATCTGTCATTCTACCCCGGTGATTATTTCACTAGGAACGACTTCTTAGTCATTCTACCCCAGTGATTACTCCACTAGGAACGATATCTTATCATTCTACCCCAGTGAGTACGAGCCTTACACATATACATATTTTCAATATCATCATCACATTTAACAAGCAATGCACACATATTCACAATATGTTCTCATGCATTCTTTACATACAATCGCGTACAATCAATATGCACTCACGATATCGCGCCAACGACAACGAACCCAATCACATTCATCATGTACTTTTAATTAATTTAAACAATGCATATATTTGTCAAAAGACCATATTTATCAAGCAATGCACACATATTCACAATATATGTTCTCATGCATTATTCACAAAATTGCATACAATCAATATGCATTCACAATCCAATACCATTACCATATTTATCAAACAATGCACAAGGATCAATTAGATTCAATCACAATTCATAACACAATTCAACGATTACACATAGGACAGTTAATCCATCACCAATAATTGAATTCAATGTTCAATTCACAATCAAATTGTTAAACAACAATTGATATCTCAATCACCAACCGAAGGTTTACAATCAATTAATACTCAAGTAATTAATCATCTCAGTTAAACCATGTTTTAGTTAAGATTTAATTAAGCAATGACTCCCCAAACATATTGGATATAAAAATATTTGACAACTAATTTTATTATCTATACTATGTTATAGATCTATTTATTAGCTTTCCAACGCTTCGAATGGGGACTAAAACCGACTTACGGATTAAAAGTTATGGCCAAAATCGTCGGAACAGAAATTTCCAATTTTCAGCTTTGATACAGCATGCAATCGATTGTTGTATTAGTGTAATCGATTGCTTAACCCAATTTTTCACATTTTAGCCACTGTTTTGCTGTGCAATCGATTGCTGTATTAGTGCAATCGATTGCTTACTGTATGTTTTCGAAAAATGATGCAGAAAATTGTATTTTTCACCAACTATTCCCCTCTTTGCTACCATAAAATCTCCCGATTCAATTCCAATGAGTTTCTATAGTCTTAGCCTAACAATCTTCGACTAAACTACACCATTTAATCCAACTTCTAACCGTTCAAACATCGATTCTATCAATTAAACCCATTCTTGCCCTAAAATGGAAAAAGATGGAAAACATCCGAACAATCCAAACACACACATACATAATCATATACATTGGTAAGATAATAACATTTCACACCCCTTACCTTGATTAATCGGAAGCTAGAAGTCGTTCTTGATGATTCCAAGCTTTTCCCCTTTTTCTCCTCTTTTCTCTTCTTCCTCTTTCTTTCCACTCTTCTTTCTCTTGTGTTTTTCCCCTTCCATTTCCTTTCTCTCTACTTTTCTTTTATATCTCTTTCTATAATTTTTCCTTCCATCATAATTCTACTCTCCAAATATTTACCAATTCATTTTCTCATAAAATATCCCATCTCATCATCAATTAGAGAATATCTATTAAATCCACATTATTCTACCAATTAGAATAAGTCAGTTAAATCCAAGAATTCATTTAAATCAAGTAAATCACATAAACCAATTAATTAGTACAATTAATCAATTATTGAAAATTGGGCTGTTACAACCCTCCCCCACTTTAGAAATTTTCTTCCTCGAAAATGTTACCTGATTCAAACAACTCTGGATACGACTCTCGCATCCTAATCTCCCAAATTACCTCCACCAAAGGAATCCCTTTACCTCGAAGTTGCTTCTCGTTCATCAACCTGAACTAGCAATACCTGAACAGTCAAATCATCTCTCACTTGTACACTATCCGTCTGAATCAATGTACCTCCTCAGCTTAGACACATGAACACATCATGCAATCCCCACAAGTGACAGTGGTAAAACAGTCTAATATGCTACTTTCCCCACGCTTCTGCTGCGCCACTCTGATACAGATCAAAAAAATACAATGTGTGCTTCCGAGACTTCAAAGCTCGACCAACACCCGTCACCACTGTAACTCTCAAAACACGTCTTTTCTTGGATCCTTTTGATCTTTTCAGTCGTCTCTTACACAATTTCAGTTAGCTTCAACATACAATGATTAATCTTCCTTGTTAGGAAAAGAGCCAATTTAGTCATTCTATCCAAAATCGCTCAAGTAAAATCACATCCCTCAAATTCTTCGGAAAACCCAACACAAAATCCAAGGGAGTACTATCCGATCTCCACTATGGAATATTCAACAGTTGCATCGGACCCAACAGTCTCTGACGTTTATTCTTTGACTTCTAACAAAGTCTAACCAGCATATACAAACTCAACCACTTCTCTCTTCAACTATGGCCATCAAAATAATCTCCTCAAATCCGGTTACATATTCATAGCACCAGGATGGATACTCCATCTACCTCAATACTCTTATTCCACTTAGTAATATCTAGAACACAAACTCTATCACGACATCTCGTGATACTATTCCCATCAATCTGAAAATAAGCTTTTCGACTTAATTCATAAAATTCAATCAATCTATTACCTCAAATTAGAATTCCGACCTCCTCGAATCTCATCAAGAATACCAATAGTCGGCCTCAACATACAAAGCTAAACTCCACACTTGCAGCATCCTGGTGAATCACCAGCTTCTCTCCCACTTGAATCATTCCCACTTCTGCAGATAAAGGTTAGGCAACCAACACGCACCGACAGTGTTTTCACACACATGTCGCATACAAGGGAACAAACAACATTAGACAACTTGGCCGGACAGACCAACCTGCTCTGATACCACTAATGTAACACCGTTTTAAACCCCACGGAAAATATACGAATAATCAGAGTAATATTTCATGCATTCACAAAAGAGCGTCACACATAACTTTTCAAAACATCAAACCACCTGTCATGCTTATTAACACTTATAATAAATAATCCTGCTTCTCACAATTTCACTTTGCATGTAGCAGCGGATTCATTTTATATCATATTTCTCTTAACAGAATAACCATGCTCATCATATAATTCAACATTTCTTAGGCACTAAGGCCAACATCACAATATTCCAATGAATATAAAAACATAACATAGAATACATAATGTATCTACACCAATAGTGACTTCGCAACTACAAGCAGCTTTACTCTTAATACCTGCACGATGCCAGATAGGACATCATTCCAGCAGAAGGGTGAGAAATATTATCATAATAATCAATGCATATAAGTATGTATATATATATATATATATATATATATATATATATATATATATATATATATATATATATATATATATATATATATATATATATATATATATATATATATATATATATATATATATATATATATATACAATCAGAGAATACACACATTCCGCATTTCTCACCACAAGTCATCCATATACGTCACAATGTATATACAATATATATGGATAATCACCAAGCATATTTCCAAATACATACACCCACAATTTCAATCAATTCACCTAAAAATACACATTATGTTTAATTCGCCACAATTCATATAAACATATACAATCATGTTTATTCATTAATTCCTCAGTCAATATCATTCACAATTACATGTTCACAATTCACATCATTGCACATAAACATTTACAATTATGTTTATTCATCACAATTCATCATAATATATATATATATATATATATATATATATATATATATATATATATATATATATATATATATATATATATATATATATATATATATATATATATATATATATATATATATATATATATATATATATATATATATATATATATATATATATATATATATATATATATATATATATATATATATATATATATATATATATATATATATATATATATATATATAACACCAAGCATATTTATCATGCATATATCCAAAGTTCTCAATTCAACAATTCATACACATATGCATATATTCACACAACATTTATCTCTATGCCATGTGACCCAATACAACTCATCAATTCCTATTCAAAATTATGGGAGCATCACTTATACCCCACTAGGAACAACATCATAGTCATTCTACCCCAGTGCGTACGACTGTATCACGTATACTCCACTAGGAATAACATCTCAGTTATTCTACTCCAGGGAGCACCCCACCAGGAACAACATCTCAGTTATTCTACCCCAGTGATTATTTCACTAGGAACGACATCTTAGTCATTCTACCCCAGTGTATACGACCATGTCACTATTCCTCACCAGGAACAACAT
Source organism: Lathyrus sativus (assembly GCA_963859935.3). Lineage (NCBI taxonomy): Eukaryota > Viridiplantae > Streptophyta > Magnoliopsida > Fabales > Fabaceae > Lathyrus > Lathyrus sativus. The sequence goes on from OZ012741.1 coordinate 676,018,620, forward strand.
CTGTCATTCTACCCCGATGATCATTTCACTAGGAACGACTTCTTAGTCATTCTACCCCAGTGATTACTCCACTAGGAACGGTATCTTATCATTCTACCCCAGTGAGTACGAGCCTTACACATATACATATTTTCAACAGCATCATCACATTTAACAAGCAATGCACACATATTCACAATATGCTCTCATGCATTCTTTACATACAATCGCGTACAATCAATATGCACTCACGATATCGTGCCAAGGACAACGAACTCAATCACATTCATCATGCACTTTTAATTAATTTAAACAATGCATATATTTGTCAAAAGACCACATTTATCAAGCAATGCACACATATTCACAATATATGTTATCATGCATTATTCACAAAATTGCATATAATCAATATGCATTCACAATCCAATACCATTACCATATTTATCAAACAATGCACAAGGATCAATTAGATTCAATCACAATTCACAACACAATTCAACGATTACACATAGGACAGTTAATCCATCACCAATAATTGAGTTCAATGTTCAATACACAATCAACTTGTTAAATAACAATTGATATCTCAATCACCAACCGAAGGTTTACAATCAATTAATACTCAAGTAATTAATCAATAAATCATCTCAGTTAAACCATGTTTTAGTTAAGATTTAATTAAGCAATGACTCCCCAAACATATTGGATATAAAAATATTTGACAACTAATTATATTATCTATACTATGTTATAGATCTATTCATTAGCTTTTCAACGCTTCAAACGGGGACTAAAACCGACTTACGGATTAAAAGTTATGGCCAAAATCGTCGGAACAGAAATTTCCAATTTTCAGCCTTGATACAGCATGCAATCGATTGCTGTATTAGTGCAATCGATTGCTTGACCCAATTTTTCACATTTTAGCCACTGTTTTGCTGTGTAATCGATTGTTGTATTAGTGCAATCGATTTCTTACTGTATGTTTTCGATAAATGATGCAGAAAATTGTATTTTTCACCAACTATTCCCCTCTTTGCTACCATAAAATCTCCCGATTCAATTCCAACGAGTTTCCATAGTCTTAGCCTAACAATCTTCGATAAACTACACCATTAATCCAACTTCTAACCGTTCAAACATCAATTCTATCGATTAAACCCATTCTTGCCCTAAAATGGAAAAAGATGAAAAACATCCGAACAATCCAAACACACACATACATAATCATATACATTGGTAAGATAATAACATTTCACACCCCTTACCTTGATTAATCGGAAGTTAGAAGTCGTTCTTGATGATTCCAAGCTTTCCCCCTTTTTCTCCTCTTTTCTCTTCTTCCTCTTTCTTTCCACTCTTCTTTCTCTTATGTTTTCCCCTTCCCTTTCCTTTCTCTCTACTTTTCTTTTATATCTCTTTCTATCATTTTTCCTTCAATCATAATTATTCTCTCCAAATATTTACCAATTCATTTTCTCATAAAATATCTCATCTCATGATCAATTAGAGAATATCTAGTAAACCCACATTATTCTACCAATTAGAATAAGTCAGTTAAATCCAAGAATTCATTTAAATCAAGTAAATCACATAAACCAATTAATTAGTACAATTAACCAATTATTGAAAATTGGGCTGTTACATAATACAATACAATTATTATGATACAATTTATGTTTCTGTTCTGATACGGTTCACAAAAATACAGGTTAAAAAATAGAAAAATTTCAAAAAGCAGAAAAACATTTTTTAAAAAAGCAGATAATTTAACGCTAGTTGTTAAATATGTCTGTGGTTGTAGAGTGAATGCTATCCAGAATAATACATATACCAAAAAGACACTACTGAGAATCAAACCTGTGACCTTTAATATATTATAACAGTTAATTAAAGCAAATGTAGTAATATGTCGCACGCTTTCAGATTTTCTACAACAGTCATACGACCAAGATTATAAGTAACACATATACAACAGGCAACTTCACAGAGGTGGTTCACGCGTGATGATATTTCTTTTCCAACCGTTGCTGTATATGTTTTCTGTAGTAGTGAGACTTAAAGGTTGAAGTGTTCGCAAGCCCGTCTTGTCCCACCTTCATTTTGTGCAAGGCAATTTAAAGTTTTAGGCTCGCAACTTTAATTTTATCTGCCTTAATTTTTTTTAGGCTTTTACGAGATGAGTTTCAAGGGAACGGGCATGACCGTTTTTCACCCCTAGTTTAAAGTGACACATTCATTATTAAATTTATTGGAACTTAAAGAAAGATTATGATTTTTGGATGGATGACTTAATTTAATTAATATGTGTTATTTGAGTTAAATAAATGTAAATAGTTGATTTAAAGACAAATTCTTTAAATAATATATATATATATATATATATATATATATATATATATATATATATATATATATATATATATATATATATATATATATATATATATATATATATATATATATTAATGTTAATAAATTATTGATATTTAATATCTTAAAAATAAAAGACAGGTTAAGATTTTCAAAATATTTTTTTTAAAGTAATTCGTTCTTTACATACCCTTTATAGTTTATATAACCAAACAATTGTGCTGGTAGATAATTGACATATTATTAAAGAAAAAAAGAAGCTTCGACTTTAGAAAGATTTGCAGCATGACATAAAGTAAGTCTGAGTCATCTTCCATTGATATTTCAATTTCATAATAATGAAAGGAGGGGAAATCAAAAAAAAAAAAAAAACCAATTCTCTAAACACAAAAACTAACACCTTAGGTGCAGTATCGTATAGTTAAAATTTAACGAATAAATTAAGAATATTTCTTATCCTTCAAACAATAATAATAGAATAGTTAAGAAATCAAACATTAGATTATAACTTTTTGAGATCAAACTGCTAAAATAGGACCATGAGTTTTCTTGGTGAGGCTGGAAATGTTTACTGGAGAAGATCACCGAAGGTGAAGAAGAAGTTCATGATAATACTTATGAGTAATGATGATTAGTTTCTGAAATATCATACAACAAACTCATAAAAGAAACCTGGATTTAGACAAACTCATTTGATGAATATGCAGTGTGTTTCTAAATTCAGAAAGTTTTTAAAATTTAAAATCTTTTATTTAGTGTTCTCTCACATTTTCTTAAAATATGATGCGACTTTATTTTAAATAGAGTAGATGGGATGAGAATATTCTTTTGCGGAGTTAAGTTTGTTAATTTTGAGTTTAGTCCTTTAAAAGGTTTAAAGTCTAATTATCTTTTAATTTATTTAAAAGTCTATTTCATTGAATATTCGTAAAAATAATTAATTTTAATATTTAAATTGACTAAAAGATTAATAGATCAAAGATATTAAATGTTTGTTTGTATTTATTTATTTGAATTTATTTGGTAGTATAGTTTTGTGATATTATTTATTTGAGAGAAATTATACAAACAACTTATAATATTGTTTATAAAATTTTTTCAATTAATTTTCATAAATTTTATAAAATAATAAATTTTATTTTAATATTTTAATTGAAAATCTAAAATAGAATATAAAATAATAAAATTACTCATATTTATTTAAATAACTAATTTAATAAAATTAAAAGACTTTTTTTATGGTTCCTTATTAAAAGAACCTAAGTATTTTGTATTTAAAAAAAAAAACATGGCATGACTTAGGTCTGTTTAGATTAAGTTGTAGATTCTTGTTAATTGATATGAACGATTCTCATTTTTAAGTGTATAAAAACTTACATGATTTAAATAGTTTAAAACTTTTAATCCACTAATGCAGGAAAAAAACATAAATAAAAATGTATTTAACAAGATTAGAATCATCCATAATACTAATTCAAATCATCAAATGTAGAATGTACAAAACCCAAATTTCAAGGCATATTTACTACATATCTCTCTTCCTTGACTTCAATCAATGGTAATTCTCAACTTTCCATAAACCCGTTGTCGCTCCCTCACTCATTTTTGAATTACTTTTCAAAACAAATGATTAAGTATAAACAATACGTGATCTTTTTTTAAGGTAATTATTCCGAATTTGAACATGAAATATGTAGTGTTGAATGAATGAGCTCCTATGGTGCGGTGGTGAGAGCCATTGGTACAGCGGAACAGAGAAATCATACAAGAATAACACTTTAATGCCTAAGTCAGTAAAGTTAGAGAAATGTAGTTTATAGGAAAAGAGTGAGATAATATATGAAATTGTTGGAAATTCACCTCACACCCTATGAAGAATTCCCTTTAATCTTGATCTCAAGATTGATGAACAAACCCACTATATGATAATGATGGTAATAACAAGTAATTATTAAGAACAACAAAAGAGAAGAAGAATAACAAACAAGAAAGAGAAGAATGAGAGAAGAAGTATTTGGAGAGAATGTGTTACCCACAACTGTGGGATTTCTTATTGAACTTTCACTTGCTAACTGCAACTGTGAAATATGTTCTGTTGTGATGTAGAATACAAAGCAAGGCACCCTATTTATAGTTTTAGGTTTACACTAGCCCAAAACATAAAAGGCCCAAAATATTCTAAATCAAATCTAATCATATGATATCAAATCTAATCATATGATATCTAATCATATGATATCTAATCATATCATATCAAATTAATCATATGATATCAAATCTAATCATATGATATCAAATCTAATCATATCAAATCACAATGAATTATATTTAACACACCACCTAATTCATTGTGTCTAAACTGTCTACATTCATCATGGCCCTTAGTCTTCTGAAGGCTTCGACCTGCACTCCCTTCGTCATGATATCTGCAATCTGATTCTCAGTTCTGCAGTGTTCCAACTTCATCTTCCCTTCTGCTACCCGCTCTCGGAGATAATGGAACCTCATTTCGATGTGCTTGCTTCGACCATGAGCTATTGGATTCTTTGCCAAGTTGATAGCTGACATGTTGTCTATCTTCATGGTAATTGTTCCATGGTTCTTCCCTGTGATTTCTTCGACCAAGTTCACCATCCAAGTTGCTTGACATGCACAAAGGGAAGCAGCTATATATTCTGCTTCGCATGATGATAATGCCACCACTGGTTCCTTTCTCGAATTGCAAGTAACTGGTGCACCACCTAACATAAACACATATCCAGCTGTGGATTTTCGATCCTCAGCATCACTACACCAACTGGAGTCTGTGTATCCCACTAACTTGCATTTTTTTCCTTCATCAGCTGCTGGAAACAAAATGCCATAGTCGAGAGTTCCTTTCAGATACCTCAGTATCCTCTTCGCCGCTGCTAGGTGTGATACCTTTGGTTTCTGCATGAATCTACTTATCATACCAACACTGTATGCTAAGTCAGGCCTTGCATGGCAAAGGTATCTAAGTGACCCAATAAGTCTTCTGTATTGGGTTGGATCGACATCATCTTTATCTGAATCCTTCGACAGTTGCAATCTGGGCTCAACTGGAGTCAAAGTTTGGTTGCAATCTTGCATCTCAAATCTCTTGAGTATCTCGCCTGCATATCTTCTTTGGTGCATCATCAAACCTCTACTTGTCTTGTAGAAATCGATGCCAAGGAAATATGAGAGATTTCCCAAGTCTGACATTTCAAACTCCTTACTCAGGTCATGTTTTAAATCTTCGATCTCCTTCTTGGAACTCCCTGTTATCAACAAATCATCAACATAGAGACATAGTATAAGCAATTCGCCATTGCTTCTTCTTACATATACTACATGCTCAGTTGTACACTTCACAAATTCCTTCTCCCTTAAGAAGCTGCCAATTTTCTTATTCCAAGCTCTTGGAGCTTGCTTAAGTCCATACAGGGCTTTATGAAGCCTGTACACCTTTCTTTCTTCGCCTTGTTTCACAAACCCAGCTGGTTGTGCAACATAAACTTCTTCTTCTAAGGGGCCATTAAGGAATGCACACTTCACGTCCATCCTGACATGTGTGCCAGTTGTTCATATTTGCTAGACCAACAACTAACCTGATTGTTTCGATTCTAGCAACATGTGCAAATACTTCATCGAAGTCGATTCCTTCCTTCTGAAGAAATCCTTTCGCCACAAGTCTCGCTTTGTGTCGAGTTACTTCTCCTTTAGGATTTACCTTCACCTTGTAAACCCACCTCACATCAATTGCCTTCTTGCCTTGCGGCAATTCGACAAGTGACCAGGTATCATTGACTTTGATGGACTCTAACTCTTCAATCATTGCTTTCACCCACTTTGAATCTTTCAATGCCTCAGCTGCATTGACTGGTTTGACATCTGCGTAGAAAGCATAACGTACCAGCTCACCCTCTTCATCGACTACATCATCTGATGTGATTACACATTCTTGCAACCTTGCAGGCATGTGTCTAGTTCGTCGAGGTCTGCTTGAACCTGCTTCATCTGCAACTGGTTCCTGTCGAACTTCTATTTCGACTTCAGTGGCTGCAGTTGCTAAACACTTGTGCTCCATCACATTAAGTCCAATCTTGAAGGTCCTATTCTGAGACATTGGAGCCTTCAAGATTAGTCTACCACCTGCGTCGAGGACTCTCATCATCTTGTCTTCGACAACTACCTTGTAGTTCTTTTCGACAAGCTTCCCTATACTGAGCAAATTACTCTTCATGCCTGGTATGTACAACACATTGGAAATTGTTGACCTTTTGCCATCTTTCCTCATAATCAGAACATCACCAACACCTTTAGCTGCTAGAGTGTTGTCATTTGCAAACTTCACCATATTCTTCGACGAGGGCTTCATGTTGACAAACCAATCTTTCCTTCCAGTCATGTGTGATGAGCATCCTGAGTCCAAGTACCACTGATCTTGGAATCTTTCTTCATCGTTTGTTGTGACCATTAGCAACGTTTCTTCTTCTTCATGTTTCGCCAGCTTTGCATCAGTCTCTTGATTTCTCTTCCTTTCTGGACAATCACTAGCATAATGACCATACTTCTGGCAATTGAAACACTGAATGTGGCTTTTGTCTGGCTTTTGACCACCACCTCTTCCTTTACCTGCAACACCACCTCTTTGGTTGCCTTGGTTCTAGTGTTTCTTCTGATTCGACTGGTTTCCTCCTTTGTTGCCATTCCAGCTACCTTTGCCTTTTCTCTCTTTTTCCGTCTGTGCCTGCAAAGCCATATCTTTCGACTTTCCTACAGCTCTCTCAGCCATCCTCTGTTCATGAGACTCAAGAGTCCCTTGAAGCTCTTCCTTCGTCAACACTGATAGATCTTTCGACTCTTCTATGGCAACTACCACGTGGTCGAATTTTGGAGCCAACGATCTCAAAATCTTTGAGACAACTGCTTTCGTCGTCAGCGCTTCTCCACATACTTTGATTTGATTCACCAACCTTGTAACTCTGGTGAAGAAATCTGTAATGCTTTCGTTGTCTTCCATCTGAAGCAACTCATAGGTTCTCTTGTGAGTTTGTAACCTCACCTCTTTCACCTTCTCTGCGCCTCCAAACGACTTTTCAAGAATCTCCCATGCTTCTTTTACTGAATCAACATCACTAACCTTTTCAAAGTTATCAGGATCAACACACTGATGAATTATAAATAGTGCTTTATAATCCTTCTTCTTCAATTCTTTGTGCGCAGCCTTTTCCGCCTCCGTTGCATTCTCCACAAGCGGTGTCACTCCGTCCTTCACAAGATCCCAAAGATCTTGATAACAGAAAATCACTTTAACCTGCTTGCACCAATTCTCATAATTGTCTTTCTTGAGAATTGGCAGGGTCGCCAGAAAGTTGTCATTTGGATAGTTCATCGCCATCACTATCTTCCTTCCTTGAATCTCTTAACCGGAGCTCTAGATACCAGATGTTGGAAATTCACCTCACACCCTATGAAGAATTCCCTTCAATCTTGATCTCAAGATTGATGAACAAACTCACTATATAATAATGATGGTAATAACAAGTAATTATTAAGAACAACAAAAGAGAAGAAGAATAACAAACAAGAAAGAGAAGAATGAGAGAAGAAGTATTTGGAGAGAATGTGTTACCCACAACTGTGGGATTTCTTATTGAACTTTCACTTGCTAACTGCAACTGTGAAATCTGTTATGTTGTGATGTAGAATACAAAGCAAGGCACCCTATTTATAGTTTTAGGTTTACACTAGCCCAAAACATAAAAGGCCCAAAATATTCTAAATCAAATCTAATCATATGATATCAAATCTAATCATATGATATCTAATCATATCATATCAAATTAATCATATGATATCAAATCTAATCATATGATATCAAATCTAATCATATCAAATCACAATGAATTATATTTAACAGAAATGACGCGTTGTTGGACTTATATATATGGCCGACTATTAAAATTGCTTCTGTCTAACCCATAAGAAAATACAGAGAGTCATCTGATCAGATTTCAAGGCAAATGATGTGGATCTATATGCTTGCTGGTACAACTATATGCACATGATCACGATTGTTTTAAAGATGACAATACCCAATGTCAAATTGCGTTCGTTAGAGTCCTTGAGAATCTCTGGTCAAGAAGTCATTGGTGTCTATCAAAGAAGTTATATCGAGTCTCATCAGTTAGAAGAAGCAAATCCCTGATGAAGTGTTGAATTAATAATGAATCAAGCAAGATATCTTTAAGCTTCAAGGTTGTAAAAGAAAAGAATTGTGAAAGCTCGTATGATCATGTGCCTAAGTGATTAGTGTATTGTAAAAAGTATATGAATAACTCCTGAGATTCTAAGGCAACCCTCACGTACACTAATAGAAAATTCGTTTTAAGTGACCGAATTAGTGACTGAAAAATTTCGGCCACTCTAGTGACCAAATTAGCCACCAAAATTTAACTTCTTGTTAATAAAATTTTAAAAATCACTAAATCGGTCACAAAATAAAATTAATCACCGAATCAGCAACTGAGATTTAGTGAACATAATTCCCAGTCTCAAAATTTTTTTTTATATAAATTAATTAGTAAAAAAATTTGTGACCGAAATTTTGGTCACTAATATTTTTTTTTAATTTTTTTATTATTAAGTTATTTCCCTTTCAATTTTCTTTTTTTTTTATTTTTATTTTTTAGTCAAAATTTTATAATTATATTATTTTAACAAATAAAACATTTATTTATAAAAATAGTTAACTCATTAAAATTTATTAATTTAAATAAAATATAATTTTAATGGTAATTAGTGTAAAATATTTTTAAATAATATTTGAAATTTCTATTTCATTAATATTATATACATTTTAAATGTAAATTTAACAACTAAAATGAAGTGGCCTAATGGTCATGTGGAAACCTCTTAAAGAAAAATGCATTGGTTTGATTCTCACTTGAGCCTAAAATTTTGTTTTATTTCTAGCTTTTACACAACTGAAAATGGCCCAAAAACTGGTCACTAAATTTGTCGCTAAAGGTTAGCGACTCAAATATTTTTGAAGCCTCCCTCATTTTATAAAATCACCTAAAAATGTTTTATGCACGCACCTAAATGATTACTAGTTTGTTTAAAACTTTAGGAGTGATTTTTTACTTTAGATAATCGATTAACACATTAAGGTTAATCAATTCACTCTTTCGTAACACCTCAAAGTCGTTTAAAAAAGCTTATAATCGATTAATGACAGAAGATTTGAAAACCTTCCATATTTGCCTTATCTAATTGATTAACCCTGGGACTTCATGGATTTGAAGCATTAAAAAGCTCATATATCATTTTTCTTTTTGAAACATATTTTCTCATACAAATAGAGGACTTATCCTCATTCCAAAACACACGAAAACTTGTTTTGAATCTATTTTTCTACTTTCTACTCCTTTTTTATTCTTTCACTAAATAGTCCATTGTTATTCAAAAATACTTGTGATATTTTGGTTGTATTGGTGATTGTGCCTCAATTGTTCTTCATCAAGAGTGCAATTCTCTTGTTTGATTAATTTTGTTTGGTTTTGTAGTGTTATATTTATGAAGAGCCTTATAAATGGAGGGAGAGTGTTGAACTTCAAGGGAGCAACACGTATACGTCGCCCGCCATTAGGAACTACCTCGCCCTAAAAGCTTCATACTCGCCCTATCACAAGAAACATAAAAAAAGACATTTCTCTGGTGAAGGAAAATCAATGTCGACTGACTGGTCCACGTCTCCCTAGCAACTAGGAATTCAATGGTTCTCCATTGATTGAGTGGGAGATTGTCGGTTCCTAGAAAACCATAGGCCCAAACGGCCTCTATAAATACCTCTTCCCTAAAAGGGGAGAAAGACAAATCATTATACCCTTAGCCTAACGCTGAAACACAAAGAGCCTCTCACCTCATATGAGCTATCCCTCTATAACCACCGTAAACATCACCAAACAGAGTCTCTCGCTGCTACGGGATAACTCTAACCACCATCATTTACTAAGAGTTATGAGCATCCCCTACATGTGTAGAGATATGATGCACTCTTTTACTTTTTGACAAGTATAATGGCGCCCACCGTGGAGCCTCAATAAAACTGACCCGTACCACACATCTCTCACCACCCCCGAAGATGGCTAACAAAACTATACAATCCAAGGTCAACACCATAACTAGGGTTTCACCGGCAAAGGAAGCTACAAGTCATCTTGAAGCAAATACGCCAGACAGATGTTAACCATAAACTAATATCCCCGAGATTCCCCAATGGAGAACAAAGAGAAGCAGGAATCAACATCACCTTCTCTAGCAGTGATTCCATCAAAATCCTGCCTCATGATAATGAGCCCATGGTCATAACTTCAGAGTAAGAGTGTATTGATTCTAGAATTTGATGATGTTGCACATCAATGCTTTAAAGTCAGAACCTGTTTAGAAAAAGGTATACATTAGACAAAAATCATTAGTGTACAAGAATCAACACGTTGTTATCATCAAAACTAAAGGCCAGATGCATAACCAAATCTTGGTCTAAAAATCTCCCCCTTTTTGATGATGACAAAACCATGTATTTTGATGAACAATTTTTGCACGGTTTAATCACATAAAAAAATCAGAATGAGGTTTGTAAGCTCCCCCTGAAATTTATATTGTTAAAAATTATTTTTCAACTTAGAAAGTCAAAGTTAGGTTTGTAAGCTCCCCCTAAATTTAAGACTTAAAATAATCTTAACACATATAAAAGTTTCAAAAACAGCATGAAAGAAATAACATCCCATATGGCAGAAGCCTGGTTGTTACTTGCTTTCTTATCAAACAAAAGCCTGGATACTCTTTTCCCATAAGGCAGAAGTCTAGTTGCATTGGTTGATGTAACTACCCAAAATGCAATAGCTTGGGTACAAAAGTATTTTCTTCAGAGTCCATTGCTTGAGTGTCAGAAGTTCTGTTTATCAATCTCGTCTTAGAGCATAATTTGTTAGATTCTTCAGTAACCTGGTTTTATACATATTCTGGTTGATCTTCTTCAGAAATATAAGACTGATTCCTCAGAAATCAGCTTAGTAATATTAGAACCTGAAACACTTGGTTAAAAAAATGATGAACTTTCACAAATTTCTCAGATATATTACCAAGTTAACATTGTTAAAAGCATGCTAGGGTTTAAAAATGAGATTATATATATCAAAAAGAAACAAAATAAGACAAAGTAAAGCCAAATAAATATTCATTTCATTAATCAGATAGGCATGTAGATACAAAAATAAAAAATAAAACAGAACAAAAATAACACAAAGTATTTAAAATGAAGGTTCAGAGGGTTTGGGTAGTCTTGACCGAATTTCTCCAAGTTGCCCTTCAATATATAACGTTATTTCCTTCACTTCGGAGTTCTCTGCAGCCAGGTGCTATAACTTCTTCAGAATATACTCCTTAGAATCAAAAGTCTTCTTGGTGCTAAACGCACTTCCAACTTTAAGAGAATATTAAGAAGTAACTAGAGTAATCTGAACAGGGGACGAAGAAGGAATAACTTTTGGAGCAGGGAGCAGAAGAGTAGCAAGAACCTTTTGAAGTAGAGATTCATTAATACCAGATAGTCTGACATGGAAGTTTCTTTTAGCTTCCTTTGGGCAGGCACTTTCGAGCTCATCGAAATAGACTTCTATTCATCTTCTGAAGTCATCGGTCAACTCCCATACTTCAGAGAGGTTTTCATTATCTTTTCAAGCCTCAGTGAGAGTATCGAGTCTGCCTTTAACAACTTCAAACTACGTAACCAATTCATCCGTGGGAGTAGGTCAGATGTTGGTTAAAGAAAGTGTTTGGTTAAATAAGGGTTGAGGGGTTCTATCTAGATAGACTATAAGCTCAACATCTGATTCAGGTTCAAAATTAATAGGTGATTCATTACCTTGGATATCGTAGTGAGTGGTGTTGGATGGCTGAGTGATTGTAGGAAGAGTTTAGGGGTGAGAGATTCCTAGTTGGGATAGATGGGATTGTTGAGATTTGTTTAAGAGAAAAGGTGGAAAGGTAAGAATATTAGAAACAGATAAGGTAGAAGGATTGGAATTTGAAGGTCAAAAGTAGGGGTAATATTTGGATTTGTGTTATTTGGATTTGTGGTTTGGGGAGCAATGAGTTCCAAAATAAAGAGGATGAAGTAAGTTATAATGATTGAGATAGTGGATGAACTGATACCATCAGTAATAGGATAAGTCTTAGAAGGAACCCCAGTTCCAGTAGAAAGAGTAGCGGCAACAGTGGAGGGTGCTTCAGATGAAGTCTCCAGAATCTTCTTCGCATCCTTAGCCCTTTTTGGGCAAACTACCTTATCTCCTTCAAAATTCTTCTAAGCAAACTCCTTTTCTTTTTTTTTTCTTTTTGAGCAAACTTTCTTATCTCATTGGAAGGCTCAGAAGCTGAAGGAGCAGCATTAGTAGAGTCGCTGACGACTTCTCTACCTTCATAACTCGCAGACTCTGGGTTGGAAAAAATAGGAAAATCATCAAGATGGATTCTTCTGTTACGAATCTCTTCCTTAGGAATTTCAACAACTGCACTTGAAAATGCATTAATCATGCTCATATTTTTTAGACTCTTGGAGTTGAGGAAACTTCCTACTATAGATACCAGTCCTTGAGACTTTTCATCATCTGTTAGAGAGTCTATCAAACGACTCTTTATTAGAATATATGAAATAAGTCTGCCAAACAGAATCTAGGATTTCATCTTTCTGCTTATATCCCTTAAATCCTTCACAAATTCTCTTAAGAACCAGAAGAGAAATGAAGGCAGGTTTACTTTAATGTTAGCAACAATATAATGAAGAACGTATTGGTGATCAAGGTTGATGCAGTCAGAAGAGCTGGTTGGCCTTTTGGGATTGAAACAACTTAGAATGATCCTTGCCCAAATCCTCAAAATAGGATGAAGGTTCTTGATTTTGCTGGCATGACTTCCATAAGTGGTAATGGTTTTAGTCACCTCATCAATATTAGATCTTCTCTCCAACATCAGTTCACACATGAATCCATTACCATCATGGCCAATGAGTTTGGCAATGGGATTCTCAATGATGACAATCTTTTAAAAAAACAAAAGACACTATTTGAGTAGAGAAGGTCTTGACATGAATAAAAAATTTTCTTACAAGAACTGAGAAGGCAGGTCCTTGAAGATGATCCAAATATTTGTCTCAGCCTTGAGTTTGAACAACATGTAGAAGGTCGTAACCATGAGCCTTCAAACTGTCAAAGTCTACCATAAGTTCGTTGAAAACTTCCAAGTTATCTTCAGGAGTTGAAAGTGTGACTTCGGGAGTGTCATATAAATCTTAAGTATAAATATATTTGCCTAGATGCAAAGGAGATGGTGTCTTGTGATGTTTAAGAAGATGTGGAATGAACTCTAGTGGTTGCGATGAGACAACTCTACGAATAGCCCTTTGAAAGGCTTCATTTTGAAGATCTTCAGCAGTGACCTATGGATGTTGTTGAAGAGTTTGATGTTCTTGTTGTTGTGGTTGTTGAGCAGATGATTTTTGTTGTTAATGTGAAGCCATTGATGCTGAGAAAAGGTTTTTAGTGTTTAAGAACTGATTGGTTTGAAAACAAGAAAGTGTGGAAAGTGAATAGTAGCGAAGGTGTGTAAAGTAAGTTTAAATAGAGATTTTTGTAATCATGACAAAAATAAATAATAATGACAATTAAAGAAATTGACACAAAAACTGACAAGATGGTAAAGCGTGAAGATTTAACCTAATCCCAAGATTAATGATTAACCCCAATGTGTCACACAGACGTTAGAACCCGATTCAGTTTTCTAAGACAATTGTCTTTAAAACTGTTCCACTTTCCAAAACTGATTGACAACTATTTAATGAGAAACTGTTCAGTATCCAAAAAACAGATTTGTTTAACCAAATAAATTCTAATTAGATACCTCTGAACTTATGAAACCTTCTCACTTTAGAAGACTCACACGTTCAGAACCAAAACAAATCTCAGAGTCTCAATTTATCATTTTGAGAGATTAACATTCTGAAATAATCATCAGATTCATTCTGGACATAATTCCATTTTCGAATTTTTTAGAATGAAAACGAATCTATCTTCAGCAAGGGGTTTTGTAAAGATATCAGTCCATTGATGGTCTGTATGAATAAATTTTAGATCTAAAATACCCTTCTGAACATAGTCACATTATAAGTGATATTTTATCTCAATATATTTAGCTCTAGATTGCAAAATGAGATTCTCAGATAAAGAAATGGCAGAAGTACTATCACAAAGCATAGGAGTGTTAATCTCATAAATATGGAAATCTTGTAGCTGACTTTTCATCTAGAGTATCCGAATGCGGCATCCAGAAGCTGCAATGTACTCAACTTCTGGACCTGATAGTGTTATTGTTGACTGCCTTTTGTTGGACCACAAGATTAGATTATTGTGAATAAAAGGTTTTCGTGTCATTGGTTATAGTTTTGATGAAGACAAACACATCAACAAAAAGAAGTCAAAGTTTGAAGACTGGAACAATCAAGTTCAAATTATCAAAAAGCTTTGGAAAATTAATGGAATAATCAAGATGATTGAATATACATTACAATTCAAGTATGTGTGTGTGTGTGTGTGTCTATATATATATATATATATATATATATATATATATATATATATATATATATATATATATATATATATATATATATATATATATATATATATATATATATATATATATATATATATATATATATATATATATATATATATATATATATATATATATATATATATATATATATATATATATATATATATATATATATATATATATATATATATATATATATTAACTGCTCAGAAAGTCATGCATATTCATCTTAAACCTTTCATGCATCTTTTAAAATGATTTTGAAACAAACCATTATGTTTTTGGTAAATTGTGGTATTTCAAACCACCAGGGTTTCAATATAAATCTCCGCAAATATTTTCAGATCGCGAGACATATTGTTCTCTGCGACACTGGAATATATTTCTTCCATTTCCAAAAAGTGAACGGAAAGCCGCCCTTTCCCCTTCTCACAATATTCCCGAACTTATTCGAGAATCAATGAATAGCACTTCAAAGTCCCTCATGTTGGGGGATCAGTGTGGGGAACTTCCACCGGTTCTGGACTGGAGCCTGCGGTGTCTAAATGACCTCCCTCTCACGGTTAAAAAATTAGTTAACCATCTCGAATGAATCCATATCGTCCACCTGAAAAACGTGTCTCAACTACAGCCAACTAACTCCCACTGTTTCCCTATCGAAAAACTAACTCATAATAGCTAAAACCGCCACAATTTGCACCATTTACTCAAAATGTA
Source organism: Lathyrus sativus (assembly GCA_963859935.3). Classification (NCBI taxonomy): domain Eukaryota; kingdom Viridiplantae; phylum Streptophyta; class Magnoliopsida; order Fabales; family Fabaceae; genus Lathyrus; species Lathyrus sativus. The sequence goes on from OZ012741.1 coordinate 676,034,373, forward strand.
AAAATACCTTAATTTTTTAAAATGTGTCAGGTGTCACTGGTTACACATTCAAAAATTTCAATTTTCACATATCGTTTTAGGAGTAACCGGTTACACCCATTTTAGTAACTGGTTGCTGTTGCACCCCAAAATTTGACCAACCAGGTCTCGTATCTGACTCGATGTTTCGACGCATAACCGCATTCGCATCTGCATATTGCATACATTGCATTTTGCATTGGTTTTGAGTTTATCGGGATCACAGCTCTCGTCTCGTGTTTCAGGTGTTTTTTTATCAGTTTGGATAGGTAGAATCGTATTTTTGGGATAGGTCGGTGCTCGTTTATTTTTTACCGGCTATTTTGGTGCGCTCTCGCGGTGTTTTGTGTCGTTCGGTGCTATTTTTGTCCCTCTGGGAATTATTGTGATTTTTCTGGATTTTATTGGCTATTTTTAGGATTTAATAGGATTTTTAATAGTTTTAATTCTTTTTAAATAGATTTAAATCATTTTTAGCATTTTTAGAATATTAATAGGTTTTTAATAGATTTTAAATAGTTTTAATAGCTTTTAAAATCATTTTTAGATTAGTGTAGAATATTAGTGAATTTTTCTTTTAGCATATTAAATAGAATAATAGAATTTAAATAGGTTTTTACTATTTTCTTAATAGAATAGCTAGACTTTTTCTTTTAATAGTAAGTTTTCTTTTATAGAATTTAATATAGGAGATTTAGTAGAAATATAATAAATAATTGGGTTAATAGGAATTAGATGTTTTTATTTTAGATATAGTTTTTTCATAGAATTTAATGTAGCTTTATTAGGATTTATAGAAATTAATTAGAGTAGTTTTTAATTGAGTTTTAATAGTTAATTAGGTTTAGCTATCAATTAGTTTTTAATCTTGTCTTAATCACTTTATTATTCAGTCTTTTTTTGAGTTTTTTTAACCATTTTCGTTGGGCCTATGTCCATTTTGCAAGGCCCAGTCGCAGTTTTTTTGTCCAGAATTTTAGTCCAATAATCCAGCAATGTCCAGCTATTTTCCAGTTTTCTCCAGAAGGATCTAGAAGCGTCCAGAATCCCAGCCAGTATATAATGCCAGCTCGTCCACGTGTAAAGGAGGAGGATGGCCCCACGCTGCACGTTTCACATCACGCCACCTCATGCAGAAACTCCCTCTCTCTCTGCCACGCATGGGGACACGCGTCCCACATGCATCTCTCCTCTCCACCCACACTGCCACGTGCCTCCACCACGGTACTCCACAACACCTCACCGCCAAACCTCACCGGCCGGCCTGCATGGCCGGCGACCACCGCACCACTTCGCCGGAAAAATCCAACAAACCCAGATTCCGATTAACAACCTTCATCTTCTTCCCCTGACCTTCATCATCCTCAACCCAGAAAAAAATCTCAGAATCCTCCATAGCGTCCAACATCATCAATTCATCTTCTTCCCAGAAACTGTTTCATCATCATCATCACGTTCAAGAACATCTCCAGGAAGAACGCTCATCAACGAAGAACGCTCCAACTCTCCAGATCTTCAACCACATGCATCCGCCATCAAGAACCATTCTCCGGATCAAGAACTCCCGTCACCACCTTCGAATCAATATTAGTACAAACCTTCTCCAGATTTCGTCATCGGATTCAACTCATCTCCCAGAACATATAACAAAAGAGCTTCAAGGTCCCTCGACGAAGACGGCTTCAAGAACCTCCCTCACGTTCTTCAGCAGTTCCAGAAAAACTTCAAAAGCGTTCATCAAGAATCATCACCTTCGTCAATATCAACAACGTTCTCATCGTTGCTCGTCACATCTTCCAGATCCACATGCAATCCACAATCAATCTTCAGAGAGTCACAAACACTTGTCTCCAGCTTCAAGATCCAGAAAATCGCAATCGCCTTCAACGTCGGTCCATAAAGCATTCAAGATCCTTCAGTGAGATTCATCAAGAACATTGTGATGTTATTTGCTTTGAGTCGTGTTGCGTTCTGCTAAGGATGTCTGAGTTGAAGGAATTTCAGCAAGAAGGTGAAGGAAACAGAGAGGACGGAGGAGAAGGATTGAGAGATGAGGGAGTCAGACGGAGGGTTTACGGCGACGGCCATGAACAGGGAGAGTGAGAGGACTCTAGGGTTTTTTCAGAAAGAAAGGGAAGAGAGGAAGAGATTGGGCTGGATCCAGGCCCAATCAATTTTTTGGAGATACCATACCCCTTCGTTTTTGCTGAGAATGGGCTCAGGCCCAATGAGATCCAACACACTCCCAGTTCGCTCATACACCCCCCCCCCCCCCCCCCCGTGTGGTTTCTTTTTTTTCTTTTTTTCTTGTGTATATTTGTGGGCTGGGCCTGTATTAATCTTCTGCATACCCCCTGTAATAGTTGTACCCCCCCCCCCCTTTATATTTTTCTTCTTATTTTTTTAGTTGTTTAGTTTCTTTTTAGAATAAAGGAAATATTTGAAAATAAAAAAATATGGAAAGAAAAAGAGAAAAAGAGAAAAGAAAGAAATAAGAAAAGAAAAGAATATGAAAAATAAAGAGAGAAATATATTAAAAAAGGAGAGAAAATATTGTGAAAATATACATAGAAAAATATAGAAAAATATAGAAAAATATGGAAAAATATGTTGAAAAGAAAGGAAGGAAAAAAGGAAAAAATATTAAAGTAGGTTTAATATTTTTAAAGCATATTTTCTTTTAGTGTATTTTCTTCATAGGGATTATTTTACGTTTTAGGATAGTTTAGAAGCCCACTTGTTAGGGGGCTATTTTCCATTCGATTTTTTAGGATAGGATAGAATAGTATTTCCTAGGAGATTTATTTTTCAATATGCAAGCATTGTAACCATTTTTTCAGAGATTAATAAAACGAGATTTGAGCTGTGGTCCCGAAGTAGCCGAACTACAGCTGCTCTGATTCCTTGTACCAGACGAGGATATGTAGGCATAGGATGCGATATCCTAGCGAGCACACTAACAACTGACTTTCTGTTCTCTCGCGGCTGTGCGATCGAGACTTTCCCGCTGACGACTAATTGTAACCCTTTTTCTCTCTTACCCGAGGGCATTTGAGACCAAGCCATAGTCTTGCCCATAGGTTCCCGACCCTGTGAAACCAGTTGTTTTTCTCACTGCTGTGTGAGAATGTTTTGTTTAGCCGTAGTTAGTCTGAACTACGTAAAGCTCTGATCTTCCATGCAATGGAAGTACGTAGGCACAAGACACGAGGTCTTGGCGAGCCAATTTTCCCTGTAGTCCCGAACTACGTTGACTCTGACTTTCTCTCTCGAGAATACGTAGGCATAGAGTGCGACGCTCTATCGAGTCAATTCCCTTCCGTTTAGATTTAGCAACCGTAGATAGATTGTTTTGCATCCTTTAGACAGCCCAAGCAAGCGTGGATCCCGTCGAGTACGACGGACGTGAGGGGTGCTAATACCTTCCCCTTGCGTAACCGACTCCCGAACCCAGGTTTTGGTTGCGATGACCATACCTTTCCCCGTTTTTTGCGAGGTTTACTTCGAGCGTTTCCTTTCCCGCTCTGAGGGATAAATAACGCACGGTGGCGACTCTTCTGTCAGCCGGCGCCGATTTTTGCAGTAGCGACAGCTGGCGACTCTGCTGGGGACTTGATAGTTTCCTAGGGATCCAACGTCCCGAAAGCGAGTCAATTTTGGGATCCAACGTCCCTTGAGAGAGTCAATCCTAGCGCTTGTTTGCTTGTCTATTTGGGGCTTATTTATCGATATTATCTGTTGCTGTTGGGGTGTTACGGGTGTTCTATGATTGAGAGATAAGCCGGACCTGGGCTTGAGTATGAGTATGCACCTAGATATAGTTGCGGAGAAGTAGTAGACGAACCTGTCTGCTGAGCAGGCACAGTTCCCTACGAAAATCTGCGCTCAGACGAGGTTCTCGCAGAGGTGCTCCTTTCCGGTCCTGAGGATCTGAGGGGAGTCCAGACGTGAGGATTGTCGACTCTGGGAACCGATCATTTGGAAGTTAGCTAAGTGAGGCCTCTTCATGAGATGACGATGCCACTCTTTCTGGGAATCGTATCATTCCTCATGAAAGTCTGTGACGCTGACGACCGCATAGGATGCCGTACCTTGTCAGATATAGGTCCACACCTGTGAGTGGGGGGTTTTTTTTGTGCAGGAAACTTGACTTCCAACCTACCCGTTATTCTGGTCTTCTCTTCAGAGCAACCGTTCTCCGTCAGCAGTGCAGCAGTATTTAGATTGTGTGGGGGCTGTGATCCCGTGTTTGTTGCATTGCATTGCATTTGCATAGGCATCTTCGCATCATATTGCATACCATTCGCCAGCTAGTCAGAGCTCTTATCCAGCCGTTATTTTGATCCTGAAGGTGAATATTGAAGACGACCAAGGGGTTGAAGCAGATTTAAAGCAGATTTGACCAGAGTCAAGCAGTGAAGTCAGCTGACAGTTGTTGGTAGATATGTCAGAGAGCAGCTTCCAGTTTGTTGATACCTTGTCAGGTTTCACCGTGACGTCCAATCCTCTGTATGGATCTCCGCACGACGAAGACTTTCCGCAAGTGAACAATCTTACCGCAGCTCAGCTTGTGCAGCCATCTGTTGAAGACCAAGGTCTGCGTGAGCAGTTTGTCGCCCGAGGTGAACGTTCTCCTTCTGTTGATGTCTCAGACTACCAGGGTTTTGCCTTCCCTGTGCCAAAGCCCCGAAGAGAGGTCCCAACAGCAAAGAATGAAGACCCATTAGCTCCCGTGTATGCTGAAAGGTTTCGTGCATTAGATGAGAGATTCAAAGCCTTGAAAGGTAAAGACGCTGTTACTCCTAGTGCTGCAGATATGTGTCTGGTTCCTGGCCTAATGTTACCTCTGAAGTTCAGAATGCCGAGGTTTGAAAGGTACAAAGGAGATAGTTTCCCGAAGCAACATTTGGTGATGTTCTGCCGAAGAATGACTTCGTTTGTGCACAACGACAAGCTGATGATTCATTGCTTTCAAGATAGTCTGACTAGGGCACCTCTGAGTTGGTATATGCAGTTAGAGCGTGATCAGATCCGATCATGGATGGACTTAGCCAATGCCTTTCTGAAGCAGTACGACTATAATCTTGATGAAGCTCCTATTCGCATGCAACTGCAAGAATTGTCTCAAGGGAACAATGAATCTTTCAGAAAGTATGTTCAGAGATGGAGAGAATTCGCTGGTAGAGTGCAACCACCGCTCCTAGACCAAGAGCTGAAAGGCATGTTCGTAAACTCCTTGCAGAGCCCGTACTTCGAAAGAATGCTTGGAACCGCACCAAATTTCTCTGAGTTGGTAAAGACAGGAGAGCACATCGAGTATGGTGTAAAGACTGGAAGAATCCCGAATGTTTCAAGAGGTCAGGCCAGTGAAACTAAATCTCTCTGTGGCTCTCAATCTGAAGATGAAACTATGATCAATGCGGTCCTGACAGATGTTGGATATCCTCAAGTCGAATCGGTGAAATCTGTTGGTTCTCCGTCTTCTCAGCGGTCAGTATCTTCTGTGTCTTGTTATACTGAACAGGCAGTCATGCCTGGGGCACCATATCAGGAATCTTATGTCGCTTCCATTGCAAATCAGTCAACTCGTGGCCGAGGTTATCAGAATCAGCGTCAGAATCAGAACCGACCTCGCAACAACTTGGAACGAAGGAAAGCTCCTTCTCACCCAGTGCCTATGCCGTATAGCCAGCTGTTACCGTCTTTGATCCAGAAGTCTTTGGTGGAGCCGAAAGCTCTCAAGCCAGTTCCACAACCTTACCCTCCTGGGTATAATCCCCATGTTCAGTGTGGTTATCATGGTGGATCTCCAGGGCATTCAACCGAAGATTGTAAAGCATTTCAGGCGAAGGTACAGCAGTTGATTGACCAGGATCGCATTTCCTTTCGGGAAGGGTTTCTGTTTGTTCATCCCGACCGCTCAGCTGTCTAAGCTCGTAGACTCGGGAGGTATTCCCCAGCAGAAGCCAGTGATCCAGACAGGCGGGCGCCTCAGCATTGGCAGTCCTCAGACTTTTACACCATTTGCATTTGTAGTTTCTTTTTCTGTTAGTTACTACCTGCTTTTAAACATTGTATGTTTCGAATGGTGATAATAATAAAGTGACTATGCATTTTTCTGAATTAATCATGTCGTTGTCGCTCATTTACTGCATTGCACTGACACTTGCATTTTATTCACTCCACTTTATCCCTGTGACTAGCAAAGATTGGAGGGAGGATGACGAAATAAACTCATAACCGATGATCGTATGCTTTCAGATAAGACCGTACCGATGACGTATAAGGCATTGTATCAAATTCCCCAAACACTGGAGATATAAGGAGTTAGTCCCTTGTTAACCACTTCGAGCCAGGAAGTAGAAGTTTTTTCGGACTTTTAAACCCTCAACCCGGGGCAGGGTAGTTGTCAGTTAGCTTGACCGAGCATTCAAGTCTTACAGAGGAGTGTTGTCTTTCAAGGACCAATCAGTTTATACCTGTCAAGAGGTCAAACCTCACCAATCAGGAGTGAGGCAGTTACAATCCTTTCGGAGCAATCAAGACAACCAGTGTCACACGACTTTGTTCCAGAAGAAAGAAAGAAAGAAAGCCCGCTAAGTAAAAAGGAAGAAAAAGCTGGAAAGCTAATACTTAGGCAAAAATCAGGGTATCCCGCTGGACTTCAAAAAGAAAAAATTGAAAAGAACTCAAAGGGAGTCAGTCCAGGCAAAAATTAGGGAATCAAAAGAATGAAAAAGAGGGATTAAAAAGAATTTCCCCCATCAAATCACAAAGTCGTGTACACAGACACCGAAAGCGAAGAAGGGGTAGCTATCACTCTAGAAGAAAACCATGTGAATTCCTTAATTGTGGTTCTTACCATTCAACATCCCTCTCGAGGAGGCGAGCGCTTGTGCCAGGTTAACTGAACCTTAGGACCGGAGGTCATCACGTAGAAGGGGTGGGTACAAATCAAAATTTGAGCCAAATATCCTTTATTTCACGAACCGTGAACCCGACCACGATACAACCCTTAAAAGACCTAATTGAGGTAGGGTTAGTCTGAAGCACATTACGATAAGGTTGAGTAACCTAACTCCTTCTTGACTTGCTAGTCACGTCCTTGTTGTATTTTTCACTGACCACGTAAGCACCACGTTTGAACTTCGGTTCACTCGTCACTCACAATCATATGCATGTAAATGAGTGACAGCTCAAAATTTTTTCAAAATCTGCATAACCACTGCATTAAGATTACCATTTGTGAACAGACAATTTTAACTGCAGGTTAGTAGTTGGCATGAAGGAAGTTCCAACAGGAAATAATCGAACAGGACTGAGTAATTCAGCAGTCTGAACCAGAATGGTGTATGATGTGAAGACCTATGAATCCGGGGCATTATCTTCCAGTAAGTTCGGAATCAGTCAGTCTGAGGACAAGTCCCGAAGCTTCAGCCGATCAGGGGCATTTTGTTTGAAAAGCAGTTGATCAGAAGTGCGTCTTCTCGAGAGCCAATCAGGGGCAGTTATACATAATGCGGAGATTTGAAAGCAGATACTTCCAGTGGATAATCAGATCGGGTTAAGTCGCTAGAACGCTCATTCAGGGGTAAGTCATCGCAGAAAGTGTTGAAACCAACTGGGTTAATGGAGATTGAATTCTGTTGTCATGCAGATACCGGGGCAAATATTCTCGAAGTCTTCTCGTAGCAAGCTGTTCAGAGCAAGTACTCCCAAGAATTAGATTGGGGCAAGTTGGATTGTATTGAAGCAAGTTGTTCAAGCCAGTCTTTTTATCCCCAGCTGAGTGTACTGGGGGCAAGTTGTTCAAACCAGCCTGTTTATCCCCAGCCGGAGTTGAGTATCGGGGAATCATGTCAATACCCTTATCAAAAACCTGAACCTTTCAAATAAAAGGCCTTGCTGTCGTTGGATCATTATCCCGCAGTTAAACCTGTTACGTGTCAGTAACCAGTCGTTTCCAAAATCCAGTTCTCGCCTGGTAAACCGGTAACCAGTTCTCGTCTGGCCCACCCTTCCGTAAGCATCAGTTCCCGTCTGGTGCAGTTTATTGTAAGCAGCAGTTCCCGTCTGGTATTGTAACCAGTTCTCGTCGGGTCACCGTTTCTTCAAGTGTTGTATCAGTTCTCGCCTGGTACATGTCGTCGCGTAATCAGTTCTCGTCTGATCATCGTGTGTTTTAACCTATGTGTTATGCCAGTTCTCATCTGGTGCGCGTCAGCTTTCAGCCAGTTCTCGCCTGGTTGTCTTTTCCCCAGTCTGTTATCCAGTCAGCCCGTCTGATGTCCAAAAACCAAATCAATTCTCGTTCGATAACCTATTTTCCTATCATTTCTCGCCTGGTAGCCTACCTTTGAATGCTAGTTCTCGTCTAGTATTTCTTATATCTTCCACTGTGTACATAATCCGTGTTTACCCTAAACTAGAAAAAGCGAAAAAACCTGAAGGTATCTGACACAGTAGTTCCCAATGACCCGCATGTTGTCATGTCCCCCGATACGAAGCTCGAATGATGCCAGCGCTCCGAGTAATGTTTGAATTTCTTGTGGATGTTGTTAAATCAGAATTGCCACTCTTCAGCAAATGAAAGTTGCTTATTATCCCCGGAAGAGTCGAGATCGTATTTTACCCCATATTAGAGTAGGATCAGAAGGATCCTCAGCAGATTGAGATCGACATCCTTGATAGTAGGGGCATTTCCAGCAGTGTGCCGCGCACAATCAACCTCAGTTTGGGTCATTCCCCGCAGAGTACAATCAGTTGTCAATGGTTTGAAGGAAGCATCCCCAAGCAGAGTTGTTTTCTTCCCCCAGTGAAGTCGTCAAGCAGGGTTGCCTTTTCATTTCTCCAACAGGGCAGTTATCCCCAGCGGATTTGGTTTCCCTTTTCCAGCATTTATTTTGCTGAGACGATTCTGTGGCTTCAGTTCATCCCCAGTAGAGTTGTCGTTACCTTCGGCATTTATTTTGCGAAGTGGTTTTCAGACCTGGTGTTCTTTGGCAGCTCGAGCCTGCATTAGCATTTGCATATAAAGTCATAGCATTTGACATTGCATAGCATTTGACGTTGCATAGCATTGTGCATGATTGCACAGCATTTAGCATAAACGCATAGCATTCCCACCGTGTGGGGCATAGCGCAGAAGCATACGCATCATAAGCATGATCCAGGTTACTATCATTCTTGTGTTACAGGTATTCCACCAAAAGAACCAGTTGCTCAGGACGATTCCTGATATTCTCCCCAGCAAGGTCGCTTTCTTAGGATGATTTCCAAGACCCCGGTATAATCCCCACAGTCGCTCGCTCAAGATGATTTTTGATATCCCCAGCGAAGTCTTCAGTTCAAGACGACGCTTGAATTCCTCAGCAGAGCCGTTTGCTTAAGATGATTCTTAAGACCTCAGCACAGCTTCCCGAGTTATTCGCCTAGTATGATGCTTGAGTTCCCCAGTAGCGTCCTCAGCAAGAGTTGCCCAGGAAGATTCCTGGAATACCCCGCAGAATAAAGTCTCCAGAAAGGTTATCAGTTCAGGATGATTCTTGAAGGTGCCCGACGAAACTGTTTGTTCAAGATGATTCTTGAAGTCCTTAGCAGCGTGATATGTCTGCTCCAACAGTGATGTCTAATCTGAAGATTGACTTCGTAAACGCCTGAGGGCGGCATCAGAAGGTTCCTGTGAGTTCAGACTTCCTTGTTGATGAATCAACGTGTGGCTGAAGACAAGATTCCAAGCTCAGGTTTCGTACCTTTGGATATGTTTGCCTCCAAGCTCAGGTTTCGTACCTTTGGATATGTTTGATTCCAAGCTCAGGTTTCGTACCTTTGGATATGTTCCATTCCAAGCTCAGGTTTCGTACTTTTGGATATGTTTGATTCCAAGCTCAGGTTTCGTACCTTTGGATATGTTTGATTCCAAGCTCAGGTTTCGTACCTTTGGATATATTCGCCTCCAAGCTCAGGTTTTGTACCTTTGGAGATGTATACTTTGGATTCCCAGACCAGGTTTGTTCGACGGCGAGGTTGAATGTTCGTTTGACGGCGAGGTCAGACTCTTTAAATCCCCAGCAGAGATGATGTTTGTACGACGGCGATGTCGAGTGTCTCTAAGAGGATGTTTGTTTGACGGCGAGGTCAGACTCTTTAAATCCCCATCAAAGATGATGTTTGTACGGCGGCGATGCGGGGTATTTTGTTCAGTGTTGTATTTTCTCCAGCGGCGATGCGGGGTATTTTGATTGTTCAACGACGATATCAGGTTTAGTCTTCCGGCAGCGATGTTGGGTGTTGTGATTGTCTGAAGGCAATATCAGAAGAATTTAATGTGGATGACCGACGGCAATGTCAGATCAGTATTTCTCTAGATAGTTGCCGTGCAGCTATTATTCCAGTGTTCGACAAGTTGAGCAGTTGGCAAATTTTCGGGTTTACCGGTATTCAACCGTCTCGCACCTTGATTGGCTGAGAGTCGTTCGCTCCTCACCCAGTCAGGTCCAAGCCGCTTGAATAGGGGCAGCTGTTGCACCCCAAAATTTGACCAACCAGGTCTCGTATCTGGCTCGATGTTTCGACGCATAACCGCATTCGCATCTGCATATTGCATACATTGCATTTTGCATTGGTTTTGAGTTTATCGGGATCACAACTCTCGTCTCGTGTTTCAGGTGTTTTTTTATCAGTTTGGATAGGTAGAATCGTATTTTTGGGATAGGTCGGTGCTCGTTTATTTTTTACCGGCTATTTTGGTGCGCTCTCGCGGTGTTTTGTGTCGTTCGGTGCTATTTTTGTCCCTCTGGGAATTATTGTGATTTTTCTGGATTTTATTGGCTATTTTTAGGATTTAATAGGATTTTTAATAGTTTTAATTCTTTTTAAATAGATTTAAATCATTTTTAGCATTTTTAGAATATTAATAGGTTTTTAATAGATTTTAAATAGTTTTAATAGCTTTTAAAATCATTTTTAGATTAGTGTAGAATATTAGTGAATTTTTCTTTTAGCATATTAAATAGAATAATAGAATTTAAATAGGTTTTTACTATTTTCTTAATAGAATAGCTAGACTTTTTCTTTTAATAGTAAATTTTCTTTTATAGAATTTAATATAGGAGATTTAGTAGAAATATAATAAATAATTGGGTTAATAGGAATTAGATGTTTTTATTTTAGATATAGTTTTTTCATAGAATTTAATGTAGCTTTATTAGGATTTATAGAAATTAATTAGAGTAGTTTTTAATTGAGTTTTAATAGTTAATTAGGTTTAGCTATCAATTAGTTTTTAATCTTGTCTTAATCACTTTATTATTCAGTCTTTTTTTGAGTTTTTTTAACCATTTTCGTTGGGCCTATGTCCATTTTGCAAGGCCCAGTCGCAGTTTTTTTGTCCAGAATTTTAGTCCAATAATCCAGCAATGTCCAGCTATTTTCCAGTTTTCTCCAGAAGGATCTAGAAGCGTCCAGAATCCCAGCCAGTATATAATGCCAGCTCGTCCACGTGTAAAGGAGGAGGATGGCCCCACGCTGCACGTTTCACATCACGCCACCTCATGCAGAAACTCCCTCTCTCTCTGCCACGCATGGGGACACGCGTCCCACATGCATCTCTCCTCTCCACCCACACTGCCACGTGCCTCCACCACGGTACTCCACAACACCTCACCGCCAAACCTCACCGGTCGGCCTGCATGGCCGGCGACCACCGCACCACTTCGCCGAAAAAATCCAACAAACCCAGATTCCGATTAACAACCTTCATCTTCTTCCCCTGACCTTCATCATCCTCAACCCAGAAAAAAATCTCAGAAACCTCCATAGCGTCCAACATCATCAATTCATCTTCTTCCCAGAAACTGTTTCATCATCATCATCACGTTCAAGAACATCTCCAGGAAGAACGCTCATCAACGAAGAACACTCCAACTCTCCAGATCTTCAACCACATGCATCCGCCATCAAGAACCATTCTCCGGATCAAGAACTCCCGTCACCACCTTCGAATCAATATTAGTACAAACCTTCTCCAGATTTCGTCATCGGATTCAACTCATCTCCCAAAACATATAACAAAAGAGCTTCAAGGTCCCTCGACGAAGACGGCTTCAAGAACCTCCCTCACATTCTTCAGCAGTTCCAGAAAAACTTCAAAAGCGTTCATCAAGAATCATCACCTTCGTCAATATCAACAACGTTCTCATCGTTGCTCGTCACATCTTCCAGATCCACATGCAATCCACAATCAATCTTCAGAGAGTCACAAACACTTATCTCCAGCTTCAAGATCCAGAAAATCGCAATCGCCTTCAACATCGGTCCATAAAGCATTCAAGATCCTTCAGTGAGATTCATCAAGAACATTGTGATGTTATTTGCTTTGAGTCGTGTTGCGTTCTGCTAAGGATGTCTGAGTTGAAGGAATTTCAGCAAGAAGGTGAAGGAAACAGAGAGGACGGAGGAGAAGGATTGAGAGATGAGGGAGTCAGACGGAGGGTTTACGGCGGCGGCCATGAACAGGGAGAGTGAGAGGACTCTAGGGTTTTTTCAGAAAGAAAGGGAAGAGAGGAAGAGATTGGGCTGGATTCAGGCCCAATCAATTTTTTGGAGATACCACACCCCTTCGTTTTTGCTGAGAATGGGCTCAGGCCCAATGAGATCCAACACACTCCCAGTTCGCTCATACACCCCCCCCCCCCCGTGTGGTTTCTTTTTTTCTTTTTTTCTTGTGTATATTTGTGGGTTGGGCCTGTATTAATCTTCTGCATACCCCCTGTAATAGTTGTACCCCCCCCCCCCCCCCCTTTATATTTTTCTTCTTATTTTTTTAGTTGTTTAGTTTCTTTTTAGAATAAAGGAAATATTTGAAAATAAAAAAATATGGAAAGAAAAAGAGAAAAAGAGAAAAGAAAGAAATAAGAAAAGAAAAGAATATGAAAAATAAAGAGAGAAATATATTAAAAAAGGAGAGAAAATATTGTGAAAATATACATAGAAAAATATAGAAAAATATGGAAAAATATGTTGAAAAGAAAGGAAGGAAAAAAGGAAAAAATATTAAAGTAGGTTTAATATTTTTAAAGCATATTTTCTTTTAGTGTATTTTCTTCATAGGGATTATTTTACGTTTTAGGATAGTTTAGAAGCCCACTTGTTAGGGGGCTATTTTCCATTCGATTTTTTAGGATAGGATAGAATAGTATTTCCTAGGAGATTTATTTTTCAATATGCAAGCATTGTAACCATTTTTTCAGAGATTAATAAAACGAGATTTGAGTTGTGGTCCCGAAGTAGCCGAACTACAGCTGCTCTGATTCCTTGTACCAGACGAGGATATGTAGGCATAGGATGCGATATCCTAGCGAGCACACTAACAACTGACTTTCTGTTCTCTCGCGGCTGTGCGATCGAGACTTTCCCGCTGACGACTAATTGTAACCCTTTTTCTCTCTTGCCCGAGGGCATTTGAGACCAAGCCATAGTCTTGCCCATAGGTTCCCGACCCTGTGAAACCAGTTGTTTTTCTCACTGCTGTGTGAGAATGTTTTGTTTAGCCGTAGTTAGTCTGAACTACGTAAAACTCTGATCTTCCATGCAGTGGAAGTACGTAGGCACAAGACGCGAGGTCTTGGCGAGCCAATTTTCCCTGTAGTCCCGAACTACGTTGACTCTGACTTTCTCTCTCGAGAATACGTAGGCATAGAGTGCGACGCTCTATCGAGTCAATTCCCTTCCGTTTAGATTTAGCAGCTGTAGATAGATTGTTTTGCATCCTTTAGACAGCCCAAGCAAGCGTGGATCCCGTCGAGTACGACGGACGTGAGGGGTGCTAATACCTTCCCCTTGCGTAACCGACTCCCGAACCCAGGTTTTGGTTGCGATGACCATACCTTTCCCCGTTTTTTGCGAGGTTTACTTCGAGCGTTTCCTTTCCCGCTCTGAGGGATAAATAACGCACGGTGGCGACTCTTCTGTCAGCCGGCGCCGATTTTCGCAGTAGCGACAGTTGCCACTAAAGCAATGGTAGTGGTTCACTCACTTTTTGAATCAAACGAATTTTTGAAAGCATTTTTGAACCATGAATCTTTTCATGTATTCTCACACTCTTAGAAAGGTGTTAAGGCATTATATAGACCATGCATTTCAAAATTTGAAACTCATATCTCTTTCATAGAAATTTAGTCTCATTAGTCTCTCATTTCAAAACATGTGCCTTATGACTTAACTTTTTGTTTGAAAACTACTACATACATTTTCATTCATCTCTGAAAGTTTCAACAATATAATCATTGAGCAACTGTGTTAGATATTTTTAATTTCCTACTTGATATAGAAGATCAATGATAGGAATTGATATACATTGTTATACAACTTCAAACACTTGTAAAAATTCAGATTGGTGTGATTCTTCTTCAGACTCTTCATCAGTATCAGCTTGAAGAGCCTTTGTTTTCTCAGATCTTCCTTTGTGATGATTCTTATAATCTTTCTTTTGTTGCTCTGTCATCACTCTTCTTTCATTTGTGTTGCCACTAGCATTTACTGGGTGTATGTAGCCATCAACTACTATATCCCATAGATCGACGTTGTGACCTAGAAAGAAGCTTTCTATTTTGTCATTCCAATAATTGAGTCTGTCTCCATAAAAAATATGAGGTTAAGCATTGTAGTGATCTCTATTATTTGTTTGAGCAACTGGTTGTGGAATGACAGTCGTTTTGTTTCACATTGGATCTTTATCTAACACTATTAAGTGTTTGATACTTTATCAAGACCAAAACCAGAGCTCTGATGTCAATTGAAAGTGGAAAGAAACACAAGAAAAGGGGATTTGCATTGGGTTTCTCAAAATCAAAAGTTTTTCAAAACCAACTTAACAATCAAAATAGGAACAATACAAAATAACAGGTTATTTTTATACTAGTTCACTGTTAACGAAGCTACCTCTAATCCACTCTACCAAAGTGATTTCACCTTCAAGAGAAGGACTTAATCCAGTATAACTAAAACTAATTACAAACACCACAAAGACAAACCATCCTTGTCTTGAGTCTATATGACTATACCCTAGTCACTCAAGGAAAAACCCACTCAAACAAGATTGAGATTTACAGATTTTTTTATAAATAATACTTATAAAAAGCATATTGGCACGATGTTTACGTACACTGAAATACTCACACAATACGAATAAAGGCTCTAGGTGTGTTTATACAATATTCACAAGAAATATTTTTCAGAGAAAACGATGCAGTGTGAATAATAGTTTATAGCTTATGAATTTGCAACCTTATCCATTCTTTCAAGTCTTCCTTATATAGCCAAGGAAAGATTCGTTGGGGGTAAAATGGGAATCTTTATGAATGAGTTGACACCTTGAATAACCGTGATCAATGGTGGGTGACAAAATCGTATAGTATTAATGTAATTACTCCACATAATCCGCGTAGTGGAAGGAATGTTTTTACCTTATACCGTGTACTATTTATCTCACGTAAAACCATTTGATCTTACCTTCAAATATTCAAAGGCTTCTAAATAAAGTTGTTGAAGCATGGTTAGAAGAATCAAAGGCCTGGTTGAGATGCTTCAGAACTTAAGTCTTCAGAGTCTTGACATTGTTCCTCAAAACCTAGTCCTCAGAGTCTTTAGCACATGTTCTTCAGAATCCACAAAACTTGAGCGAATAATCTTGAAGGTAGATAGACCTTCAGAGGCTCTCAAATCAGAGTCACAGTCAGAAGCTTTAGTGCGAATGTTCTTCAAGACCGTTGTCTAAGATCTTTCTAGAACCTGACACCATCTTGTGAAACACTTGTATATCTTCAGAGTCAGAGTGTGTTGATTCCAGAATCTGATGACGTCACACTTCAATGCTTCAGAGTCAGAACCTGTTTAGCAAAATTGTTCTTTAAGAATCAATGCATTTTTATCATCAAAACTATAGGTCAGATGCAGAACCAAATCCTGGCCTAACAATTACCACCATACGAATTTTGGAGAACTTTACCCTTCTTCTTCTCAAACCTACCATCTCTCTTTCAAGAATTTCCTCCTAACGGACAAACCTTCACCAATAGAAGATGGGTTTTCTCCTTTTGTTCGTTCAAATCCTTAGAGAACAAGGCAGATTAAACAACAACAACAACAACGAGCACAACAACAACAACGCTTGATCTTCATCATCAATTTTGTCCTCGAAATTCTCAAGATTAAGAATCAACTTGTAGAACATATCCAGCTACTCAACCAATGCTTTGCCTTCACTCATCTTGAATGAATACAAAACTTACTTTAAGTAGAGACGATTAACCAATAATTTTGTCATGTACAAACCTTCAATTTTGAAACCTGCCAGAGAACCTTATAACCAAGACTCAATACAATGACACTGTGGTTTTTTTACCATCGTTGTCTTCTCCTTCTTTGATAAGGCAGCGTTCATCTACTCCGACCCTTTCAACGCTTCTAACAAACCATGCTGACCAAGAAGGGCTGGCATTTTCAAGCACCACAAATCAAAATCATTCACACCAGTGAATTTCTCAATCTCATACTTTGTTGACGATATATTGAACAAACACAAGAAACTCTATTTAGGTTTTCAAAAGAGAGGAGAAGGAAGAAGAAGAATTGGTTAAAATTATTCTACTATTGACTTTCTCAATAAGGTTCAAAGATTACAAGTGAATAACAACAATTAACCTCTCTCTCAACAATAAAAAAGAACTAGTCTATTTATTGACTACTAAGCTAACTTAACCTATAAGTTAACTTAACAATTGAGGTTACAAGCAAACCCCAATTCGACATGCTTTAGAACAAAACATATTTTGACAACAATGATTGAACAGACTTCGACTACAATATACGCAATTCGTGTCGAACCATGAAACTACCCGTGTCGAGACTAGAGTTCGATCCAAATATATATATATATATATATATATATATATATATATATATATATATATATATATATATATATATATATATATATATATATATATATATATATATATATATATATATATATATATATATATATATATATATATATATATATATATATATATATATATATATATATATATATATATATATATATATATATATATATATATATATATATATATATATATATATATATATATATATATATATATATATATATATATATATATATATATATATATATATATATATATATAACTCAGATCGGTTATGCTACTTCTAATTTTTGATTGTTGGTTTACAAAGTTTACATAGAACTTAAATGTGGTTAAGAAAGAAGAAAAAAAAAGGAAAAATCCACAAAGCAAATCACGATCTAATTACATGGACAAATAGTCAGCTAAGAATAAGATATACTGCAGCATGCATTTCTTGTACCCCATTATTAAAAAAGTTTCAGCACTTTCCTTCATCAAGAAGATGTTGATTTAAAGAGCTTACTTTAGTTTGTCAAAGTAAATTAGAATTTGAATGTCTTACTCACTCCCTCACTAGCAAATTAACTAAGAAGAAATTAAAAGTCATACTTGCATGTATTTGAATGCCTTTGCTTAGGACTAAGCAACAAAAGGTGAACTTATATTCTTTAAACGTGTGTCTTTCTCCAAGTTCTACACATGGGTCTAATCTTTCTTTCTAGTTTATAATAATATAGTGTTTTTCTTCTCTTGTGCCTATGATTCTACTATAAACTAAAACAGCTTTTGTTTTTCTTGGATTAGTTATTTTGTATGTTCATGAATTCTTTGCCAAAGTGGGTTATGCTTTTTATTCAGCATTAAAAGCAGCTGAAAAGGGCATGCTATGCTTAACGCATAAGAAACTTGTCATTGGTTTTCTTTGGGATGACTATTGTTTTTTTTTTTTTTTTGAAATTGATGATCACTTATTGATAATTCGTATTCCTAGGGCACGTTATTGATTTTTTTTATTTATAAATTACAATATTACATAATTGAAACTATATTAATGTATTAATAACTCTATGTAGTTTAAGGTTGAATTGACCACAACTCTCTGATCATAGGATTAGAGTCTGTCTAATCAATTTGGAGGTTTTGTTTTAATTTTAAAAGTAGGTTAAAAAATTTTAGTTGATATCAAAATTTTAAAAAAATTGATATAAAATTATTGATTTAGAAAATAAATTATGATTTTATATTTGTTTTAAAAAATATTAAATAGATTTTGGGAATAAATTATAATTTTACAAATGTTTTCAAAAAAATGCGCGTAAGATATATTGTTTTAATAATTAAAAATAAATAAAAGGATCCTCATGAATTTAGGATCTAATATTGTATCATAGACTGCACCTGCATTAGGCCAGACCTAGATGGAATGATTGTTGATATGACTTTACATATTTCTAATTTCTTATGTCTTAAGGTCTTTGTGTAAAAAATAAATGAAACATTTTGGTCACAAAACACTGTCTAACCCGCAAGGTTTTCAACAAGGACTACGAGGTGGGTGTCCGAAGTGTTTTATGAAATTTTGGTTTTGCCTCATCTACAAGGATGGAAAATGGAACAATACGCCTCAGTGATCACTAGGTAAGGCGCGAGTCACTCAAGCTAGACGCGTGCCTCGGTTTTTGGTAAATATGTGAAGAATATGTTCATTATTTATCTTAACTTAGTTTTTAAGAAGAAACAAGTTTATCAATGAAGAAAGATCAAAAATGAAAAAGATTAAAATCAAGTATAAAGATTGCATAAGTTTTGGAAATCAAAGGATTGAATAATCATTATTAAAGCTACATAACAATTCATATTATAACATATTAAATGTCAAAAATATGTATCAAACTTCATCTATAATCTTCCTAAACATATTGAATTAAAATACATGAAAGAACTCTTTAAAAAGTCATTTTTAAGCCAAATTGTTGATGGTATTCGAATACCATATACTAGTGGTATTTGATTATTGTTAAAACAGAAGAAAAAGTGTGTAAAAATATGTTGATGGTATTCGAATACCTTATACGGTAGCTGAATACCAAATGAAAAATGTCCGATGGTACTAGTTTTCAAAACTTGAATTTTTGAACTTTTATCAAGTGGTATTTGATTACCATATTATGGTATTCAAATACCAACCTGAAGCAATACATTTTTTTATTTTCAAAATGTTTCTAACACATTGCAATGCCTCATGAAATGATTTTCAAACTTGTACATCTTATCATAACAATGCTTCATGAATTATTTTCAAACGTGCATCCTTTCATAACACTGGTTCATGATGTATATAAGATGTACACTTTAAAAATTTAGATTTACCTCTTTCAAGAAATATTTTCAAACATACAATTTTTTTTCTTTCTAATTGTTCAAAAATTAAAACTTTAAGTAGTGAAACTTTGTGCATAACTTTTAAATCATTCAAAAGTTTCATACCACATTCTAATCACTTAATGTACCTTAGTTTGGATTGTGATCAAGAGAAAGAGAAGATCAAATTGATTATTATAGAATTTAAACCAACTCAAATATTACTCAAAATTCTGTACAAGGATGTATTGTTTTTTCACCATTATTGTTTGGTGCGATCATCACAAGTTGTTGGTGATTGTTGTAAAAGGTCATTTGAATTAGGGTAATTCAAAGTCCGCCATAGTTGGTGGTGTTTTTTGTAAAATCAAAGAAGTGGTGTAATTCTTTGTTGTTGTTAGAATATTATAGGAGAAGTCATGATGTGAGGCTTGTACAAAGATCTAACAATAGTGAAAATCTCTCACAAGGTGTGAGGGGAATATAAGTACCCTTTGTTGAATAGGGGAACTAGTATACATCATTATGTTGCTTATTTTTATTCATTTAATTTTTGCACTTTATTTTATAATTTCATCATCATATTTCTAGAAAAACAAGAACATAAGAATCATCACTTAATAACTCTAAAAATTTGGAAAATCTAATTCAGCCCCTCTTAAATTGCACTCTATACTTGCAATTAGAATCAAAGCAGGTTGAGGTAACTCGCTCTTGAATCCGGGAAATTATGTCTTCAGTTAATCTGGTTTTTAGACATTGTTGCAGTAGCAACAAACCTCCATGTTTCGTTGGTGAACATTATTATGACTTTTGAAAAAATCGCATGCAAGCATATCTAGATGAACAAGAAGAAGATATACGGGATGCTATTGAAAATGCTCAATTCATTCCTACAACGATCATTAATAATGTAGAGCAAGTCACAGTAAAACTCTCACGGAATGATGATAATAAGAAGAAAGTGCTAATTGACAAGAAGGCAAAGAACATGCTTCAATTGGCCCTAAGTATTGATGAATTATTTAGTATATCTCATTGTAAAATAGAAAATGAGATTTAGGATACTTTAGAAGTCACACATGAAGGCAAGATAGAGGTAAAATATCTAAACTAAACACTTTATTAGAAGAATATGAAATGTTTAGAATGCTTCCCTTTGAGTCAATTCTTAATTTACAAAAGAGATTCACTCACTTAACAAATATTTTGATGGCTCTCGATAAAACTTTTAAAAATGATTAATTAAACCTAGAAGTAATTAGATCTTTGATAAAGGCTTGGAAACCAAAGGTAACAGCTATTTCAAAAAAGAAAAGTCTTTTGAAAAATGTCTTCTGCGGTATTGTTCGGTAAACTTCAAGAACACGAGATAGAAGTTGAAAAACTAGAATGGTATGAAGATAGAAAGAATTCAAAAAGTTTTTCCTTAAAGACTAGAGTCAAAAATCATGATAGCAATCAAGAGGATAATTCCACCAATGATGAAGATGATGATCTTTTCAAAAGGTTTAAAAATTCCTTTGTAAAGAAATGACAAAGGAAATGAGTCAAAAAGAAACACCAAGAAGGAAGGTTACTTGCTTTGAATGTGAAAAAAAGAGGACATGTCCAAAGTGAATGCCCTACACTTCAAAAGAATAATAAATTCAAGAGCAATGAGGAAAAAAGACCAAAGAAAGCATATGTAGCATAAGATGACAATGAAATAAGTTCACCTTCAGATGAAGGTCATGCAAACAAGGAATTAATGGCATCACATCATTGAAGTGATGAAGAACATGAGATTAATGATTTTGATATTAATGATAGACCTATGATGAATTACATGAAGAATTTTTAAAAATTTCTAGACAAGGCTATAAAAACGAAAACTATTTTAAATCTAGAAAGTTTGGCTAATGACACAAAAGTGGAATTAGAAAAAGTCAAAAATTCTACATGCAATAAATGTTAAGATCATAAATCAAAATTGTTGAATTAAACCAAGTGATCAAGAAATATGAAAAATATCAAATTGGTTTAGAAAATGTGTTAAGTAGTCAAAGATATTCATGTAATAAATGTGGAGTTGACTTTTCTAATTTTGATAAACCTAGTAGTAAAGGCTACTAGCAAATTCAACAATAAAGAATCAAAGAAAGTACATGTTGTAAACCATCATAAAAGGTCTTATGATATAAATAACATTTATGTATGAGTGAGACAGATATCTAGCCTAAGAGGACACAAAGAATATTTGGTAATTAGAAAGAACTTTCAATTCTATTTTGTAGGTGCTTGAAGACCATGTGATAATTGTGTCATATTACAATTGGTTTTTCAAGATACAAGCTATATGATATGGTAGGATTAAACTTTCATTTAATTCAAGATGATTTGAAGAGAATCAACATTGATATCGTCATTGACATCAAATCTTTGTGAAGAAGATAAATATTTTTATATCTAATATATCATTTCCCCTACATTATGATTTTTTAGATTTTACTCTTTTTCTTTTATATAATGTCAAACAGGGGGAGAAGAGATGGTTGTTTTTGTCCTCTTTTAGGATAGCAATGACAAAGCATAAATTGCAATATAAAGGGGGAGATATGCAGGATAGGGAGAGATATACATGTTAGGGGGACAATGAAGTGTCAAGCAAAAATATCCCATCTATATATTTTATCATCATAAAAAACGGGGAAATTGAGAAGAATATGTTCATCATGTATCTTAGCTTGGTTTTGATAAAGACAAAAGCTTATCAATGAAGAAAGATCAAAGAAGAAAAAGATTGTAATCAAGTATCAAGATTATATAAGCTTTGTAAATCAAAGGATTGAATAATTCACATTATATCACATTGAATGTTCACAAATATGTATCAAACTTTATCTATAATCTTCCTAAACATATTGCATTAAATTGTAAGAAAGAACTCTTTAAAATTCATTTTTAGCCAAATTGTTTATGGTATTTGAATAACATATACTACTGGTATTTGATTATTGCTGAAACAGAAGCAATAATGTGCAAAAATATGTTGATGGTATTCGCATACCATGTATGGTAGCTAAATACCAATTGAAATATTCCTTATGGTATTTGAATACCATATATGGTATATGAATACTAGTTTACAAATTTTGAATTTTTGAACATTTTGAAATGGTATTCGATTATCACATTATGGTATGTGAATACTAACCTGAAGCAATGATTTTTTCATTTTAAAAATATTTTTAACACAATGTAATGCTTCATGGAATATCTTTCAAACGTGTGCATCTTTTCATAACAATGGTTCATGATGTATATAAGATGTACATTTATTAAGATTTACCTTTTTTAAGAAAAATTTTCATACATTCAAATAAATTTTTTTAAGTGTTCAAAAAATCTTTAAATCATGAAACTTTGTGCATAACTTTTAAATCATTCAAAAGTTTCATACTATATTCTAAGCACTTAATGTACATTAGTTTGGATTGTGATCAAGAGAAAGATAAGATCAAATTGATAACTTGGAATTTAAGCCAACTCAAATATTACTCAAAATTCTATACAAGGTTGTATTATTTTTTCCCCATTGTTGTTTGGTGTGATCATCACAAGTTGTTGGTGATTTTTGTAAAAAGTCCTTTAAATCATGGTGATTCAAAGTCCACCAGAGTTATTGGTGTTTTTATGAAATCAAGGAAGTGACATAATTCTTTGTTGTTATCATAATATTGTAGGAGAAGTTTTTGTGTGAAGCTTGTACAAAGATCTAACAATAGTGAAAATCTCTCACACGGTGTGAGGGGACTAGATGCGCCCTTGGTTGATAAGAGGAGCTAGTATACATCATGGTATTCCTTATTTTTCTGCATTTAATTTCTTCACTTTATTTCATAAGTTCGTCATCATATTTCTGGAAAAATAAGAACATAAGAATCATCACTTAATAACTCTAAAAATTTGAAATATCTAATTCACCTCCCCTCTTAGGTTGCACCCTATACTTACCACATATAAGTGCACACTCTTTTGTGGCTAATCGTTAGAAATCAAAAGAGGTAATTGATGATTTTTCGGCAAGTGTACTGATAGTTTCGTAGTAATAAAAGACTGAATCCACAAGGACTATGTTAGAACAAGACAATAATTTGTGCAATGTAAAAGAAAACAATAAATAAGGGAGCTTTTCGAGTTTCATTATAAAAAGTTAATAAACGAGTAAACAATATCACAAAAGTAGTCAGATTGTGTTGTATAATCCCTTATTCCTCTATTGTTGATGTTTGATGCTCTGTATGAATGATTTAATCACTATAACCCCATGACCAATTAACAAAAATGTTATAGTCGATCCCTCACGAAATAACTCACTAACCACTACTCGGGGCTTTCTATCCCTAGTCCTCCAGTGTAAGCAGTGTTAAGTGATGTATAGAACATTAATTATCTATGCCACTACTCGGGGTCTCCCATCTCTATTCTATCAGCCTAAGTAGAATAGTTGCCTTAGGTTCAGCAGATTGGCTAAGGGTCTGTAATTCCTATGTGTCCAATATCAGATTAACAAAGTATCTCAACTAAAAAGCATTAAGAACAACAAAAAATTGAATAATATTATAGATCAAAAGGTTCATATAATGTTCAAATCAACATAAAATCCAACAATGAAGAAATAGGTTCATCATAACACAACCTAACCTAGAAGAATTTAGCTACTTATAGTGCTATTAAAAATACCACAACTGATAGACAAAGATAACATAAGAAGTTCCTTGAAGAGATGGCCTCTAATGGATTCAAATGAACTAAAAATCACCCCTTGTGCTCTTTAATACATGCTTCAATCTCCAAATTTTGTAACCCTTGTCAAACTGCTTAAAATCCCCTTAAAAAGAGCTTAGAACGGGTCAGGTTGCGTCAAAAAAAGTCCAGAAAAGTTCCCATCGCATGCATTAAATATGCATCGCACACGCGATGTAAATTTTTCTTCCTTACCGTGCACGCGATGGCTCGCGATGGCACACGTGATTTTTCTTCCTTTTTTCACCAAAATTTTCACTAAGTCCCATTCTTCCATAC
Source organism: Lathyrus sativus (assembly GCA_963859935.3). Lineage (NCBI taxonomy): Eukaryota > Viridiplantae > Streptophyta > Magnoliopsida > Fabales > Fabaceae > Lathyrus > Lathyrus sativus. The sequence goes on from OZ012741.1 coordinate 676,058,747, forward strand.
TTATCTATTTTTCACTCATTTTTAGGCCTTTCTTCTTCCATTTGGCTCTTCTTTCGCTTATTTTTCACCAATTCTTCACCTAATTCCATGCAATGATGGACTGTCATCACAACCCCAAACTTGAATCTTTGCTTGTCCTCAAACAACTCGCCTACAACTGCACATTTGAACAGAAAAAAAGTCGTATAATTACATTTGAACGTCACCATATATTTTTTTCGTTACCTGACCATTGTTCTAGATTCCAACTTCTATCCAGCAAATTCGAAAAATGTCCTCAAACATTGACGAGTACTCAACCTGTCTCTCAGCTCACTTTAACTCCAAAGAGAGGGTGGAAAGAAAAAGTCTTTCGAGTCATATAGCTAAGAGTTGTAGGCTACATCACTGAAAGAAAGGCTTAGCCTCAAAGTGGCTAGCAAAGGATGTTCTTAATACTACAAGATGGCTACAAAGGCTCAAAGTTAATATAAATAATTACCTCAGTGTGTATCAATCAAACTAGAAAACTTGATCGGAAATAGATCAAACCAGATAAAATAAAATTGTATGGATAAACTCAAAAGAATGACAAATAGAGAATGAAAATTATTTAGGCTCAAACCTTACCAGATGAGGTATCCGAATGTTGAGTACAAGTCCTTTTTATTATTTTATCTTCCTTTTCCTTTAAGTTGTTAGTTGATTTCACTATGATCAATCCCTCCTTTTTTATTTTCTTGGATCACGTGTTCAATGCTAAAGTTAAAACTTGTAAATCTGCAAAAAATTAAAAAAAAAAACAACTACAAACTTGTTTATTAAGAACAATTTTTTATAATACAATGGGAAAGGGAAGAGCAATTGAAACGATGTGGCTCTTTTCTAGGTACATCAATGAAAAATAAAAATAAACTAAAGTTCTTCTAAATAATGGAAAATAAACTACATGTCTTTTCATATATTGTCATTGTGGAAAAGATCATGCATATCATTCATAGTGTTGTTGAAGTCATTGTTCTATCTGGTCCATTTGGCACGCATGTGGTCTCTCCTTCTTGCTTGCTCCTGATCTTGTTTGATGAAGTAATTCTCCATGTCTTCAGCTGATGCAAACCAGGCTCTTAAGCTTTAAGCCGACATATGGTCTTTTGTTGGTTGTAGAAGTCTCTGAACACCGAAGTGAATCTATGATGGTCAGCGTACAAAGTGGGAGAAACATTTTCAATCCATCTTGTAACCCCCACGATGTGAGCTTCTATCCTTCTTTGGAATTTTCCGGCATTTCCTTCTTAGTTGTCATCTTAATCTTGTTGAGCAGCCTCTCCTTGATGTATGCTTTCCAGCCTCTTTATCTGTGAAGTATTGAGGGGTGCCTTTAGAGGAATAGTCTAATCTTTGGGGTACTCATGTACACCTGATCTCCTACATAATTCATTGGTAACACAAAATGTCCACAAGCTCATTGTAAAGTGTTAGGCATATATATAATATTTTCAGCAATGAGGCGCCCCAAGTCAATAGGTTCCCCTTCAAAAGAGCTAGTAAACCTAACCACCGCTTCACAATAAATTGTGATTGATTTGATGCGGCTTCTAGATTTTTGAAATTTTGGCACTTTATCACATGTTAATACTGATGTTCTCACATCAAAACATTATGTCAAGACAGATTTTAGAACATCTTCTATCTGACAGAAAAAATAAATCAGATTGAAAATAAATTTCATAAAGATAAATAACACAATCAATTGGTAACCCAATTCGATGCAACACCACCTACATCTGGCGGCATCTAAGCCAGGAAGGAAATTTACTATGATAGCATTATTTCAAAGCTAAACTCCCCCGTTTACAACAGCTCGCCTAATCACTACCTTGTGCAACTTCTACCTAGAAACCCTCTAGATATGAGACCCCCCTCTGACTTCCTAATCAGTCATAATCCCAGTGACAATACCTCATGAAACCAAAAAGAAAAACACTCTTCCAACTACAATACTTAGTTTTTATTACAAGCTTCAACTAAGAACAATACACTCTTGCTTAAAAGCTTTAAAGTGGATAATTAACAACATACAATCAGTCTACCTCAATGTATCAAAAGATACATGGGTGGCTTACAAAGTCACACAAACAAGACTCTCAAAACCTAAGACTCTTAAACCTCCCCTTATTTTTACAAAAGTGAGAGTCGTGCAATACATTAGGTTTATATCTTATTTAAATAGTCTTCAGACCTCATGGGCTTGGGCTCTTGAAGTGCAATTTGTTAGGAATCAGCCTGAAATCATAAGCATAATCTCCTGCACAAAATAGGAACAAAATGCAAAGTTTCCTAAAAAGGCTCAAGGATCATTTTTACGAAAACCAACACAATCCGTCAAAACAAAAGTTCCCACAATATCCTCCTATGGATAACGCAAACGTGTGAATTAAAACACACTCAAAAATCACACTAAAAATACCAAAACAGACATGCCTTAACTTTTTTTGTATAACATGTCCTGGCACATATCACAACATCATGCTGAATATGATATCTAACTATCATAGCGGAACATTTGGTTTAACGTCTTGCTAAAAACATGTTTTACTAAAATGTTTCCAATCCAAAAACCACAAAACTTACAATCTCCCTCTTTGGAAAATTTTGGGTAAAACATCCTTTGCTGAAGAGAGGAATAAAACTACAAAAATAAAACATAAGCTACATGTAAATTTTTCACAACCTGCAAACATAAGGATATCAAAGTTAAAGTGCAGCTACAGATCATTAGAGATTACAACTCCTTCAAACTCAAAAAAAATCTCCAGAGCCCAGATGTCAGGACATGAGGTCTGACATCACATCAACATAGCTTCAACACAGTAGCAACCTCATACGGGTTCATTACACCCCCTGTCACACATAACCAATACTCCCCTAAAGGGGAAGATGAAGAAAAAAAAAACAAATCACCAGAAATCCAAACCTAAACTGTCTTAGTTCACAAACCCCACTTAAGGAGAAAACCCAAATCATAAGACAGAAAAATATGAACTATCCAAGTTCACACATTAGAAATACATACAACAGTAGTCACACATATTACTCAGAACATCAGAGTCATAGATTACCATAGAGAATCCAAGGTTCTTCATAACCACAACATGTCAGAACATGTTACACATCATTGCACACATACAACCCATCAGTGACGACAACAAAGGCAGGAGCAGCAGCAAGCATGACAAACTATCATGCTCCCCCTAAATAGTTGTATACAACAAGAAACTAGAAATCACACTAAAGCAAGACATGATGTCATGTCATCTGATCCAGCATCAGAAACAACAAATATATCAACACTTTATTGCTCCTTTTTAGCCAAAAATTGACAAAAAAAATAGAGTAAATATAAACAAGCATAGATGGAAACACACAATAGAAAAAGCTACAAATAGTTCTAATGGAAGCAAACAGTGTTAGGAATATGATTACAACACAAGAAAAACCAAACAAAATATCAACATAAACTACATGTATGAAGCCAACTATCCACTCCAACCACCTGATTTAATGAAATTATCCCAATCTTCATCACCACATCCTCGTTAGAGTCATGCAATTGAGCATGACTTTTCTTTAAGAACTTCATCTTTGTCACAAATATTTTCCCTGTCCTAGATGCTCCAGTAGATGATCCAACAGATGTCCCAACTTCGGGCTCCACTTTCTTCGAATCCGCATTCTTGTCCTTGTTGGTGTCTAACACAAGACCCTTCTTAGCATCAATGTTTTTGGAATTCTGACTCATGTTGAAACACAGTTGAGTAAACGGCTGAAGCGGTAAGGTTTTGAAAAAAATAACGGCCTTGCTTATATTGCCTAATCAGTCAAGGATAGGATTGTTGAAATGAGAAAAATTATCCTTTGTAGTAGAGACATTCTCTTGTTTCTCTTTTTCACTCTCCAAGCTTTGACTGTAACATTCTTCCTGTCATTGAAAAACTGCTTTTCTTGAAAACGCATGCAATAAATTTTTTTCCATGCTTCATAAACTGTAGTTGCTATGAATCTTCATTAATAAAAATTCACAAAACACCCCTTAAAAAATAAATACCAGTTACAATGACCTTGTCCGGCTGGGAAGAGTGAGAATCCTTGACAATCCTAATTGTGACCATCTTGTCACAATACAATGTTATGACATCCTGGTTGACATTGTATTCTTTCAGCATCCAAACCAATTTGGAACAAAAACTTCCTCATTAATATACTTACACAAGAAGAACCCAAATTATATTCTTGATGATCTAACAGACAAGATTGTTTCTCAAGAAGCAACATCCTTAATAAGCAAGGACACACATAATGGAAACAAAACAGGACTCATATAAGAACATCATACAGAAGACACAAAAACAAACTCCCTCTGAATTACATAGCTTAAGAGTTCAGCAAGGTGTAGCTAAACATCTAAACACAATGTTAATACATCTAGTCTGACATCTCAAATCAACCAGAAACACAACTCCTCCTAAATACCACAACCCACTGCAGAGAAAAATAAATTCCCCATACAATAAACATCATTGTTCTTTAAGGACATACACATGCAATCATAAACTATTCCAGTTCACATAACATGTGCACATGCACAGCAGAAAAATAAGCCTAAAAAACAATTAAGAGAAACTAGAGTTCTTTAGAACACTCTAGGCAAGCAAGATGTCATGCATATTTGGTTTGACACCATGCACACATACCACATTAGAAGAAGTACATTTCCTCTTAAATGCCAACAGCTAGAAAGATATCAGAACATGGCATCCCATCACCGCAAAAAATCGCATAAACATGTAGAGATCATTCCCATGGTTCACATTATAGCATCACAAGGGAATCCGAGAGAAATCATGATTCTTCATAACATCAAGTCAGATGTCACGACATCATATAAGTCAATGGATTCTTCCTTTTAGCACAGTCAAAGCCACTCTCACCACCAGACTTGGCCAATAATTCACTCCAAAAATTCATAGGAATAGATATTTCATCTCCGAGTCTATTGGTGAACAAAAACTCCACATGATCAACTCTCATGTATAATCTGCTTCATTTTATGGAGAGTTAATTTGTTGCACTGATGTTCCAACATTTGCTTGGACATCAGTCCCTTTCACAATGGTTAACTTTGGTTTTGGAGTTAACAACTATGGGTTCTGCTATCATCATAGTAACCCAAAAAAATCCCTTTGCATGAAATACTTGAGAACCACAATTTAAACACAGTGGTAACATAACAGATTGCAAGAGCAAATCAAAGATACTCACACAAAGAAACTTCACAGAGAGAAATAAACTCTCACATACAACAAGAACCTAAAGAAGCTTCTACATAGAAGCATAATGTCCAGACATCTTATCTGTCATTACATAACCACCAGCAAACCTTATGCAAACAAGAAAGAGTTTTCCTCTAACAAGCACCAATTGAGTTGACCAAAATACCAGAGTGCTGGCTGAGCAAAACACCATTATCAGTTTTTTCAACCTCAGTTTGCTCCTCCTCTCCCCTTTTATCCTCTATCAACTAACCTCCACATGGCCTCATAGAAACCACAAGAGTAAGTTGCAACATTTGGTGACTACATCTTCCTTGGACATTAAGCTTGAGCATGCAGTACCTTAGGGGTAAACACAAATAGCAACTGTCTCTGGACTCAACTTACTCATCAGCATTTCATACAACTCATTAGAGACCCACTATTATCCCTTAGTGAAAATTACCTTAATACCTTGATCATATAAATGAATTGTGTTTTATCTCACTATTTAACAATATTATACCATGGGAAACAACATCAGAACTAGCAAATCCAGTTCACAAACCCTTTTAAATTCACTTTAGGAACCATCATTTAAATAGCCAAAGATGGTAGAGTGAGACACAGAGTACATCAGATACTATTTTACTCTAGCCATGTGTCAAGAACACCCACTGCCAAAGTATCAATCTTAATAGATTGAAACTCTAAAAAGGTATCAGATAAAGATGATTAGCATCTTCCTTGAGTTTTAACCATTGCTTGGTTAACTTCGGGCTGAATTGGACCCCTGAGATGACCATACAAGATGAAACAAACATGCCTGTAATACAAGCTTAACTCTAGAAGAGACATTTCCAGTGTAAGTTCTTGCCTTTAGCTTGAATATTCTAATGTTCATCACAATGTTGAGACATTTAAATGACATCATTGACTCATCTTGCCTCTTGATGGAAACAAATTCCTCTATCCTTGAGATCTAAATTGCTTAACATAGTCTTAAGCACCCTTTCTATTTAAGGCTTCCAATCATCATCCTAATTGAAGCACACCTCTAACACATCAGAAATAAAACAAAATTCTGAACTACCCACATGCAACCAGAACCATCTGAGTTAATACTTCAAAACATGAGTTTATATCATAAATCCACCTTCTAAATAAGACATTAGCAAGGTAGACAGATTCATCTTCAAGCTCACTTCACTTATCAGATATGAAATAGAAAGCTCTTTAAGTTTCTTCTTGACATAGATAGAGCAATATGATATAATACGTTAATAGAACCTTTCAAGTTCATGACACTGAGTTCCTCTACCGTTACACCAGGTCTAGCTTACCCTTGAGCAACATAATCTTGAAGATGTCAGGATGAATGTTCTTGATATTTGACCTTGTCCATCTATCCACTTTCTTTAGAACCTGGTTGAATTGTCTCTTCATCATATGTCAGGTCACAAACTCCTACAGAGTAGGAGACAAAGCCCATGCTCTTGTTCTTCAAATCAAAATTGTCATTCTCAAAGACAGATCATCAATATAGCGACCTAAGAGGTCCACCATTGCTGATGGTGTCTTGATCTCTTCTTCAACAACAGTCACATTCATGAAAAGTATCTTAGGTAGAGACCTCTGAAACCTGCTGACCAATGTGCCTTCATGAAAGGTCTTGAGAGAAGCCCAAGCATCTTTGGTCACCACACATGTGCTTATCAATCTGAACACATGCTAATCAAATTCATTAGATATGGAATTCAAATCTTTTAGAGAAGTAAGAGTCAACTCATACTCCTCGCCACAAAGAACAGTCCAAACACATTCTTTGGTAACAAATTTCCAATAGCTGTTGTCCTTTCAATGATCATACAATACCAGAAAAAAATCTCCCTAGAGCTTACCCAAAAAATGATTAGGGTGCCAACTCTGATGCCAGTTGAAATTCTGACACTTTAACACATATTAATACTGATGTCCTCGCATAATAACATAATGTCAAGACAGATGTTATGACATCTCCTATCTAACAGAACAAATAAATCAGACTGAAAATAAATTGCATCCAAGCTAGGAAGAAAATTATCTATGATAGCATTAGTTCAAAGCTAAACTCCCCCGTTTACAACTTCTCGCCTAATCACTACCTTGTGAAACTTATACCTAGAAACCCTCTAGATATGAGATCCCCCTCTCACTTTCTAATCAGTCACAATCCCAATGACAATACCTCAAGAATCTAAAAAAAAGAACACTCTTCCAACTACAATACTTAGTTTTTCTTACAAGCTTCAACTAAGAACAATATACTCTTGCTTAAAAGCTTTAGATTGGAAAATTAACAACATACAATCAGTCTACCTCAATGTATCAAAATATACATGGGTGACTTACAAAGTCACACAAACAAGACTCTCAAAACCTAAGACTATTAAACCTCCTCTTATTTTTACAAAAGTGAAATTCGTGCAACACATTAGGTTTAGATCTCCTTTAAATAGTCTTTACACCTCATGGGTTTGGGATCTTGAAGTGCAATTCATCAGGAATTATCTTGAAATCATAAGCATAATCTCCTACACAAAAATAGGAACAAAATACAAAGTTTCCTAAAAAGGCTCAAGGATCCTTTTTATGAAAACCAACATAATCTGTCAAAACAGAAGTTCTCACAATATCCTCTGTTGGATAACGCAAACGTGTGAATTAAAACACACTAAAAAATTTCACTAAAAATACCAAAACAGTTATGCCCTAACTTTTTGGTATAACATGTCTTGGCACATGCCACAACATCATGCTGAACATGTTGTCTGAATGTCATAGCAAAACATCTGGCTTAACATGCTAACAACATGTTTTACCAAAATGTTGTCAATCCAAAAACCATAAAACTTACAATGTTGTACAAAATAAGACACCCATGCCCTAGGAATTTGGCAAAAGTCGACAGCTTTGAGACACAATATTAAACCACGCTCAATTGTCCACTCCACTCCAGGTCTACAAAAAAGTTTAATCATTTCATGGCCTAAGGCCTCAATCAACACCTTATATTATCGCCTTTAAGTCCTAAGGGTGCATATAAAAGGAGATTCTAAATTTAAAATAAGATTAATAGAAGTAAGAGAGTAGTAAATATACTCACCTCACACGTAGGATTGGTAGGTGCCCATTGCATCGTAAGCAGCATTACCGTAGAATTCTAACCCTATGGTTTTCGGTTTCACGAATCAAATTATTATAACTTACCCATCACCTTTGTTGGAGCACCTCCATTATTTCCTCAAAGTCTTGCAAGTCTTCGCATGTGAAAGCCCTTTTTCTCATAAAGTGGTAGTCTGCCATTTTGAAATACTTCTCAGTATGAGCCTTAGAAAGAACTTGTAATTGGGGTAGGTAAGTGCATTTGGTATGGTGGGAGACCTTGAAGAATTTTCGTGTACAACTTGTGCTCTATTTAGTGCCATGGTACTTATAACAAATAACACAGAACAACACGTGTAGAGGAAAAAGAAGGAGAATTTACCTAAATTGCTCAGAGAAGTATATCAGAAAGTAGAGAAAGTAGAGAAAAAATTATGAGGAAAACAAGAATTAAACAGGCCCTACTTATATCACTTCTGACCGTTGTGCATCGCGCATTACAGATGCATCGCGCGCACGATAACAACGTCTCTTTCATAATGTCTCTTTCAAACGGTCATATCATTTGAGTTATGGAGTCATCACGCATGCGATGATAATGGGACAGGTAATTTCTAAAGTCTATATCGCGCGTACGATACACGTCACGTGCGTGATGCATAACTTTCTTTTTTCTCTTCTCCTCTTAGTTTCCTTTTTTTTTTGTTTCCTTCTTCAACCCTGTTTTCTTTTTGCCACAATAGATATGCAAACGTGACATGTTAAAAATAAAACTGAAAGAAAAATTTAAAAATAAATTCTTATCGATGGTTTGTCTCCCATCAAGCGCTTTTTTCCGTCACTAGCTTGACGATCCATGCCTAATGCACGTCAGGCGCAAGGGGACCCTTACGCCAATTAATTTGGTCGTTTTTATTCCTTTATCAACTTTGCTACCCTTTTCTTCCATATGGTTGCATGTGTTTAAAACGTCCACATATGGTGTCCAGTCATACACCTTGAAAACCATTTTCTCTTTATTGAATAGTAAAATAAGTTCACTTGTTTCCACGTCAAACTTTTCTTTCCCAGTTGCCAAGAATGGGCTTCAGAGAATCACGAAGCCTTTTTAATCTCCTTTCATTTCCAATACCACAAAGTCTGAAGGAAAAGCTAAACCATCAACAGGCAATAACACATCTTGTATAATACCAACCGGGTGTAACAGATGAGTCAGCTAAAACAAGAGTTATATTTCCCGGTATGATTTCCCCTAAGTCACATTCATTAACTTTATCTAGTGGAATTACATTTATACTCGAGCCTAAATCACATAAGGCATGTGGGATCTCCACCCCACCAATTGTACAAGATATAGAGAATTTACCTAAATCCTTTTACTTTGGTGGCAATGTTTTAGGCATGGGGTTGTCATCTTTTTCAATCATGTTGACTTGTGCCTTTTCCACTTTTTTCTTGGTACCCTTTGTCGTTATGCAAAAATGCACAAAGTCGCCATCGAAATTTATTTATTCCGAAGAAAGGAAAATATCGATAAAACCCCCGAAAAGGTGAAGAAAATGGTCTCGCAACCAAATTCAGGTTCGAAAGTCGCTTATGCGAGGAGAAGATATTATCATCTCTCACATTAGTTGTACTCAACGAGAACCATCTAGGTCTTCTAAGTATGAATGGGTTTCGTTTATCTAAACGTTACTTGCTATTGATAAAAATGGAGTTTTTTATTAGTGTACTCGCCAAGATCTCGCAATATCGTGCTTATGTATCCTCATAGTGCAATAAGGAAATCAGAGCTTTGTAGTTCGGGGTAGAAAATGAGTGTGCGCTGGTTAATTTAACCTTAAAAAGGAGTTTTTGAGATGATGCCCTAAGGCACAAAAATAATTTGATGAGTTGATGTTGATTTTAGGGTTTTGAAAAAGAGATTGTTTTTTATTCGAATTGCACTAAAGACTATGGATAGAGGTGAGTATTGCAAACAACCAAGCCAAGTGTCTTGTGTCCAAATTACTAAGAGTGAGGGTAGGAAAGCTCCATTCTCACTCCTTCTCCATCACTTAAGGATCGTGGCGCACAATTCTAATTATATTTTAACATTTTTTTGAGTTAATTTGAGAAAATGCCGATTGACGTTGAATCAGGGGTTTTATTAAGAAAATACCACTTGAAGTTGGATCAAGGGTTTGAGAAAATGGTGAGGTCGATCTTAATCCCTAAGGATATATAGCAAGCAAAACCAAACCAAAGGAAATCAAGAGATAAATAAAGTACATCAAAAAGGGAGAGGGGTACATGAAAAATACAAGGGATGCGTGCAAGAAATAAAGGAGCCTCATTGTCAGATAGCCCAAGAGAAAGACATGTGCGTGAAAATGTGGCATATGCTAAATAATAAAAATAAGAATCTAAGTCCAATTCTCCTTTTGCTAGGGTCAAACATTAATTCCATAACTCCATGATGCTAGGTTCATTTACAAAGTCCATGGGAGTCCATCCTTTAGGTCACAATTTACATCTTTTTGGTCTTTTCATTTTATCATGTTTTTGTTCTTTTTTATAATATGAAACAATGAAACCAAAGAAAATAAAATGATAATACAATAAAAGATACATGAGTTAGATGGACGATGATGAGCATAAAAATAAATTGCAAGAAACATATATTGCAAGAAAGTAAATTGCACAAATTAAAGGGCAATAAAATAAAGTCAATTGGTCAATAGTTAGTGATTAGGGTTAAGGACTGATTTATCACATCGAGGCAATTTAATGTTATGTTAAGCAATCGTAAGTAGCCTTAGGTAGAAGCCGTACATATTTAAGGTTGGTCAATAAAAATTTGTGTGTCTAACATGTTTGAGAACTAATACAAAGTTATCCTCCTAAAACACACGACACAAAAGTTAAAAATAAAGAAGAAGAGAGATGAAGATGAAGAGGAAAGCTAAGGAAATCATGTAGGGATCATCTTGTTAGATAAAGATTTGTTCATGACATATTTTCCTTGGGTTTTGATGATAACAAAGTATTGAAAGAACACTGGTTTATTTGATACTTATAAATATTATTGTTTGAATCTTTTCTAAATTAAGTATACTTTGAGAGTTGCTGAATTTCTAGCTTCTGGTGACAGAATCTGAAGAACACTAGCTATGTGATGTCTAGAAAAGAATCTGAAGTTGAAGGTCTCAGCATCAAAAGAAGAAACATTATTGTCTCTACACTTAGTGAGTGCAAATTGGCTTTTGGTACCATTCAAAGTTGGTGATAAAGCTGACGTTGTCTGTACTGCAGAAAGCAAGTTGTATTATCAAATCAGTTTGTTAGCTAGAGTCTATAGATTGAAAGACTAAAGAAAAGCTGATATGCTTTATGGATATCAACTCTCAACGACTCTAATAGTACATAAACTCTTGAATACTCAAAGGTTAAACATGTTACACATTGGATTAAGATCTTCCCGTGTATCTATCTTTAATGGATCTTGTACTATGGAGTAATAACAAAGACTCTTGATCAAGTTATCTCTTTAATGGCAAGTTTTTGAAAAGGCTATAAATATGGCTGAAGGTTCAAACTGAATCTCTAAAAAGGATCAACCAGAAGGAGTAACAAGATTAACAATTATCAACTGATTGTATATGCGGATTTTTTGGATGTTGGTTGTAATTGTAACATCCTTAAGATTTCCTACACATTAAATATATTAGAATTCTTAAGAGCTTTAGGACTTTGTTATGGTGATTTCCCGTACCTCTGATACTTGTATCATGTACACCTTGTTCTCTATTCTACTGAGTTTGTTCAGTAGTTTAGATAAAAGTATTGTGTCATTGGGATACAAGCAAGGAAGTCTCGAGCCAAGATGCTTGAGCCACGTAAGACTCTTACTATGTCCTTGAGCTGTGAAAATCTTTATCAAGTGGATTGATTGATTAGAAGTCTTGTGTCATTGGGATACAAGCAAGGAAGTCTTGAGCCAAGATGCTTGAGCCACATAACTCTCTTGCTATGTGCTTGAGCAGTGAAAGTATTAATCAAGTATATTTATTGGGCAGGAAAGTCTTGAGCCAGTGTGGCTTCCATAGGATATCTTGGGTCATGAAATTTGGAGCAGTAAGTCTTGACTAAGGAGGTGCAAGCAGAGGCCCGTTTCATGGAACCTGAAGCAGAAGTCTTGAGCCTGAGAGGCTTGGGAAGGAATGCTCAGTACATGGATTTGGAGTAGTAAGTTTTGATCTGGGAGGTGCAAGCAGAAAGGCTTGTTACATGGGACTTGGAGTTGAAGTTTTGTGCTGAGAGCCTGAGCAAGGAAGTCTTGGGTTTGTAGAACTTGAGCAGGAAGTCTCGAGTGAAAAGCTTGAGCAAAAGGCTTGGACCTTGGGTCTAAGCAATTGTAAAGTTATATGCAGAATGCATAGGCGACTATAATCATGATTTGATTATAGTGAAAATCTCTTGTGTAGGAAGGGGACTGGACTACTGTCAGTTAGCGGAGGAATCTGTATAAATCTTTGTGTCTTCTATTATTATTTATTTACTTCTGTTAAAATTCTGTTGCTAAGAATTAACCAGAATCTGAACACCAGCTTAGATTTTGAACTCTGATCGGATGCCATTTAAGAAAACGAAAAACATAATTCAACCCCCCTTCTTGTGTAATTTTCTCACTTTTAATTAGTATCAAAGTATGATTTGTGCTTAACACTTAACAGTGGCGCATATAATGATCCAATAAGAAAAATATGTCTGTCAAACACTTTCCTTCATGAAGGAATCAAGTGCCACATGAAAAATATTATACTAGTTTTCCTACCATATTCAAAGGGTGATTCCACTAAATTTAAATGATGGAAAAGCAAAACATGTTTTTAACTCATTGGTCTTGATAAAAGGGATTTTGAAGGTCTATATGATATCCTTGAAAAATGTATTATTATAGAAGTTAATGGTGTAGAGATAATCTATTTGAAATTATCTATCACCAGCTCAGAAGAAGCTTATTGAATATCTTCAAAGGTAGTTCCATTCTGGTAGGTGCTTTATCTTACTTTTGAGTATGTCAACATCATTTATATGTCTGACGCTCATACTATCTTTGAATCCTTGTGCTCAGATTTGTGGGAGTCAGTTTTGAAGCTTGTCTAGTTAAACTTCATCTGATCTTTCATGTAAATTCTGAGAAGATTGGTTTAAATTCAAACCTGAGGTCACAGTTATTCAAGAAGTTATACAAATTGAATTTATTGTGGTCTGTTGGTTTGTCTTGCAAATCTTTGAAGAAAAGAAATGAAATTAGATGATGAAAATATATCTAACAAATCACCTTTCCTAAGCTTGATTCTTTGGAGTGTCTGATGATAAGGAACTTATATTTCTTGTCAAAAGTACTTCTTAACCAGCTGGATAGGTTATAATATTTGTTGATAGAAGAGTAACTTCAGAAGCTTTTGAAATACTTATATTTCAACTGATTTTCCAGATATGAAAATGAGAAAACACTACCAGAACCTAATGTCAGTTAATCGTCACTGCATATTCTTTTGAACATGACATTAGTGCAGGATTCAAATAAAAGAGTAATCTGGCTCTGCCAGTCATTACTGCTTTTGAAGAAGCATCTAAGTCTTGAAATAAAAATAAAGTATTAAAGAGAAAGAGATTATGCCAAATCTATCTTGCTTCAATATTTGATAATAAGGAATCTTCCCTTTAAGGTGATATCTTAAGAGACTTCATTTCTCCTTGGTTGAGGGTCATCGTGGAATTTGTATTAAAGGACAAGTCTATGAGAAACATTTAATTTTTCTTTGTGTTCTGTAGGCAATTAGATAATGGTGCTTTAATTTGTTTTATGCCATTCTCTGATAGCTAACATCATATAGTTCTTTTCTTATCAAAGATCTCAAAGTCTTGAGTTAAGACAATGAAATTAATGATTATGCTAAGAACAAGATCTTGTTCATATTATGGTTTATTCTAGACTAATACTCTGGAATGAATCATGGTACTGCTATCAGAATGTGGCATAAGGAGAAGGAAAGCCAGTCTAAACATTTATGAATGGTCTCGTAGAAATATGATTGTTATGATTTAAATGTATTTGCTGCAGATATCAAAGAAAGGAGCAGAGACATCTTCCATGGCATTTATCAAAGATTGTTTACAACATTTTATGGGAAAAGAGCCTACAACCCATACTCAAGTGGTAGAGGTACTAAGTTTGGTGAGAGTAGTGGAGTCATTGGTTTAATATCCATTGAATCAGAATCCACTTAAAGCGATGTTCATACTCTATGGTCAAGTCTGAATACTGATACGTGTTTGATCGAGAAAATAACAAAAAAAAAGTATGTTTGTCCTTTTCTGGATTATCTTTTTGTTCAATGAGATATTTCTGTAGGTGTAAATACAAGGTTTTTGTTAAATTTCTAGAGAAGCTCTTTTGAAAGGATCTTCAGAAATCTTTAAGAAGAAACTCTATTGTATTTATCTATATCGAATATTCCATTAAGCTAGAGGATGATCATATTTATAGAAATTATTTCCTTACTTTTTGTGATGTTACTGATGTTTGTTAGTTGGCAAAGGAAACAACTCAATATTCATCTATCACTCATGAATCTTATTTCAAGAGGAAGTATTGGTTCTGAATAGAATCTTGGAGACTTATGACTGACATAAGATATCTCTCTTTCTCAGTCTAGTTCTACTAGACTCTAATGGATGATAGCTTCTGAAAATTGTCAGATTATGAGATTCAAAAGAGAATTATTTACTTCTGATAAAATAGTTTAAGTAAAAGGTTTTTCAAATACTTTTATAATACTTCAATTTTCATAAAGGTGAAATTCATCTAGTGGATTCAAGAAATTTGCTGGATACGAACCTTTAGGTAATGTTGTTTTCTTTTTGGATACTTATTGTCACTATCCCCTGTCTTGTGAAACATCATTTTTTCCTTCTTCTAACAAGATTCTTATTCTTTTAGGAATCTTATTCAGTTCTTTTTCTTTTTATTTTCTCTGTGGTTGTGTGCTGATCAAGCCAAACTTGAGATGAGTTTCCTATTCAATTAATCTTTGAATCAACTAGTAGTCATCAATGGAAAGTTTGTATATTTTGATGAGTTTCTTAAGTTAAGATTCTTTAACTTCTAGAAGACTATGTATGAACAAGGATGAAATAGATACTTTGAGATGCTCTGTGGTTTCACTTATCCAGATCTTGTCAAAGAGTTTTGGATTAATGCTTCCATTGTTGAGCTGAATTCTAAGTGTGTTATTCTTTCTAAATTAATTGGTGTTTCTATAACAGTAACCTCTAAATAGATTTCTAATGTGATCAATTATGAAGAAGTTGGAGGAATCCCAGGAACTCTTATTTGGAAACACTATCTTCCTACTTGGTGTATCTTTGTAGACCCATCTAATACATCAGTGGTCTCAAATCTTTGTCCTGATGCTATTATTTGGAATCAGATTCTGAATTCAAACTTACTTCCTAAGGATAAGGATTTAGACCTTACCTTATTGAAAAAGATCTGCTTCTACTTCTCAATTCAGACCTACAGATTGGTCTTCCTCAAGTTATGTTTGACTATTTGAAGAAGACTCTTTCTTCCTTTCACAAGGGAAAGATTTTCTTCATTCTTTTTGGACGAGTTCTTTCAGAATTACTTGTTCAACAGGGAGTTATCATAAGTTCAGAGGTTGATTTGTCTAAAATCTGGAGAGACAAGTTTGAAGTTATCTATGAAAGATTCTGATGTTAGATGTCTGCATTGTTATGCCTTTTAATTGTTAGAACCTTTGTGTCATACCCCAAATTTTACCCTCGAATCCTTGATCATTTCATATTAGTTTAAGTCGGCCATTTTCGCATCCTTCTAGTTGAACTTTTCATTTCATAATTAAATGTGCTTTTTGGTCGTTTTTATCTTTCCATTTTAGAATCTTTTTTATATATTATTATCTTAAGTCTTATTTAGATTTGATTTATTTTGTTTTTAGTTTAATATAGATTATGTTTATTTATTAATTTAGTTTATTATTAATTTAGTTTTTTTATATAATATACTTTTAACTTAGTTTGTTTTAACTTCGTTTTATTTTTAGTAACTAAATCTTAATTTAGTGGCTTATTTAGTTTAGTTTATATTTTTGTTTAGTTTTCATTTTTGGATTCCATTTATCTAGTTCTTATATTTTTGTTTTATTTTAAATAATTGTCATGAGTTGTTTTTTTAATATATCTTTCTATATCTAATTAACTTTCAAGTCCATTGTGTTTTTCTTGCTGTAAACCACATGAAGCCATTTGCAGTTGTAATAGAGGTCCCACTTCAAACAAAACCAACAACCAAATCCTATGACTCACTATGCAGAAACCTTTGACCAAAAACCAGGTTCAATCCTTTTCATCAATGCTGCCACAAACCTGTATCAACAACTTGCTGCAATTTCTTGCATAATAAAGCCAACGTTTACACTAAAGAAACAAGTTCTGCTATCCCACTTTTCTGCAGAAACAAAAGAGCAAACCCTGTTACCTTCATAACTAGCAAAACTAGACCCGCGTACCATCTGCGTACGAAAGTGACACTTCCAAAACCATATAACCCGCAGCAAAACCACAAAACTGCACCAGACCTGCAAAATTGACCACAACACATTATTGAGAGCAACATCACAAGCAGCTACGAGTTTTCAAAATAAAATTGGGTTTGGTTTTAAAAGCAGAGGAGACAACCGGAAGGGGGGAAATTGAAAAGAAAGAAAAAACTCATTTTAAAAAGGACAAAACAAAAGCACATACGAGATTTCTAGGGGAGGTAAAAACTCCTTGGTTCTTCCTCGCCAGACATTCACCAACCATTCATTCTTCAGGAACTTTCAACACTTACAAACTATTCTTCCACGCTCTCCAATCTCCCACCGACTTACTCCATCATTTTCGTTAACTCTTCCTTTTGAAGGTGAGATAATACTTAGAAAGGGGGGGATTGAATAAGTATGGAAAATTAAGACTTGAAAATAATCACACAGATATTTTTATCCTGGTTCGTTTAACAACTACTCCAGTCCACCCTTCCAGAGTGATTTGCCTTTCTCAACAAGGACTTAATCCACTATTAAATCAAACTGATTACAATAGTATCACCTAAGAACAACAGTTCTTAGTCTTCTCAAAAGCTACTGATTCTAACTGAATCCTCTTAAGGAATATCCTTTACAATCAATGTAAATTAAATACAAGAGTTTTTAATGCTTCTATAAAGCTTTTATCACAATAGTGATTTTTCTCTTAAGTTTAAGTACAATGAGATTCTATGAAGAATAAGAATGAGAGCTTTTAGAATATTATGATTTCTTTTCAGCAAGCGTGTAACTGAAGAATGAAGTGAAGATCTCCTTTTATAGGCAGCTGAACCATGCAAGCTGAACGTTGAAAAGAGAGTCCCAAAAGGTCTGAGCCTTTTTGTCTTCACATCAACTGACCTTTCCTTGAAATAGATGGCACAGAAAAATCCTTTTTGTCTGTGTAAGTGTGTCTAGCACAAATAAGGAAAGAGACGTTGAATAGTTCCAACGGATATATTCTTGAAAATACTTCTTCAGTTTCAGCAAGTTCTTCAGAGTCTGAATGGATCAGAGTCTTCTAATGAGATTCAGAACTATGTTGTATCAGAGTCTTCTGCAGCATGTGTGCTTCTAGCGTGTTGATCATCAGAGCATTTTGACACAGAACCTCAGTCCTTGGCAGCGTAGGTACTTTCAGAAACTTCTGTAGACTAATGCTTTGAGAAACTCTTCAATCAATATTCTTCTATACTTCTGATGCTTCAGCTTCAGATGCTTCTGATTATCTTCAGATGCTTCTGACTCAGAATGTTCTGGAGCTTCTTGCTTCAGATCCTTCTGGAGACTACGCTCAGGATCTTCTGTGAGGAGCAAACAGATTCTTCTGTAAGGTGCATCTGGCGCTTCAGAGTCAGAATAACTTCTTGTATTCAAGGCAGATTTGCTTCTAGAGAGTTAATATAATTTCAATCTGCAGTAAAACTCTCAAACAAATTTTAGAGTATATAATTCTTAAATATAAATTTCCTAACAGTTATCATCAAAACAAAGAGTAATTATTAAGAACCAATCTGTGTTCTAACAATCTCCCCCTTTTTGATGATGACAAAAAGTATCAGAAATTTTATTTAATTGAACATAAAGAATTATAACTCCCCCTGAGATGATGAATCTCCCCCTGAGTTGAATATGAAAAAGGAATAGAAACTTCCCTTTTTATCTTGAGTAATCTTCAGAGTCAGATCTTGTTTGTCTTTGTAATAATTAAGGGTCAG